>JBAMAW010001862.1:0-639466 GCA_037043295.1 Amiota minor
TCTCTGAAATGATGAAAATAATGTTATAATAATGAGGACATACTCGTAAATTTACTTAATCTCTTAGAGAACAAATTTACCACGCCAGTCAACTTGATCAGCGATTTCAAACCATTTGACATCTTTGCGCTGGATGCTGCGATAATGCTCATGCTTTGGATTGAAGAGCGCTTGCGCTTGTGATACCAATGATATTAGTATCATCTCTTTAGGTATTGAGACAATATCCTCGGGCATTACTTGTGCTAAATCTCCAATGCTGCTGAGATTCACGATTTCCTCATCCTGCTCAGTTACTGATGACTGCGTCTCTAGGTGACGCTCTTGATGTTGTTGTTGAATTTGCCGCTGGTCTTGCAACTGCGCTACCGTGCTGTTCAAAGTTACGGTGTGCATTGTGTGTAGTATTATATTGTTTGTGGACAATGCCGCATGCCACAAATCAAATATAAAACTAAACAACATTAAATCGTCTTTTTTGCCTCCAAATACTACTGCTCTTCTACAACCATTGGATCAAGGCATTATCGATTCATTTAAGAGGGAGTATCGACAGCAGCTTATCGCTATAGAACGAGGCAAAACTGTTAAGCAGTTCTTACAAGAAGTGTCTCTTCTCAGCGCACTGAATTTCATAAAGAAAGCTTGGGATTTAGTAAAAGTTGAAACAATTTCAAATTGTTTTAAAAGAGTAAGTGAGAGAAAGAATAGGATAGATTATCAAATCAAAACATAACTTATATTTTCTAGGTAGGATATCTCGAGAAGGCATCACCTTCAGCTGTAGAATCTGAAACGGTGGCAGACTTACCAATTGATATCAGCAATGTGTATGCACATTGCGATAGCGACATCCAATGCTATGGAGAATTAGATGACAATGAAATAATTGAACTCGTTAATCAAGACAACTGTGAGGATGACAGCAGTGGCTCAGATAGAATGCTGCCAAATCGAGAGTGCAAAAGAAGTCGAAAAAGTTCCTTCGACAAAAAAATTATTTTGTACTCTCCGCACTTTGGAAGTATTTGCCACAGCACATGACTTACAAGAAGATTATAATTCTATCCAGGAATTAGAAACGAGACTGCATCAATTTACTGTTAAAAATAAGAAACAGTCAAAAATTACTGACTATTTCAATGCTTAAAGTTAAGATTTAATTATATATTTCCTAAACATTACTTTACTTTCATAAAACTTTAATTAACTTGAATTTTCACTCATTGTATACAAGTTTTGAAATCTCTTCGCTTAGCTGCACATTTCACTTAGCTGCACAAAAAATTCTGCAGAAAATTGGTTACTGCTAACCGAATTCGACTGTATTACAATGAACTATGATATTAATTTTGGTTGTCGGCGCTTTACTTCTCGAACATTTGTAATTGTATTGATAATAAAAACAATGAAATTTTCAGGTCATAACCCTTCAACACTAGAAAGATTCAATCTGAGATGGCAGTACAAATAATCGTAGGTCATTATTTAGTAACACAAACTCAACTTACACTCGACTAATTGTAGTTTGTGTTGTATTTGTTTCTGTTTTTGTTTTGTTGTTAAGGAAATAGTTTTAAAATATGCCATAAATCATAACATCAAAAAACAATTTGTAACAGAATAAATAAATGCATCTCAAAAACAAACTAAAAACTGCACAAAAATAAAATACAAAGACAATAGGGACAAAACGAGAAACTTTTAAACAAAAAGATTAGCAGCAATTAGTATAAAACGAAGATAATAGTATTGTAAAATAAATGAGAATAAAAGAACAACTGCAACTGAAACTAAAATTGTGTAGAGTAGAGTATAGAGCCAAGCAAAATAAGAGAAAACCGAAATAAAATGAAACTGAAAATGAAATAAACATTTGCACATTAAGAAATACCATAAAAAATAGAAAAGTAGTAGAATTTTCATTTAGTTTTTCATATATATATTTCTTTTTTTTTTTTGTTTTTTTTGTTTCTATTTTTGTTGTCCATTTTCTTTAATGTTTCGCAACATATGCGTATACGCTTTGCGGGTAGTGTTTCTGAGTCAGAGCTTAAACTGACCAACACAACAACAAATAAATGAGCGAACAAACGAATGAACGACGAGGCTGAAACTTTTGTTGAACTGAACAACTGAACTGTGCTCAAAAAAAAAAAAAAAATATTTAACTTGAGTCAAGTCGCGCCATATTTGCCATTTTCATTATAGTTGAACCTTGTTTTTGTAGCTGGTTTTTATTTGTTGTTGTTGCTGGTGGTGTGTGTTGTTGTTATGTATATGAAAACGTAATTAACAAATATTTGCACAAATTTTAGTTTTCACATTTTGAGTGAATGTGGTGGCAGAAGGTTGCTTGCATTCCTGGTACACATACTCGTATATACTATTTGTTTTCTTACCCCCAACTTGTGCTTGTGAGATCAATTTAACCATCTACTGTTGCTCATATTTGACAAACGTTGTGTTTGTACGTTTTATTTCAGGGGTTTTTATGTTTTGAATATTTTATTTATTTATAATTTATTTTTTACTGCAACAGTTAAGTTTTAAATTATTTGTTATGAGTTGCAAGCTAACTATTCTCTTGTATTATGCTATTTTTATAATTTAACAAAGCATTCTTAATTAATAAACAGACATTTAAGCTTAGAATTGCATTAATAAATTTATCATTTCTTAGTCAGTAAATTTAAAACAACCCAATGTTCTTGTCAAAGTAAGTAAGTTTGTAAATAAATCTTGTTATTATGATATTAATAAAATCCTTTGTTAATCTTCCTAAAGTCTTAACAGAATAATTAACACTATTGTTGTAAACACAAAAGAAAAGTTTATTGCTGAAGCCTTAGCAGATACACAAAAGAAAAGCCTTTTAAGTTACCGCAACATTGGTCTAGTAAAAATTGATTTTGTTATCAATAGAATTTCTGGTTATTTTTTCTATAATTAGAATCAGGTGATTTCATAGCCTTTTAATCGGCTTAAATTGGACTAAAGTCTTTTTTCTTATTTTGAAACTATAATAAATAAAAGCTTCTGACTTCAAAAACTGACTGCAAAGGTCCATTCGAACTTCATTATCCTATACCGCACTAACATTTGTATCACTCGTGTAAGGTGTTTATAGAAACTGCAAAATTTATGAATAAACTTTAAAATTCTAATATTTTGAATAATAAATAATAATATTGATAGGAAGGAAATCCACAAAATATTCAATAAATTATAGAAAATTTTAGTGCTAAAGAGAAGCCAATGCAACTAGTATGAGTACAATAAAAGCTAAAAATTCTTATGCATTTGAACAAGACTAAACCAATAAGATAAACACTATTATAGATACACACTTTCTCCAATTAATTATCCCTATTATATTATACTCTATACAACATACGAATATCAATGAAGATGCAATGAATGAATAGAAATAATAATAATAATAACAAGAACAAGAATAGGAAATAAATCACTGACAACAAGACCGAATAATTTAAGCTTTAGCATTAATAAGTAAACTTGTACGATATTATACATAAATATATCTACATCCACATCTACATATAAAGATATAGAGACATATGCATGTATATTAGCTTATTTGCTTGTATTGTATGTAAGTATAAAGCGAATTAATTTAGAACACGACGTCAAATAAATCGACCAAAAACATAAGCACAACTGACATACAGACAGATACATAGAGAAACAAACGAGTTCTATATACATAGTATTCTGTTGTAGTATGTACAAAAATATATGCAAAGAATCAAGTTGAATCTAAGTC
Organism: Amiota minor; assembly: GCA_037043295.1. NCBI lineage: Eukaryota > Metazoa > Arthropoda > Insecta > Diptera > Drosophilidae > Amiota > Amiota minor. The sequence continues at coordinate 3,788 of JBAMAW010001862.1, forward strand.
CAATTCAGACAAGATAGTCATCAACATTAATGAATGAATAAATGCAGAATGCAGTAACATTACAATAGCAAGAGCTCATCATCAACAACTGAAATTATGGTTCTATATAATCGTATGTGTATATTGTATGATATAAAAGCATCTCAATTCATTGGTTGAATGTATCTGCACAAGTATTTAGTTTGGTATATACTGAGTTCTCGGGCTTTATTTACTCTCATCCTCATATTGTACTAGTACATTGAATAAATGAAGCCAATTATGCATAAACTACACATGAAAATCACCATCATCATCATCATCAAAAGTAAAAACTTTATATGCGGGAGTACGAGTACAGACGACACAACATCACTGGAATGTTAAGTACTAGACGGTATATGCGGCAATGCGTTTCACTTGGCGAATGAGCAACTCAAGTGACTCAGAATATGTAGATTGGAATATGAATTTAATATGCATATTATGATAGAAATAATAAAACAAAATATTAATAATTCCACCAAGCCAGACACACTCCTATAGGTCAAGTGTAGTTCAACCATTTTCTTTCTATCAATTATAAGTAGAGCAAAAATTGAAACTGAAAAATTCAAAAATGTTTAAGACTTCATTTTGGAGCAATAAAGATAGATAAAAAAAAAAATGTGTGCGAAATAAGTGGATCAATGACCTACGAAACACAAAAACAATATTATGAGAAATACAAAAGTTGTAAGACAGCGCAAGCGTAATCCAGAACTGCGCATTACTCACTAAGAAGTAGCCACTCATATGTTGTCTTTTGTACTGAATGAGAATTTCCCTATTGCGCTCAAATTCCGTTCCATTGTGATTTATTATTATTAGAGATTATTAAAATTATTTGAATTTACTTCACATAGAAAGAAAGATACATACTCGTACATATTTAAGTAGATACACTAAGAGAAACAAAACATAAAAATAGTTCAAATATCAAGGGGCGACTTGATGTAAGTTTAAGTAGCTTTTGATGAATAAGATTGTTATTTTTTGTTTTCGTTTTTTATCTCTTTTTTATTTATGTCTTATTTTCTTCATTTGAGTATTTGAACTTTACTAATTGACTTGAAATATTCTTAGTAAAGGAAAAGGCTTCCATTCATTGATGATTTTAATGGTCTTCATTATTAATTCAAATAATTCTCCATTTTTTTTTTTTTATTTTAAAGCGCAAAAGTGTATTGGGAATGAGAATAGTTTTTTATTTTAAATTTTTTATGAATTTTTATTATTATTTAATTTTGAATTAAATTTGCATACTGCAAAGTACATAAAAAATGTGTGATATGAAAAAGTATTGTAAAAATTTAAATTCATTTAAATAAACAATACAAAAGTTGTTTTAATAATTTTCATCAAATAAAACAAAATACAAATAAAAAATAAAATTCAAATAAAAACTTTAATTTCATAAATATAAAGTTTAAATCGAGAAAAAATCAATAAATGAATGAAATACAGTGGACTCTCGCATAACCAGAAAAATCTTAAAACAAAGCATTCGCTTAACGAGTGATTTATCACATAACGAATATGTTGGCGGCCATTTGTTTAACAATAATAAAAATTGGCAACTTGTTCTGTGTTGACTGACAAGACTCCTCATATTGATGAATTTAAATTTATTTAATTTCATATCCTGCTTTTCAGCAATGTGTGTGTGGATATTATTTCAACTTAAGGACCAGCAGGTTTTTTCTAGTTTAAAAAAGCTCTACAATTTTCCAGCTAAGGAAAGGAATCAATGTCAACCTAAAAAATTTTAGGTAAGATCACTTTCACAAATTTTCGAAAAGGTGAAGTAAAGTGTAACCAAGAGGACTGGGTGTCTTCCAGGAAAGAATCTATGGCCAGAGAGCTTCGTCGACTCATTGGTCGTTGTATTGTATTTTTGCTTAATGAGATGGAAAGAGCACAGTCAAGAGCCAAAGAGTTTATGTAGTTACATCGTATATTACAGAAAGAAGGTCTGGAGGAGGTAGCAATACGAGAAATGCATTGTAAAACATCATTCTAATAAAAGTGGCTAAGCACACTACAGTTTAATTTAATGATTATCAATTTATCAAAGTCGCGTTTTCAAGAAATTTTGAAACAATTGATACATATCATAAAAAAAAAGAATTTTTTTGAAGAATTAAGTCATCTAAAAAATATATACCTATTTTATTTTTAAGTTTAAAAAGTTTTCACACTTTAAAGTTTAAACTTTTGTTCAGTTAGATATTTTCTTCTCCAAAGTTTTTAACATTACAATATTACAACAGAAATGAACTTATGTTAACTTTGTTTTAAACAAACTACTACATAATATTGTAATAATAGCGCCAACCTCAACAACAATAACAATAATTTTTATATATTTCTTTCTATCATACGAATATGTTATGGTAAACTAAGATTGTTTACCTTAAATAAAGAATAGATACATGAAAAACTACATACACATTCCCCAGTGTAGAAAAGCAAGCCAACTACTTTTACTTATAGTATGTAAACTATAAAGTAACTCCATACAAACTTTGTTATGATTCTTCGTTTTTATTGTGTTTTGCTGGGCACTGACATAATTTTATAAAAAAAACAACTTTGTACATTTCACAGTTTTGTTAAATGTGTATGACATCACTTAAGTATATTGGTTGTAAAGCAAGTTATAAAGCATTGGAGACCCTAATAAATATCCATATATTACATCCACAAGGTGAATTCATCTAATTTTATCGGTTTGTACCTCTGATAAAATTTTCTAGACACAATTCGGAAACCAAATAAAGCAAACATTGACATAATACAATTATTGCTTTTAAAAGATTCGTACTAGTCTTCTGTATTTCTTGTTGAAACATTAGTCGCTCAGTTTTTAAGATAAAATGGGCTTTGAAGACTCCTTAGACTATGTATTGACAAGTCTTATAAGTTCATTTATCAGAACTATCTATCTGCAACTCTTTTAATCTTTGACCAAGTTACGGTTCCCTATTAAAAGAAACTATAATGAAATGAAAGAATAACTTATGGGAAGTGTATGTAAGTATGTTTGTTTGGCTTTAGCTTTTCTTTCTAATTTTTCCTTTTGTTTTTTTGTTCAAAAAAACAAAATATACATAACAAGTTAGCAGGAAAAAATAAAAGAAAAAGGTCTTCTTGCTTGGTCAGTTATAAAAAGTTTGATGGAAGTCTTATACTCTATACTTACTACATATTGAAAAATATGTTAAGAAATGGAAATTTCAAAAAAAAAAAAAAAACAAAGAAAATTTGTATGAGAAACAATTGGTTAAAAAGTATTTACATAAAATACAACAGCAGCAAAACAAAACACAAAGAATAGCAAAATAATTATTATGTGAGAAAACTTTTGTAAAAGCAAGAATAAGAAATATAAAGAAATACAAAGTCCAAGAATTAATTTAAACAAAAAAAAAAAAAAAAAAAAGATACAAACAAACTTATCTTAGATAAACCGGACTTGAGCTGTTGCTGTTATGCTGTTGCTTTTCTTAGTTTATGTCGCTACTGTTTCTTGTTGACGGTGAAAACTTGTAATTAGAGGCCATCCACGATGGACTCGTACTTCAGTATCTACCTAATGTATATATTCCCAATGCTATGAGTGAGTGAAAGTTTTCTTTACTGTTGCTATTGTTAGATAGTTAAAAGTTAAATGTCCACTTGAACTTTTCTTTATATAACACACCCACTCACTCTAATCATTGATAAACGTGTCTAAGAGGAGAGAAAACATGAAGATGTATGTATCTTTGATACCTTAGTTCGTGCTAGTAAAATTGGAGACAATGAATTGTTAGAAATAGAATCTATATAATCATAATTCGTGCTCTGATTGTGTAGATATATATTTTTGTTTTTATTAAGTGGTTGTTGTTGTTGTTGTTAATCTTTGTTTCTTTGTCTTTATAATTGTGATTTTTTTTTCAACTCTTTCTTTTCTTTTTCTTAGTTAATTGTGATAAATTAACTATTTGCATCAAGTGGGTGTATCTCTCTCGTATCTATGGATACATTTCCAATTGCAATTAAAGTTGTATTCAAGGTGGAACACAAGGTGAAAATAAGAAGTACAAAAAAAAAAAAAAAATCATGTTTTTTGTCATTTTACATTCAGTTCCTCTTCTTGTGTTTTACCCTGTTTTGCTTTTTGTAATAATTTTCTTGCTTGTTTAGGCAATTTCCTGTAATTTTCTTGACTTCTTTTTTATTGACACAAAAAACTTCATTCAAATAATTTCATTGAATTTAAAACAACACATGAAATGAATTGAAGTATTGTAAGTACACAAACAAGCATACACAATCTTCTTGAAAGTATCTAATAGAAGTATCTATAAAAATTAACAAAACAACTTTAATAATAATCATACATGCTAACTGCTAAAATGCCGCATTGGAGCTATGAAAAAAAGAAAAAAAAAATAATAAAGATACAAGATACAAACATAAAATTTTGCACATTAGTGTCTGAATGCGTGCGGCACACATTTGTGCAATTCCCATTATGTTTGTAGTAGATACATAGATACTAGATACCATGTATCTATGCAGCTGACAGCTGTGTTCCAAGCGTAAAATGCGTTTTTCTTTTTTCTTCGTTTCGTTTTGCTTTCGTAATTACAACATAATTTGCTAATTTTCTTGTTTCTGTTGTTGTATCTATTATTTGCTCAGTAGGTCGGTGGGTAAAGATCTCAAATTAGCAAAATATAACAAAAAAAAAAAAACAAAAGAAAATATATAGAGAATAAAACAAAACAAAAATCAATTATAAATGAATATTGTGAGAAAAACAACAATTTTAGTTATTTAAAATGAAAAAAGAAGAAAATAAAAAAAAAAATTCTTTAAAAATCTCAATTGGATTTCATGGTCAAGATAAAGTTTTATTGCAATAAATATGTCAATTCTTTGAACATTTTTTTATATCGGAAATATCTATTTTAAATCTACTTATATCCATCTCTACTCAGAATAAACTTTATAATTTCTGCAAAAAACTTAAATTTCTTTTAAACTTTTCTCTCTTCAGTTTTGTACTTTAAAATTCAATTAAAACTTTAATGATGACTATAAAAGTCTGTTAGATAAATGTTTATACTAAAAGATGCCAAAATCAGATTTAAGCGGACGGATGTATCTTCTTCTCTTAATATTTATGTATCTTGCACGCTATAAAATAGAAGACACAAAAAAAAATAAAATAATAATTAAACATGCGACAATGATGTATACAAGACACTTTCAAACCATAATATTTAGACAAAAGATAAAATGCCACTTCACTCTTCAAATGAGTAGAAGAGTTGAAAGAAATGCATGGAAAAGTGGTACGTCGTCGTCATAAATTGAACAAAATGAATGCCAACCATACGAAACAAACAACAGAGAACACAAAAGATATACAGATACAATAATACCAACAATTTATTGATGAGTGCAGGCAGGCGGACATCGTCATCATCATCATCATCCTCATCATCATCTACAACATCATCATGCATATCTCTGGTTGATGTCGTTTGGCATGCGGTGGCGTGTGTTTCTCATCTTTACTCGTAGTTGCAGTAGAACGATGCAAGGGAATCGAAATCATGTTGATTCATATACAATAGTAGCTTGTCAAACTGTGAGTTACAGAACGAAAGGAAAAAAGCAAAAGAAACACAAAAGACACTCACAACACTTGAAGAACACAACACAGGAACAAAAACAATATAAACAATAAGAGGCACAGCCACTTGAAACAAATGAAGATAGACAGACAAACATACAGATAAACGGATGAACTTATGTTTGAATGCAGGAATATTTTGCATACTTATAAAGATTCCGGCATAGTATGAAATGAATTGAAATGAAATGAAATTGTACTTTTCTTTACATATTATGTTGTATATACGAATAACTGTGCCATCCATACTAGTGTATGCCACATGACATGCCGGTTGTTGCGTTCATATGAAGACAATGTTTCCCAACTCAAATCTCATCTGGCTGAATGACTGACTGAATGGCAGTGCTTTCGAAACAAAAACCCAACCCAAGGAGGCAGTCAGTCATTGTCACTGATTGCCGTTACTGTTTATGTCGATTCATTCAAATGATGATCATAATTATGATGAAAATAATGTTAATAATGAGTTACTGTTCAATGAAAACTGAGATTATTGCACCCTTATGCACAAACAAATGCCAATATTATTTCTACTTCATCATGAGGATTGTAATGATAATAATTATAGAAATGTGGATCACTTGGATTTTTAGTCAGTATAATACTTAGATACTTAGAAGTTGCATCCACTGCATGTGTTCTCTGTTTAGCGACACCAACAACTCTTGACATCATCACTAATTAGAGATTTAAATGCAACCAAAATTTATACAAATACATTAACTTGATCTGAGCCCAATATGATTGTGGAGCTATTGAAAAAAAAAAAAGAAAGAAAAAATAAGGAAAAGGAAAAGAAAAACCATTTCATTTAAATTCAGATTTTGTTTGGGGTAATATTGATGGCACGCGTTTGCATGCGCACCCTAAGCTGCCAATGATGATTCAAGTGGCTGGAAATTCAGTTGAACTGTTTTAGGCAATTGAGTTCTAATTTTGGGGTTGTCAAACTGTATGATTTTGAAGTTAATCATAACTAAGCTTATTTTACAATATTTTAGATTGCACAAAATATATAATCAAAATATATATATTTGAGCCTAATGTCAATGGTTTGATTTGTTTTTATCCATCAAGTAGCTTAAACCACTTAAAGCCAATTAAATAAAATTTAAAGAGAAGAAGAAGAAAGCAAAATGAAATGCAATTCTAAAAGTCAATTGCCAATAGACAACAAATACAAATATTCATTTATATAAATTACTATGTTTATGTTTACATACTTGTACTACATATAATATTGTAAAACTATCTATATACAAAGTATGTGCAGAGAAGAGAATGAATGAAAAGAGGAAAAAGATTTATTTAAGTGATTTAATTCGTGATGCTTTTAGCCATATTTTCTTTTGTTGTTGTTGTTGTTGTTATTATTGGTTTGGTTTGCACATAAAATCAATTTTGTGCATCATTGCTCAAACAGTTCACAATAAACCAATTCAGAATTCACTAACCAACCAACCAACCAACCAACCAATCAACCAACAAAACCATTGAACTCAGTATCTAAGCGAAATGAAATTTCCTCCTTTTTCTCATTTATTTTTCTATATGTATCTTTCACTCTCACTATGTCTCATTCTTTTTGTAAGTTTACTGTAAATTGAAAATAATAAACCAATTACGCAAACACAAAAACCGCATTACAAATCAAATAAAAAATACAAAAAGCAAAACCAGCAGAAGGCATCCACAAGTGCCAAAGAACCAAATAATAAACTTTAATAAAGGATGCACAATTTGATATCATGGGTAGAAGGGAAAGTTGTAAAATGGTGGGAAGGACGGCAGGTGGTAAAGGCCAAGGAAGGTAACAATAAGCTGAGGCTAGAACAAAAAACAATAAATAAATATTAAATATAAAACAAGAAATTCGACAAATTGGAAAAACAAATTTTAGTTTTATTCAATTTATTTTTGCAGATATTTTTGTTATTATCATGTCTTCTTTCCAACTCTTCTCTTCTCTTCTCTACTCTACTCTACTCTTCTCCTCTTTTCTGTTGTATTGTGTTGTTTATTTTTTTGTTTTCTGTATTTTTATGTTATTTGTTTTATTTTTCGGTCAATTCGTATTTGATTTTTATTTGATTTTAATAGGAAATAAAAATGAAATCATGTGTGCAACAGATTGTGGCAGCAACAGCAACAACCGCAACAGCAACCAGAACCCAACAAATAGAATCACTCAGCTAGCAGAAACAGCAGCAGATACATCAGCATCACCAACAACAACAACAACAACAACAATAACAACAAAGCAATTGCTTCTGTTACTGGCAGCAGTCACAAAATTTATTTGTCCATCATTCCGTTTTACTCACTTCTTTGTGGCAAATAGCATTTGTGGTTGGTTTTGGCCCAATGTGGCAAAACGAAAAAGGGCCTACGCTACAATACAATACACTTCACTTCACTACAATCAGTAGTCATGATGTTCACAGAGATTGTTTTCTACTTGAGAGCGTTTTTTGGCCAAAGCAAAGCAAATATTGCGGCATAAACCAGAACAAAAGGAAGACCCAAAAATTTACAATAAAAAAAAAAAAAAAAAAAAACAAAGAAAATAACAATTGTTTCTAAAAGTATTCTATAGCATAGACAATATTCAGTCAGTTAGTCAGTCAGTGAGTCATTCAAAAGTCTTTGTTGGACATTTAAGTTTGTGGTTGCAAAGGAAAATCGTTTTAAGAAACAAAACAAATGAAATTGACTATGACAATTGAAAATCTATACAATTATTTTGTTTAAAACTCTTTCAAATAACTTGCAGCTTGCCGCAAATTCTGGGATGTCTAAAGTCGAAGAGAAACAAATAATAAAAACAGACGCAATCGAAGTTCAGGTGTGAACATTCCTCGACAAGTTCAATAGAAACAATAAACAAAGTTGCAACAAATAGTAGGGAAAGTAAACAAAACAAAACACATTAAAATGATGTAGCCAATGAGTAGATACATTACTCTGTAAGCTGTTGTTGTTGTTATAAATAGTCATTGCCATGGCAATGCCCTGCATTGTTTACCTCAACACACACAGTCTCAGTCTCAACAGTAGCACTACAAACCATCTAAACCAACTTGTATACACAATCCCGCACAACACACTTTCCTACTAAAAGTACCCAAAGTACTAAGTAAAATTCTCGCACTCATCTTACTCCACATGGCCACAATGCAAGAGGCACGCAGCCTTGGAAGCAGCACCAACAAACTCATGTTGAACTAAGGTAAGTTTTCTACTATTCTATGTAGTTCTTGTTCTCATTGTTGTTTTTGCCTTTCCTTTGTCTTTGAGGTAAGGGTTTTGTTTTTTTGTTGGTTTTTGGTATGTCGGGTGTTTTTGGCTTAACGAAAAATGCATTGCACTGCATGCAACATTTAAATCTGAAATCGAAACTCTTTACCAGAGAATCAAGAAGTAGGAGACGAGTAGAAATTTAGTTAAGGCCAATGACATTTAAAAATGTGCCGCATTTCAAGAAAGAAATACATTTCAGTTGTATGCTTGTTTGTTTTTCTGTGTACCCGAGGTGTGTCCTAAAAGTAAGCAAACTGCGTTCATAACTTTTTCATAACTTACAAGTAATTTTATGCGAGATTCATTCAAAAATTGCTTACAGTAAATTAGAAAAACTTTGCTTTAAGATCTCTTAGGACAAATAAGAAATGATCGGTTATTCTGAAAATATGCTTAAAAAGTTCTCTGCTATTTTTGACAAATCCTAAAATTTCAATGACTGACGGTCGATTAAGTAGAATGTGACTAAAGGTTATTCCGCAAACTAATTGGATGATGTGGAAATACCGACAGGCGCGAGTATCTTCTGTCAATTGGGAAACGCACAAATATCAACTCAGGTCAGATACTTTTGGGACACACCTCGAATGTGTGTACGTGTGGCAACGATTGAATTTTTGCATTTCGTTTGAAAAGAGGAAACGTTACAAGTGAAATTAGTAGAACAAAAGGGCGGCCAACCCACAAACATTTTTCCTGGTTTTCCCCCAAATTAGAAAAAGAAATATGTTTGTAAAGAAAATGTAATGAAAATGTGTGAAAGACAAAGAGTAGCTTGAGTAAGTATTTAGTTTAGTAGCAGGAAGTGCAACAAATGGGGTACATCAAGACCAGTTGTTCTTAGAGTAAATAGAGATTATGTTCTTATGGTTTTTGTTGAATATGTACAGAAAACCATACATAAAGCTTGTATTGCTTTTAGAATTATATTGATCCCTTAGTTTCTCCTCACCCCTTTCTCATCATTAGTAAAACATACTTTATTTTTTTTTTCTATCTAATTATCAAATAAAAACCTTTAGTGGTTTTAACAAACTTTTTAAGCGATGTTGTTTGTTGTTTCTTTCTATTTTCATTGATTATTTGCGGAATGTGGCATCATCACTGAAACTAAAACGAAAATGTATCTTAAGAGTGATGATGTTTTAATCACTATAAAGAGATAATACGGAAAAGTTAAGTTTTAATTGCTTAACATGTAAACAACATTAAAATTATTTGCCATCAAGGGATGCGTGTGTTCTCATCCGCTTCAGAATTGAAGTAAACACAACTAAACTGTTGCTTCTTTAAAATTACAGGGACAATCACAAAGACAGACACAGATACATAAATACGTGTTGTTTATCGTATCTATCTATAAGATACATTTGTTTGTAGTTAGTTAGCGTGTTGTCAAATGTTCAACGCTTGCAACGCTTCACTTATGTCTGTCACCACAAACGAAACATTTGACTTGTCATCATCGTTTCATCAAATATTCTTCTATAGATAGAAACGTAAATTCGTTTATAAAATAATAAAAAGCGTTGCATGTTGATTTTCCGGACTTTCTCTGTGACACACTGTCTGGCACACTCTCTTTTCTTTTAACTCATTCTTTTGTATGAGTTTAATGAAAATTGCTGTTGTTTACTATAGTCGGGAAATTGCTTTTCATTCCTTCCTCATTCACACTCCCTTCATTCTGTTTGTTTTATAATTTTAACGCGACTTGTCATCTTCAGTTAATTAAATCGACAAGACCTTGTCGGAGACTCATAAACCTTTGGCTCACGCTCCTCTTCAACTTCATTCATGTACTTCAACAATTTGAATCCAATTTTACTGCACAATTTTGGTTGTGAAGTGATAATGTTTTTTTAATAGTTTTCCGGTTGCTTTCAGTAAGTGACATTTAGAGTAACACATCCAACACAACCCAACCACAGAAGAAAGAGCCATGTGTTGAGTCTAATTTGATGTCTGCTTTTCTTAAAATTTATGGATATCATTTCATTTTCGTTCTTTTGCTTACTTGAGTTTTACTTAGTACTACTAAGTGGAAGATTTCTTTAGTGATGTTGCTTACCTGAAATGGAATTTAAAAAGAAGAAAATAAGTTAATAAAGGCCCACAAAGAAGAAAAAAATCTCTCTAAGTTATTCTAGATTTATGCGTATACATATACAAATGTGTGTCAATTAACAACTTCTCTGATCCCCATTCATCCACCCATCCATCTATTTAACTCACTATAGCTCAACGCCCTTTCCAATTTAGACACTTCGCTGAGTAAGTTAAGCGATGACGACAAAGCAACAGCAAAGTCGACCCACTTTCGCATTTAACTCATACTGAAAATTCTTAAGGCGAGAGTTTGCAGTCGCGCATATTTTTTTTTTTTTTTTTACTTTAACATGAACGCTTTTTATTATTGAGTGGGTCACAGTATTTTTGTTTTCAGTAAAATGCCTAAAAGCTTAAAAGTGATATGACTTTTGTTTTAAAAAGATCCCTAGTAGATACAACAATGACTAAGCTTATGTGTGGCTTCTCTTTCTCTCTGACTCTCTATTTGATTCATTGTTACTTTGTTATTCATTTAGCGCTTAAACTGAACGATCAAGAGAAGGCTTAAACTGACCAAACAAGCCGGCAACGCCCAAAATATAAAGCTTACAAAAATTCAATAACAAAAAAAAAAACCAATAAAAAACAAAATAAAAAACATTCTTCGTTTGATTTCAATTTTTTTTTAATAAATTTTATAAATATTTTGCGGTTTTTAATTTGCTTTAATTTCTTGTGGTTAATTTATAATTATTTACGCTGAAAAAATTGAAAATATAATAATTGCTTAATCGTGAAATTATGCAATTTGAAGTTAATGAATTTGGTTCCTAAAAATTAGCACAAAAAATAATTAAAGTATTTGAAATGAGAAAACAAAGTTCTATAAAACAATAATACCTTCATATGAGTATAAGCAAATAGATACTTTTGGAAAACTTACATGAGTTGTATGGGAATCACATTAATGTACAAAAAATTATTTTCTAATCAGTTTTATCTACATATTCTGTTATTGAAAATAGTCAATATCTTCTTTTTCAAATGATGTGAATTTAGTCTGATGATTACTAGGAATGGAACCATTCACGAGATATGACATGAAGCAACAAGTTTGATCAAATCTATCTGTCGTCTGTCCAAGCTCTGAGAAATTATTCAATGTAGTCTTGTGGAATGGGATAAATTCCATTTTTTCCCCTTCTTTTACAAAAATCATTTTCATTTCATCAGCAATAATATGACCATTAAAACACACAGCCATTACCGAATAAATAATTAAATAAAATAAAGTTTGTTGCGTGAAAAATTTTAATCGATTGACCTTGTCTTTGTACACATACAAGTACATAAGTGTATGTCAATAAATTAAGAAAGTCAAGTATTTGAAGTGTATCTAAGCTTAAATGAAACCAGGTTAGCGTTTTTTTTTTTTTTTTAACATTTTTTTGAGCTCTTAATTGTTTTTATATAAATTTTTATTGTTAAATTGTTGTTATGTATTTTTAAATTGTTAGTTGTTTGTTATTTTTATTTTGACATTGAAAATGTACCCTGCTTTGACACAATTCTCATTTTCATTCCTTCTCAATGGATGAATGAACGAATAAATGAATGAGTGAATGAGTGAATGCATGAATTAATAAGCAAATGAGTAATGAAGTCTACGTGTATTTACTCAATAACATGACTTATCTAAGTGTACGTGTAAATGACTCAATGGGAAGACGGGCGTCTTCTGACATCTGTAATTTAATATAGCAAATTCTTATATGAGTCATGCCGCATGTCTCTTCGTATCACGTTGATTTATTGAACTTAACATACATACATAGCATGTATTTCTTTTTGGTCTTTGCTTTATTAGATAATAAGGATTTTATTTATAAGTTGAATGTTTGTCATTTGAAATTGTAAGCTTTAAAAGCCAAAATGGCAAATATATATTGTTTAGCTTTACCGTTTACTGTAAATCCAAATCGAATCGATGCCAACAAACTAAGTTAGTTTCAGTAGTCTTTTTTGTTTGCCACAAACCACATATAAATACACACACACACACACACACACATACACATAAAGCCATTCATGCAACATAATGCAGTATCATTTTTGTTTTTATTGTAGACTGTGTCCAGTACAGTGCTTCATAAAAGTAATGCGTTGTTATTCTATTGTAATTGGGCTTATTTAAAATGTAAATTGTTTCATGTTGTCGTATTACTTGAATAGAAATAATGCAATATAGTAAATTGTTTAGCTTTGCAATGCTTTGCTTTGACCAGCGGTTCTAAAACTCTGATTGAATAGTGGCGCACGGTACCATTCTACATAGATATGCATGTGTATCGTCATTACAATGGGGTTGTTTAAGGGGAAAATTTTTATTTAAAAAAGATTCTACGGGCAACAAAAGCTTAAGAACCACTCATTTGGAGGACATCGATTTCTGTCCTGATTTGTTATGGAATTAAAGGAAATTTGTTTGATAATTATTTAATGCAAATTGGAAAATTATTATTGTAATTTCATGAGGTTTAAGTTGCCAAGTCAAACTTCTATCTATCATTATTTTTTTATCCATGTATATACAATAAATTTATTACCATGTTCTATGTGAAAGGCTTTAATTAAGTAATAATATTCTAATTTTAACAAGTTTTTCTTTTTTATTGTACTTTATAAAATATTTCTAAATGAACAATATTTATTTTAAATTTATTAATTATGTTGTGATGTTGTTAAATCTTTCCTCTCCATTCTATCTGTTCATGTTTCTCTATTAGCATATTTCATTGTTCGAACAATTGGAAATAACAATAAATTAGCTAAAATTTTAATTAGTCATAATTCTATGAAAAATCATAAAAAAACAAATACTGTACATACTCGTATGATAATTGCAAGTGTTTAAGTTTTATTGTGAAAAGTTTATTGTTATTGTTATTAGTATTATTATTATCATTTTATTCAGCTTATTGAGCAAATGAAATGAAAAGTAAATAGAACTTTTGTTATTCGCTTATAGTGTTTTTCATTGGCTTCCATAATTAAAATATCTATCTGTCTTTATAAATAAAACCATTAGTTATTATATTGTACATATGTATAATAATTGTGGCCTGTTTACATGTGAAAACTATGGAATTATTTTGCATTTAATAATTGATCTTGAGATGATTAAATTAACCAATATTTATCCCAAACACTGCAATATCAAACGATCAGTTTGCAAGCAAATGGACAGGCATCGATCGATGAATCGATTTGTTTCTGCAGCAGATCAAAAACATAAAAATTGTTTCGTTGGTTACATTTATTTGTTCACACTGGATAAACTCTTTTTAACACAAAAAAAAAACAAAAAAATGGGTGAGTACAAGGCACAAAAACAAATGAATTTAAATTAAGCAAAAGAAAAAAACAAAAAGTTAATTATAAATTAAATATGTTTAATAGATAAACACATACATACGAGTACATAGTGTATGTGTGAACGAACATAAATGATTTTCAGTTGCCATGACATTTTATTATATTTTTAATGAACTTTTTGTTTTTAATAATTTTTTTGATGCTTTAACTTTACCCGAAAAAACAAAAAAATGGCAAGTTTAAGTTTAAACACACATAAATGGTAAAAATTAAACTTGTGAATATAGGGAAAAATATTACACCAAAGTGAAAGTTTGTTGTTGGTTGCATTTATCTATTTAATTTGTGTTTGAAAACTTAAAATCCAATGGTTACTTGTATCTGTTCTGAGCTAAAGTTTTGGTGAAAGTTTTTTCAGATTTACACAAAATATTAAGAATATTAATTTAAGGAATTTAAATAGATATATGGAACAAACTAAATTCAAATCAGAGACCCGAGAGACTGAAACACATATGTACATATAATGAAAAATGAAGAAAATCATGACATTTAAATTGCATTGTATTGACCTTCAAAATGATCTGTTCGAACATGGCATGTTCTAAGTTATGGACTATACTTTATGGAAAGCAATTGATGAACGTGGAACATTGTTGGTTTTTATGTCAAATATTGTACATCTATAGTTCTTAGGATTTGATTTCGTTCATTGATCATTTAATTCAGCCACCATGATCAATCAAATATTCAAATATATACTAGTCGCTAAACTTCAATCAAATGAAGCATCATGTTACAATTATAAAAAATACATTGAAGTTAATAAAAATTCTCACTCATATCATAATTAATATATCCCATGTAAGTGTTAATATTATTTAGAAAGTAACCATATAAAAAAAAAATGGAAATATTAGAAAGCCCTTAAAGGCGTTAAAAATGAGTTTTTAGATGGCTACTTCTTGTTTAATTGAATTTCGCATCAAAGTGAGAAAATAAAATGAAAGCATAAATGAAATTTTAATTTTGTTTTTAATTTTCAACTCAATTTTTCTCTTGACGATGATGATGATGATGATGATGACTGTAATGAGGATTTTGTTAATGGTTTTTTCAACTAATATTTAAAAGTGAGATAAAAATTGCTTTTCATTGGTTTAGTACCAACATAAATTGAATAAAAAGATAAATAAAGAAACTTTTATTTACTTGCTATAAGTAAAAGAAAAAAAAAAAACCCATTTTGTGTATGCAACTTTTTGGTGCTTTTAACTCAATTGCCAATCATAAACAAACTTAGATACAAAATGCCAAAAAAAACCAGTTTGCCTCTTTTTATTTCCATTTTTTTACTGTTCTTGCTGTTGCTGCTACTTGTCAAAACAAGTAAAGATATTTATTTATCAAACTAGCCGACGAACCAACCAACCAACCAACCATCAGACTGAAGTGCCATTGAGCAATCCCTTGCTTATTTCCCTTATTTACAACCCCATTTCCCTTTCAGTTGCGTAATGCCCTTTTATCATACAGCTGCAGCTGAGTTGGGCATTTGTGATTGACGTATAGTCAGTCAAAAGAAACCAAAGGCAACAAAAATGTAGTGAAGAAGAAATTTTATTTGTCTGCCTGCCATTTATTCGGCATTTGTCTCAAAGTCTCGATCTACACTACAGCAATTGCAGCAGCAATGAATTGCATCGAAACAAACAAACTAATAAATGACTGTAACTAACCATCTATCTATTGTGTCCATGTATCTTTAGAGTTGAGCACATGTTTGACAATTGAACAATTGGGCATCGTCCATTTATCACGTTTGGATAAAAGTGAGGCGACATTAGATTGCATACTGTATGCGGTCAACCATATCATGGCTATCGAAAATAACAGTTAATTAAACACTTGTCGAGCTACATATGTATGTACACAAATACACATGTATTCACTCTCCCACACCCACATATGCAAGCCACATGTAAGCATCTTTAGGTGGTGACTGGTCAGCACCAAGTTTAAGTATTTTAGTAGAATCTAATTGAATGAGTAGTATAAGTATCTGATATAAGTATTCCAACAATAACAAACATGACTAATTATAGAAAACACTTGCAATCCCTCAATCAATCGAACAATGAAGCCTCACTTCCTTTGTTTAATATTTTAATTAGCATAACAAGAATTATTAATTATATTTACAGAAAAATAAAGTAACAAAGTAAATATAAAATGAAATAAAATTTCTATCTGCCAAGCAAACAAACAACAACTATAACAAACCAACAACAAGATACTTCTCTCAGTTCGTCAATCATAAAGTCAATAACTGGATGAAAGAATTGAGAAAAATATAGGTACTTTTGTACGACGAGAGTATAAAATGGGTCATGTAAATTATTGTACTGAATATCGATTTGATGTTACTTCGCAGCTGTTATAACTTTTCCATAAACAAAAAAGAAAAACAAAAATGGGTCATTTCAGTTCTGAAAATATTTGCTTTATGGCAATATGAACTTTTTTAAATTTATTTATTCATTTTAAATGAAACGACACAAAACCCATAAAAATTTGTTATATTAAGTAGTACAATATGTAGAACACATACATAACTCTTCAGTCATGTGAAGTAAAAGTTAAAATGTATTAAGCTACTGCTCTTTCTGGATTTGTTCTTTTCAACGGTTATTGAGTGAGTGCCAACACCCATTGAATAAATAATAAATAACAACAAATTATCATTTGGTTATATCGCATATTTTATACCCTTACCGTTCGTCAATAAAATCTATGATGATACAAGTGAAGTGGATAAGCAAAATGAAATCTTGTATCAAAGAATTGAGAAATTATACTAATTCCAATTTTAAAATATTTGTGAGCTGAAACTTTTTGTATAATTTTAAAAATTGGAGTTTCAGAATTGAAACAAAAACATCCATAATTTTTATGTTAATTTAAACTAAATATCTTTATAATTTAAAGCCCAGATTAGATAAATTTTTAATATTGTATATTATATGTGTTGTTTTGTAAAATTTCTACAAAATATCTGAAGAACTGAGCATATGATCGAGCATGGCAAAAGTAACATCCACTTCCTTAAATTTAATAAGTCACTTTAAATGTTTTACAAACATCACAGCAAAGTGATAACAATTAAAAACAATTTGAAATGAAGGGTATAAAAAGATAAAAAATTGTTTACGAAAAACGTGATAAGAATAAAATTGAATTCAAATTCAAGTGACTACAAGAGAAAAGTTTTTAAACCTCATAATCGAATATTATTATTATGCTCAGAGGTTAAATAAGAGAAAGTTGGAATATTTATTAAATATTAAAACAAAACTACAAGAAAATAAATATACTATAATTTCTGAATATATCATTTTCAAACATTCTCCATATTTCTTCTCTCAAACTATATACATAAACTTTTGAAGCCCCTTTTAAATTAATCATATTTTTGTTTTTTTTTTTTTTGTATTTTGTCTTTTACTATTTATTTAGTACATCAAAGAAAACTTAAAATCTGAAAAAAAAAATTACAGAAAAAATCCAAATAAAGTGATATTAGTTTCAGTACAAAGTTTCTGTATACGAGTATCTTAGAAACTAAACTTGATTTTCACGCTTGAAAAAAGTAATGTACGTATATGTATACAATATCTGCAAGATTCTTACTACAACAACAATAAACAATCTTGTAACATTTTCTGGTAAAACGAAATCTAAAGTGAAATACAAGAAAATAAAATATGTAGTTTATAAAGAACTATAAAATAAAGCAAAAGAAGTAATAAACCGGTTGTTGACAGACACAAATACACTTATAATAACTAAGCATTTCGATATAGTATGTATTTACTTGTGTGTTCATAAACTGTATTTATATGCGAGAATGTACAATACATACATACTACATACATATGTATAACTAAGTAAGTATATAGGTGTGCACGATTGTATGTTGTATTTATGTTAAAAGAAAAAAACTTTGTATAAGTACAATATAAAAGATATGAACGCACAACAACAATTAAGCACATGACTTAGTAACAGTACATAAGACTTAAATGTTGGTAAATAATTTCTGGAGAAGAATACAACAATATTTATACCAATTTAGTTTAATACTCGCGTATTGAAATGTCCTTTGCCATGATCAATAAAATTCATTTAGTATCTCTCTCTGTTTGTATTTCTATTTCAGTCTAAGAGATAGTGCAATGAAATTTCATACATCATATTCGTCTTTATTCTACTATCAGAATCATTATAAATTAACCATTAAAAAATATTGCAGTTATATTAAAAATCATTCAATTTAATGTTTTTCTTTATATTTCTGATTATGTATTATTATTATTATTTTTCTGGCGGCAATCTCAACAATTGCACAAATCGAAGTATTAACTTCAGATGAATATCTCTCGATTTCTTATTTGTAAAGGCAATCAACGTATTCTGATCGATAGAGTGATAAAATTAGTGGCAACGATATATTAATATCAACCAGTGAAATCACCTCAAATTATGGAATTGTTACTACGTGAATTGGGCATTGGATGCACACAAAATTTTGCCGAAGATCGTACAAAGCGCACAAAGCCCGAAGATATATATAAGCAGAGAGTCAAAGCCTGAGAAACTTTGGCTGAGAAACAGAAAAGTCATCGTGAGTTTTTAGAACATGAAATACTTGAATCTGTCCTATAGGAAGAGAATTGTCAGATGAAGATAGAGGCGAATACAACTGCGCGATGAAACTCATTGATATCACTTCGACAGTAGATATAAAATATATAGTACTATCTATAACCAAATAAATAAATGAATAACCCATGTACGAGTATGTAAGCTTTGTTAAAAATCAAAGTCAGTGTTTTTGATTTGCTTTAATATGCATATTACTTAGTATAAAACTTAGTAGTGTGTAAAAAATTGTATATTATTTATATACAATATTTTAGTATACGTGCAAGAAGTATTATAATTTTTTCTGTGCTTTCATCTATGACATGTGACTGTCATCATTATATTCGCCATTATGTTATAATAATAATAATTATTATTACATTTTCGCTAAAATGCTGTCAGTAAATTGCAATATTTGTTTAATTAATAAATGTGTTTCGTAGTCGCTTTGGTTGCCTGAATCTCCTTTACAATACTGAATGCACAATTTAATTAATAAATTTGTCATTTTGCATTTTGCAATTTGCAATTTGTGTGTTTGTAATAAACATGTCCAAAGGTCTCATTTAATGCATAATGCATATTTAATTAAATATGCCATAAAAATATGACAAAAAAAAAAAAGCTATAAACCACGAATCATCTTTAATAGATCGATTAAAAATATTTATAATAAATATTGAAAATATGCTATAATTTAATGATATAATTATGTATATTTTGGTTTGATAAAAGAAAAATAGAAAATTGAAAAATTCTCCATTATAAATAATTATAATGCATAATGATGAAAATTTTATAAAGAAAACATGAAAAAAAAAAAACCGAACGCAGATGAAGGTTATAATTTCATTTAAAAAGTTGCAATTAATTTTAAGTCCAGTAAAACATAATAAGTAATTTTATAACTTTTAAATTTTATTACATTGTTAATTAAAATTGTATTTTGGATTTTACCAAGCACACTTTTTTTTTTGACATGAACGAAATTATTTAACTTATATTTAAGTTTTATAAATTTAAATAAATTTATCAATTAGTTTTTATTGAAATAAATAATTCCAAAAACAAAATCTGTTTTCTTTATCGGGGGAATAAACAGTTTGAAAAACAATTGTAATATATAGTAGTATCTTTAATCTTTAATTAAGTAATGATTATTTTTTAAATTGAAAGTCAGAAATTAAGTTCTTATTGGAATGATTAATCAATCAATGGGTTGATTAGGTTTGAGAAAATTATTCAAAAAAATCGGCATCTGTTTTCTTTATAAATTGCAATTCATTTATTTCCATTGAAAATCTGTTTTCATTACTTAATTACATTCCACAGAATATACAAGTTTGTACATTCATTGTAACCCGCAATTAAACAAAGCAAAAGCCAATATTTTGTGAAAAAAAAAAAAAGAAAAAACTTTGTATTTACAATTTCCCCATCAAATAATTAAATAGTATACAATATTCTTATCATTAAATCAACTTATCTTATCTCATACATTAAATACATTAAATGTGTGCACAGGGTAACAAAGAATTGTGTGTGGATTGAAGAATGAAACAGGTTCCAAACATAAAAACGAATTGCATTTACTCATACGTAGAAGTACATTCAACCCACTTGATTAAATGGCCTATAAAATGTTAACCTACATTGACTAGTCCAAAATACAAAAAAATACAAAAAGTAATCAAAAAAAGGGTAATATAAAAACAAGAGATAGAACAGGGAAAACCAATGAATACTAAAGTTGTCATTTGAAATGCAATAAAGGTAATCGGTGCGTTGTTTTTAACTATTTTTTCGTTTCTTTTTCATACACTTCACTAAAAAGAAAGCTTACTAAATAGCTGCTAAAATTTGTAAATAACACAACCAATACTAGAAAAATTTCCTAAGCTTTTTAGATATTTAGAATTTTAAATGTCACTTTTGACTTTTATTAACCAATCATCATTGACTTTAAAGTATTTCAATATATTTTATTAATACAATATGTACTTCCTTTGTGAAATGTATAAAAAATTCGGTGAAACTAAACGATTTCTTTTTATATTTTAATTTTAGTTTGATTCTGATGCATATGCGTGGTTTGTTTTTGTGTTTTATACAAGTATCTGTATCTGTTTTGTTATTGTGTCTTATCGCAGTGTAGACAAAAGAAAAAAAAAAAAATAAAATAAAACAACGTGCGAGCAACAACGATGACGCCAACGATAAAAATGAATAAAAAGCAAATGTATATATTTATTTGAATTCAATAACATTTTTTTTTGTTTTATTTTCTGGTCTTTTCTCTATAAAGGGTTAAAATCAATAGTTGAAATGTTATTGTTGGTAGTAATTGCATCAAGAAATGGATATGTGGTGCGGTGGTGATCATAGGTTACTACAGACAAGTGTATCTGGAACATAGTTGCCTGTCACAGCAGACGACAATCGATAAGAAATAAATTAATTTAAAAAAAATTGTAAAAAAAAAAATAATGTAAAAATATATACATACAATACTATTGTTGAGTTCTGCTGTTCCCAGTTATACAATTACTAGAAGTCTATACGAGTATAGTATGTGACGAATCAATTGGACACATTTTCAAATGGAACGTGAATCATTCACATGAATATTTTTTTGTTACTTTAAATTAATAAATTTATTAATATAACAAAGTTGTGTTTTTAAAGCAAAAAAGAAATAAAAAAGTGTATGATTTTGTTTTAATTTTTTTTGTTTTTTTATTGAATTGACTTTCAAACCTTATTTCCATAATTCCAATTAAAAACTAACCCATATATCCTTGGCATGATTACCGTGACGAGGAAAACTGATTGCTCATATGTCTGTTTCGCAGGTTTTAAGATGTTTGTTATTGTCATACATAAATTCTCGGTACTAAAGTGAGTGAAATAGGAAGTCCCTATACAAAAACTTACTGTTTAGTCAGGACTATTTCAATTTAACTTTCCCATAACCTACTTAAATCATCTGTTATCACAATCAGTTCATAATATCCAATATGAAATCCAGAAGATTGAACAAGCTGAATGTTTAGCATATTGTATAATTTTTGTATGAAAAACCTATGCTTTTTTTCTTCAGTATTCATAGGAAACTGCACAAATCGCTTTGAAATGACCTCAAATTGTATGTACAAGTAAGTTTTAAAGGATTCTGAACATATGACATAATCTGAGGAGTATTAAATTTCATCAAACAATGTAAACCTCAGTGAATTGAAGTTGTTATTTTGTTTTTAATTTTATAGAATGTCAGACCACATGCTGAGTAATGTTGCATACTTCCTGTATAACAACAACATATTGCATTTTTACTATATAGTGCATCACGTCAATATTTTTAATAACTTCCAATTGCTAAATTAGTCATGAATATGAAAATTTTTGTCAAATGAATAACAAACGAACGAACAAATAACGACTGAACAAATTATTGAACGAGAAAACGTGAAATGCAATGCAAATAAAGCGAGCACCACATAAAGTGCATTGAAAATATAATTTATATTTATTATTTTTTCTTTCTTTTTTGCATACTCGTATTTATATATTTACTTATATTTTGAAATATTTATTGTATTTTATTTTATTTATTTTTTTTTTTTTTTTTTGGCAAAATTTTAGTTTTCATATTGTTTGATGGTGATGGTGATGATGATGGAGGAAACTTATAGTATTTGTTTTTAGCTTTTGCCATATAAAATAAACAAATATTTAGCTTAATTTATTGCCGAGAGATTGTATTTATTTACCTTAATTTCATTTTATTTTATTTGTTTTGTTTGTGATTTGATTTATGATTGTCGAAAACGCGTTTATTAAACTGACATCCAAAATTAATTTTGTGTTAATTTCTTATAAAAAAATTATTAAATTGATTGTAAGAAATTAAATAAAATGTTGGTGGGAAGATATTGTGAATTATTAAATATGTTAAATGATTATAAAATATCATATTTTATTTGTTGTATTGTACAATAATTCGGAAAGCATAATTTGGTTTGTCCCATTTACATTCTCATTTGATGCTCATTTCAGTTAAAATGGAAATCTCTTTCAGTATTTACAAAATGCCAACTAAAGAATATGAGGAGAGTAGTAATTCATTATGTCGAATGCGGTTTTAAAATATGTTTCCATTGCAATCTCAATCTACAGAATAAATTTCGCTCTTTAACATAGCTTAAAAACCTAAAACAGAAGAGGTTGAGTTGACTGACTTCTAAGCCATACCAGGGATAGCACAACATTAAAAGTCAAAAATCTGTGCAATGTCATTCTATTCCTACTTCTTGATGAAAGGATATAACTACAGATATGTATCTAAGTATCTGCATACATACCTTAGTAGAAGTGATGTGAGCAACATAAAAAGCAATGTAAATTAAGCTGAGCTAAAATGTCGATCCTTTTTTTTTTTTTGTGTTTTTGTTTTGTTGTCTGCTTCAACAGAATGAGTGAGCTTCAGCTTTTGCTTCTGTGCAAACCAAATGCATTTTGTAAATACATTCTACTGTGTTCTTCTTCTTCTTCTTCTTCCTGTATATTGTACCAAGATTCATGCAACATCAGTAACAGTAGCGGCAGCAGCAGCAAATACTTTTACATTTTTATAAGGTTGCCAGGCAGCGCAAAGCTACAAAAAATGCATTTTATATGTTTAAAAGAAGAATATGTACTGAGAAAAATCCTCTGCATATTTAAGGTTTGACGCGACGAAATCTCAATGGAAAACATGGGAAAGGGTCAGAAGGACGCTGGATGGGAAAAAAGATACTGAAGCGCAATGCAACTACCTCAACTCAATGCGACTCAACGCAGCTTAAAAGCGAAAAATTGTCAGTTTGTCTATTTGTCGCCAGTCGGTTAAAACACATGATGACGACTCATAGTCATACAATTATAAATGTTTAATGTGTGCAACTTCAACATGAAAGAAGCGTTGATTTGCGCTCATGTGGAAATGAGACAACAGTCACAAATGATGACGATGATGATGATGATAATAATAATAATAATGATGATAAAGTTAAGCACCAGCAAAACAAATTCATATTTAGTTGCTAAGAGTTCCATACTAAATCTCTTATGACTCATTTGAATCTGAAATCTTTAGTAATCATAGTTTAGATCTAAAACACGTTACATATTTGTAATGATTATCTCATATCACGTATGCTTGATTCTTATTAGAAATTTATATTTATAAATGTCAAAACGTTATTATATTATTGTATGTATGTACATATATATTGTCTATTTTGTAGTTGTTGTTGGTGTTTACTACTTGGTAAATGAGATTCGACGTTGCAGAAAAATAAAAATGACTTGCATCACATAAACATGTTAACTTGTTTTTATTTTATTTTTATATTTTGTTTTTTAGTCAGAATGATGTTTGTACTGTTACCATGAATAAGGAGCAGCAAACTGTGAATCAAAGAAAAAAAAAAAAAAGAGATACAAATATGGCGCTCATTCATATTCACAACATCATGTTTGTGTTTGTTGCTTTTTGCCATTTTGCCTTTTTGAATTTTTATTTTGTAATACAATTTTTTTATTTTGCATTTTCATTTTTGCTTTAACGTTCTTTAGCAACAGTTATTTCTTTACATGCCTTTTGAATGGCATTTCTGTGGTTTAATGCTGCCTCTGCTTGTTATTGTTAAACTGGTCCTGGGTCTGAGATCTCTCTGGTATACAATATCTCTTTGGATGGCATATAGAAACAAGTAACACAACACAACACAACACAACACAACACACCAACATAACGCGTTAAACCAAGTTGAAAATGGGCAACATAGTAAAATAACAGAAAAGATGAAAAGGCATCTTCTTTGCTGCATTACAAAATGTCTTGATCTTTTAATATTCAAATTTACATTTAAATGAATGAATTTTTAAAATGGAATGAGTAAAATTTAAGGAAATTCTTTAATTTCATTAATTATTAATTAAAGAAATTTGTATTTGTTAATAAATTTGAAAATATGAAAATAAGAAAATAATAGATTATTTTAAATCAATAATAAAATTTCAAAAAAAAAATTATTATACGTTACAAATCCCAAAGATTTCTATGCTTGCTTCATCTCTTGAATGTGACTAAGGATTTTGGCATAACTGTTACTTAGTAACTTTCAGATATATTGTTAGTAAGAACTTATCTTTAACCAGACATTTTTCATTACTTTTTGTTCGTAGGAACTCAATGTATCGCATCATTTAAGATATGCAAGGCATTAAATTTTACTAAGTTTTGTAATAATAAATAATATTTAGGCAATCTGTGAATCGATCTCAAAATAATTTATTAATTTCTTCATTAAAAATTAGTTTACAACATCATTATAAGTACATTAATCTACAATATATAACATAAAATATTGTGAAATAAAAAAACTGAAATGGTCTTTCGTAGGAGTAATGATAAATAATATTGTACCTTGGTACAATATGTTAAGCTGTAATTCAATATTTTTCAGATGTGTTTCATCTTGCATAGTTTTGAACTAAAGGCTAAGACGCAAGTGTATGGCTTCAAGGAAATTTTAGCCATGGGTCCATTGGAATATAAAAAAATTGCAAAATTCTAAAAACAATCTGATTCTGAGTAAGTAGATTCATAACTCCAATGTTTTTGTGAGTATACCATATGAAGAAGAAACTGATCCAATGATAACAAAAGTTCAATGTCCTTTGTCACTGTTTGTATCTATGCACGAGTATATGTAAGTCAAAAATGATTTTGTGACTATTTCAGGCAGCGCATGCGCAGTTGATATTTAGAAAGACACCTTTCAAAATAACCAATATTATATCAACTGAGATTTGAACTTCATTAAATATTTAAGAAAAAAAAATTAAAATTAAGAAAAAAAAAAATATAGAATCTCTTGCTTAATAAATTTCCCATATTAACAATTCAACCATGAACTCATAGGCCTACAAATATTATAATGATATACATACTTACATACATATGTATGTAGTATCTCACAAGCTTTAATGCATAATTTATTAATAATAATATCTATAATTTATTTGAATCATCGTTAACATTTTTCAAAACAAGTTTTTCTATATAAATAATTTTAGTATTATATTTAAATACATACTGAGGTACGCATGCATAACTGGCTCATGATATCATTCATTATTGTCATCAATACTCATGGGAGCAAATTAACTTAACTCATTTCACTTCACTCTCACCAGAGCCCGTTTTGTCACTCACTATCGCTCGCACTCAGATACTCACTCACATATGTACTAAGTATGTGTGCAAATAACAACAATTTCATAGTTATCTATCTCCTCACTCCCTTTTTCTTATGAAATTATACATATACAGAGGCACAAACACGCAAAAATGCAAAACAAAACCAAACAGAAACAGAAATAAAATCTAAGTCTGGAGATATAAACGAAGTTGGCGAAGTTACCGATGACAACGATGTAGACGACACTCACCTGTTAAGATGGCTGCCACAAAGACGAAGACGATCGACGACATGCGCGAAGGCGACGACGCCAACAACAACATATTTTGTTGTTTCTTTTGGGATAATCCACGACCCATTTTTGTGGTTTATTTATATGTTTCTTTTATTTTTTATTTTTTGTTTTAAATTTCTATGTATGCACACACACACTGTCCAAGTATTAATATGTTGTATGTATGTGGTTTTGAATAAGTATCACTTCCG
This sequence comes from Amiota minor, assembly GCA_037043295.1. NCBI lineage: Eukaryota > Metazoa > Arthropoda > Insecta > Diptera > Drosophilidae > Amiota > Amiota minor. The sequence continues at coordinate 30,668 of JBAMAW010001862.1, forward strand.
CTTTGTTGCCAAAAAGCCTTTATTATTTGCCTTTCTAACCGCAACAAAAGCAACGTGCAAAAAGAGTTGGTTGCTTGGAATGATGGCAAAAGTAAAAGGTAAAAAATCACTTGCACTTGTTTTGTGTTTAAGGGTTTTGGTAGATGTGTACGTGTGTGTGTGTGTGTGTGTTTGTGCAGAAATTTATAAATTATTATTATTTATTTTTCTATATTTTACTTTAAAAAACAATTAAGTTTATTGAACCGATGCGAAGTTTGGGTTTCTTTTTTAATTTTATTATTTTGGCGCACTAAATTTATTTTGATTTTATTCTTTATAATTTTAACCTTAATTTTTGTATAATTTTTATTATTTTATATATTTGAGAATATTTATTTTTTTTTACTTAAATTATTCACTCAGTAAAAATTCGAAATTTATGTTACCACTATTTTCTAACTGGATTTAATTGTCGTACTGTTTTTCCGTTGTTGTTGTTTTGTTTTCCAAATTTCATTCGCTTATCGTTTCACTCTTCTATGCTAAGTCAGTAACTGACTAAGTTGTCTAAATGACTGACTGAGTCTGAGACTCACTCACTCGTATGTGGTTCAATGTAGCGATGAAACGAATGAACACAAGAAACAACTGGCGACCAACGAACGAGCGCACGATGATGACGACAACGAAGATGACGCCGGTTTCTACTAGTTAAAATGATGTGCGATGTGCGATGTGCGAGCGAACAAATGCCGAAGCGATGCAACAGTTACTGACGACTCTGACGACTGGCGACGATGTGTGTCTATGAAGTTGCTGAACAGCAGCAACAGCAGTAGCAGCAGCAACGACGACAACAGTCCATGCGTCACTCACTCACATATACAAACAAGCATGTAAGATCCAAGCATACGTTTGCCCTATGCATGTATACAAGCAGTCAAGCAGCTTTGTCTAGCAACATTTACGTCACATGTACTCTGTACTCGTAATACTAAGTAGGCTGTTTATGTGGCTGTGCCTAAGAGTGTGAGTGACTGAAACAGTTTATATGTATGTAAGTATGCGTGCATGCAACTCCATCAAGTTGACGTTAATAGTGTGATGCAGCGACGCAAGCAGCGACAGCAAATTCAGTTGGCTTCGCTGCCAATTTGAATTTTGTTTCATTTCAATCGTCACCATTATGACTACCAGCAATATTAACTGCATATCGTGGATACGTCGTACGTGTTGCTAGCAACTTTATTGCATATGCAACATGCCTATGATGTTGCAGAACATTTTAGTTTGTATATACTCCAATTGAAAATAAAGGCTGCTTTTGCAATATTTTTGCCTTCAATTGTGTTTTTCGAAAACTTTGTAGTTGTTTTTTTTTTGTTAGTATTTTTGTTATTGTTTTGTAAGCCATGGTCATACTCGTATGTGTGTTTGTATCTATGTGTGTCTTTTTCTGTTCTACTTAAAATTGTCTTTTGTCAGCTTTGATTTGAATTTGTTCGTCTCTTGGGCATTTTAACTGTTTTCGTTTTTGTTGTTTTTGCACTTAGTTTATTGTTATTACTTTTTGCTGATAGAACTATTCTTTTATACAAGTTTATGTACAATGTATATACATACATTGAATAAATTGTGTCTGTTACTATTGTTACCATGTGTGTGTGTGTGTGTGTTAGGATTTCTTGTACTTATTATTATTCCCTTACATTTACATATTTCTAACTCTTTTGCCTATTTCTATTTCTCTCTATTTGTCATTTTATTAATACTTTTCGGATTTTGTCTTTTATTGCAAGTGTCAGCTATATATTGTAGAAATATGTATGTGTGTATTGCACAGTGGGCCCAATTGAATGAACTTTTATTTACAAGTATTTTAATTTCGACATAATAATAAATCACAAGTTTTCTCCTATATTGGCTTTTGAAAAATTAAAGGAAGCTAATGAGTGCTTGGAATTAGAAAAGTTAGTATTACTGATATTTCAAAGATGTGGTGCATCGTAGATACTTTCGCGTAACCGTACAGGTGGCAAGGAGGACTTATAAATACGTATGTATGTATGGCATTGTGACCAATTCATAAACAAATAAAGATACTGAATTTTTTCCTGGAGCAACTATCCGGGAAATGAGCTTTCTCAAGTTATGGGTTGACAATTTTGTGCCTATACACATATGTACATATGTATATTTATAAGACAATTCAGATTGACGAGATGATCATGATATTCTATTCTAGAAAAAGTAACATTACAATGTAAGTTGTCACAGACTGCTGTCAACTGTTTGGAAAGATAACATTGACTTTGGTATTGTATCTTGCATAAAAGAACGAAGAAGTTTTTTGAGGACTAGATGAAGTTTAAGCATGGAGAATAACGAAAAATTGTATTCTCTTTTCCATTCTCTCATTGCATCACCTTTTCCACTTCAAATCTTTTTTGTGAATTTCTAAATTTAATGAAAAACCAAATAAAAAAAAAAACAAAAAAAAAAAGAAAACTGCTTATTTTCTTTTCCATTTTCATGCAAAGTTTTTTGATTTGCATAACCAAGCATAAAACAACAATAGAACAACAACAAAAACATAAATATATTTGCCATGCAACATAAAGAAAATAAGAGAAATGTGGTAAAAAAAAAAAGGAAAATCAAATAAAAATTCGCGTTTACAAAACTCGCGTAAAAATTGCAAATTCAGTGGGTGCTGCCACTGTACCCAGAATATGAAGACCACAAAGGGAAAATCTACGTACACACACACATGAAGGATTGGTTTTATGGATGAATGGATCTTCGGATAAATGGATGGATGGATAGATGCATTGATGGATGGTTTGTTAGATGGATGACTGCTTGTATATGGATGTAGGACAAATTCATTTGATGCATGATGGATGGGTGTCACCATAACAAAACGTTCTGGCAGCCCCAAACAACAAACAACCCACAGCAACCACTTACTTGAATGATAAGCATAGTAATGGGGATACTAAAGTGGTTATGGGGCATAAATATTCATTGCCACAAACACACACATATTCATATGGGCAAATGTACATAATTATTGTTGTGGTTTTAATACAATTGTGTGTATTATGATGATACTCTCTTTCTGTAAACGATGATGAACATATGCCCCATGCATGACCAAGTTAACCAAAACACACACCTTAACTGCAATAAAAGGAAAACCCCACAATTTGAAACCATGCCAAGAAGCGAACAGAAAGTAAACGAAAATGAAATTAATGTAATAAAAAGATTCATTCTTCTTGGTCAAAAGGCAATTCTAAGGAAATCCCTAGGAAGAGGTATTAGGATTGTGACTGTGAGACAAGGATTATAAAATAAATTTGCATCTTTTCACACCTTTCACAAAGAAGGATGGTCCATGCTCGCATGTACATACATATGCAAATGATGTAGTGCACAAAACTTGATAAAAATGTACGGGATTCCTTTTATCTACAATACAATCTTGAAATATAAGTTTATAATTGTATTTGCATACCATCACCAAGTTGAAAAGTAGGCTATATAGTTAGATTGTACAGATAAGATGAGATGACATAATATATTGTAATATAACACGGCGATGTATACTTCGGCATATAGGATCTATTTAGATGCCCTGTCTTTAGTAAAATTAGACAAGATCCATTTGAGAAGTGTAACTTCGAATCAGAATGTTTCTTTCAAAATATTTAAATCTCTTGAAGTGTCATCAGTGTCCAATAATCAGCTTTTTCTTGATATGCCTATCAATATCGCCCTTTTGGTAATGAAATTATTATAGAAGAATATTGGATTTTCTGAATTTCAGCAATAGCGACAGAGGCTTTCAGCTGAAGATTAAAGTATATTAATATCGATTAATAATGGAAAAAAAAATGCCATTCAATTTACCTTCTGCTACTTAGCTCGGCAGGCTGTCAATCTTATACCAAAATTTTGTATATCTTTCTCCCATAATGATGGTTTATTTAGTAATATTTGCTCGTTGATATTGTTTGAGGATTATCCGCATAAAATTTACTCTTCAAGGAAGAACAATGCTGTTTTAATGGCATGATCTTGATGGCATTTCACAAATAACTTTATTATTAAAATTAATTAACGTAAGACCTTGCTCCTTCATGTAACGATTCATTTTTAATAACCGGAATGTGGTAACTTCAAAGTATAGATTGTCTTTAAAAACATGATGGTAAATTTAAAAATATACCTCAAATTTGAACAATCTAAATTTCTAGCTGAACAAATTTTATAGGTAAAAACCTTTCGAAATAAACTCATCCAAAACATACAACTGCTACACTACTATTATAACTTTTATGAGTATCCAATCGATAAGGTTTCTGATATTAATTTCATTAAAAGAAGTATATTATGTGTGTGTGAACGTAGGGTATACAAATTAATCTTCAGTATTAGACTTTCTTTCGTTAATCCTCAGCATTTTTGTTACTCTTGTTATTTTTATTGTGTTTAGTTGACGTTTCAAATTTGTTTATATGTCTATGATAGTGATGATGATGGTGATAATGTGTGTGTGTGTGTGTGTGTTGTGGTTGTGTATCTGTGAATGTGTTGTTGTCAAGTTTGAGTTCTAGTTTCAGTTTCTATTATTTTCTATGTCTTCCTTTTCTCTTAATTTTTATATTGTTGTTGTTTTTTTTTTGTGATTTTTGACTGCGTCTGTCGGTTTGTGTTTATTTCAGTTAGTTTTCCATATTGTGAAAAACAACAAAACAATGAATTTGCATTTTTTCCATAAACATACACCCACTCACGAATACACACACAGACACACGCACACAAATATCCAACACGAAAAATGTTGATGATCATAAACGTGTAAAGAGATGTGTGAGATGTCGGAGCAGGGATAGCCAGGAAAGGATAAACAACCATGCAACCAACTAAAGTGAGAGCATCACGCGAGCAACATTCACTTGCATGTGCACATAGATACTTGCATATAAACAAACAAACAAGCTTATATGTAAATGTGTGTAAATGTATATGTGTGTGTGTGTACAAGAAGAAGAAGAAGAAGTAAGTGTGAAGATGACAAGGACACCAGGAATGTGATGGATGTGGAGAGAGAAGATTTTAGATGAAGAGGAACTGAGTAAGTTAAAGAGTGTTTGAGAAGGACTAAAGCGGGTAGAAAGTAATCCTTATGTGTTGTTGTTGTTGCCATTGTTATTATTGTTGATGATGAGTTTGTTGTTGCTATTGCTTGTGATGACGCTGCTGGCGAATGGCGAAGATTAAACACTGCGCTTCTAACGAGAAATTTTTACTCACTTCATTGTTGTTGTTGTTACTGTTGCTCCTGCTGCCATTGGCAATTTGCATTAAAGCATTCTTAGAATGTAACCAACTATTCGCTGCTGTGGTGACTGAAACACCAACAGCAACAGTGGCAATAGCGAGGAGTTTCATAAAGAATACCATATACAAGTTGTTGTTGTTGTTGGTGTTGTTGTTGTTGACCAACACCCCATACCCTTTGGTTTGTTGTAGTTGTTTAAACGCCAACAGCGCAACTTGGCTTTTATTGCACTCGCATCTCATAGATGAGTCAGTTCATATGTCATTGTGTGGATTTTGTACAGATATACAAATTCATGTGGATGTATGTATGTATGTATGTATGTGTATGTTTTCCTCGCTTGCAGCTTATTTGCTGTGAACTATACTATCCACTTTCTATTCCCTACCCGTCAGGCTGCCAGGCATTTTTGTTGTTTTTATTGGAGAATATACCAAAACAAAAAAACCTCGACAAAGTAGCAAATTTCCAAAGCGCCAACCGCACACACACACACACACACACACACACAAACATCACATAGACATTCACTCACACACTCACACTTATAAATAGAAAAAAGGACACACATTAAACTTTTTCTATCCTCTCTGGCTACTTAGCGACAGGCAGCCACAGAGTGCGAATGCCACGCAGCAAAACGTTGATCTGAGTAGGCGAAGCACATGCAATACACAGAGATTGTTGTTGTTATTGTTATTGTTGTTGCTGCTGGTTGTTCCAATTGGGATTGCAGTAATAACAAACAACAACAACAACAACAACAACAGCAGCAGCGACAACAACAACACCATTCATATAAATTAAAAAATATGTCGTTTTTGTGAACGAACGGAGAAGAATAATGATACACAGATACGTTATACACACACAGGCATCTAAATGAAAGAATATATATGTATGTAGTAGTATGTTTAGTTCATAGAAAAGTTCCTTTCAAAATATGTACTTGTATGTATGTGGAAACATGAGGAAACTCTGTGTTGTCAACACAAGCAATATTGTATATAAACATTTTAATAAAATGCAAGCAACATTATTGCTAAAGTAGAATGTGGAATGAAATTCATTTCGTTCCATTCCATATTATTCCAGTGAAACAATTTGAAATCTCTTCTCTCTCTCTTTTGAGTGAATCTCTCTCAAGATCACTGCGATCGCTCTCTCAACATCTTTTGATTAAAGCTACGCTGGACAAAAGAGGGAGAAAATAACATGTACAATAGTTTTTAGCTTTTACTGAAGTGCATACATAAAATTTTGTGAGTTGTTGACCATGTTTCTTTCTCTGTTTGTATGTGCTCTCTTGTTTCTCTTTGCTGCTGCTGCTGCTGTATGAAGACTGTACCTGTTGTTGCCTTTTTTGGGTTTGCTCACTTTTGTATGCTGTTTTGTAGTTTTGTATCTCGTATCTCGTAAGTATATGTATATCTTGGCTTTTGAGCTGCTGCTGCTGCTGGTTCTGCTGCTGCTGTTGTTTATCTTTTGTGCTGCGGACAAAAAGTTAAAACAGAATTAAAGAAAAACTTTAAAGAAACAAACGCATGGCATAAAGCCAACCAAAAAGATTCAAGATACACGTAAACTTGATTACTAATTGTGGTTGTAGTTGTTCCCTTTCTGTTTCTTATATTTTGACTACTTTTCATCTACTCTTTCTACGCTAGTTTATCTGACTTTATTTACTCTGTTGCTCTGCTACTATACTCTGCTGCTTCAGTTCAGTTACCAAGTTACCGTCGTCATGCTGCAAGTAAAGCTCTTCGTCTTGTTCATTCCACGCTCGATTAGTTACACAAATTCAATGGTATCCAATCGCTTTTGCTTTTGTAGTGTGCTTAGATTTATTGAGCGTGTATCTTTTATATACGAATATGTATCTTTTTAGGTGGTTTTAGTATGAAATCAAAAGAGAAAAAGAAAGGTCAAATGCTGATTTTATTGTTTCATTAAAATGCCGTTTTGTGGTTGGCTTTTAATGAAAGGGTTACCGAAATGATAGAGTAAAGTTTCATAGACACACAAACAAAGAGATGGAGAGACACAATTTTTCATAGTTAAGAAGAAGATGGTACATAAGTAGATAACGGTTCTTTTGAACAACATACATATATACGTATGCATTTGTATTTTTTTGTATTTTTAACTCCACACGTATACCATGAAAACTCTAAACTCTAAGTAGCTAAAGCATTTCATATTCATACACTTAGAAGTACCATAAATTTAGTCTTGAGGCAATATTTCCACTTTCTGCGTATCATAAATTGCTTAAATTACCAATACTCACTCTCAAAAGCAAAACTCATTTCAATTTTATGAAAAAACCTTAAGTTAAAGTTAAGTACATATATACAGATATAACTAGGCATAAGCAACATGTATGCGATTGTATCCTATGGGCAAAAACAGTAACTGAGTTTAAGTGCAACTTGGTGACATGAAATTGAGGCACCCAGACTAGAATGTTGCTGCCGCTGCGAAAATTATTCAAGGCTAAGGGCAATACATTAACTTCATCATCAACAACAACATCAACAACATGACACTTGTTATTCATTTTTTCATTTGTTTTTTCAATCTCTTTCTCATACTCATATTCTTGTCTTGCAAATAATCAAAACCGTCTGCATTATCTACTTAACCTTTTGTAAAGTTAACCCAACTTAACTTAAAAACAAGCCAAAAGACTGAACATTAACCTTGCATAAGGCAACAAACTCCTTTAATAGATGAAGCACCATCATCATCATCATTGTCATCATCATCATCCTCCTACATGCAGCACCAACAATTTCTGTCCATTTGTCTGTTTATCTGTCTATTTGTCTGTTTGTTTGTTACAGCAACATAAAATGATGTAAATCGTATGGAGATGCACTTCAAGGATATGCATCACGTCATCTTCGTCATATGCTAAAATGCTACAATCGACAAGACACACACAGATACATATATATGTGTATTAATACGCCCACAACAACAACAACAACAACAACAACAACAACAACAACACACACACACACACACACAAACATAAAAAAAAAGAAAAAGAAATTATAACAAGAAAAACTGAAGTAGACTCATCACCATCATCATCATCATCATCATCATCATCATCATCATCATTACCAACAGCATCTAGTTTCTATACCCTTCCATTACTTTGAACTATGTGTGCCTATTTATTTAGATTTTATTTTAATTCAATTCTATTTTAATTTGGTTAATTGCAAATTAATCCTTCAGTTTTTAAAGTGTTGAATTATAGATTTTTTTAATTCTTATTTGGGACATAAGTTTTATAAAATGAAATGCTGAATTTCTTTTGCTAGATTCCAGCAAATAGATACAATATATAATGAATCCAGATCAGATCGATCTGGAATAAGATATAAAATTAGATGATTTTAATGGAAAAACTTTAGCTAAGATTTTACAAAATCATCGTCAATTTGATTCATCGGATTACTGTATTATATGATTTCCATATTGGTTTCTTTATGAAAAAAATGGATACGATTTATGTTATTCTTGGTTGACTTTTTTCTATTCATGATCGTACAAGGAATTCGCTTGGCCTTGCATCTCTAATATAAAAATTATAAATCCTTCTTCTAGAAACTTAAAATGTCACTATAAATTGATACTGTAGAAATTATTCTCTCCCTCGGTAATCGCATCTTTGCCCTCTAGTATCAAATGTTAGTGTAAAGGATATTCACTCTTCAATAAAGCCGAAACTTATATCTTTTATTCTGAAGACAAAGGCCTGAAGGAGCAACCAGTGTCTGTTCATACTTGCTTTTAAAATTTATTCAGTTCTTTTAACTATTTTAAGCTCATCCCCAAATTCACCAACTTCTTCACCATCTTCTTCGCCATCTTCGCCATCACCTTCATCAACTTCTCCACTTCTAAGACAACAACACTTAGTACAATGGTAAAGTGAGTAAAAGCAAAGACTATGAAAAATTTTTCCATAGTCTTTGGTAAAAGCTGCTGCTACTATTTTTGTTGTTGTTGTTGTTGTTGTTGGTGTTTTTATACTGTTTCATTTTCAACATCTTCTTTGTCTCCTTCGACTTTTATTTTAATGCGCCTTTGGTGCATGTGAGTGAAGTCACTGGAAGAAGTGAAAAATAACAAAAGTGTTTGTATTGTATCTCATCATTTGTTTGTTTGTGTGTTTAATAAGTGTATCTATTTATTTATGTTATGTGTGTGAATGCGTGTGTGTGTGTGTGTTTGTGTGTTATGACAAATACAACAAAAACAATAGCACAAAAAAAAAACAAACAGAAAGTATGTAGAAATATTAAATAAATAACACAAAAGCGGCGTATGAAGTTTACTTTTCTTTCTAAGGTTTTTGTTATTTTATTTCATTTCATTTCTTTTCATTTTGTTGTTGGTTTCTTTATGAAAATATTATAAAAAGCCTCAGCAGTAGAAGCAAGAAGAACAAAATAAAGCAAGGGAAGCAAAAAAAAGATACAAAGATACCCAGAGAACAGTAGCAGCGCCAGCAACATAAAAGGCAAAGCTGCTGCTGCTGCTGCTGCAACATTGAAGCTGGCGTCGCAGTCAACATAGGTGACGCTGACATCGGCGTCAGCGTCTCTCGTGTCTCTTTGTCTTTATGTTATGGCGTCATAACAAAAAACGAAAACTTGGTTAGACTTTGTTGTCTTTGATCAAGTGAAGTGCGGCGGACTAGGTGAAGGAACACGAGCTGATAGTGAATTCCCATATACTTTGTATTGAAGTTGGTAAATCAGTCAGTGAAGGCGGCAATGGCAACGCTGGCGGTCTCAAAAATGATGATTATGACGACGAAGACGACGATGTACATACATACATATACTTTGTCCAAACAAAAGGAAAATCCGGTTTGTGTCGTCACTGAGATCCACATCACACAAGGGCAATAATGAAGAGACTTCATGCTGAGTCCCCCTTTGCTTCTCGCAGTACATAATACCATAATGAATACCTTTACAGTAGATAGCCCTTTGTCCTTGCCATTGCCTTTGCCAAGATTCAAAATTGAAAATCAAGCTCATGCTGGGTTTTCTCTGCACCCTCCCACATTGGTTTAAACTATCAAGGCAAGTCAAGTCAGTCAGTCACTCAGTCAAATTTAAAGATAGTCTCTCTATTGACCACACTTCAATACACCATTTTTTTTTTTTTTTTTTTTTTTTAAGTTAAATTTACCACACCACACAAGCTCACCCTACCTTACTTATTCCATGCGGTCCCTGATCCACTACAAGAAACACTCAGCATTTGGTCTTAATAAAACAGGTTTTCTTTGCTTTTAACATATTCTCTATGTATTTCTCCCTCAAGTTCAGTGGTTCTTAAACATCCATAGATAGTTTGCGGATCGTCTCTTGAAGAACATATTTTTTGCGGTTTGATTGATTTAGTTGAGATGGCGAACCCATATTGATCTCACGATCTCAACATTCTCAATAAATATTACATTGAAGAAAAAAAAATTGTTTCGATCGAATATTTTTGTTTGAGGATTTTAATTTTACAATTGATCTTTTTAAGAAATCTAAGAACAAAAGGTGATACAATTATTCAATGCTGAAAAGAGTAGGATAGGATTCCCGATAACGGTACCGCTGACCAATATTTAAGATCCGCCGCTCTAGTTAGTTCTTACTGTTGTTTTTGCTAAGCACAACTGTATTGTTTTTTTTTTTATCTTTTTGCCTTTTACGCTTAATTTAGTTTTATAGTTTGGTTCTTTTTTTTTTTTTTGTTTTTTGCTTGTTTTTCAATAAGATGTAAAGAGAATGATTTCAAATGTCAGTATCTCATTTAATTATACTCTTATTTTTTTTTTTTACTATCTTGTTATTGCTCTCTCCACCATTCTACCATTCCATATGAATTCATATTCAAAGTCTTTGATTCTACGCTCTCAGAAGTTGTTTTGGAAATGTGTTTCTTCTTTGTGCAAGTTTTTTATCATCATCATCATCTAATTTTCTTAAATGTTTTTATGGAAGTTTAAGTTTTTTTTTTTTGTTTTTTTGTGCTACTTTGCTTATTTCTACTCTTAGTCTTACTTTTCATTTTAACTTCATATTCGTTCTCTTTATTTATTATTTCTTTTGTTTTTGTCTAAATGAAGAAATATTCTTTTGTGCTTTGGCGCGCTTTGACTATTTACTTTTTATCTTTTCTTCTTTAATCATTGAAAGAGTTACTATTGACGTGTGTTTTGACAACTAACCGACTTTAGACCGAGTTAGCATCCAGAGCTTTTCATCAAGTTCATACTACTGTCATCTCCTGTTTAACCTGCCCTCTATGAATTATGAAATTATTGTGTGGATCACTTTCATCTCTGTAGAATTTCGTTTGGGTGGAATCTTTTCAAGCTTAGTCGTGTGGAAATTTGGGTGAGTGCATTAGGATGCTTTTGAAGCCGCTGATTGTAATGCCTAGTGTGTAATTTTGTGATTTATTTAAAGACTGTAGGTAACTTGAGATCTCTACCAAGGTAGTGTTGCGGACTCTTGTTTTAGAACACCTGAATTTTTAACGTTTAGTATGCTAACAAAAGGTTATTAGTTGGACGTAGAAGCCATATTTTTTATATGGGAACGCCAGGTGAAACGTTATTCCATGATTAGACCGAGGTACCGGAATGGTCCACCTTAGGAATGATCATTGAGATGGATGTGTTACCTTTCTGCCTAGCATGAAAGAGTTATAGAACACAAATGTCAACTGCATATGTCGCCGGCAAAGCATTGAAGGTCGGCATATCATTAGTAAATGGTATTGTATATACAACATTGGTGCTATTAAAATGCGTAGTAAGAAATCTAGTTATACTTAGAGGAGACACTAATTAGGTTCTCTAATTTTTAGGTAGATGATTTAGATATGAGTGACTTCCCTGCACCGTTAGCTTATTTTTTATTTGTAGATCAAAATCAATGAAGAACTTATACTTGTATAATAAGTATGTTAAATGTCCTTAATTACTTACATGGTAAAATTTCTATGATCATTTGAAGGTAATGTTTCGCTTCATATACTAGCTATAGATATACATTCGCAACAGGTTGCTTAATTGTGTGGCCATTTTGTTGTAAATGTGCTGCTTTTTGTTATTGTTCTTTTCTTTTGTTAAATTAAATATGACGAAATACACACACAATCACAGGATTACATACATAACATAGGTAGATATTGTACATTATGTACCTATATCCAGCTTAATATTGAACATGTGTTAATGTTGTATCTACATATCTACATATCTAACTATCAAATACATGTTTGATGAAATACGAGCTTATATCAGCTCAAAGGAAGTTAATGAAATCCAGAAACTGAGATACATGGCTCACCTGCCATTTTAGCACAAATTGGTGCTTTTGAATGAGCTCCCGTGATGACTGCTTTTGGCGATGTGAAATTCTATGAAATTAGTACTTTCTGTACATAATTAAATAATCACGAATATCTCGATACTCGAAAGACGAAATGATATTTGCTTGCTTTAGTATCAAGTGTCTGTTTTCTATATACAAAGTAACCATACAATTCTGTATCTTTTATAAACTACTTAATACTCTTAATTTCAGATATTGAGAAATTGCAAAATAGCATCCACCACACTCACCCACATAGAATTCTTACTTTCATCACCTCAAGATATCGAATATTGGACAATTGTGACGAGAAAGACGAAGACATCAGAAAGTTTTCCTCTTACTATCGGTCGGTACCTGTCACATGTTGCCTGTTGCTATGTTAACTAACCAAAGATCTTGTACATGTATCTACTGCATGTTTCCAGTTTAAAAGTTGAGACTAAGAAACTTCAAGTAAATTTTAATAAAAACAAGTAAACTAACATTCACACCAATACCAATACCAACAATATTATTATATAACAATATCATCGAATAGCAAGTCTAAGTTTTCTGATGTGTACTACATATTGCGAAGACATTTTCCCAAAGAATTTTTGACATTTCAGACATTTAGTAGTTTTAGTTAAGTTTTGACATTTCAGTTCTGATGTCTTCCTAACAAAATGGGCAACTAACTAACTGGTTGGACTGGCCCATTGGCAACCCATTTTACTTAAACTACTATTTAATAACCTTAAAGGGCTATTAGTTGTGAATCGTCTTTCATTGTTTATAGGGATTTGATGTTGGCAGGAAGTGATAAAGAGTATCTAACATTGAAATCTAGAAAGCAATTAAAACTTGTCCATGTTCCGAATAAACGAAATATGGTACTAGTATTTTATGTGTGTACGAGTATGTAACAAGTTTGTTTTTGTTACATGATTTTAGGTTTTGTAATTTTATAAACTTTTAAGCGGATCGACGGATGCCGTACTTCATTTTTCATTTCTCTTTTCCCTCTCTTCCTTAATCTATTTGTTTCTCTTAGTATAGTCGTATTGTATGGGAAAAGTTGAAATAAGTTGCGCTTAAGGTTATCATATGGATATTTGACAAGAATTTGCATGGAAATTGTCTGAAATTTTGTGATTGTCATGTACGAGTATATACTCGTACTATGTGAAAGCGATATAGTTAAACAATTATATTGTGTCTATAGTGTTTTTGTATATCTGCTTGTATTTAACTCTTAGTCTCTAGGTTAAAAATGAACAAGGTTTGCATTAGTTTGTTCAATGAAAGCAAACAAAAGGTTAAGGAATTTTTGGTATTTCTAAAAAAAAAATGTTATTATATTTAGCTAGTTTTTAGGGTTCCGGACCCAAAGGGTACCAAAAGAAACCCTATTGCAAAGACTTCGTTGTCCGTTCGTCCTCGGGTCTTATCTCATAAACTGCAATAGCTAGAGAGTTGAAATATTCACAGAGGGTGAAGTTCTATTCGGGCACTAACAAAAAATACTAAAACTAAAATATTTTCAAAAACTTAAAGGGGTCCCCATATATGAAACATTTTGGTTTGTATGGCAGCTATACGATCCAGTTATTCCACGATCTTCAAATTTAGATATTTAATGGCATTACATCAGAAACTTATATTGTCGAAATTTCAGTTTGATCGGATTATTAAGGAGGGTACCTCCCATACAAACCCTCATTTAAATTCAGGGTCTTATGAGAAAAACTTTTTTATTTTTTGTTTTATCGAACTGAAATTTAGGCACTATAAGTTCCTGACATAGGCACTACACATCTGTTGGAATCAGTCAAATCGGACCAATAGGGGGAGTACCTACCATACAAACCCCAATCCGGTACGGAACCCTCCGTGTACGAGTCTGACTCGTAATTGGCCCATTTTCTTTTTTTTTTTTGGTGCTAGTTTTTAATTAAATACAATTAACAAAAAGATAATCTAGTTCAAAATTGATTATGAATACAACAGACAAATCTAAAAACTAAAAATCTGTCTTGTTTTGCAATAAACAGACGAAAATTTGGATGGACAGTTGTGCAGTTTGATAAATATGGCTGAACCAACTTTACTCACTATACTGATTATATTATAGGGTATCTGATGCTCGCTTCTTTGAGTTTTAAACGTCATCACCACTTGAAAACATTAATAGACTTTCATTGGTGACATAATCTGTCTGCATTATCAGTTTATTTGATTCTTATAACCAACTCCAATTTGTAGTAATCTATTGATTTATGACTCAAGAAACAAAATCATTTTTGCATATTCACGACACACAAATGTCATCAGTTTGATTGCATGCATTGTATGCAAAACAGATACTCTAATCATCCCTGTCAAGGGAAGTCTTAGAAAGCAACTTAAACTAGGAGAATTTAAAATACATTCGTATTAAAGAAAAAATCGCATTGCGAAATGTTTTCATCGTTGCCAAAAAAGACATATCGTGTGGGCCTCTCATAATCCACAAGAATTAAGATGAGACACGCATCAACAAGTTGACTTAAGACAGTAGAACCACATTACCCATATATCTAAATTAAAGCATAAATATCCCTTGGCAGTTATAACATATACCATGAGGCTGTCTATGAGGGCTTTACTTAATAAATATACAAGTATATGTGTGCAAATGTTTGCCATTAGCAACATGGCGATGTATTTATGTTCACACTTGAGTTTCTCTAATAACTACAAACACGTAGATTGTCCCCAGTCTGGGGTTTCAATCTCCCTTGTCAACGCGTCAGTAAATCAACATATATTGCAATAGCAAAAGCATTATTCTGTGTTCTCAGTCAAGCGGGTTTTGCTGCGGGCTGCTATGTTTATTCCTTCTCTTCATTCTTTGTTAAACTGGCAAAGACCAGGGGCTCGATTTGGGTAGCCCGTTAAAGTTCTTTTGTCAGCGTCAACACCAGAAACTAACACTAATAAAGACAAGTAGCCAAACACATAGATGCACACGCACATACACTTTCTTCAGTCCAAAAAAAAAAAAAAGGAAAAAAGAAAAGAAAATCCTTAAAGAAAACACATATGAAGAAGTCGCTTTACCACAACTTATTTTTTTTCTTCTCTAAATGTTTGCTCCTTTGCTGCCTAGCATTTATTCTATGTTTTTTGCGTTTGATTGTATGTGTGTGTGTGTGCACTTAGATTTGTCTGGCTTTATATCTTTGTGTCCTGCAGTAGCCAAGTGCGCTAATCGCTTTGCCCACCCTCATGCCTTTTATTCCTTGGCTCTGCCATTTTCCGTACACTATTTGTGTCAAAAAATCCGAGCATTAAACACTTTAACTTTTATAAGTAAGGGTTTGTGTATCTATGTGATAGTAACCAGGATATCTAAAGATATTGTGTGTGTGGGTGAGTGTGGCAAGTGTTGAGAAAAATTTGTTTCGTTGTACGCGTTAAAAGCGCAAATAAATAATCAGCAACAGTTGCCAAATATATCACCACTACAATACTTTCTTGACCTCCATCAGTGAAGAGAAAAGAGATCCCGTATTACTACCCACATACACACACACACACATACTTATCAAATTTTTCTCAATCCCCATACATAGAACATAACTTCATCTTTTGGTTTTTGATTGCTGATATCAAGAAGGCAACATTTATTTCATTTCCTTTTCCTTTATTGATCAAATAAGGAGTGTGCAAGTGTGTGGTTTGATGCCTTGCATTTTGGCGTATCCTTTAGATAGATACTCTTGCGTTTCAATCCAGCATATTCCCGCACATTTGCTAATAAATTGTTATAGATTATTGTAAGCGATTGTTTGCGATTACGTCAATTTTATGTATTCTTTAAGTTGCATGTTCTTTCTTGTATTCTTATGAAAGTGCGATATATTGCAACAGATGTAAATCGATTGATATGAGTACAATATCCTTGTTTTGTATATTTCAATCTTTACATATATCTTTGCGGGTGTCTGAATTAAATGTTGCATTGCAATTTAGTTAAATGGTGCGTGAAAAATGAAATCGCTACGCTAAGCGTTGATATCAATTTGGTGGCACACTCACTTTGGCAGCGAACGGAAGGGAATGGACGTGATGTTTGTGTTGAAAATAGTGTACACAAAGATTTAATGGATATTTTGTATTTATTAATAATTTTTATCTGAAATTATATCGAGCGTATATTTTGGAGAATCAAATGATTTGAAAGGGAATAACACTTAAAGAAGGATTTTTATAATAACGAAAATCTCAAATATCTGAACTTAATTATATAAAAGAATTGTTATGGCTTTTGGACACTTTTTTTTGCCTTTAACAAAAGTTAAATATGAAAAAGGTTTGAAAGTCTATATTCTAGTCTAGTCTAAGCATAATGTGTTCCTTACTGAAGCATTAGTACAAAACTTTGTATTAGGCAACAAGAATCTTTCTTTGGTACCATGTTACCTTGGAATCTCCAGAACAATGAAGAAAAACTTATAAGAAAACCTAAGATACTATCTGATTTCTTAATGACCATCAATTAATAACAAGTATTAATAAAATAAATACTATAATAAAGATCTACGATGGTTAAATCTTAAAAATATTGAATGAAAATCACTAGGGAGCTCAAAAGATATAAAACTTACTATGACATTTTTTTATGGAATTCTAATTTATATTTTGTAATGTCACTAGAATTTATTGGCTCAAAACAATAGAAGATATGCTCGCCTTTAACGTAAAGAACATCTAAGCCTAAACAATCAAATAAAAGGAAAACCAAATCAAATCAAGTTATGTCAATAACCTTAAAACTGTTCAAAATATACAGATGAGATAAACTTAAAAGAGGCAATAATAACAACAACAATCCCACTATATATTCCCTAAACATTAGGCTAGTATTCATGAAGCAATAGTTTCCAATTCTTAAACTAAGTCAAAAGCAATTTCTGCTGGTGAAGCGTGACAATCGAAATCATTAAAACCAATTTCGTTTACCTGCTGCGCGAGTGGTCCTGAGCTGATTGAACTGAATTGAACTCAAACTGAAAGAACTCAAACTGAAACTTGAGTTGGAATATGATTTCGGTGGGGTATGGGGTAAAGAAAACTAAATTTGTGGCAAGCAACATCAAACTACACATAAGTTACTATTATCTCTTGCTGCATCATGATCATCATCATTATCGTCACCATCATCATCGTTTTCATTTTCTTCATTATTATTTCTGGTATCAACAATAAAAGCTGCATCTGACATGGTTAAATACTAAGATACTCTGCTATTTTGGACCTATTGATTGTACTGTTTCATAAGGTGTTCGTTCATGGGTTCAACTTAAGTTCATTGACATCTTTTTGGTATTGTTTCTTCATTGAAACGAAGATAGACAAAAGGCCTGTTTGAATTTTGATTAGGTCGAAATGATGAAATGATGCTGATGTCGTTGCAGTAAGATACTCACTCACGTTGATGCATTTATGTTCTAATAATAGCAACATATCATTCTGTGTACCTTCTTCCCTTCTTTTAATCCGGAGCCTATCGAAATTTATTGTATGTTCGATTTAATTCTTTAGAGATTGGTGGCAGAAATGTGTTGTCTTTTGTTTGAGTTCTATTCAAGTTTCAGTTTAGTTAAGTTGAGTTGATTTGGTTGAGTTGATCTACGAGTGGCATACAAAAAAAGATTGTCAAAAGGCAGTAGTAGTTCGGTTAAGCTAGTACAAATTGCTTTAATTTGTAAACGCTGTTTGCATACAAATAAATTTTAAATGAATTTTGTGGTTTGATGGAAAAATTTAAATAAATTAGGAAAAGTCAAGAAAAATTATTAATTTCCCTTGACTTTTGTCAAGAGCTTAATTGGGCCCTTTCTTCTTCCTATTGTACAATGGTTGAACAAAATTAATTTCCCAAAAACAAAAATTTCATTAAAATTCACCATCACCATCAAGAGATATTCCATACAAATGAATTTAAATCCACAGTGCATCCTTATGAAACTGCAGTAATTATTCTAAAATGTTTCCTTTCTAATTCTATAAAAAACAAACTAAAAATAAATAAATTAAAGAAAAAAGAATGTTATGTAAGTAATATATAATATGAATGTGTATAAAATAAAGGATCCGAATGAGTTTAAGCGTCTAAAACCAATGGGGCAGGATATTGAGGAGCGTGAGCGACAGTGGCGCTCAGCCTGCTAAACTCGTTAGTCATCGTGAAATGCGAAAATAGTAAAAATGGAGTCGAAATGAAAGTGTCTACATAGTAGTTAGATGAGTATATAAACTCGCTTAGCTATTCGTAAAGCTTAGTAAACGAATAAGGGGAAAGTCCTTTCAGAAATCCTATGCAACTCATTCTACCAAGTAATTCAAAATCAAGCAACACTAAAAACGGGACATAGAACGATGACAACGGTGGCGTAACTTGTGTTGTTAAATAATGATAAATAAAACAAGGAAAAAATAAGGACATAGTGGACAAGCACAGGGTCTATAGAAGGACATTCTATGAATTCATACAATTTATGCGCATTTATAATTGAAATGGACAAAAAACAAAATTCAATTGGCTAAAGTTTTAATTAATTTATTGTTACTTTCACTGCATTGTCATCGTTTGTTTTGTTTTCGTTTGTTACTTTTTGTTTCTCTGTTGCTTTCCAACTTGTTTTAATAAATACACAGCA
This sequence comes from Amiota minor, assembly GCA_037043295.1. NCBI lineage: Eukaryota > Metazoa > Arthropoda > Insecta > Diptera > Drosophilidae > Amiota > Amiota minor. Next base: position 50,098 of record JBAMAW010001862.1, read on the forward strand.
AAGTTCGCTAATTGTCTGCTGTTGCATGTCCCACCCATTATCATCATCCACATCATCCCCATCATCCCCATCATCATTATCATTATTTCGAGTATTTTGTTTGACTCTCATTCCATGTAAACGCAATTTATTGTATAAACTTCCTTGCATATGTGGCCTTATTCCTTGCTGCACACAAGGATGGCTAAGTGATTTTGTCTGGACATTAAGTTTGAAGTAGTTTGTGGCAGATTTTTGAGTTTATGTGTCTGAACTTGAGGCGTCTAAGTTCCTGTGTCCTAAACTATCGCAAGCAAGGATGCGACACAAAGCCCTTAGCATCGAGTAAAGCTTTTGCTGAGTGCTGTTAAACGTTCTTATTTTATGGCAGAACTTGTACGACAAAGCGATTAACGTTGTGAGAAGATGACGAAGACAGTGACAGGAAGTTTCTTCAATGAAAACTTTCTTTTATTTTTCGGGATGTTTTTTCTAGGAATGGTAGACTTTTGAGTTGTTATAATTGACTTCAAATTTTAGTTAAAAATTTATGCAATAGGGATTTAACAATTCATGATAATTATAACATTGCCATTCATCATATTAAGTCAGATCTTTGGATCTATGGTGTGTAATATAATCCGCTTAGTAATCAATGGGTTAACACTTCTCGCTTAACACTTTTTTCACACGATGGTATTCAGTGAAACTAAGTATTCTTTAATAAACATTACAAAATAAAATACATATTTTATTAATCTTCTAGTTATTTATTTTTTTATATCCAGTTCTGCCAATCTCTACAAGGTGTGCTGCATTTCCACTAGCTACACATAAATCCCTAAAAAAACCTTGACTCTCTTACAAGTTCTTACGACAACTCTTGATATTTTCCATAAGTTGATACTTGGGTCTTACTTTCCATATGTTGTAGTACTTTGAATTAAATTCTTAGAAACATTTCTAGGATTTCTTGGATGACAATATTTCCCAATTTTGTTTCTCCTATGAAGGATTCAATTATTTTATGTGGTTCTATAATCGTGGGCTACCGCATGCTATATGCAGTTTAGGTATATCAAATAATATTGTATTCATAGCTCAATTCTGAGAATCATTTCTATGTTTTTTTTTTTTTAATGATCATAAAAGTAATCGTCTAACGTTTCCTTTTTTTTATTTCATCCAATTTTTTAGTTATACAGTTTTACTATAAAACGAAATCTTCTATCGTAACTCAACCTGTAAAACCATTAAGGCTTAAGGTTTGTAAGCATAGACTATCACATAACGCTACGAAAAACAATGTATCCTTAAAACATCTGCTCCACAATTGGCTTCCACCACCATCCACCGTTTCTAATCTATTTGTTAGACACATATTTTTTGTTAATGAAAATATCAAGTGTAATTCACACTCGTCAAGTCGAAGCCAATTGAGTGCTCATGGCTCTTTTTTTCTAAACCCAATATGAACTCTAACAAATGCCACCTGCGAACGTTATTATTGTGAGCCTTAACTACAGGAGTAACATTTCTATTATTATTTTTCAGACATTCAGACAGCGGCTATACAATATTAATCAATATTTACTCTTGGCAGCAGCCAGCTTAAGCATTAAAAATATTGATATAAAGGGAGAAATAAGAGGCAGCAAAAAAAAAAAAAAAAAAAGACGAAAATCTATTCTAAAGACAACAAAAAAGAAAAACAGGTAAAAGTGTAGAACAAACAACAAATGCGGCCGAAAATAGTAAACCTGTTCTGCAGTCACAAAAAAAAAAAAATAAAAAAAAATTAATAAAATAACAAACGCCAAGTGCAATGAAATACACACACAACTCGTTTAAATAAAAGATACATAGAAACGGATACATTTGGAGCAATAATACGAAAGATACTATTGTATTGTAGATGAAGAGCGAGTATCAGAAAATGGAACGTCATATTTGTATTGTAGTTGCCCTTTAACCGCAATGTTATGGTGGCATTGAGTTTAGACAAGTTTGGGTTATACTTAGTAGTTTTAAGAGAAAAGGTGATGTGAAGCAAAAAGTAATCAACTTCAAACTGAAGTGTATACTTGTACATTTGATAGATGCGTGTTGTTTCTGAGTGCAGCTGACCATAACTTTATAGCTCAAAAAATGGAATCGAACTGATGCCAGAGACAAATATGTAAAGTCATGTTAATGCATACCAAGAAATATATATGTAGATACATGTATCTCAAATCATATCAATTACCATGTCAAAATACCATGTCCATTTTCCTATTTCTATTTACTATTTGCTAGAACTTTTACTTCTTCACTTTGATTTATTTACTTTCGAGTAGCGAGAAAAAATGAATTATTTTCTTTATTTCTCTTGTATTTCTTTTTTCTTTGAATTCAAATTACTTTAAACAAAAAATAAATATTTTCCCATACAATTTTCAAGTTTCTAATTGAATGATCAGCAAAGTCAGTCAGTCTACAAGTTGTCTGGAGTTTCTTCATTCTAGAAAATGTTGATTGATTCATTAAATTTCATGAGTTGTTGGTACTTTTCACCTCTTCTATTTGTTTTTGTATCTATAAGTATCTCCCTGGTGAAAATTATTGTTAATTTTGTTAAGTTCATATACAAGTACAAACATAGAAATACTTATATCTTGTTGCACTCGTATGTGGTAAGCGTCATGTGAAGAGCATATTGTTATGTTAACCGTTGAGTAGTGAATTGCATTTATCTAATTGGGTAAGAAAACCCTCTTTTTTACTCTTTGATTTTAAAGAAGGAAATGATTTTGACAAAATTAACTAATGAGAAAATTATTTGTTTCTATGTCAATTCGATATTGTATTGTACTGTAGAATCGAGGTCTCTTTTGTTAAATTGAATACGAAAAACTTATTGTGACTAAACAATATTTGGCCAAGCACCTAAACTCTTAACATGAGATGGAAGAATGGTTCCACCTCATTCGATTTAATTAACTTGGTTTTCTTTGTTATGCTGGTCATGTCAATATACAAAGTTCTCCACTGTATACATTACAAACATCAGAATATTAATGAAAAATATGTATCATTTCGAGTTTCTCGGCCACCTCCAAGCAATTATTTTTATCTAAATTATCACGCGTTACATATGAATAAAAACTTTATTTTGGCCCCAAAGCTTCAGATGTCCTATCCGAAATTGAGTTGTACTATTTGGCTATATGACTTAGTGAAATAAAGCATGGCATGGAAGAGATCTAAGTAGTACGGGTGAATATGGATGTTTGGTCAACAATTCCAAAAAAACATTTTTGATTTTATTTGGATTTGTTATTTGCGGCAGCAAGTGCAAAAGCCGCATAAACGGTTTATTAATTATTAATTATTAGCAGTTTGAATTCATGCTTTACCACATTGATATGTTCAAGGCAAAGTACCAAAAGCTTTTAGTGTTTTAGTTTCTATTTTCTGCCTCTGTTAATTGAAAATATCGTATAACGAAGTACTCAATAGCGTCCCAACGTCTTCGTTAGAGGTCATCCATAAATTATGTCACAGGTGATTCAATTCAGACAGCAATTTACTAACATCACCTCAGCTCACGTGGTTGTCTCTCTATTCCAGGACCTAAGTTTCGCTGTCAATTACCGGTTCAAGCTTGCTACCAGCCGAAAGATCCTTTTTAAGGTGACGGTTGCCGTTAAGAAGCTTACATGCGCTTAACTTAAGTGCACTTGGACTTAGCTTGAGCCGACCATCGACGGATACCCTAAGCTAAGTACCTCTTAATTGACAGCTCCATTCCCTTATAACGTCATCAACAAGTTATTTTCTTAATAATTTCTTTTATCTTTCAATGTTGGTCTGCTATGGTTCGTGTCAGGTCTCTAGAAAAGTCACATAGCCTAAAGAAAGTTTTGTTTGGCGTTAACAGTTAACTTTACGTTTACTTTAGATTTTATCAGGTGATACTATGACTCCTCCCACCCCTTGTTACACAATTTCACACCTCGTTGACCTCCGTTAACGTTTGACATAATTTATAGATAGGCCCTTATAAGGAGGTCGACTGTAAATAGTCTAAAGCGATTTCACATATGATAATTTACATAAAAATCATTTTTCGGGGAGTCTGCTTGGAGTGTATATTATTTTATTGATACACTACATATTGAAATATATAAAATTATTTGATAACAGTTTCGAAACTTGGCAATATTGTATTGATTGCAATGAAATATTTTAGTTATTAAATTATGAAAAGTATACATTTTATATTAGTAATAGTAATAGTTCGACAACTGAACAACTGAACAACATAATGTATTTTTAATGGAATAATTAAAAAAGTACTTATACAATATTACTTTACTGTTGTTTGTAATTTTTTAATTAATTTTGGATACAAAATGAAAAATATCATATTGATGATATTGACAGAAAAATTATTATCACTTTTATGTTGTTTTCATATTGTGGTTGATTGATATATTGGGAGGGGAAAAAAAAATATAAAAACTAAAGAGTCCAAATAAAAATAACTTTATTAAAGTATGTACACAAACCAAGTACCATCCAAAATGTGTTCTTAATGCGCACATGACACAACTAATAAATTGTCGTTCATTATCATTTTAATCAAACAGACAATATGTGACCGAATGATGGCAGTGTGGGCCCTGTGGCAGCTGCCAAAAGTGGCACTAAAAGTGCTTTGTTTATCTAACTTTATTAAATAAATCCAAAAATGATGTCAATACCAGGAGTCAGGTCCATTCCACAACAACAGCAACAACAACAACAACAATCATATTCCTGACCAACAGACAACAAAATTAATTAATAATAAACGACACAGCAGTATTAGGAACAAGGAGTAGCGATGCACAGCCATGTTGAGACTATAAAGGATTTAGAATGTATGCAGACCACGTACAATACATACTCGTACAAGTATTGGTTTATGTTTGTAGAGCAGATATAGTCAGACAGTTGAAACGCGAGAAATCGCAAACAATAAATAAAAGGACGAGAACCTGGTAGTGATGACCGGAATGACTGACCAACATTCCCAAACAAGACACACATATAGTCGACGTTAATTCACGTTAAGTACAAAAAGCTGAAAAGTTGTAATGGGTTGGTCTCGGGTTCGTATCGCCTAATTTTAACTACACGCAAAGCATTGCATATGAATTTATTTGACACCTTGACATTTCTGTACTAAATAAGCACTGTAGTTAGAGAGGAAAGACAGCCACAGTCTACTGTAAAGATGAGGTGCGTCAGACAGGTGAGTTAGCCAAACCGAAAGTCAATTAAACACAACATAAATGTGTGCGAGTGTCAAGTGCGAACACTCACGGTTGGAGGACTTTTTCGGGTGCGGTATACGCACATATGAAATCCTTTCAAACAGTCCCATTCAAACTTGTGAGCTTAGTTGGTCTTTTGTCCTTGCTGTTGAATAATGTTGGCCACAATTAATGTCGTTAGTCGTACTTAAGGTTAGCAGTTTTTCACCATGTTGTGTACATGAAGCAAAGAAAAAGGTTTCAAAACAATGAGAAACATACAAACAAAAAAAAAAAAAAAGAAAAAATTAGCTAATAAGCTTAAAGAGTGCGCGAGATACTAAAACTATGCTACAAAATTTTAATCAAAAACAACAGCAACAACAGAAATTAATTACTGTACTGTATGTACTGTACATGTACCATATATCCATCTCATTTTATACGAGGTGTGTTTTAAAAGAATCAAATTTGCGTTCATAGTTTCTTACATTTAAATTCGAAAAAGAAAAAATGCGGAAAATCTTGAATTGTTCACCATGGAACTAACAACAAATGGAATGGAATGATTTGTATGTGTACGATATTTATAACACTAGTTTGAAAAGAATGCGAAATCCTTAAACTGACTTTTAGAACTGCTATATCGTAAGACGTGGAAGCAATGGGGATTATTTCGAAGAGGCGAATAAAAAGGAAAAGGGAATAATGCCAATGCAGAGTTATGAATGCAAGTCGGATACTTTTGGAACACACCTCGTCGTATGTTGCCTGCAACATAGAATCCAACGTTGCCGCATTAATAGGCCACTTACCATTTCTCCTCAGAAATGGTTGGCATAGTATGATTATGGATGCCAGAGTAAGAGTCATAAAAGTCAAGCGTTTTAATTAGGTTACTACTATGTAAATTAGACCAAAATAGGAACATATCTATTGTTGTTGTTATTGTTGCTGTTATTGTTGCTCTTATTGTACTGTGTATATTATATTATACATACAGGTGTATTGACCTTATTTGTTGTGCAACCACATTGCCGTCATCATGCGTGCTGTCATGACTTTTGCTATGAATTCATTTGTTCATTGTGCAACAATATTTAAGTTTAACTTTATTTATTATAAAATTACGAAACTAGACTTTGAGTGTGTGTGTATGTACATATAAAGGACATGGTTACGGATATGTGTAGGTGTGTCAGTTAGACTCAAATGAAACATGATTATGAGTATATTTACCTACATAAGAATGTGCGTGCTTATATGTGTTTAGGCTTATATTATTAGCATGAAGATTCTTGATGTTGTGGTTAATGTTGTTGTCCTCATTGTTCACATTGTGGTTATTCTGGTTATCATCCTCATTGTCATTTTATTTGGTTTGCAATATAAATTGCTAACACACATATTATTTTAATTAGTCTTCCTCTACACACTCACTTTCTTACAGTCTATTCTCATCCTAAATCTCCATATCAATATTAGAGCATTCTCAGTGAAAAGCGTAAATTATTATAGAGTAATTTATCTTGTCGCCAAAAAAAAAAAAACAGGAAAGTCAAATTTTAATCAAGTTGTTACAATTGTGTAGCATTCCTATAAAATTCGAAGATACTTCGGGATATATGTACATACATATATGTTCAGCATAGTTCGGTGTTATAAATATTCGGTTAGTCGTTGATTTTAAAATTAGCCATGCTTGAAATGAAATTGTGGTTTTTCATTATTATTTTGGATTTACATAATTAATTTTTATGTTTTACATTTGATTAATTGATTCATTATCAAAATTATTCCCAGCTTTCCCACACTTTATAATTATTTCTTCTTTTTTTGTCTTGTATTGACTAGATGAGATGGTGATGAGATAAAGTTTAATGATAAATGATTAGAGTCATGGACATGAAATTCTTAGTAACTTGATTTTTACGCTCTTTACCAAGAGGATATCAACTAATGTATGTAAAATATGCAAGACAAGTTGATCATGTCGTATTCGTTTTTTGCATGTTTGGGTTAGAAAGCAAAACAAAAGATATTTGATATATGGTATGAAGAGATTCTATTGATTCTTGGATACAAAAAATTTGTAGATAATTTTTGCCACACTTCTCAATTGTGCTAATTTTAAGGCTAATTTTTCAGGATATAGAAATATGCATTATGTTTTTTCTCCATAATAAAAAGCATCTCTTAAAAACATATACCAGTACAGTAGAAAATTAACTAAAATATCCCAAAATGTCGAAATATTAACTTTTCTAAATGGGTTTCAAATTGGAAAAAAATACGATAATATACCTGGTTTTTTGAGAAATAAGACACTAAATTTATTTCAATATAAAAATGGGCCAAGTGGTTCCGTACCAGAATGGAGTTTGATTTGACTGATTCCTAAAAATTTTCGGCGCATATATCAGAAACTTATTGTGTCTAAATTTCAGTTCAATAGGCCAAAAAACAAAAAAGTTTGTCAAATAAGAACCTGAATTTGAATGATGGTTTTTATGGGAGGTAGGGGGGGTACCTCAGGTGGCAGATTTGGCTGATTCCCACAGATGTGTAGCGTTTATGTCAAGAACTTATAGTGTCTAAATGTCAGTTCGATGACACAAAAAAAAAAACAAAAATTCTAATAAGAATCGGAATTTTAATGGGGGCTTGTATGGGAGGTACCCCTCCCAGATGGCCCATTTGGTTGATTCCAACAGATGTATCGCGGCTATGTCAAAAACTTATAGTGTCTAAATTTCAGTTCAATGGAACAAAACACAAACAAGTTTTCCTAATAACAACCTGAATTTTAATGGGATTTTGTATGGGTGGTACCCTACCTAGTAGTTCGATCAAACTGATATATCGAATTTCAAGTTTGTGGGATTACTGAATCGTATAGCTGTAATACATACCAAAAGTTTTCTTGTATGGGAACCCCTTTAAGTTTTTGAAAATATTCGTTGCTGATGCCCGGATAGAACTACATATTCTGTTTTCAACTCTCTAGCTATTGCGGTTTATGAGATATGACCCGAGGACGAACGGACAACGAAGTCTCTGCAATATGGATCCTATTGGTACCCTTTGGGTCCGGAACCCTAAAAAAAGAAACTTACATATAAGTTGTACTAGCTGGTTTAAAGTTCACAGTCTCTCCTCACCGTTTTCGTGTGCAATTAATATTAATTTAATAAATACACAATACACAGCTGACACAGCTGTTTGACGATGAAAATGAATGTATGTTTTTGCGGCTCGAAACGACAGAAGAAATTCGGAAATACCCAAATAAGATGTCACAATTGCTTGTGTTGTCAAACAAACGGTTTGGGGCACTGAAATTCAGTTAACATTGAAAATCGGTTAACTTAACCGTGACATAATTTCTTATCCGTGATTCTATTGTATTTAAATGAGGTTAACATGATTCCCACAATTCCCAATAAAAAAATTTACTATTGCATCCAGGAAATCGTCTTCTTCTAACTACGAATTCAAAGTGCTCAATCATCGAATTCATACCGAGTCTAGCAACGTTAGTTAGATTTAGTTTTCTTAAGATATTTCAATATAAAATGTTAAGAAAAGAAATATCTAAAATTTAAATAAAAATCATTCTTACATTATAAATTCTCTTTCTTTTTTCTTAGATGCAACATTTTATTATCATAAGTAGATTATTTTGTTAAATTTTGATTATAAATTTGTCTTCATTCTATTCTTTCCACAAATTAAATAATAAGACCAGATTTTTCTACATTAATTAATTTCATTTGAGCATCGTAACTTAGTCAAAAATGGTGTTTCCAATGTTAATGAGCGACTATTTCACAGTTGTCTACAGTTCCCTTTGTTTTAATGATTAAGTCAGATCTATAAATTAACATTTGAACCTGATGGTCGCCTGTAAATCTGCTGTCAATTAGTAGTTACAAGAATAATTAAAGAAGATATATTGATTGCTATATTAAAAAACAAAAGATGAATGTTAGTATATTAATTTAACCATGATAGTTTACATTGATACGTACTCTTTCGTATGATGTCGCCTTACGGAAAGGTCGAAAAGGCAATAAGATGAATTCAAATAGAAATTGCAAAGTTTCTCTAAAATTTTCCATCTTTAAAAAAACAAATATTTTTTACCAAAATACATGACTTAAATACATCAAAATAAATTCAATAATAATACTGACCATATAAATTTACTGTCGTCTTTCACTTTAACTAATGAATGAATTTTGTTACGCTTCTTTACACTAAGCCAAAGCGAATGTAAATTTCATGCCACAAAAATTAAATTATTATTATTAACAAAATTTTGAAATATTTTTAGTGAATTTTAGACATCTTTCAGAGCAAAATAAGACTGGAAAATCTTTTAAATACAAATAGATTAAAATAAATATTTCAACAAAAAACTGACAAGAAATGAAAATGTGTTTAAACAAAAACAAATTACGAGTATTTCAAATAAACCACAAAAGAACAAGTCAATCAAATGTTTTGTCAAGTGATCAAGCAATAAACATATAAATTGATGTATAGCCATGGTTCAACTCTATTGCCAGGAATAAGTCTTCATCACTCAAACTAGTATAGCCAGCGGACCGCAAAAATCCGACTGTTTCTCATGTCCTTTATCCTTGTTATAGTGATACATCCACCCATTTTCCGTAACTGCGTTGGTGTCAATGCACTAAATCAACAAACAAATCCCATCTCTCAAATTCTGACACTCGTTCACTCACTCACTCACTAACTCACTTACTCACTTAGTTACAAACAAACACATTCAAGCTTGTATCTACACTGAGAAATTAACTGCATACAACCGAAAACTCACTAAAGTCAGTCAGTGAGTTAGTGAGTTATACTCTCCTTTAAATCCAATTGAAGTTCATTCTCTCTGTTTCACTCATTTCATTACAAAATGGTGGATTTGTTACTGCTGGTTGACTGAATCGCTGTCTGTCTGTCGATGGGTCTGTTTATCTGTCTGAATGACTAGCAATAACCACAATAACAACAGGAAATAGAACATTTTGTGGTAATATTGGATTATTTACTCAATAACACTTAAAGAAAGAAATGGTATATTTTAGACAGAATTCAGACAAACGTTTGTATTTGATCTTAGTGAGCGGATAGCAACACAGATGACCCGACAAAAAAGTTGGATGCCTCTGTCATAAAGTAATGGTATGACAAAATCAATATTCAACGATAACTAGTAGTGGTAGTCCCCATGCATATAAAGTAGTACAAACAAATTTTTAAATTTTGCATCAATTTGATTTGGCAATAAAGATATTACTAAATACAAACATTGAATTGTGTGCTTACACATCTAAGCTTCAGTTAACCGAACTAATTGTTTAGTTAGTTAATTTTCTCAAATTCGAGTTGGTAGTCAAATATTTTAAGTAAACTAGCTTTACACTTAACATCAAACATCTCTGAATTAAATATTTAAGAGACTCGGGGAAAACATGCGCTCTAATGGGCAGATGAATGAAAAGTTCTTCAACTCTTCTTCATAAAATAAAGGTATGAATAATTTACTATACCCATACCTAGCAGCAGATGAGGCACACTGATTTGCTTAGCTAAAAATACTTTTCATTTTAGTCTTTAGTCTCTTTCTTATATTTACTCACCGCATACATAAAAAAAAAAAAACTAAGGATACATTTGTTTATTATAATATTGTAGATATAAAAGATATTTTGTCAGTGTAAAGTTAAATTCTTACACTATAAAAAATAATTTTTTTTTTTATTGTTGGAGGAGTTGTTGTTGTACTTCACGCATCCATTCCTGTTTTTGCCAGTTTCAACACGTTTCTATTCCATTATATGTTCAATGCGCACAACATTGCCACCTTTAACACCGTCATCGTATTATTGCTGTGTTGCTTGTTATTGTTGGATTGCATGCAGCATTAGTTTAGTGGAAAAATTATTCCAAGCGTACAGGTGACAAATCATAAAACTACATCATCACCAATATGATTGCCATCGTCATCATCATAATCATCATCATCATCGTCATCACTATCATCATCATCACCATTGGTGTGAACAACCAACAGGCAACAACAAACAACCAACAACAATGCATTGGGTAGATACATCAATAGCAACAACAAAAAAGCAAAGTGTGCGCTGTCATTGTAGAAGGCAATGTTGCTGATGGTGTTGCTGTTTCTTGCTGTTGCAAGTTTGCCGTCAACGAATGAACGGTCAACAACAATATAGTCACAGGCTACCAGACTCCAAGAGCTAAACCTGCAACACCATGACAGTTGTTGGGAACAATTCGCGAGTCAAGCTTTTAGCAGCTTTTCATAATCAGTGATGCATTGCAAATGAAATAACAACAACAACAACAACCACAACAACAATAAGAACAAAAACAGTAACCATAAAACGCACAACATGCAACATGTTTCAAATGTTGACAACGTCAACGAAACTACAATAACAATAACAGCAACAATAACGACTACGCCAATACTAACCAAATGACATAAATCCATATTTTGTACAGTAAATTTTCCATTTTCGCTTTGGTTTCGGTTACGGTATGGTTTTATATCGAAATTGTAAATAACAAAAATAATATTGTACTTGTACTGACGATGACATACAGAAAGAAAATGGGAAAAAAAAAAAAATTCCAAGCATGGAAAAGCTACATAATCATACAAATCGATTATTACAATTTAATGCTGCTTAAGAACTGACTGCAATAGATGATGAAACTAAGAAATATTGACAATTGCTGCATTATGATGTCAGTCATGGAGAACAAATAAATCGAAATATGCGCGAATTGAGTACGCGTATGAAATGAAAGAAATACACGTAAATAAAAATATAAATAAATAGTATTTGATGCGAAGAAGAATGTGCATGATATGAAATTCAATACATCATCATGCTGTGATGACAAAATATTTTACCAAAGTCCATCATTCTTCATTTGCAACAGGTGGTGAGTGAGGGGTTGCAGGTTGGAAAGTGTCGAGATGCCACTATTGTGAACAATAACAACAACTACGATTTATAAAGACCTATGAAAAATACATACAAAGCGGCTTTAGTAGTGGAGAATCTGCAACAGTAGTAGCAAAACTACCAGTGCGGAAGCATGCATCCATGATGACAAGCGAAAGATAACCATGACGCATTAACTTGCTTAACGGCATCACACGACCAATGGAACAGAGAAGGATATCAAACAAATAGACAGACAAACTGACAGACAGTTAGACAGATAGACAGACAAGGACATGCATACCAACAGTTTCATAAACTATAAGGATGACTGCTTGCTGTTCTTGTCGAACGGCGGATTGCAACCTACTTTATCTGAACAAATAAAGTATGCAGTGTGAATTTCAACAACAACTACAAAAATATCTGCAAACATATCAGCGCACAGGACATTGCTCCGCTCCGCATATACAATATGTACACATTGATTAAGCCTGAGAACTGAGGACGGGCACAATTTTTATTTTTTTATTTTTTATTTTTGTGCATCATAATGTAAGTTATTGTGGATTTATTAATGCTTCGATATTTTTCCTTCGTTGCAACGTGACTTCATTTAAATCAACCTGTAACAAATGGTTGAACAAAATCTTTTACAGTTTCATAGACTCATGTAACCAATGGGGTATTAATGACCTATTTAATGTTTCAACTGTTATGATTAATAATCTGTTTGGTTTAAGATAGTGACTTAATATTATAATAATGGCATCAATGTGTTTGAAAAGTGATGAAATCTATATATTCTATATCTATATATATAAAAATGAACCCAAAAAAAAAACCTCGAGAACGGCTGGACCAATTCTTATAATATTTTTTTTGTTGTACTCATGGAGTTACCAGTCAGGTTTGTTAGTACATTTAGATCAGGTTGGCTGTTGTCCAGATAGTATGGTAAACTACCATTTACGTTTATTATATTGTAATTCTTTATTGTTAAGCAACCGGTAATAAATTTTTTGTTTCTTGATACACGCGCGTCGTACCTCTTGTCCTGCCAAGCCAAGCCAATCAGAAAAATCAAATTGTGAGTGAGACAGATGCTCCAGAAACCAGCGTCAGGTAGCGCTGAGGTAAGTTGCCACAATAGAGATAGTTTTATGTCATTTCCTTTTAACATTTTTGCATTTGGCGCAAAATATACTAAACCGATTTTAAAAACTTTTCTCTTAAAGAACAAATGAATCTTAATGCAACAAATTGCATACCTATTTTTTTTTTATTTTTTTAAAGTTAAATATATTTTTTTTAACTATTAAGTTTTTAAAAAAAACCCCTGCAAGACCAAGCACAAAACGTTTTATACGTTTCTTCGTTGTAAATGCTGATTGTTATTATTGTTGTATTTTTCCTCTCATTTTTTAATAACTGAACATGCACAGGGGAAGCAGCAACGCACGCCGGGTAACGCTAGTATCGTATATATTTTTTAAAAATACATTAGCTTGACAAAGCTTCTAATCGAGAGATTACCCTTGAAACTAGCATTATATTTTTGTAAAATATGAATCGTTTTTAAAAATATAGGATTAGAAAATGTTGTGATATTGTACACAATGAAGGGTTTCCAATCTACTCCATTATTAAATAATGGGCTAAGTGCGAGTTAGATTATCAGAAACTTAAAGTGTCTAAATTTCAGTTCAATAGTCCAAAAAGGAAGAAAGTTTTTCGAATAAGAACCTGAATTTTAATGGTGGGTTTGTATGAGAGGTACCCCTCCTAGTTGGCCGATTTGACTGATTCCAACAGATGTATAGCACCTATATCAAAAACTTATAGTGTCCAAATTTCAGTTTGATGGAACAAAACACAAAAAAGTTTTTCTAATAAGAACCTGAATTTTAATGGGATTTTGTATGGGAGGTACCATCCCTAGTAGTTCGATTAAACTGATATATCGATAATATAAATTTCTAAGGCATTACAGCCATTAAATATCTAAACTTTAGGATCGTGGGATTACTGAATCGTATAGCTACAATACAAACCAAAATGTTTCTTATATGGGGACCCCTTTAAGTTTTTCAAAATATTTTAGTTTTAGTATTTGTTACTTACGCTCGGATGGAACTACATATTTTGTGAAAATTTCAACTCTCTATCTATTGCAGTTTATGAGATATGACCAGAGGACGGAGGGACGGATAACGAAGTCTCTGCAATAGGGTACTACTTTTGGTATCCTAAAAAAGATCAAATCAAAGATACAATACTTAACTTAAATCTTGATGACAAATTATGTACAGTATTAATATTTCTTAAAAACCACAGCATATATTATTCTGGTTATATGTACATATGTACTTATGAATGAAGTGTTTCATGTAAAGGTAGGATGAAAGGTTTCCTGTCTTAGCCGGTGTATTGATGTACACTAAGTTTACTACAAAATCTTAAAATTTCGATTTTAAATTTAATTTTATGCAGTCTAAGTTGTTGTATTTGCATTGTCTACTTCAACTGCAATTATTAAGTTTATGTGATCCAATTAAGTCGACATTGTTATAAGTTGGTTTTTGCTGATTTATAAATTTAAAAATATTTTCTCTACTTCTGCTATATTAAATTTACTTTTTTCATTGCAAATAACAAATTACTTTTATAAAGTTTTAAACTAATTAAGCTTAAAACCATAATTACTTGATTGTGTTGTAATATGTCGATGAACTTTGTTTGGTTCAAGCTGAAAAACAAAAGCCTTGTTAGAAAAGAAATAAAAAAAAAATCATTGAAAAAACCACGCCAAAACCATACAAACACGAACACCTGAGGCTACTAATCTATCATGTTAAGTTCATAAAGCTTTGGGAGCCATTAAGAATCGCGTACGTTCAAAATTTTCCATTCTCACGCAGAATATAAAAGTTGTCTACCCATCCGCCAATGGAGCTAAGCTGCGGAGAACATATTAAGGCGGACAATGCCTGTCATGCATACATAAGCACTCGAGGCTCATATGGAGAACGGAAAAGAACAGGACGCGATAGGATATTACATACATGAACGCGTTACAAAGGCGGTTGACTCTAGGCTTGTGATAAGCTGAGTCCTACGTCCTACTGCCAACTACTGTCGTATAACAGAATCGGCGGCTTTTGTGGCAACGTTGAGTGTGAAATGTTTATGACTCCATGGGGAGCAACAGCAAAAAACAAGCGGATGTAAGATGCGTGAAGGTGAGTCCAACAAGCAAACAAACAATTTCGTTGCATACTTTCTGGTAAGCTAAGTACAGAATGAGTAGAAATGGAAATGGGATGACGGTAATACTCGTATGATATTGGATTAGATGGATTTTGAGTTAGAGAAATTGTGGCATTCCCACACAGTATTTAAGTTAAATGGGGTTTAAAGCTAAATAAGATTTTTGTTTTTAGGGAAATTTCTTAATAATTTAAAAATTGATTAAGTTGACTTGTACTTGACAATCAACATTTATATATTGTACAAATTCAATTTGTTAAAACACATGATAGCAGTTTTTAATAAACATGAAATTACAATTTTCACTATTTTTGCTGGTCGCTTACATCCGCCAGTTCATCTTGGCGGAACCGTTTTCTAAGCAATTGACCATCTATGTTGATGCAAGACGATCCGAGTGTCTTTTCCAGCCCGTCGCACAAGGAGAGGTCATTAAAGTCGATTATCAAGTCATCGATGGAGGTGGTGGTGGCTTGGACATCACTTTTACCCTAATCGATCCTCATCGGAGTGTCGTAGTTCTCGATGAGCGCAAGGAACGACAACAGCATCAAGTTGTTGCTCATGAAATCGGTGTCTATAGTTTGTGTTTCGATAACACATTCAGTTCGTTCCACAAAAAGACCGTATCCTTTCTCTTGGAAGTGCTTGCGGCGGACGCTGTACGTCAAGTAAAAGAATTTTGGTCCAAGGAGATGCTAAAGGATTATCACATGACTTTTACTTTGGTGAATATCACTAGTTCTTTGGATAATATAAGTTTCAATTTACTGCGCTCACGTCAATTTCAAGATTTTCTGAGGGCACATGAGGCACGCGATCGTAATCTCGCTGAAGCAACTTGTTCATTGGTTAACGTTTGGTCATTAACGCAGTTCTGTGCCATGATTATTGTGGGCTTAATACAGGTCTACACGGTGCGAAGCATTTTCGTAAGCGGAGGAGTTTTCCGTCGATTGTGTGAAAATTTTTGGAGACAAACTATTGTAAGAGAATGATTTACCTATGTAGTTACAACATTTCACTCGAACTTGCACCAACCATACCTTTGAAATTGTGCCAATTCATGTTAAATGTTTAATAAACTTCAATCTTTTACTGCTGGTACACAATTTCTGTTCCTATTTTTGGTCAATTGCCAAAATAGCAGCACTATTTTTGTTTGTTTGTTATTATTTTTTTTTTTTTTTTATAAGGCTTCGAGAGTCAATTCATTGATTGACTTTGTTATGCGCAGCAACAACTTGCATGTACTCATTTTACGACCTAAGTGTGACAAACAAGTAAATGGCAGCAGCTCGCTATGTTGCCAAATACTATGTTCCAGCATAAAAGGAAAGAAGAATAAAGATTCCCACAGTAAACAAGTAAAGAAATGGTGGCACCAAAAAAGGATAAATCGAAATAGGAAAAGAAAACAAATGAAAGAATATGAACGTTTGCATTACATAAACTAGGTCGGATCGAAGTCAATGCGAATTGAAATATGCGTTCTACACGATTTTCATACAATAGATTTCTATTCTATGACAAAACAAAGGATCACAATTCAAGCGGTGTATTCCAAAAGTATCCGACTTGCGTTCATAGCTCCCTGTTGGCACTATACTTTCTTATGTTATTTTGCTCATGACATCCTTCAAAATAATCCTAAATTTGCTGAATATCACAATACTATCGGTGCTTTCACAAACTAAGGCAGTTGCTTCAACTTCGCCACGTCTCTCCGCAAAATGGTGCCTTCCGGGCGCATCTAAGTGATCATTTCTAATTTATCTGGATCAATTTTAAAATAATTTTAACACAGATGCTAGCCAAACTAACGGAATTCTAAAATCCCTTTCTATTTTCACGTACAATTTGCTTATGCTCTAGAAGGATGACTAAAAAGCTGGACACTGTACAGGAGTGGTGCCATTACAAAAAAGGTACTGTAAAGAAAGACACACTCCCTCAGTGGTGATTCCAACATTTTGGTGCGGAATTATGAAGGAGAGTCGAATACTTTTGGGGCACACCTGGTATGTTAGGTTAAACTAAAAAATTGCTTTTAACTCAGAACCAAAATTGATTCAAATTAAGTGATTTCAAGTCTTTGTTTTTAGGGTTCCGTACCCAAAGTGTACCAAACGGAACGCTCGTATCTCATGCACCATAATTAACTTGACAGTTGACATTTTTACAGAATGTGTAGTTCTATCCGGACATCAGCAACAAACACTAAAACTAAAATTTTTTAAAAAACTTCAAGGGGTCCGCATATAAGAAACATTTTGCTTTGTATGGGAGCTACACAATCCAGTAACAGCAGAAACTTATATTGTCGAAATTTCAGTTTGTCGGGATCTTTAGGAAGGGTACCTCCCATACAAACCCACCATTAAAATTCAGGCTCTTATTCGAAAACCTTCTTTCATTTTTGCATTATTGAACTGAAAAAAAAAAATACACATTTTAAAGTAAAAATAAAATCGCAAATTTAGGAAATCTTTTCAAAAAGATTTAAGTGCTCGCTGCTCTGAGCACTTTCCATAATAACACGATTGGTCTAAATTGAAGTTTCATTAGAATTTTGTATGTTCATTTATATGGAATTTGTGGAATTTCAACATTTTTTCACATCTGTTGTTGCTGGAACTGACATTGTAGCTGCTTGCACTTGTTGAAAAGTATTCTTGTAATATGGTTTCAGTTTTTTTGGTGACTCCGGTGGATCAGTGATCTTATCCTTTAGCAGGTGAGCTGAATTGGCCAATTTATTTTGATCTTTAAAGAATGGATGGTTGAGAGCATCTTCAGCACTAATACGTTTGATGGGGTTCACATCGAGCAAACGATTTAACAGATCATAAGCACTTGGTGGAAAATCATCGATATAGTCATAGGATTCAGTTTTGAAACTTGAATTTTGGCACAAGCAATTGTAAGCAACCTGTTCACAATTGTGGCAAAATTCACAGGTCCCGTCCGGTTGTCGATGACGACGCAACACTTCCGGTGAGGCAAAAGCTTCGCCATGACGGAGCCGTAAACAAATGCGACGCAAGCAGAGTGGACTCGCTTTTTGGGTGAGCATGATGAGACGGTCCAGCATAAAGGCGGTTTTTCGTATGGGTAAATCGCCAAAAAGATTCATGATCTCGGATAGAGCTGTGCAATCATTAGGAGCCTTAAAAAAAGGATGCATTGCGGATAGAATTGATAGGAATATGACACCGGCAGCCCAAACATCAACTGCAGTTGTTTGAAGAGGATAACGAAGGAGTACTTCGGGAGGACGGTAGCCAGGCGTGCCAGCACGTGAAGCATGAATCTCCTTTTTTCCCGTACTTGTGGCAATGACATAATTATTAATATCCACATTCGGTGAAATCTGCCGTAAACGATTAAGCAAACGATTTGTGTCGGCTTTTTGGACGGCCAATTCCTTTTTCGATAATGACGAGAAGGTTCTTAAGACTTGCCCGTCATTTATATTTGTTAGTGCTGTTGTTGTGGATGGCGATGCAAAATTTGTATAAGTTGTTTGGTTATTGTTACCACCTGCTTTCGTATCAGTAAAGCCATCATTGCCACTAGGATGTGATATAATTACAGCGTCGTTACCACCACCACCACCTCCACCCATCGCACGTGTAAGTTTCGCAGTGTCTTGCTCTTTAATAGACACTGGACGCTTTGTACAAAGTTCTTTTTTCACAGGCTCCGTCTTTCTATTGCGTGTCAGTTCCGCATTCAGCTCTGAGTTCACCTTCAAAATGACGGTGCCGTCCTCAGCCAAACGCTGAGCCAGTCCAAAGTCACAGAGCAGGAGCTGGCGGTTACGTCGATTGTACAGAATATTGCTAGGCTTAACGTCTCGATGGATTACATTGAATTTGTGGACATGCCGCAAAGCAATCAATAGATTCCACATGTAATCTCTAACTTCAGATACTGTTAGGTTTCGGAAGATATCATGGAAACGATCGTGTGCCATAAAAGGCATAATAAATGCTATCGAGTCATTGAATCGTATGCAGCAATTGATACCGATGATATTTTGGGTGCCACCTATTTTGAACATACACTCCAACTCCCTTATGATTCGATCCGGGTGGTTTGTAGGATTGTGATGTTTTATAGCAAATTTGCGTTTTTCATTTTCAGGAAGATCGCGTTCTCGTTTTAGGGTCGCCAGCAGTACTGTGCTAAATGTGCCACTGCCGACGCGACCGTTGATGTCGAAGATCTTACTCAATTCAGGTATGCGTATCTCTAGATCACGTATAGCTTCCTCGTTCTTTTCCTTCGGTGTAAGTATCTTCCCTTTCATGGAATTATGTCGTGAGCGGCCTATAATATCAATTTGCGTTTGCTTTGCCTTCTGAATTTGTCCAATGGAAATTTTGGTGGCATTGCAGCCAGTTGCTTGTTGATTTTTAGCAGACAAATCGTTCGTGTTACCTTCACCGCCAACTGTTGGTTGCTTCTCTGTCGAAGTTAGTAAAGAATTTTTTACACAACATACACCTGAACATGTTGTCAGCGTATTAATTACTTTCGAAGCAAATACCGATTCATCAGCCCCATTGACAGCAGTCCCTTTACGACTGCAATGTGTGGCCGGTAATGTTGAAGACATTGCCGGTGTTGAAGTAACAGTTCTCTTTGTCGGTAAAGTTTTAGTTATTGTTGATGATGTAGTGCCGTTGGTTACAGTACCCCCACCTTTTGTCAGTGATGTTGCTATAGCAGCATTTGATGCCAATCTCGGCCCATAGATCTGATGTGCATTGAGTGGAGCTACACCCGAACCTATTATTGTTGTTATTGCAGATTTATATAGATTGTTTATACACTTAATGATTATGCTTACGAAGGTGCGATGGTCCTTTCTTGTCCATTTTATCAAACAAAAATTTAGTTAACATCTGAACGATCCATTTAATTTTCCGGATTTTGCGTGGTTTTTTACAAAAAGTGTGGCTCCAAAGGTTGTAACACGCCAGATATATAAATACCAAACACAATTTCGTTACTAATTCGGTTGTGATCAAATTTTGACTAGATTTCTACTTGAATACAAAACAATTATTTCAAATAAAAATATTAAAAAAAGTTAATAAAAAAATAAAAAAAATTACAAATCAAATACAATTGACAAATAAAACGAAACATTTTAAGCAAGCGATGATAAAAAAAAAAAAAAATAAATAAATAACCAATTAGTCGATGTTTTCAGCTAAAATTTTAAATTATGACGAAGGAGAAAATAAATTCTGTCGGTAGCAGAAGGTTTGAGGTGAGAAGGTTTCAGATTCTGGCTGGGCAAAGAAGGATAAGTAATAATAGATATAGCACAAATCTGATCGCACGCATAAAACGGCTGTAAAGCAATAATAGTAACACACTTGCATATGAACAATCAATAAATAATACGAGCAAAAAATATAAACCGAATAAGCCTTTGTGTCCCTTATTTAACGGGTGATACAAAACAGTATCCTCCTCCAAACAAGTACAAAAATAAATTTTATACTGAGTATGAAATATAAACATAATTAGGTATTTAATTTAATTTATACAAAGCAATAGCATTATTTACAAAAAAACAGAAATCGGAAACAAAAGATTGACTTGTGTTGAGCCCATACATTTCTACTTCACTAGTAGAAGACTTTTCATTTCTGTTTTTAATGTTGTGTTAATGCTTCCAAAATTCAATACCCATGTTAACAAATTGATAGAAAATATTCCGGCGAATATGTTCTGAATAAATGGAATTCGGCTAAAGTATAAAAATGTTGAAAATGTTAACAAAATGTGCCCTGGTTGAACTCATCACGCAGTGAATAGTTTGCCATGAAGTTTGTAACAAACAAATGAAGTTGATTAAGCAATGCCCGTCTCTCAGTTTGTATGTATGCAAACTAGTCCCTCAGTATTTGAGCTAGAGAGTTGAAATTTCGCACGAACTTTTCTTTTTACCAGTCGCTGTACATTTTTCATAATAGTCTGTCTATCGTTCGCCTTCTACAAACCAAAATGTGCAATATTAACGAGCATATACATTTTGCTTCCCAATATTCGTGCTCTATCTCCACAACGGTTCACTGTATACAATATTGGCATGGACCAAATTTGTGGAGAATTTTACGTTCAACAACTTTTATCTATTGTAATTGTCATTTAAAGCATAGGAAGCACGGTATTTACGAAAATCTATTTTTTGTAACTCCAAAACAGTTCTAAGTTGGTAGTCCGAAATTTAAAGATACATTTTTTAAATAGAATGCAGGTTAATACGAAATGCATTAACCCACAAATGAAGATCATGCACCTCAATAGTGCTTGTGAGAATTATTCCTTTATCGCTAAAGAATTGACAGCATTTAAATGAAGAAATGAATGGAATTTAAAAAAATGGGCCAAGTGCGAGTCAGACTCGTCCACGGAGGGCTCCATTCCAGATTGGAGTTTGTATTGGAGGTACTCCCTCTAGGGGTCCGATTTGACTGCTTCCAACAAATGTAGCGCGCCTATATCAGAAACTTATAGCATCTA
The DNA here is from genome assembly GCA_037043295.1 of Amiota minor. Lineage (NCBI taxonomy): Eukaryota > Metazoa > Arthropoda > Insecta > Diptera > Drosophilidae > Amiota > Amiota minor. Next base: position 72,176 of record JBAMAW010001862.1, read on the forward strand.
AATTCCAGTTAAATAGTCAAATAATAACAAAAAAATTTTCGAATAAGAACCTGAATTTTAATGGTGCGTTTGTATGGGAGGTAACCGCCTATTTAGCCGTTTTGACTGATTGCAAGAAATGTACAGTGTCTATTTAAGAAACTTATAGCGTCTAAGTTTCAGTTCGATAGGACAAAAAAAAAAACAAGTTTTTCTAATAAGAACCTGAATTTTAATGAGGTTTTGTATCGGAAGAATCCTCCCTAGTGGTCCGATCAAACTGAAATTTCGACAGTATAAGTCTCTGATGTATAGCTTCCAAATTTCAAAATCGTGGGATTACTGAATCGTATAACTGCCATACAAACCAAAAGGTTTCTTGTATGGGGACTCCTTTAAGTTTTTGAAAATATTTTAGTTTTCGAGTTTGTTGCTGATGTCCGGATAGAACTACACATTCTGTAAAAATGTCAACTCTCTAGCTATTACGGTTCATGAGATATGATCCGAGGACGAACGGACGGGCAACGAAGTCTCTGCAACAGGGGTTCATTTGGTACCGTTTGGGTCCGAAACCCTAAAAAAGTATGTACCTTAATAATTTGCACAATACACCCATTTTCAAACATACTGTCTGTCTATCTTTTCGTAGACTAAAATTGTTTTTAATGCAAATAAAAGGAAGAACACCTTTCCTACCACTTAGGCCACATTCGATAAAATTTCATAGACTATGTAACTCACCTTTTTGCCTTTGCCTTTAATAAAATTGATAAAACAATGAGCAATACATATTTGGTCTGATGTATAGAAAATTTAATGAACGCCAAACAAGTCATAGGTTCGAGCACAGGAACTGATTTGTATTAGCATATTTAGTATAGTTAGAATAGTAAACCTTTAAATTCAATATGCCTTAATGCACCTTTGGCATATGGTAGACGACATGGTAAACGTTTTTCTGGTAAACTTTTATTGAAACGTTATTTTAATATATTCATTGCAAGAACTTTGAACGGAAAAACTAATAAAAATGTAACAACTTCGAACTAGGAAGTTTCCTAAATGTTAGGTAATAAATTTTTGCAGTGGCAATGGGAGGAGGGTAAAAATAATAGAAAGTAACACTGCAGCTGCTTCATTGCTGAAAGTTCGAACATCAAGTGAAAAAAAAGTAGCCAAGCACCTGATGTTGACAACCAGAAAAGGAACCAGAGATGATGATGGTAATAGTGTTGACGATGATGTTGATATTGGCGACGCGACATTTTTAGTATCATAGATAAAACGACTTAAAATGCAACTAGGGGACTCAAAACTAGAATGGTGTGGCATTCAATTTGATGTCGACATCATCAAAGTGCAATTGGCTGAGTGTAAAATGCAAATGCTTTGAAACAATGCACAAAAATATCTGCCACATCAAAATATTCAAACAAGCGAATTACGAACTTTCTCAGCATGAGAAGGCTTATTGAATATCACTCGATGCTTAATTTTTAAATGGTTTTTGTAGTATAGATTCAATGTGTGAAATCGAAATGAGAATTGAGCTCTTTTTTTGTTAAAACTTATTTAAGGAGTTCGAATTGTTTACTGCCTTTTTGACTCACTTAAAAAAATAAATCCACGTTCCGAAGGCATCGTCGCAAGTTTGACTCTTAACATAGACAATTTATTTCAAAATCGCGCACAAAAGCAAAAACTTAGCAAAAGTCTAAGGAACTTCAAGTAAAACTTTCCAGTGAAGTTAATTCTTTGGACACTGCAAGACAGCCAATCCAACCCAGAATACCAATTCCACCCTGGAATGCATTCATCAAAGGCAGCAACAACTGCAGCGAACACAAACTTTGAGAATATTATTATTTTATTTTATAGACTTAGAATAGTGAAGGAAAGTGGAAGAAGGTAGTTGATAGTTGGTAGAAAGTACAATGAGTGGGCGTTTGTTCAAGTTATGTTCTTTGCAGCTTCATGGGAATACGGTTTAACTTAATTGGCTCTAAACCAAAACGAAGCAATAAGTTTAATTATGAATTGTTTTGACTGAAATTAAAAGCAGGAAGCTTTAAAGGAAGTGTTTATTGTTTGTAGTTAGTTATTGATGAAGAGAAATGAAGTTTAGTTCTGTTGCACACATATTCATGGCTTAAGCAAACTTTACATCCGACCTAGGCCGATAACTTCGGCACGCGCCCGTCATCTCTATGGCACCTAAGCGCATTAAGAGTTGAACGCGTAAGCGAGTGCGAAACACTTTTCACACATTTGAGCAATTAAAACGAGAGTGCACTTGTGCACTGAAAGAAATTTTACGAACAAACTCGATTTCTTTTAAATTTTCTTTACCTTTTTTTCAATTGACATTTTTCAAATTCAAAAATATCAATAGATAATATTTGTTAGCAGTGTCTCCGTTACTTCGTACCCATGCACTGTTTCGGAGCGGGTTTCTTGTGTTGCACTTTCATGATTCTGTCAGTTTTTGTTATACCATGTCTTCAATATCGCAAAAAGTCAAATGAACAAAGCCTCATATAGAAAAATAAATGTTGAATAGTGCCTATAAACATTCTATGCAAACTTTAATCAACCTTTTAACTTGAGAGTAGAATATCAAAAAATTGTTTACCTTCCTCATGAAAATTTTATTGTAAGAGTTTCAGATTTTTAGTCCTTCTGATTTTTTCTGGGCATTGTGGATTTGAAAAAAAAAAAAAAAAAAAATTGGAAAAAACCATGTCATCGATTTTAAATTATGCACTTTTTTTCAGTGTTTTGTTTTAGCATGGGCTTGTGAAAATGTTGACACAGGTGGCCACTTGGCGGATAGTCAAGTTCACTACTCAAAGGGATTCATGCACTCACAGAACTAACAAATCATGGAATATGGTGTTTCTCATGAAAATGCAGTGCTTTGCAGACACAGTTTTCGCTAACTTGGGTACACTAAAACAATTAAGGACTGCCTACGTGCCGCATGAATTTCTCAATGTTTTTCACTCATGGTCAACGGTGCGTATGCGTATTTCACTTCATTTGTTACATTGCACCCCTTACTTTGACTATCGTAAACTATTTCAATATCAGTTAGTTGAACTTGAGCAACTGGGCTTTTATGAAACAAAATCGATGCATTTTCCACACATTCCATTTTTGGTATTCAGGCTTTTTGTACTTTCCAGTAATTGAACATTCTTTTACGACACTTCGAGCGCATGAAATAAAAATAGTTTTTTTCGTCTCGATGCCAATTTAAGTTATGAAACTTTTTTGAAGAACGTCACCTCAACTCATTTTATTAAAAGAAGCACTACCATAATCGTCATCATGACGTTTGCCAATATAATCATTTATTATGTTTTATTTTGTTTCTATTCTCACTGTTGGTCATTCCATTTTTTGTACAGACTTTTAATTACTGCGATGCTTCTTTGTTCATTATACCCCAAAGTGCACTTGATTTTTTTGTCCTTTATAATTTTTATGTGTTTATTTGGTTGTATGTGTGGGTGTTTTTTTTTTTTCTAGGCATTATATTCTATTTATTATACATTTTTTCCTCATATTTATTGCGTTGAACACGAAGTATAGTTATTTTCCCTCTCACACACTCTGAACTTTATTTACTCTTCACTGTACTAGTTATTTTTCTGCCATCATTTTAGGGGCGTAAATTTCCTGTTACAAAATGAATTGCTTCTCTTCTTGTCTTAATTAACTTTGGTTTGCTTCGCAATTGCTAATATTTTAAGTGATCACAATAATTATTCATTTATTATTTCAAAAAATTAAAATGAATTCTCTGCTTCGCGGAGACGAAAAAATTTGCACATGAAGGAATCAAAACAGAAAGCTTTGCTATTTGATTCTGGTAATATATCATATTTTAAAATTTTAAATTATTCTTAAATTTTTTGGGTTTATTTCAAATGTTTTACTGTATTTATTGTTTTAAATAACACAATTATTTGATTAATTGAAATAATTAAATATAAATATTTTGTATTAAATAAAATTACTGTTTGATTAATTTGCAATCGATCAGAGACCGTGAGTTAATTTTCAAGTGATATAAATTCATTAATAAATATATGAGCGATAACACCAAAACCATTTTCGTAAACAAAATCAACAAAGAGCAACAGCAACAACATCATCTCATTATCCGCATTATCCACTTCATTCATATCCGGTGATGATAACAGCAAGAGTCACCAAGAGCCACACCATGAAGATAAATAATGCAAAAATATTTTATTGTAATCTAGTAATTCTAACTTATATTAATTGTTATAATATCGGTAGAACCATTATTCTTCGCCAATACACCAAAAAGAAAAAACGTATTAGTCTACTTTCAGAGATTAATTAATTTATATATATATATATTTTTATATTTTTAGATTCTACAAATTAATTCCCCATTGGTTATTCTGGTTTTACAAATCAGTTTAACATCATTTAAACTTTTAAGATTTATAATATACCATTGTAATGAAAACCGCTTTTCCAAGTTAAAATGAAATAAAGTATTCATTTTTAGTAAGTGAGCTGATAAAAATATATTAAAGCATTTTAACAATTTTTTTTTTTCCACTTAGTCAAATGTGAAGAACTCTTCCGACAGGAGTGAGAAGGTCGAACAACTGTGAGCTGGAACGCCCACTAATATTTAGTAAGCCTAAATCTACAGTGAATTTTCCAATTTCATCCGAAATTTTTGAGATCAAAGCTTAGCTAAATTTTTGAGTTATTTCAGTACCCCAGGGGGTGCAGAGCCCAGCAACTGAAATAAAGTTACTGACGCTTTCATATGAATTAAGTAAGTATTCTATATAGGAATAACAACAGAATTTATAGAGACTGTTTAAAAACAAAAAAGAAACATTTAAATTCCTTGTTTGAGTGATATTGTTGGCACTTACTACAATATTCTATTACTTCACAAATAACAGCATAAGAAGCTGCCACTACAGCAAAGTAAAGATACGCTTCGAAGTATCTAAGGCTAAGAGAGCAGAGTTACCCGCATATATGACAACTAACAGAATGCTGTTTCTGTCATTTATAGCGTTTAAATTAAAGAAGATTAAGAATTTGGAATGTGACATTAGAAATGACATTTGTAATTTGACTTCAAACTATTTCGTAGAAACTTTTATTAAGCTTTAAGAAAATTTTTATAAAGTAAGCCTGTTTAATTATACTTTCTTAAATTTTATCTAGGAATACTAAAAACTTTTTTCCACGTGTTTATAATTCATTAAACGGACTAAAGCATTTTAGGCACAAAACACTTTTATATTCAGTTCAACTAATTTGCTGAACATTAACTCAATAAATCAACAAGAACTTCTCTAACTTACATTAACTCAATAAAAGTTCAATAGAAACACTCTGATGCAGCCTTTGGAGTGGGTGTTTCTCTTCTTTTGATGATACCAAAAAATAATACGTATACGCAGGGCTGAACTTGCGGCAGAAACTTAAAATTACGATGCTATAAACGAACTTAAAAACACACCTCAAACATTTACAGAAACACAAACAAAACATAAGGAACAAAAAAAAAAAAAAAAGGAAACAAACAAAAAATCCTTAAAGAAAAAAGTAGGGAAAACAAACTTTACACAACCAATTTTAGCGTAGCCAGAAAACCACAAAACGAGAAAGTTTAATTCAAAGAGAGACAGAGAAAGGGAGAGAGACAAACAGAAAGCAAAATAAGCAAACAAAAGAAAAGAAAGCAAAGGAAAAATAAATGGTAAAAACCAATGAAATAAAAGAATAAAAAAATTGTATAAAATGGCACCATTTCAAAAAAGATAAACACATTTATTGAACTAAAAAAATACCTGAAATGGGAATTGTAGTTTCATATGAAAGGAGAAAATGGTAGGACAAATGATAGAACGAATGAAAGAAAGTGTGCAGTTAAGTGTTGTCGGTATGGAATTTGGAAAATTCAACAACTGAACATCCAGAAAAGCCAAACCAAGCCACACCACACCAATTAGTGGTAAGTTTACTTTGAAATGCTGTTAAAGATCAGTTTGTGGCAGCAATGAAAGAAAAGTACCTACAACGATTAGTTGTAAGTGGCTCGAAGGAATTGAAATTTTGTTGAAAATGAGAAATTTCGAGTATTCCTTGCTTTCAGATTAAGCCAGTTTTCAGTATTACAAAATCATCGTAACAATATCACAAAATTACCAATGGTCGAAGGTGTGGTGAGAAAAGAGAACAACTGAAAGTTGGAGAAAGGATTAACTTTAACTTGTCTATAAGGGTAACTAAAGTTGACAAGCGTAAAGCGAAAACATTGCTTCGTTAATTTTCATTTTCATTTTGATACTCGTTGTACCTTTTTTGCTTTAAGGCAAACTTTTGAGAAGACAAAACTATTAACTTGACTCAGCAGGACTAACATTTATCTATATCCTCCTTACTGTTCTTAGCGAGGAGTTGTCACAAGTGAATGGATATTGTTACTTGGGGTTTATATAAGCTTAACATGGCTTAAGCATTGCAACCAATATCCTTGTTGAATTTAGTTAGTTCTTAAACAGTTGTTTTTTGTTATGCAACAATGCTGGAGAAATGCATTTTGATCATATTCTTCTTCGTATTTCATTTTTTGGTGCCACTGTATTGGTAGGTCATCGTCTAATTTTAGTTGACATAATTAAAATATTTTTTGAGTGAATTCTTTTACTTGTTTTTTATGTACATTTTTACCTTCATCACTTTGCCCTGTAACTGTTTCTATTTTCTATTGCCATGTTGTCCTTGTTGTTATTGCCACCTGAATGCATTTTCTTGTTATGACATAAAAACTTTTTCATTTACTTTAAAATTCAATGAATATTTTTATTTCATTTGTCGCAGTCAAATAATGGAACACAAAAAAAAAAACAAATAGAAAAGGAAAACTTAAGGAAGAATATTTGAATTGGCTGCATTTGAAGTTTGTATCTACTGCCACTGGTCACAGTAGTCGTCATGCATATTTGAATGCGCTCAACCGAAAATGGCATTTCAAACAAAATGAAGATGCAATTTCTAGATTTTATGTACATGAGAAGTTGGTTTTTAAGAAAGAAATAGTAAATTGAGTTGCAGTAAAGGATATCTGCCATATATATTTTATATCTGTTTTAATATTAAAACAATGATAAATGCCTCGTATGACATTGTAGAAGAAAAAAAATTTCTTTAACATTTTATGTATCTTAAGGAAAACATTTATTGAATATTAGTTTCTATTTTAAACTGATTAATGACTATTTTTATTTGTTTAGTCGATTAACCACACAGCGTAATCAAAATTGAATTGTGCAACGTGCTTTAAGACAATAAAGTACCCGGGATTTGTAACTTAAATTGCACACGTTTAATATTTTTTTAGATTTTTTTTTTTTGTATGTTAGTAGGACTCTCCTTAATTACTTTGCTAAAAATAAGCGCGATTTGTCAACCAGTTTGTTTACAACAGATGGTTTAATTTGTCCACCTCAGTATCTCAAAATGGCGCCTAAAAGATGCAACACTATTCTTCAAACTACAACTTCATAAAGGCCGTTTTAGACGGTTAGTTCAGGCTCAGTCCATTATCGACTCGAAATCCGCACCGATAACCGAAACGATAACAAAATGATAACGAAAATGGACTGATGGCTCAGCTTATTTGTCAGTCCATTTCGATGACATATCGATAAAGGTAAACAGATGCAACAGGTGCAACAAGCGTCGTTGACTTCTCAAAATGCATGCATGTATGGCGAACTACGATTTTTCTGTGGAACTCATTGAAATATATTCATCAGTTATTATATTACCACTTTTAAATAGATAAATATAAACACAATATAAACAAACAGTGTTTTACAAAAACTCTGAAACGATTGACAGCACTAAGATTTGGACTGATCGTGTAAGAGCAAGCTTTTGTCAGTCCAATTCGATTTCTGAAGCGATAACATGGACTGAGACTGAACTGACCGTCTAAAAGGGCATTTACTTTTCTTTAAAAAAGATCGATTTTTTCTATTGGTTTTTAAAAAAATTGATCTTCTCTTAATAATTATTGTATATTTACCACTATCACTTCATTTTAAAAGTTGGTTGCAATCTCAAAAAAATATTTTGGCAAAGGATAATCTTTTAGTTTTAACCAAGTTTGCAATGCAAACCTCTCAGAAACAAAAAGATGAGGAAAAACATTAAGGCCATGCCTTATGGACATTTGTAGAAGAGGATGAAAGTTTCACAATGAGAATATCGACTGAAGGCAAAGCGGATCAATCGATCATCATTCTGTTCCTAAAAAACACTGAAAAGAACTTTTCACTTCTCTAGATGGATTTGTTTATTACGTTACATTACATTACTGATTACTACACTACTAATGCATTTATTTAGTAAATTAATTTTTAAATAGAAATCTTCGGGATCAACGAGGACGTTCGCGTTAAATTAAACAATTATCTTAAATTGGTTAAAGAAAATACCAATATCAATAAATTTTGAACTTATTGGTATGTAAAAGTAACAAAACGAAATGAAATTAATATTTTCCATCGAAGCAGATATATCAAGAAAATAATTTCCAATATTCCAACCACAAACATACAGAAATAGACAAAATATTTGTCCTAAATACCAGAAATGCCATATCAAGGACAAGAATAACAAGAACATGGACAATTTGTCTTTCTTAATCTTAGTTCATTAATTTAAAGTGAAACATTTTGTTTTGAGTAGGGTCCATATTTCGGTTGCCCTATTTCAGATGCCAAACACAATGACCGGCAGCTGTTTCTAAAATACTAGACAACAACAACTTTTAACACCCCCATAATATAGAAACAACAACAACAACAACAATGAATGAAATGAAAACAAGAACAACAACTATGACAATTACTTACAATGTCCGGCGGCATATTTTTTCCAAGAGCAAGCAAAGATACTTTCACATTGTTAAAGATTGTTTTTGTAAATGTTTTTAAAGCTAACATAGCCTTAAACAATTTTGTGTATGAATTTGACTTACATATCTACACATACATACTAATATATAGAGTATGTATATTCATATAGAAAATAGATTCTTTATGACTTATAATCATAATAACATTTGACTTAAATATGAAAGTTGTACTTATGTACAAAAAACATATTTGAGAAGTTTGTGGTACGAAGAATTTGTTTTGCACATATACATATATTTGTTGATGAAATATAAGAAATTATTATAGTTTGGGCTGAGTAATTAAAATTGAAAATAAGTTTTGTCTAACAAGTTAAGCATGTGTCCATTTTAATTTAATTACGGTAAATTCTTAACAAAACTTCTTGAATAAAAGTAGTCTTAATTCTTATTAATTAAAGTATTGTATTTTAAATAAACAGAATATTGAAAGCATTATTTTGAGATAAACTGAACAACTGTTAATGCTTTTCTGGAATATCAAAGTGAATAGTAATTGACTTAAGAAAATCTTTAACGAATGTAATAAGAAGTTCGTCTATTAACTTTGGGTTATCATCCAGATAATACAACATGGACTGCGTACAGTTTCCACAAAGTTGTTATGGCGCTGCTTTGTCCACAGTTTTGTGAGCATTGACAGCTGTGCTGTGTGTGTCTCCATTCAAGAATCTTCTTTTTATTTTTTTGAAGCAAACTTTTAAAATTGTTTTGAAGTATACATTTTTGGCTTTGTTTTTGTTAGGAAACAAATGTTGACATTGACACAAAAAGTGATGCGCAGTGCAATACTACAGAGGACAGAACCAGAAATGCTATTCAAACGTTGTTTCTTTTTATCTCTTGTTCGACGGTACAGAACCCTTCATGTGCGAACCCTACTCGGACTTAACCGATTTTTTATATATTTTCTTAAACTGCACTATGTGCTTTATAGAGTGTCAGTTCCACCACTCATTAAGACGGCACTATGTGCTTAGTAATTAAGTGATGGAACAGAATTGAATGTGTGCGCTAGGACAATAGTCATCAGACGATTGGAAAGGGAAGAAACATAACTATGGTTATTAGCCTACACGACTGAGAAAAAACAACGCACAAAGTATGAAAAATGTAATCATTACAATCGATAATTCCAAGAGATCATGATGAACTTATTATTAGTCGTCATTCTTTGTTTAGGTAATTTTTATCCAAACAGTAGAAAATTGAGGAAATGAAAGAAATCACCTAATTCCCAACCTTATTACTATTTAGAACGCTATTACTAAGACTTTTTTATCCGATCGTCCATCTATCCTCGGGCCATATCTCATAAGCCGTAATTGCTAGAGAGTTATAATTTTCACAGAATGTGTAGAATCTGTGTATCCGCGCAATAGCAACACATACTAAAACTAAAATATTTTTAAAATTGCAAAAACATGAAACATTTTGGTTTGTATGGGAGCTGTACGGTCCAGTAACCCTAAGGTTTTGAAATTTACATGGTTTGATGGAAATGGTTTTGAAACTTACAGTGTTGAAATTACTGTTTGATCGGACCAATATCCCCCATCAACCTCCCATATAAACCACAATCTGTTACGGAAGCCTCCGTGTACGAGACTGACTCGCACTTTGCCGATTATTTTTTTTGTCGAGTTGTACTTTACAAAATAATGTTATATTTAACATAACAGTTCTCGGCTCTTGTTACAGTTGTGTTAGCACTAGGCAGTGTCCCACATTGAAGTCAGGTTGAGACTTCACTTGCAAATTGATCGCTAAGAAGATCAGGCGCAAATAAACTAGACTTTATGATAAAAATAAAATCGATATAATCAGACGTGCTGTACTCTCTAAATGCTCTATGAATAGCAAAAGATTAATTATAAATTTTTTCTGTTTGACTTTACGTACTTTCTTGACTGAACTGACTAATTGTATCATCCGCTCCTAGACATTCCGTTAAGTTGACGGTTTAGAACATTGCTATCACGGCAAGTGCTCCTGTTCCTCTTCTAGACTTCCTCCATCCCCAAACTCGTATTTTTCCAAGCAAATCTTTACTTTGTTATACGTCTTTATTGTAAGATTAAGGTTCCTTGTTCAAATTTCATTGCTATTACCTCTTCTTTTACGTATACTTATTAATGCATTGCAGTTTTTTATTTAAAAAATATATAAATACAACTTTATTTTACTTATATTGATTTAATTGTCATGTTGCGGTTATTTGAAAAAAAAAAGTAGGTAGTAGGTTTGTATGGGGAGTTCTATTTGTACTGAATTTCAGCTCATTATCTTTGAAAATTGAGAGCATGACTTGCTAAATTAAGAACAGTCAGACGCCAGAAGGATATGGCATGTCTTAATTTTGATTTTCCTCTTCAAACTGATTACATCCATATATTCCACTCTATGAGTAACAAACATCATGGCAAAGTATTGTAACAATAACTGTTTCCACCAATGTGTAAGATATAAATAAACTAACAAAAATAAGTAATATTAATAAAAAAAAGAATGTAAACAGCGCCATGCAGTCCACAAACAAGGAATGTAAAAATCTGTGCAAACATGTCACATACACATTCGCACATACATTCCAATATCTACCTGCATGCAGCACATCAAATCAATGAATGCAACATAAACAAAAAATCCTCGCGCTCTTCACCATTTTTTAATCGCCATCAACGCCCTGGTAGCCATCTGCAGCCACCCATAGCCATCCATAGGTATCCTTGCCAAACGTCAACGTATTGAGAATTCACATTTTAATAGCCTGAAGCGCGGCATAAAAACACAAAACGCCTTCCCTCACCATTTCCCTTGTTTTCAACACAAACTCGTACACATGTATATCTACAAATATTGAAGATAGTCGTGCATCATAATGTTAGATACTAGTAGCGGTATGACGAACGTATGCCAACCTAAGAGCAAAAGCATCAAAAGCAATATGAATTGAGGTCGATGTGTAAATATTTGTCAACGGTAATGGAAATTTATGCTGTGCTAGAAATAGTATTGTACATACAATAAAAAAAGGGAAAAGAAAGTAAGCAAGCACGGAAGTAAAAACGAAAAACTACTAAAGGTGGAAATGGCTTAACAGGGAAAAAGGAAATGAAAATGGGAAGAAATGCATAGAAATATAAATTTATATATATGTAATTGTAAACAGAATGATAAAAAACTTGCCAGCTTGTAAGCAAGAACACGCATAAGTCAGAAGATGCAAATATGAATGGATAAACGAGATGGAAGAGAGGAATGAAAGATGCTATTCAACAACAAAAAAAAAGAAAAATAATAAAAAAACTCCCTATAAAAATTTGAAGTTAAAGCAAAGCTGCACAAGGGTAGGATTACATTGATCACAATAGAGACATTTGTTCGTCTGTTACTTTGGTTATTTATTTATGTATAACTTCTTAGTACTTGTAGATCCTTTTTTTTTCTATCTAAATATTTTTCAATTTATCATCGCATTCAAAAATTACGGGATATTGAAAAAGGATGCACTACAAACCTGATAGAATGGTCAAAATTACCATCAATAATAAACTGTAATTTTCGTTTATTATTTTGTTGAAGTTAAATCAAAGAGAAGGATGTAAAATGTAAATCACCATCGAACAAAAGTGAATCTATGTTTTCTAAAATATTAACATTTTTATAACCAAAAAATAAAAAAATTCAAACATCATTTTACTTTACTCTACTTACCACTTACTTTATTGATGCAAATTGCTCCTGTGCCATCGTACACATGACAGAAGAGATTATCTCAAGATCTTTCAGTCTCTCTATCCGTCTGTATATTGGTTTTGGTTTCTTTGATGTGTATAATTGTTGTTGTTGTGTTTAAGTTTGCCGTCTGCCCACTTTTACACATAATCTGGATCATCAACGAGCTTCTGTCAGTTTCTCGTTCTCTTTTATTCGTACATTCGCTTGTTTTTGTTGTTGATACAAAAACAAAAAAAACATTTTTATACACACAAGCTGCATGTTGTTGTTGTGGAAATGTAATCTCTTTCTGAGACTTTTCGGTGGATTTTCCAAGAATTTTATTAGTTGTTGGGGATATAGTAATAGAAATACACATTCTGTGAAAATTTGAAGTCTCTACCTAGTGCGGTTCATGAGATACAGAATCACCAAAACGTGACAATTTGTATTTTTTCAGTTACATTTTTAGTATAAATTTTTTCCCAACGCCGCTAAAGATGTTTCACTTTAAAAACATTAATATTTGTTTGTATCAATCTTTTATTTTAAAATACTTATATTTGTATTTGCTATTGTCTTATAGAATAAAAAAGCTGATTGCTTCATCATAAGCAAAAGGTGATTACAACAGCATACGACAATAAGCTGATATCATCAGAAATACTGTGTTATATGGTTAAATTTTTCATTGAATTCAATATGGTATTAAAAAAAAACTGAAAAGGTGTTATAAGCTGAAGAAAAGTACATATTCAGTTCTTATACTTAGATTACTTTAAAGATTCTTTAAGTGAAAATATTGTATAAAAGGAGACAAAACGTTTACATCGATTATCCTTTTGTAATATGAACACTAGAGGATTTTCAACTCATGTTTGTATCCATTTTATTTAAATAACGCTGTAGGTATGCTTTTGAAATATACTTATGTTACTTAAAGAAATAGTTTTACAGGTGGTTTTGTATTATATGCATCAAATACCAACAAATCACTTTAATATCAACCGCTAAACGGATTAAATCGGAGTAGGCAACTACAAATCTTGCGTTACATTTACATGAACTTAAAATGGCGTACGACCACATTAAACGGCGTAGGATGCTATTGGCAGAACTCGTGGTTGCTGCTTTCGAGTTTTCAATAATGGTCTTGATAATGATGTTGCATTCCAGACCAATAGATAAACCATTTGAGAGATTGAAGAGAGAGATTGATATTGTTGAAAGTTGGTCAACCGACCATCATTGGTGAATCAAGTAATTTGCATAAAGCAGTAACAAGAGCAAGTAGAAAATACTTAGCTGTTGTCCTTTGAGATATTATGGTAGAAAGAACTTGTGCAATTTTTGACATTAAGATGCCTTCCTCCTTCACTCAATAGAAAACTCTACAATCAAGCAATCAATTGATAAGTCACGTCATAGGAAATGTCTTTGTGCTTTTGAGATTTTTAGTTCATTTTTTGTGTATTTATAAGTCTTAGCATAGAGAAATGAATATCCATTACGGGTGTAAAGCTTACATCATGTATCAGCTAACAAAGTTTCCTCTACTTTCATTCATCCACAACTACGCGTATTACATAGTTATTTTATTTTACTGCTGATATGCCAAATGATTTTAAAAAGGTTAAGTCAGTATTTCATAAAAATATGTATACTTATAACAAAACCATGACGTATGCAATGAAGCTGTAAAAACAATTTTGAAATTCATAAAGACCTCAAAGTTGGGATGTAAAGCATCTGAAAAGATTTCATGTGTTTGACCTTGTGTGAGTTGTCCTGGAGATATAAAACTATGGAATCACAAAATTTGTTAGGAGTCGCAAAACAAAATTTTAATTTCCAGACAGAAACAGAAATGCGAAAAAATTACTTGGGAATAACTTACCGTCGTTGCGACTTGCAAATTCCATAAGTGACCTTTTTAGGGTTCCGAACCCAAAGATTATCAAAAGGAACCCTATTGTAGAGACTTCGTTGCCCGTCTGTCAAGAAAAATTTTGATTTGTATGGCAGCTACACGATCCAGTGATCCCACGATCTTTAAATTAAGGAATTTGATAATACTCTCGAAATTTCAGATTGATCGGACTACTAGAAAGGGTACCTCCTATACAAACCCACCATTCAGATTCAGGTTCTTATTAGAAAAAGTTTGGTTTTTCATCCTATCGAACAGAAATTTAGACACTATAAGTTTCTTAAATAGACACTACAAATCTGTTGAAATCAGCCAAATCACCAAACTAGGGGGTACCTCCCATACAAACCCACCATTAAAATTCAGGTTCTTATTCGAAAAACTTTTTTTGTTTTTTGGACTATTGAACTGAAACTGAACTTATAGTGTCTAAAAGTATCTGATATATGAGCGGTGCATTTGTTGGAATCAGTCAAATCGGACCACTAGGGGTAATACCTAACATATAAACCCCAATCTGCCACGGAACCCTCCATGTATGAGTCTGACTTGCACTTGGTTAAGGTTTTTATTGTTTCTCCAACTCCTTAAATAAAAACATATATGGACTTTGCAAGGGGCAAATATTATATTGTATGTATTGTAGGAAAAAAAGATTAGATATCATACATACAATAATACAGTTTATATTGTATTAGAATATTTTAAAATCTTGTAAGGTAATACACGAGTATTGAATTAATTTTGATCCTTCCAGTGCAGAATAGTATCTGATATTTCCGGAACTAAGTGACTTTTTCTAATTTATTCATGCCCTTGTAGAAAGATGAGCATGACTATCTAGTTTCTTCTCACAGATCATGCTGAAACCGTTTTGAATATTCCTTTCTTATTATACATTAAGAATTTCTCATTTCACTATAATTTGAGTCAAATCTTGACATCATATCTCATTAAAGGATATAAAGATATATAAAGATAAATGTCATTTTTCTTAACTGTTAAGGTTTTATTCTTGGGGCAAAATGCTTAAAGGCAGTTCGTGTGATTGTCGGTAGTTTGAATGCCATTAAAATAACAAAGAGCTGCAATAATGTTGTTTTTTAAATCCCTTGAAGAATTAACACATTTAAAATGATGGTTTCAATAAAATTACACACAAACACACACACATTGTCATAAAATTATCGTTAAACGTAAGCCGAACATACATAACTTGTTTAATTCCTTTACTTAATTCAATAACCTGAAGCTTGCTGAAGGACAACATGGCACTATTAATGGCAGCAGCTAAATGTGAGTGAAAATTTATTTAACCAGCAGCAAAACCCAAATGAGGCCAAAAGGCAATCATATCTTGGAATGCAGCTTACGGATGGGACAAGAGACCAAGAACAAATACGATATAATCAAAACTTGAATGATTTTACCGACTCTGTACGCAGCATTGCTGTTTGTCTTCATGTTGTATCGTAATAACAATAATTTGATTGTTAAATACAAAAATGTTTATAGTTGCAACGCTTTGTTGAGGAGAATTTAAATGCTTTTCATTATTTTGTTGTTGTTTGTATTCTTTTTACGATTGCAATAGTAAAAACCAAGGCAAATACACGGTGATGGAAATGATGATGGAAATAATGATGATAATGACAATGATGATGGTGGTGATGCTGGTTGTGAAGTGAATAACCGAATGACTTAAACTTACAGAACGATTATGAACGAAAAAATTGAAAGGACAACAAGTAAATAATGTTAATGTACATATAACATACAGTGGTATTCAAAAATGAGTAAATGTTCATGATATTTACATATTTTGGTACGTAGAATGTCAACGGATTAATAAAAAATTAAGAAAAACATACTAGGTTTTAATTAGTTCATTAGAGTCACTTTATTAAAAAAAGATGGGAGAGCTAATATAAAATAAAAGTTGTTTACTTCATGCTGATAGTGTTTTAGGGTTCCGGTCCCATAGGGTACCAAAAGGAAGCGTATTACTAAGGCTACGCTGTCCGTCCTTCTGTCTACGGGGTCCATCCCACCGTAATATGTAGAAACTTTCACAGAATGTGCAGTTCTATCGGGGCAACAGCAACAAATCCTAAAACTAAAATAAAATTAAAAATTTAAAGAAAGGTATGGGCTTGTATGGGAGCTATACGATGCAGTAACCCTTGAAATTTACATGGTTAGTTGAAATGGGCAATTTGATCGAACCATTAGGCAGGATATCTCCCACACAAACCACCCAATAAAATTCAAGTTCTTATTAAAATACTTTTTTGTTTTTTGTGCTATCGAACTACAATTATAACGCTATAAATTTCTGATATAGGCGCTGTAAAGTGGTTGGAATCAGCCAAATTGGATCACTAGGAGGATATCTCCCATACAAACCGCCTATTTGATATGGAACCTTTTTGGTCGTTACCTTGTTATTTTTTATATCAGTATGTATTCTCAGGCATATTTGCTACTAGGCACGGTTGGATTGAAATCACATCATTTAGTCTTATGAATGCACTGTTAACCAATTTGATCAGTTAAGAAATAACATTTCTTGAAACATTCTGTTAGCCGAATTTCAAAGTTTTATGCCTAGTCGACTCGTAACTCCAGGTGAAAATATAATGGCGGCAATAGCGTGTGGATACATTACCTGCCAAAGATTTGTTTCCCTACATTAAAGTAATTTTTATATCTTTTGCTAGTGAACTAAGGAATACATGATATTTTTTTCAAAATCTTCTATTAATCCAATTGTCTCCCACGTATGTAAAAGTCACAAACATTTCTTCATTTTTACTTACCACTGTATAAGTATACTCGCATATGCATATTTCAGTGTGTGTGCTTGGAATTTCCGTTAAAATTCTTCTGTCAGACTAAAGTAATAAAACGAAGCCTTTTAAATGGCAGGCGGTTAATAAGATAACTTATTTTATCTCAGTGAATCTCAACTCATGTGCCACTGAACTTTATTGCATCTAAAATTGAAGGCTTTAAAAAATATTAGCGAACGAAATCTTCCGCGGACTTAAAAGGAATCCCAGAACTGAATTTGAAATTTCAGTACTGATGAAAAATGAAATAGAAACATATTAAAAAAGATTACACAATTTTCCATGAAATAAACCACGGAATTATAACAATGTTTACCCAAAGACTATAAAATGAATAGATTGGACAAATCGGTTACGAAATCTCTCCTCTCTAATAAATTTCAATTTTCGAGAAACCCTACAACAACAAATTGTGCCAAATTTTGTTGATGGATATCCCGAGATTGCAAGCAACAACGAATTGTTTGTAATTTTGTGATACCCAAGAAGTGAGAGGCACAATTTCGTGACCAATTTGTCCAGCCTGTTCATTTTATAGTCTTTGGTATAACAATACTAGTTGGCTATGGAAAACGATAATGATTTTTAATTAAATTTTATATGGGGGGTTACTTCTTTTAAGAGAACTCTGATTTTAACATACCAGCTACGTATAACGATATACAGAACTTCAGTTTGATAGCTGTAAAACTGAGAACATAGCATGCGGGCGGGCATTAATATGCACATAGATTTTCCTTTTAATGCTGATCCATTCAATATTAGCATATGTATGAGGGCTTCGACGCACAGTTCTATGCATTACAAACATTAAATTTTAAGCAGGTAATAATGTATCGTAATGCGGAAGGATTGAGAAACACTGGTTTAAGCAAAGATAAGGTAAATTGCTAGCCGAGGAGAGAGGCGATAGTCTTGTAATGAAATCAACAATGGTGCCAGTTTTGCATGGCAACATCAATTCCGCAGTCACTGCTCGGTTGGTGATAAATGTTAAATTTACAACCGTTAAGCGCTTGTAAAAATGCGATTTCGTTATTTGCGAAATAATATTTCAGGGCATAAAAAAAGTAACAAGTACAAATATTGTATTTATAAGGACAGACATATATGTAGATGACTTTACTATTATAAAGCTGGCAGCTTTTAGCTACCTTTAAAATGTTACTTAACGGCATAAAACTTGTTAAGTGTTAAATTGCTCAAATATAGAAAACTTTTTTTTATTTCTTTTCTTTTGTTTTGTTTTATTTCCTTTTTTACATCTCCAACTGCATGCAGCAGAGCAGACAAGAGAGTTTTTCGTTATGAACAGCAAAAGAACGATGCCGCACGGAAGTGCCGGAAGTATAAGCAACCATAATTGCGGAAGTGCACACAATGAACGCCATTTTGTTATCATTTGCTGTTTTCTGTTGATTTTACTGTTGCTCACCGTGCATGCATTGTATGCTCACAGGTGGCACATTAATTTCACCTTAGTCGCTTTAAGAACAACAATAAAAATTCAGATGGAAACTGTCATCGCATAACAACGAAAGGTGGCGCTAATGTTACTGCATCGTTACTGCATCCATCTATCCAACGTTCCTTTGGGGAGTAATTAACACTGCGACGCTGTGTGCAAAACAAAGTTTTATTGTAAATTTGCAGTGCGAATTTAATTTGTTGTAAAATGTGTTAAAATTTAATGATTTACTTGCACTATTGTATTTTACACGAATGAAAATATATTGTAAGAGTATTCCCAGTTTAATGGAATGGAATGGGCAGCCGACAACATAAATGTGACAGGCAAAATCAATTCTGATATCCAGGTAGAATCATTAGTATGTGATAAGAACTAGATAACTGAAATCTTTTGTTTATGTGGCAAACCAAGTCTTTGTATTAGTCATTTTTTAACATTTCTAAGTTTGAGAATAATCATTTAAAAATTCTTATTACTTATGAGTATCGTGTTTTTTGCTTGTGAATCATATGCGCTGGTTTTTAAAAATAATGTCTTTATATATTTTAAAGTAATCTACCTTAAACTCTGCGTTAGTTTATTACTTTCTGTCGAAACAAACAATCACAAATAACTACTACATGGCGAAATTTAGAGAATGTTACTTTGAATTGCTTCCCATTTCAGCATATTCTTATTTAACAGACTTTACTTTCATATGCTTGGCTAATTGACAACTCTCTTGAACTATAGTAGTAGTATGTAATTATTAAACATTTCTACTATTGTAATGTTCACAAATAAGTTTCCAAAAAAATGGCATAAAGTACAATATATTTGCATACAAATTTACAGTAACCAGAACCAAAAAGATTCTATATGCAACATATAACATTTCTAACTCTCTTATTACAATATTATTAAAAATAATTGCATTATCTTTCAAATTTGATGTTGATTCTCTTTGTAGTGTCCAGTCCTAGATCAAAATAAAAACCAATTTTACCGCTTAAGCATTCTAAATACCAGATGTCAGCTCAGTTTCTGAGAATCAAGTGCACTCTCCTCTTTCTGGATGCTCAATTTGTAGGTGTATGAATACAAATTATAATAAGATTAGTAAGCTTGATAAAGCAACTCTAACATTTTATGTAAAGGTTCTATTATGCATAAGTGCTAAACTAAGTATCTGACAAAACCATTCACTTTTGAGAATCCCCTAGTAATTTACATATTGTCTTTCTGTAAACATTCATTAGTTCATTTGTACGGAACTAATTGTGTGTGTGTGCATATACAATATTTGGTAAACAACTCATTAGACTTGATCAAAATGGGCCCAATGCCATGCATAACAATGCATAATGATTCACTTCCCACAAACCAAATAATCGTAACCCAACAGTTTCTTGCTTGAAATTGGTTTAAGATAACATCGCTAAGCACAAATTGCCTAAAACATGGCACAATACTTATATAAACATGTGGTTATTAAACACACACACACACACACACACACACACATACATTTACACGCTCTCAAAACATAGATGTAATTCAAGGTCCTAGCTAGAAAATTTATGCACACTCCATGGCGACCAATAAATAACCAACATCATTATTATCGTATTGTTTCGTAAACAGAAATACTACCAGGACCAACCCTGACACCCGTCGACACTACCATGCTGTAGTCTATAGCAATGCAACATGCAACAGCAAATTCTTGTTGTAGCAACCAACCAAGCAATATGATTATTAGTGTCCTTACATGAGAAGAGTCAACGCTATGCTCCTGTTGTTGTCCTTTCTCTAATCATTGTTACTGTTCTTCTGTTGTTATCGTTATTGTTGTAGTGTCAACATCTTTGCTATTCTCCTTACAGGCAGTTTCTGTTATCGTTGTCCCTGTAAAATGTGCACGTTTGCTTTTGGTCGCCATTAATTAAATATTGTATAAAATGTTTACACTAATATTTTAAACATAAATTCAAAAATCACAATCTTTACGCGGAATTTCAAGTACTGCAAATGCAATAAAGATGCGCACGAGTAAATATGGCAACTGGAAGTGCTATAAATTTAACATTTAACTGCTGAGTTGCGCCTGCATTCATGGAGTAGAATGCATTGTCCTTAGCAAGGACTGACTTTGTCTTTTAATGTTTGTGTGAAGTTCGTTGGGCAAGCACATTAAATTAAATTATTGTCATGACAGCATCGATGATGCTGCTGTTTTCCTTATTGTCCTTGTCCTTAATGTCTTTCATTTTATTGTCCTGTTGCTACTCTAAATGCCTGCTAAATAGCTGGGCATTCTTTTGAATGTCGCGCATCATTTGAATATTTGATAGTGAGAACGGCAACGCTCTAAAGTATGCAATGATTTCTCTTTTGCTGATTGTCTTCTTAAAAACAATGTAAAATATCTTTGCTTCCTCAGTTTTTGTAGATTGTGAAATCTTTTTCAATAAATTCAAATGACATTAAAGGTTATGGAAGATACAAGCAATGCTCGGATTAGTGATTAAAAGCACAAACATGAAGGAGATAGTTTGCATGTAGGTGATATAGATTATTTTATAGCACCTTAATGTGTCAATCTGATACTTGTCTTGAAGTTTATTTTAATTTTTGAGATAAAAATCAAAAATAATCTTTTAACCAAAACTTTTGGCCAAAGCAAAAAACACCACTCTACACCAGTTGCCTCATAAACTATATTGTACTGTATTACTTTAAATAAATAGGAGGTGTCAGTAAGTGAGTTCCATCTCATTTGGTCGGTATTCAACACTCGTAAATTAATACTTTATAATATTTTGGATACACACACAAATTGACGATGTCCATATTAATAATAGACACCGTACATTTAACTTTAATTAATACCTAAGATTGATTAATGAAAAAGAGTTTATATATTGTATTTTCATTGGAATTTTGTTTTTTATGAGAAATGCATTCTAGTTTCCTTTTAATTGGTTCAAATTTATTTACTTACGAGTATTTCTGATTAAAAAATGAATCTATTTTCCATATTATTTGCAACAATTTTGTGCTCTGTTGTTATTGCAGCATCTTCTCAACTGTTCTTATCACATTGGAACTCATTTAAATGTTATAAAAAACTTAATGTGCTCTTGGCAAAAATTACTTATGGTTGTAATCCTTAATGAATAGCGAGCCTTGGTGGTGCATATCTCTTTTCACCCACATTATTCCTTGTTGTTTTTTTGTGATTTCTTTCTTTTTCTTTTGTTTTTGTACAATAAAGATACTTTTTTTCTTTACAATTTTTTCTATATATATGACAGACATGCATACCAAGTGAAATGTTAGGATGTTCTCTGACATTCCTAATGCCATCATGCAACATGCATGACTGTCAATCTCACAACGTTGCATGAATATGCAGAATGTGGCATGTTTTAAGTAATATAACATGTATATGTTTGTATACACGTGCGTATGCGTGTGAGCTACTAAACCGGAAATGATTGTGGTCAGTTGGCAACGAAGGAATGGCAGCAGTAGCAACAGCAGCAGCAAACATTAAATATTACACTGAAGTTTTGCATGAAACAAAAAGTTCCTAAGCAACAAAAGAAGTAACTGAAAAGGAAATACTTAAACGAAATGTGAGTTTGTTGAATTTTACATGATTTAAACAGGCATTTGGATGACATTTTATTTTAACATTCCTTCATGCTGAGGAGAAATGTTTGTAAATTGCTAATGGATTTTAAACATAAAAATGTAACTGAAGATTAGATGTTTCTTCCAAAATGAAATGATATTGGTCTAATGCATAAAATATAATATAGTATTTTATAAAAAATAAGAAACTCTTTTACATAAAGTAAACTTCCTTTATACGCAATAAATACTAGAATGTTTTTTTTTTTTATAGGAAGATACAGTGAGGAAGAAAAATCACCTGTAAACTTATGTGATTAAACAAGTAAATCAAAATAATTGAGAATCATTATGCTCTTTGTTGTATCGTGTTGGATATTTACGTATCATAAAATGTTAACAAATTTACAAAATACAATAACTTAGATTTTAGCGATTGTTCTTTAAATTGAGTCCAGCAACTAAACAATTTTAAGAAGCTTTGGATTTCAAAAAATTTGAGTTATTTCCTTTTAAAACCCAAGGCATTCTTCATCATGCCATCATTAGGAATGTAAAACAAATTCTTACTTCTTACTGAAGTTTAAAGAAAAAACACGATTTATAATGAAATCAATCTAATTGTTGGATATAACTAAAGAATGACTACATTTTATTTGATTTTATTTGCATTTTGCCTTCAATGTCATAAATATTATAATATTTGGTCACTGTCAACTGCAGCCTTTCATAAGTTTTCAAACTTTTCCAACCACAAAAAGAGAAAATAAAGTTTTTGTTGAAACCGCATAGCAAATCATAATATTCATAACCCCAAACAAGAATACATGGCTTTTCTCTTCGAAATCTCAATTTTTTGTACTTTAAAAGAGTGGAATTCTTAAGCAGCAAACTGTAAAGAAAACATTTACGCTTTAAGTCCATTTATGTTGAATTTTTGCTATTCAAGTTTATACTAAAAGCAATTCAAACACACGATAATAGGAACGACGAACTCAAGCTGAATATAATCAACAAAGCGTAAAAGGCAAATGAACGAAACAGCGACGAATGAACGGAAGCACGAACGTACTGAGGAACTAAAGAGTAAACGAGTGAAACGGAAACTGTTCAGTGACCAACTAAAAGTGCCAACAACACAAAACAATTAAAATAAATGCGGCAAATGTGGCGCCACAAAGTCCGAGTTGAGCTGAGTAGGAACTTAACGCTTCTTTTGCATGCAGACACATTTTCCAATGGTTACAAACACTTTTTCTATGCGGTCGGAAGAAAGGAAAACCAAACCGAACGATACCAAACCAAACCACAGTATACTCAAACCCAATCCCATTCCCATTCCCAGTCTCATTCAAATCCCAATCTCATTCCTTTTTCCACATTTGCTTAGCAAGTTCATCGGTCTTTTCTTCTTATTTTTAAAGCATAAAAAGTAAAAACTTGAAATGTTGAGGAATAAAACAGAGAAATTTAAATGTTAAATATTGATGCTTCTTCTAAAAATTCATACTTTTTTGTTGATGCCACAAAAACCAGAAAAAAGTACATAGTGGGGAATGATGGTAAGATAGTTTTGGGGTTATTATTTTGTGTGGCGCCATAGAGTTAAGATATTTTTGAAATTCATATACCCTCACACACAGAACAGTGTTCATCGATTCTTATACAATAGAAAGTGGTAAATGATTGAAAAAAGAAATTTTAATAATATTTTCATTTTCATTGGCATTGGCAGTGTACATACCATACGATATTATATGTGGTTTCACAGGAAACCAAATGAAACATTTGTTAATAATAATTGCTTGAGAGCTAAATGAGGATTTGAGGTTTCATCTTTAGTTGCTTTCTGATGTTTGATGTAATGGGAAAAATAGTTAAAAATTTTCATATTAATTTCACAATTGTTTCTCTATTACCATCAGATGATTAGTTTCACTAACATAGTAGTTCCCAGGATGGATTCTAAGTACCAATGTGTAAAATGATGATGAAGAATTTTAATATGTGAATTTTTAAAGAACAAAGAACAGAATTGCATTTTTAGGAAATTAAGTAAAAGGCAACCTAAAATTATTTTTCATTTATGGATCGTTGAGAAATAGAAACAAGCCAAATTTTTACACTTGCATGTGTGCCTGTGTTTTTCATTTTGTATAGAGTTTTATTTAAGAAAAGTAAACAAAATAGTAGTGAATTTGAAAAAAAAAAAAAAAGTTACAATAATAAAATTAACTAGTGTTAAGTTCAATATTATCCAGACTAAACTTATTTTTGAAATATTCGAGATTTGATTTTTTCTAACTTGCACTTCATAGTAAATTGATAAGTTTACTTTAATGGCTATTCAAAAATAAAAACGAAGGGTGGGCAAACCGTAACCATTAATGGGATATTTGCTTTCTGGAGACCATTCGATAAATTCAAATGTCCTGTCCTGCACTCCCCCTCCGGGAAATTCTTCTGAGTTTTATATCCTTATGTATAGAACTCATATTCCTGGAGGGAACATTATTTTCATTTATAAATTGTGATCCAGCTTATCTCTATAAATTGGATTTCTTGGCTACTACATGAATGAAAACATAATGGGGCACCAACCCATGGACTTTTTGGGGTTCGAATTGGTAGTACCTCGGGTACGAAGTCTGACCAGAGGCTTTTTCTGGTACCACGGGTGGTCAGGAGCCCACGGAACTTGTTCCGTCCTGGCCAGCGGGTACGGCCCCCTTGTGGGAGTATCGTGGTGGCTATGGTTTAATACCCAAATGCGGGTAGAGTAATAACTCGACGTGGAGTTGCGTTATACAACCGGGTGCTGTGACCCAGAGAGCAGCAGAGGTTTAAGGTGGGCCTCGCTCTCCACCAAGGAGGGAGTCATATTCCAAATTTAATATGACTCTAATTTGGTACCTGCGGATATTTATCCAAGGGGACGTTGATTGACGTTCAATCCATGTGCTTGGCACCGTGTTCTTGAGTCTTCTTACAGACAGGCGAGCACGTAAAACTCCGGTACTTCATTGTCCTGTCCTGCACGTATTTGTTAATATTATATATATTTACATATATCTCATCTAATGGATTATTGTATTTGATGATATATTGCTATGTTTTTCAGTAGCCCCAAATAATAAATAAATAATATACAACAAATATTTTAAATTTTTTTAACAGACCAACCTAATATGAAGTTCGATATATAATACGTAAAATTGAAGCCGGTTCAACTAAAATTTAACAGATTTATTTTTTGCAGTCACCTTTAAAACTCAATTATCAGCCACACTTAGTAACATTAAACATTAACTCACTCACTCACTCACACACTCACAGATACTTGATGGCAATTGGTTATAGACATGTTTCGCTCTGATAGCCATGACCAACTCTACTGAATTTAATTCAGTGTGACACTAATTAAGCTTCGCGAAAAGGCAAAAGCAGTAAATACGCGTGCATGTGTGATGAAGCCGACAACAATTAAGGTAGCATTGCAGGCCAACAAGGAGCCCATAAGCAACAACAGTATTCTGGGTAATGGGTCAAATTCGAGTATCCTTACCATAGACAAACCAAGGATATCAAGAGCGCAATATAAAACAAGAGTACGGAAATTTAATGTACATATACGCGTATGCTTCAGATGACATAGAAAGGTGATGGAGATTATGAGTGGCAGCACTTGCAAACCATTTACTACTTTGTTTGTTACCGTAACATGTTCAGGTGAGAAGTAAAAGTGGTGAAGGTGACAGAAATGTGAAACGTTGGGCTGCTAAATGTCGCAAATTGTAAAGGACACAGATATGGATGAGAGGAGTAGGTGCGAACACGAAGGTTTGATGAGACAAACGAATCGAGATGTCTTTTTCAATCTGTTAATGCAAATGGGTTTAAGTTATATTGGCTTGCAAGGTATTAAGTTTCCCTTAAGTGTTTGAGAACTGGACATGACTGGGCAGCCTCTTCGGCAAACAGCAACACCAGCATAAGATGCGACTATAAATTAATTACTGTGACCAATGATGTATCACAAATGGTGATTTTCTATGTGTTTAGTAGTTTCCTTAACAAAAATTTTAAAGCAAACTATAATCAGATAGACCCAATTTTCTAATATGCTCAAGAAAGTAATGAGTTCGAGTAACATACAGGTATAAAATGTAAAGATACAAATTTCTGTTATTTAATTCAACAATTTCTACAATAAAAAAAAATGTTCAAATAAAAATTAAATAAATTTTTATAGAGAAACCGTGAAGTGTCTAAGAACTTTACTTTTACAAAAGGAAGAAGGCTCAGTTAGATTGCCTTCACTTGACTTGTCTTGGAACCAAATACTTTTAGCTTTGTTACATTGTTTAATAGGAAAGTACCCATACATAGTTTTGGATGAATGGTCCTCATATCATTTCTATTACTACATAAACTCCATACCATTTTTTTTTTTCTTAATGTTCATGAAATTAATTGTAAAATACAATTTCAATTTACCAAACATTTGCCTTTCTTTTATTATAAAAAGAAAGTGACCAAATAAAAACAACATAAATCGTCTCAGTAAATTTACCGCCCAGAAGTTAAAAGAAAATATATATAAATTAAAGTTAAATCTTTTTATTTGGCTATACTGAGGAATGTATCTAGGATCTTTATGAACATAACACATAGTTAAAGCGACGCATTTAAAAATAAATTAACTTAAAAAATGTGTTAGCAACCAGAAAACAAAAGAAATTCAATAAGAAAAAGCAATTCACGCACAAACATTGATACAGATTTAGATTCAGATACTTTAAGATGAACAAGTAAATGTGGAAATAAACATAAAAAAGAAAATAAATTAAGGCAAAAAAATACTTTGCCAAAAGAAAACAAAAAACAAATACGAAACAAAAAAAGGGAAGACAATCTTCATAAAAGCATGAAGCAGCCATAATAGACATATGGGGGGATGTCTTTTAGGGTTCCGTACCCAAAAGGTACCAAACGGAACTTTATTGCAGAGACTTTGTTGTTCGTCCGTCCTAAGGTAAAAGCTAAAGAGTTGAAATTTTTACAAAATATGTAGTTCTTTCTATCTTGGCATCAGCAACAAATACTAAAACTAAAATATTTTCAAAAACATAATGGGGGGGTCCCCATACAAGAAACATTTTGGTTTGTATGGAGCTATACAATCCAATAATCCCACGATCTTGAAATTTGGATGGTTGGTGGCTATAAATCAGATACTTTAATTGTTGAAACTTCAGTTTGATCGCACCACTAGGGAGGGTACCTCCCATACAAACCCCCCTTGAAATTTAGGTTCTTATTAGAAACACTTTTATTTTTTATTCTATCGAACTAAAATTTAGACACTATAAGTCCTTGACATAGACGCTACACATCTGTTCATCAGTCAAATTCGCCATATAGAACGGGTACCTCCCATACAAACCCACCATTAGTATTCAGGTTCTATTCGAAAAAGTTTTTATTTTACTTTTTTTTTCACTATTGAACAGAAATTTATACAGTGTAAGTTTTTAATATAGGCGCGATACATTCGTTGGAATCAGTCAAATCGGACCACTAGGGGGAGTACCTCACATACAAACCTGAATCTGGTACGGTACCCTCCATGTACGAGTCTGACTCGCACACGGCCCATTTTTATTGAATTAAGGAGGGAATACTAAGCAAAAGGGCAGTTCACAAAGTGAAAACTCCTCGTGCTCATTAACGATCTTCAAATGTTTGTTTTTCAGTATAAATGGTCTTTTGGTCTAATGATTTGTCTAGCAACTGATTGTTGTCAAATCTATCCTCTACCAATCTGAATCGCTCTGCTGTCACCATTAAATTCTTCCATTGTTAATTCTCGTTAAACTCGTTATTTTACCTTGAGAGCATAAAAAAAGATTTATGTATTTACTTTCACAGATTCTGCCTGTGTTTGTCTCCTACACTCCATTTCACAAGCATTTTTTTTTTTTTTGTTTTTATTTTGCAGAACTTTAATGTCGCATTTTATTGTTTATTATGTTTGTAGATGTGTTGATTTAGTTTGTTTTTATAATAATTCATTTTTTTTCATACAACAAAGAATAAAGATTTCAGACAGAAATTAGGTGTCTGATTGATTCATCTCTAAATATTGACTCAAAGAAATTTATGCGCCTCTCTCTTATCTTTAAGGTAAATATTCTAGGTTAAGTTTCTTAAGGGTAAAGGGGCAAATACGTTACTGAAAGAGGAAAGTCAAATGATATCTAAATAATCTTCAATAAGCCACATATAACCCTAATTTAGACCACATAATTTACACATTTCTACTTAAATTAAACACCATAAAACCAATTCCTTTGCTTTTCGACAAATACCACTTTGTTGTGGCACTTATTTTAGTAAATCAAACATATTGTATACGAGTCTACTAGAGATGCAGTAAATATTAAAAATAAAAAGTGATAGCGGAATTTTGCTTTATTTGTCTTCAAGTAAATTTAAGCAAAAAGAAACATTGACGAAAAAATAAAGAGAAAATCACGTAAAAAAATGATTGTGGAATATTTTATGAAGAAGGAGCGTTAAGCGTCAAAGCCGCATAAGCAGCATCAGCATTGCGTGGATGTAATTCATTAAAATGTGGGTTAAACTTTAACAAAAGAAGACCATAAGCATGAGCAGCATTTATCACCTTGGGAAGGACTACAAGCCAGAACAGAAGGCAAACAAATAAACAAAAGGAAAGGCGTTGCGCATTAAAGGATGTTAAATAAATGAGTGAATGCGTCCACAACACAAGAAAAAGGACCCAGTCTCAAAAGTCTAAGCTTAGTTAAATAAAAAGGTAAGCAACAAATAATTATAAAGCTGCCAGACAATATGCAGTTCGTTGTCTATAGACGCATGGAATACAAAAAAAAAAAAATGAAAAGCCCAAGGATAAAAGAAAGAGAGAGAGCTGAATGTGGAACGAAAGCTCTTTGCTTTGAGAGAGAGTTCGCTGAGTTTTTCTCTTTTCACTCTCTGTCTCTCTTTTATGGAAAACTTTTGCCCTGATAAGAAAAAGCTTTAGTTATACTCTAAAAGCTTTCAACTTTGAAGCCCTTTTTGCTGCAGCACCAGCAGCAGCTGTAAACGGAAACGAAGGCTGGTGAAGTCGTTGTCGTCCTCGTTGTTGCTTGTCCATAACGTAGACTTCGTCAACCTCACCATCAACAGCTTCAGTTCAAACAGCATCGCTTCAGCAAGTCACAGCAACTTCGACACAGGACACACAGCATTTCGGGTGTTCTTTTTCTGATGAATATTGAGGTTCTTGCCGAAAGTCGCAAGGTAAACGGTTTTCAGTTTAGCTCCAGCATCCGATGATAAAGGGAGCAATTTTCGCGTCTTTAGTTTTGGAAAAGCCAAAGGTAGTCAACTGTAAAGTGCGTCTCCACGAGTGCTCGGTATTGTTTTCGAGATATAAATTACGCATACGAAATGTATTACCGGTATTGATCCTAGGTCGGAAATGTGTTTTTATTGCTGTGTATGTATGTTTGGGTATGTGTGCGTGTATGTGTGATGGTACTTATTTGTGTCGTGTCAATTGAAAATTCTTTGGAATCGAGTTACGAAAGATTCACTGATGAAGATTGCAAGGCAAACAAAAAAAGGAAGAAGCACACAGGTCAAATACGATGCCTTGTTGCATTTAGCAATCATTCAAGCACAAACAAAAGTGACATGGAATCAGTTGTGATTCAAGTTTCAACAAACAAAGTCATCATCACATAAAAAGAATATATAATGTGAAACAAATTGAAAAATATTGAAAGTGATAAAGAAAATACTTAAACCATCAGAAATTCAATAAAAAAATATAAAAAAATTTTGTAATTAAAATTGTTGAAAGCAAAAATGCATTGTTCTTTTTTTTTAAAAAATCAATTTCAAGCTTTGTAAATGAAATGATAATGAAAATAGAACTAATGAAATAATAGTAAATTTAAAAAAATATTAAGATTGTTAGAAAGAATTCTAATTATATACAATAGTTTCAAAAGAAATGAAAATTTAAGCAAATTAGATGAACTGCAACAAATTTACAAAGCATTCCAAAGTAGTAACTAGTGGAAACAAAGAAGGAAAAAATCATAATGGGTCAAATGAAATGAAAGGTCAAAGGACTAGCAAAACAAAAAAAAAATATATGAATATAATATTATTTTCCCAAATTTGGCATTCTTATTTATATTCTTAACATCATCATCATCATCATCATCATGTTTTTCTAATGTTCTTCACATTTTTTTTGTTCATTTGTATCCAGTGAGAGAATGGACAACAAGGACAACAACTAAAATGGTGAAAATTAATCAAGTTAAAAAGTTTTTCCTCAATTTTGATGATTTTGTTTTTCTGTTGTTCGTCCAACTGAGGGAAAACTCAAGTTGAGTGGTACATTTGTTGTCCTTTGTTTTGACTTTAGAGGTTTTGAAAAAATAAAAAAAAATAAAATAAAATGATGATAGGAAATGAAATGAAACAAAAATTCGGTCAATTCAAATTGGAATCAAAAACAAAGACAAAGAAATTGAGCAGGGTAGAGAAGCGTTTGACTGGAAATTAAATTATTCCTTTGCAGAATATTACAATAAAAAACAAATTTTAAGCTTCTGGCGACAACTTCACTGACTTTGTTTGCACTCAATGATTAAATAAAGATTCTTCACTCATATGGAAGTCAAAGACTTTTTTCGATTTTTTTTTTTTTTTTTCTTTTAGTCACCAGAGTTGATCAAGTTTTAGACCTTCAAATTTGATATTTTTAGTAGGTAAGACCAAAACTCGTTTATAAAGAAAGAATTATCATATCTAAACTTTTTTTTTTTTAATGTGGCTGCTTCTTTTACTTGTCATATTTCTAGTCATAATTCATTGTGTTCTTGAACCTTTTTTTAATTAAGAAACTTTGAAAACAAAAATGAATATTTTCCCTTTTGTTATTTATTTGCTAAAGGAAAGATGTCTTTTCTGCATCCTTTGATTTCATTCACTAAATAATAATGTGAGAAAAGTAAAGTCATAAAATTAAATTTGACTTAGTTTCATTTGAAATCATAAAATATGAGAAATTCTATGTCTGTCGAAATTTTCTTTTAATTAAATTATTTTGGAAATTGCAATCCAATTATGCAATAAATGGATTCGAACTGATGTTTGTCCTTTTGAATGTTTACATTTCGATTGAAACCTTTTACTCAAAAATGAAATATACATAAAATTTATTAAGCTATTAAGGAAAATAAATAGTATCAATCACTCAAAAAGAAATACTTACATTTATAATTTCATATTTGGGAAAAAATCTTAAGAGATAAAGGAAATTTTATATTGAAAATTTAGAGTTTTGTTGTCCAAATCACAGTCATTTGATATTTCCTAGCTCTCTTAATAAGATATTATATTATTATTTATATTGATTTATTCTGGAATAATTTTAATTTCCATTATCAAGCTTAACTTTGATTTGATTATAGCAAAGTGGATCTTTGACAGCAGCTAATCAAAATATTTTAATAAACAAAGAAAAAAAATAATAATTTTTTTTAATTCCCAAATAGAATAGTTTAAAGCAAAAAATTATTTCAGATGATTTCTGTACTTGCAAAATAAGAAAAAATATCATTCTTATTATTCTTATCATCATTAAGAATGTACTAAAGGAAATGAAAATGAAATCCAAATAAAATTCCAACTAAATGTAAGTCGAGTGAAAACACTTCGAGGACAGTAGAGGAAACTAATTTTAATTGGTAAAATTTCATATTTAAAACATTAAAACAAATCTTTGATAAACACGAAAGTGTATAGACTGGGAATATGAGACGACAAGGAAAATTGGCCATAAATTTTGCCAAATATTAATAAAAAAGAAAATGAAAAAGTAAAGCAAAAACATATTGAAGCAAACGGAAAGAATTATATTCGCCAGGAAATTAAATATTTTATAAAGGAAACGAGAAAAATTACAAAAGTGAGAACAAAAATAGAACAAGAAATAATAATTTAAATATCTCTATGTCTGTGGTTGGTTTAAAAAAAAAAAAAATTGTTATGAAGAACTTAAATATAAATAAATTATTAAAATAGGGAAAACAAAAACAGGAACAGTTAAAAATGAAGTAATAAATAAATATGAAACAATGTGAGTGAAATTTATTAAAATAAAAATGGTGATTCCAAAGAATGGTGAATGTGGAATGTGTGTTAAAGAGAAGGAACAAAATGTTACAATGATCGCAACGACGAGTCGGCAGTGTAAGGACAATGATGCGCTGCAGTGTAAACTTAAGATTGGATGAATGAATAGCAAGCGAAGCAATAAGGAAGTAGATTAATCAGAAGGCAGAGAGACAACATTTCAAATGGAGACAGAAAAAAAGGAAAAGAAATGGAAGAGAATAATGAAATTTAATTTCCCTTAAGCGTTAAGCAAATGATATACTACTCGTATGATAAAAACCCGTGATGTGGAGACGTTCAAAATAATAAACAAGAATTTTTAATTATGAAGAAAATAATAATTAAATATTTAATTGTGCAATAAAATATTTGTAATGTTAATAATAAAAACAAAATGCAAATGTTCATGTTAATGACAGCGAAGACTACACAAAGAGATTATTGAAAATTTCAATTGCAATTATTTCTTGAATAAGTAAATAGAAACTTTAAATACTCAAGAATCTAGTTTGCTTAATTTAAGAAATAAGTTTTATTTTCAGAAATTTCCATTTAAAATTTTCATTTACATAATACCCGGAAAATTAAAGTCATAAAGGAAAAGAAATTCAAACTTCATATTTGAGTTTTATATAAATTAACATGTAAAATAATAACAAATAAATTATTGTTTTCCTTCAATAATTTGGAATTCAACAATTTAATCTAACATTTTAATTTGTCATGATGAGTCTTCCATCTAACAAAAGTACAATGTGCTTTCATGAGTGTCAGATTCCGACTGAACTAAAGAAACAAATTCCCTATGCAAAGCAACCCAACACAGTTGTTTAGTATTTACAGTGTACCGTTTTTCCCTTCCTTTACTTTGCCTGCACGCCATTATATCTGTATTACTTATTATTAAACGTCATAAGAGTATCATAGTGGTTCAATTAAAAGCTTTAACTTTGTCTTTCCATTGTTTTCCAACTGTTACCATAACTTATATTCTGAAATTTCACCCATCAGACTTATATTTTTTATTCAATTCTATCATAATCATAATTTATTCTTTTATCTAAGCAAATTTGAAACAATTCGATTAGCTTAAGATTCATACAATAATGTAATTACCACACAAAAATCAAGATAAGGTTTAAGGTGGCACACATTTCAAATTTGAAAAAAATAAATTAAAACATGACTGAAATGACAAAAATATATTGCATACTTTTGTGCGAATAATCTAAAATTTCTTATTTCACACGAAATTCAAAGAAATTAACACATTTTATCTACTCAGCCAATAAATAAGTAGTAACAGCAAAACTGCAAAATTGAGTTTTGTAATCCCTTAAAATGGGCATGGAATTCACATTTAAGATGCTTTAGTTCGCCTATCTAAATTATTGCTTAAGCGGCTTAAAGGAATCTTAATGGTCACTTAAGTTTATTTCTTGTAAGCTTCTTAATTGCCACAATCGGATATTGAATAAGTATATTGATCTATAAACAGAAACCAGCATATTATCTTTGAATACTACAAAAATTGTATTTTCTTTAAAATTTAAATGAAATTCAGTTTAGTTATTACTTAGTTATTAGTTTGGGCTGTAAAAGTGTGAATAATTTTTATAATATCGTAGTTTAACAACTCATATTTATAACGTTTTATTATGCATTCTGACATCAAGTTTCATTTAATATAACAGCTCACGTCGCTTATGTTACAAGTTGCCTCATTTTTAGATGCCCTTTGTCTTTCATATTGCGTTTGTGCTTTTCTTAAGTCAGAGAAGGTTTGTGTTAATAATTATTGTGCTGCGCTTCTCTGCTTCTTACTTAGCTTATAGAAAGTTTGAAGACACAATACATTATAATTTTTCTTACTAAAAGAATACTGACAAGATTGGTTGAAAGTCAGCTTGCCTATTTTATATTCATTTACAATACAAACACTGGTCAAGACAGACGCCAGTCATCTCAACTGTTCACTTACAAATTGACTACCGTTGAAGACGGACGCAAGTCTCTTTAGTCCTTATTTCCCTCAAGACATCACGCATGAGCATAAAAAGAAAGTGCATGCAAAAATAAATTTACATAACAGTAATACAAGTTAAACAAATATTGTACAATTAATTCAGCTTCCAATGGTCTTCAGTTTATACTTGAATCAACAACAAGAGTAACAATGAAAACGTACAACTGCAACAACAGAAATAACGCAAAACAAAAAAAGAAAAGATGGTGAGATAAAATAGTGTCTTACTCATAACACAACTGGAACATGTTTAAGTTTCTCAAAAAGATATTACAGTAAATTTTGTGTGAACTCATGTGAATATTTGATAAAAGTGAAAATATGAAAATATAGACAAATCCATTATGTACTTCGCACAACGTTTCTTAATATTTTATACTTCTAAATACTTTTAGAACCAAACCCAATCCAATCGAAGATAAGAAAGATGTAAATACCAAAGCTAGAAAATTTATGAAAAATTTATCTCTAATACCAAAATATAAAATACATTAATAATAGAAAAACACATACATACCCAACAGCAAAAAATACTAAAATTATTTAAGAATTAAATAAAGAAAACAAAGTAAATATAAATAAATTAAAGTTCATATTGAAGAATTGTTGAAAGTGGAAAGTGAAACTAATCCAGCAGAAAATACAGCATACATGCCTGCGTAAGAAAACTGTGAAAGCAAAAAATTTAATCATTACAAGTGAGTGAGTGGATATTTATTATAAACGAACCTACACATAAATCCTTACATTACATTAAACCATGTAAAGCTCATCAGCAGATTATAGTCAAATAGCATTTTAAGCATTTGCCATAACTTCACTCAACTCAACTCAACTCAACTCAACTGAACTCAATAGCGATAGAAACGCATTAGGACCCCTTAACACGCCGTTTGAATATTCTTTGTTCTGCATACAATATTAAAAGATGATTACCGTGTGCGTATAATACAAAGCTTGCGTGAAAGTAACTCAGTAAATGAGTCGAGTCGGTTTCTAAAGATATATAATAAAAATAAATAATAAAGGATATAGAAATTAAAACAACACGCTACTTTAACAAACGATATTTAAGACTTCGTCATTGTATATCACAGCAATAGCAACCGCAACAGGTAAGTTATTTACATATTCCGAACTTTTAAACACAAAGACATTCATAAAGAAATTTATGGCATTGTTATTTCTTTAAACAACACAACAAGGAAGGATATAGGGAAACACTTTGTATTATTTCATGTATCCTTTGGCATTGCCAATTGTGGTTGACATTAGCATCAGCGTGTGCTGCTAATTTTAGTCTAAAATAAAAGCAGATACGTTTTTATCTTTACTCCTGCCAGCAGTGACTTTGCCTGTGTTGGCATTCATGAAATGAAACTTTTATGAGT
Source organism: Amiota minor (assembly GCA_037043295.1). Classification (NCBI taxonomy): domain Eukaryota; kingdom Metazoa; phylum Arthropoda; class Insecta; order Diptera; family Drosophilidae; genus Amiota; species Amiota minor. The sequence continues at coordinate 108,388 of JBAMAW010001862.1, forward strand.
GTTTCGCTTAAGTACTATGAGTGGGTGGAAATCTTTCACTTCACTTCACTTTACGGTCCTTCCTTTTTCTAGTCTCATACTTGCTGTCATTGCTGTCGTTTGTTTTGTGTTTTGTGGTTTGTATTTTGTTACCTTTCCACCTACACTTGCTTGGAATACCTAATGGTATATGGGCGCCATAGAATCTGTCACCAATGTTTACGTGACAATCCAGCATAGCAAAGCATAGTAGTACAGCTGCAACTTTGTGGTCGACAGCATACAAGTGACCCATGAAGAAGAAGATTTAGATGATAAACATTCAGGTGGAAAAGCTAAAGCTAAACCAACGCATTCGTTGCCAAATTGTGTTGGAGACCTGAAGCTGAAGTTGTTGACACTTGGTCGACAAGAAAACAGGAGCAGCAATACCAACAACAGCAACAACAACAAAAACAACAAGAATGTCAACCGCAGTGGAAAACTTTAACACGAAAAATTCATTTAAAAGTTTTTCTTCTTTATGTCCAATTCTCCTTTCTTTTCTTTGCTTTACTTTCTTTACTTTTGTTCTGCTCTTTTGCTTTACTTCTGTTCCTTTTGTCGTTTTAATGTGTTTTTACTTTTACATTTGGCATACCTGAACTTTCAATGGAAAAAACAAAAAAAAAAAACAACAAAAAAACAGTAAAACAAAAATTGTTGCGATCTTCGCAATCATCATCAACAACATCAACAGGAACTGTAACAACATGAACAAAATATCCTAGTTCTTTGTTGTTGTGCAACTTTGTTGTACAAAATGTTGGAACATTGACATTTTCTTCACTTTTGCTTGGATATAACTTTTCGTGGATTGCGGTCGCCATCTTTGTCATGAACTTCAATCTGCCAGTGATGGACAGTTTGGCAACAACAACCATGACCATCATAACCATCTTCAGCATTACAATTGCCAAGTTTTTCTGCAGTTTGTGTATATGCAATTTTAAACATTGACTTTTTGTTTCAGATTCCACTTACTCACTATCTTTGCTGAATGAATTGCTTTTTTTTTTGTATTCACACAGAATCCGCCTTCCTTAAGTGAGCCTTCATTCATTTGCCTTCAAATGTATCTATGCTTTAACTTTTTGCATAACTTTCATTCCGTTTCATTCTCTTTCTGGGCTTCTCTTATCCACTCTCTATGATTTTTTTTCCCCCTATTTGTGCCTATTGGTGGATCCAACTCCTTGACGTAGAACTTTTTAATGAAAATGGTTTTAATGTCTTGGTCAACTGTTTGCTAAAAGTAAAAATTTATTGCTTTAAATTTTTATTTTTTCTTTTCATCTTTCTTATTCTTATACTTGTTTTTTTGTTTGGTGCAACTCATAAATTTTCACTTATTTTCCTCTCTACCTCTACCTTTCCAATGTTTGAGTTAAGTTGATTTTTGACAGTTTATGGCATTTGGCTGGGTCTTGAATTGAACTCCGTTGGGTCTCAGTTTGCCACATTGTGTCAAACTTTGATAATAGCTTCCTTCTATTCTTTCTTCTTTTTTTTTTCAATTTCTTTCTTCACTTACTGGTCTCCATTTTCTACTTTATGTTTACTCTAAGTGGCTCAATTATGGTGGCGTTTTTGATGTCGAAAATGGAAAAGTTTTAAAAATGGAGTGTAAAATGGGAGTAGCAGTAATGGCATGCAGATTATGGGGTTTTTAGGTGAAAAAAAGAAAATTATGGAGTGCAGAAATGATAAATTTTCTGCAAAAGTTGACTTTCAAGATTACTTAAGTTTGTATTCTATTGTAAGAAGATTTCAAAGTCATCTGGCAAATTACATGAAGAATATGAAATAATTGTAGCATTTATATAAAATAATGTTGCATACTTTACGGTTTCCCCAGATTTTCTGTTATTTCAAAGTTATTTCCTATGATGTCTTTCTTGCTCAGAATTTACATAAACATCCTTAGAGGCTACTAATAATCGTTGTGTAAGACAACAAACAAAAATTATATCATATCTTATGTAACATTAAATGTTATCTTCACTGTGAGAGAAATAAGTATTTTATCAACTCCTTTTTTTCATTTTCAAACCTAATTCTTAATTTACTTCCATTGAGGGAACTCATTTACTAAATTGTTGAAGATGGAATTAATAACATTTTTACTACAACAATCCTAATGAAGCCAACAATTTGGAAGAATTCAGAAACAAATTTAATTTCAAATACAACAACCAAATGGCTTGCTTTTCTTGAGATAACAAGAATCTCAAAAATCCTAAATATTCTTAGAATTTTCCTTAATTAAGTGAGGTGCAATAGCCATTTGAATGAAAATCAAATAATCATATAAAAAAGAAAATAAAAAATAAAAAAAACTATGACAATGGTTCAACTGCAGAAATGCGAGAATAATGACAATAACAGAACAAACCAAAATAGCAACAATAAAATAAATCTGAAAATAATCAAAATGACGGTCGAACAGTAAAACAACTATTATATAATACAATAATAATAACAGTGAAAGTTATCGCACAACTCAGCGGGTATCTGAGTGTATGTGAGAGTAACTATGTGTGTGTGTGTGTGTGTTTGTGTGAGTGTAACAAAATCCTAAGAAGGCAAAGCAAAGTTGAATCTTAAAGCGTTAGAAAACAAATCGCAAACAATTTCTACTATATTTATAATCTGGGAATACTTAGGATGCTTATGGCAAAGAAAATACATATGTATGTGTATAGACAGAATATGAGAGTTTACGACATGAACAAACTTATTAGTTGACATGATTGAAGCATGGAAAATACCAGGAGATGCTCTGAAGTTCCTACTAGGATGGGAAGCGAAATGATAAAGTGAAAAAGTGCAAAAGAAAAGCTCAAAAAGGCAATGGGGCGTGCTGTTTAAGAATATTCAACTAATAAAAATGTCGAACAAATGTTGACAACGATTCTCAAGATGAAGATGATGATGACGATGATAATGATAATGTTAATCATAAGGAGCTTGTCAATGACAAAAACAGAGATACGTAAATGGATAAAGATAAACATAAGTTGAGATCAATTTCATAGGGATGATGGAGGGTAGTTTATTGTTGGATTGCCACTAATCTTGATAATATTTCATATGCTGAGTCATTTATTTCTATGCATCTCTTCTTAATAAAATATTTTTTCTTTTTGTTTTAAAAATTGTTTGTCTCTGCTTTCTTCTAAATATCTGCAATTTATAACACCTGTTGTAATAATACTTATGATAATAATGTATATAGTGATAGACATGTTAATCGTTATTATCATAATAGTATGGTTCTTTCATTAGATGTATGCATTTTTTGGTGACGGAAACAAAGAAACAAAAAACAAATAATGTACTAAGAACCAAAAAAATATAAGTAGCAGAATGGAAGATAAGAAAATAAAGTTTCACAATTAAAAGTTGTTCATTTTGTCGTATTATTTCTTTGTTTTTCTTTATTGCTTTTATTGGATTAATTAGATTTATTACAGCAAGCAAATATTCCAAACAAAGTTTCTTTCAAGTTTCTTTAAAGAATAAGTTCTTGTGGAAATGGAAAACTCAATAAGAAAAACAAATTATTATATTTTGTAATTTGTTAGTTATAAAACACATTTCATTATAATACAATAATAAATTATTAGTGACAAAAATAAAAAAAAAAAAACTGAAAAATAAAAATAAAATATTTACAATGTATGAAGAGATTATATTAAATTATATAAAATGAGTTATTAACAATTGAAAGTATTTGTGGAATTTAAAAACAAATAAAGGAATGAAAGATTTGTGCTTAGGCATGGAAATATTTGTTTACGCAACAATACTTTATTTAAAATCAATTTCATAAAAGAACTTTTAAAAATATTATATAAATCCTTGGAAAATATATGTAAAAAAAATGCTTCACTTAGAGTCGGTTATATTACGAGTACTTTTTAGTAATAAATTAAATTGTTAAAACAGTTAATTGTCATTTTAAACTAATTTTGATTGTAGTAGATTATGAGAAAGTAGAGTAAGAAAATTCTAATTTTGAATGTAGTATCTTACAGAAATGGGAGAATCTCCTCATCAGACTGATCAAGTCCAACACATGGTTTTATGCATTACAAACATTAACTCAAAATGTCCATTTCAGACTGTACTGTCAAAGGTATAAAAAGTTCTAAATCCAAACTGTCATTGACCAAAATTAATTGTGGTATATTGTTTCATTTCCATTGATGTGTGTTTGAACTCGTAAGAGAGAGACCAATAACCGCAGACTTCACTTCAACAAAATGTTCACTGCAAGTGAAAATACGGAAAGTTTTAATTTACAAAGGATAATAACGAACAACAAACATGTCATGAATACAAAATTGATAAGTTATAGCTGTTTCCGCAATTCCTGATAAATGAAATAATGATATTTAATGAAAATTCTTTGCTTTTACTATATTTTCATAATTAAATTTTGAAAATGTACTAAACACCTTCAAATAGTTTCGACGGCACAAAAGGAAAATACAAAGCAAATGTTTGTCTTTGTCTTTTCAATAAATTAATATTGAGAATAGTCAAGCAAATAATAAACATAATCATCTATAGCACACACAATTGCAATGACTGAAGACCAAACAAACTAACAAACAAACAAACATACATACATACATACATACATTTGTCAATCAATATTTATTTATGTGTTAAAAGTCGATTCATTGTTTGTTTATGTGTGGTTTTGTTGCTTTCGAATAATTGAATCATTATAGTTATTAGTAGTGAATATTGCATACTTTCAGGTGTGAAAAATTTTTAATTTCCTCATAAGATGAAATTTAATTAATTTAAAAATGAAATTCTTATAAACTAAGTACTCATAGCTCTTTATTTAATTTACATATACATATTTAAGTTAACGAGATTTGTCACAACTTGAGAATATATGGCACAATGAATGGCAGCTTCATCCTGAAAACGCAGCCAGCAGCTTAACTCAGACAGACCTAGACGAATGATACAATCTACTTTATACTCCAAATAACGAAAGAAGCTTTATTCAACAGAAACTGAACTGAGAATACTTATGGATATTGCGTGAAGTGAGGAATAGGATCAGAAATAGCAGTTGTGCAAGTTGTGTCTGCTTTAGAAATATGATGTCAAAAGATAGAACAGATTTGTGCTTGTTCACAGCTAGAGAAAAGCAATGCAGCTAAAAAGGAACAAATATCAAAGGGTAACCGGATAGAATAACTAAATATTTATGTGATATTGTTATTTAAGCTGTAAGCCTAATTCTGTAAATATTTCCCTTCCTTAAAGATTAATAGATTATCACATAATTTTACAATGTTTGTGTATTTATGAACGTAAACTGTGAAGACTCTTTCATGTTTCCAATGTAGATATTTTCAAAAACATTTGATGTGTTTGTCTAAATTCTCTTTATTATTGAATATTTAATAGTAATTTTAGCTAAAATTTTCTACAAAAACAATATCAAAATCTCATCTCTTTCCTATGCTGCAATTTGTATTGTAAACAGCATACAAAAAAATGTTTAAGTGATTCTTAGCAATATACGAGTACATAAAATATAAATATATACTATGATAAATGAATGAATGGTAGAATGAATGAGTGGTAGAATGAATAAATGGTAGAATGAATGAATGGTAAAATGTTGTTATTATTGTTGCTATGAATCATCATTCATGTTGCATGTGTTTTGGGATTATTGTATTGTAAATGTTACATTTTTTCTGAGCTACGGTTAAATGCTTGGAAAACTAAGTCAACAGATAAAATGCATACGAGTTTGTATTAGACATTTGCTTTTGTTTTATTTTGTTTCGGGTCCTTACTAAATGCTTTTTTGTTATACCCTTCAAAGAAGTGTAGCACAGTATCATGATGTTTGCAACACATTAAATGAATGAAATTTTTTTACAAATACTTTCTTGTATTCTATGCAGTTTTTTTTTTTTTTTTTTATTTATTAAACTGAATTGACCTGGTCCAACCTGTTTGGTTACCTGGGACACTTTGGAAGAAGTCATGGTGATTTAGGATGCAAGTAAATTAATAAGCCCAAAAAGACAAACTTCTGTTCTCTTTTTATTTTTTTTGTTATTTGCAATGCATTGGGCCGCACAGTTACTGGCCTTGGGCAGCCCTGGCTAACAGTTTCTAATAAACCTGATGTAGAAGACCAATTTGAGTGTTTCTATGCTTTACTTTTTTATTAGTTCAGTTCCTATTTTAACTTATGCCTTTCACAAAAACTAATTTGAAGTATTTAAAAATGTATCTGCTTATGTGAAAGGTATCCAATGTTCTGTGGAACTGAAGTTAATGATTTTTTCTGTCTTATTTTTGTGACTGAACACTTAAAACTATGAGTGGATACAAGCGGAAAATTAAGCTAACACAAACACACAATATGCAAGCACAGACTACTGAATAGATGCTTGTCTAAACATTCTATTGGTGTAAAGGATGTTGCTGTTGTTATTTTTGTTCCATTATGTTGTTATGTACATGACTGTAAAAAGTTAAGAGCAGACAGACAGACAGACAAACAGACCAACATGCGTTGAGTAGAGCTGCAATTAAACTCGACGCCCATTTTGAATACATAAACTGATAAACATATACACAGAAACTCGTGTGTTTCAGGATTCAGTAATTTAACAACAACAACAACAGGAACTCATACTTTTGCTATATAGGAATAAATGAATGAATGAGTGAATGTATACAAATATACACAAAAATATAATAAAGAACTAAAGATGAGTTTAACTGCTGCTTCAATAAATTTTCTTAATTTTATAATAAATTATTTCAGTTTACTTATTTAATTGCCATTTCGATTAACCTTTTCACCTGTAGACTAAACCAGAAAAGGGTCTGTTACCTTTTTAAATTTGACTAAACTTTGGCAAATTTGCTGGTAAATTTTGTTTTGTATACATTTTCAACTGGAAAAGTCAAATTTCAATGTTCACACAGCATAGTTTGAATATCATTTTATTATTTAGGGAAAAGGAAATATGTTAAAAATGTTCTAAGTTTCTTAAAATCTCTGTTAATTAACTTGACATCAGATTTGATTATTTTAATTACCGAACGAGTTCTTTTGAAAGTCTAGGAATCTTATATATGATAAATACTTAGATTAATGTTTATGTTAATTACATGTTTTACACAAGTTCATCTAATAAGAAATATAAAAATTATATTCACAAGCACATACAATATGCTTAATTATAATTGTAAACTGAAACTAAAACTAATCTAAAGAACAAAACAAATGGAGAAATGATTTATAAAATAATAAATTTGACATTGAAAAAATATGTATTGCATAAAGAAGAATACCTAATTTTATGCCATAAAATTTTAACATCAACATTCATAACAAAAAGAATATGTAAAACTAAAATGAGATCTGGGAAAATCAATATAAAAAACAGACAGCTAAATGTTATCACAGTTATACCCACATCTTCATTTTGAAACTTCATGTGTAGTTTGTATATAAAATATGCTCAACAAAGTTCCCTTTTCTGTATCTTTAAGATACAAAGCAGAATGGAAAAAATATGTCATTGAATTTTATCAAGCTTATAAAATAAAATCAACTTGAAACGAAAGAAAAAATCAAACAAAATGAAATGATATACAAAATCTATGGATTCTTGAGTTGACAGGACAATGATGATATAAGGCAGACTGGCAGGTTGGCGGGTGGGCAGGCAGATAAAATATGAACAAAGTGAAACCAAGACAAGCATATCAAAAGCTTTGAGGGAATAATATTGTCAATGTGAGTGTGTGTGTGGGTGGGTGTATCCTGTATTTAGTTGGAGTAACACTAGGATTATCAAAGTACTAGACGCATTGCGCATTGCTGCTGCCTAAGGGGATAACCGACTCATATGACAAGTAAACAACAACAACAACAACAACGAAACAAACAAACGAACAAATCTTACAACGGAAAATGTCATAAAACTTAGAAAGCAAAAACAAAATCCAAATATTGTACACACGGGTATATGTGAGTGAGTGAGACATTTCAAAAAGAGAATGATAAAAATGAATCTGAAAGGAAAATAAAAAGGAAACAACAAAATCACAATAAAACGAATCTATGATAAAAAAAAAGAGGCAGAAGCCATGCAAGCAGTCAGGCAGCATGTCAGCCAAGTCACTCGACCAGGAAGCGCTCTAGTGACGTTAATGGCCGACACTGAAGTGCCCAAGCTATAGAAGGAAGCACATCCTTTGACTGTGCCCCTTTGCATTCTCTTAAGAATTATTATCTGCTTTTGCACGCTCAAGTTGCAAGTGAGACAGGAGCAAAACTAGTAGAGACAGACCGCTGAAACAATGAATAATGTCCATGGTTATGCGGATGCATAAGCAGTGGGTGCATGTGATGAAGAATCCTAAAGTAGTCACAAGATACTTGTATGTTTATGGAAAGTGCTCATGCATGTATATTCTAACATCCATGACTCCTTCTCCAATCACTCACTCCCAACTTCCATACTGGGAATGTGCCTTGGCAACACTTTTGTGCCAAGTTAGCTCTTATTAAGTTTTTTTTGTGTGTGTGCATTGAAATGAGTGTAAATAAAATAAAGATATAATGGGGAAATATACCATGTCAATGACAATATAAAAAGATAAAAATAAATCAATAAGAACTTCACATACGAGATTTCACAACAAAAAATTTATTTTATAAGGAAATCAACTCAGCTGCAACTATTTTGCTTTTGATAGTCGTTTCACAGCATAGTTTCCTCATATCCTTTGCAAGTCCTATGTATGATAAAGTTTTTTGGAAACTTGCCATATGGAACTATATACATACATACATTCATATATGTATGTAGATGGTATAAACCACAATCATTGCTCGTTAAAATATTTCGAGTGGCATTCAGAGTAGTAGGAGTTGTCATAGTTGGTTACATAAAGAGCTCACTCACTCACTTAACATAATCTTTCATTGTTGTTAACTTTTAGTGAGTTTGTCCAACAAAATTTGAGTACAATCAAAATACGATAGAAAAAAAAAAATAAAGTAAAAGTAGATCACAAATATGACAATCATTGATTTCTATTTATTTATTGTTATCTCTGCGTTTGGCTTTGTGCCAAATGTGGGTGGCATAAGCGGCATATGAATATTGAGCAAGACAAGACTAGTAGAAACTGACCCTAATATATAAACTACAATAGTAAACAATAGATACAAGCATATATATAAAAATTCTATAAAAAAAAAAAAAATATACATATATACACTATGTATATATATACATAGATAAAAAAAAGATAGTTTAACAATCTTTCATGACAGTTTACAGGTTACAGTGTTTGTAATGACCCCAGTTTTATATTTTCAAAACAATGGATGCAAAGAAATTTGATATATCGATATAAAACAATGTTTTTTGGATGGGAAAAAATTCATGTTGAAGACAAGCAGTGGCTTGATATATGTTATAAAGTCTCTGCTTCAAGGAAATCAATTATTGTTGATTGGCATGCTGAATTTAAATTCGATCGTACAAACATCGACGATGCTGAAAAAAAAAAAAAAATTGGAAACTTTTCAGGAAAGCAGACGAACATACACCAAATAGTTTTTAAAAACAACAAAGTGAAAGTTATGATTAGATAGTATGACTCGAAAATTTCAGTGAATGCGGCATTTTTGCACCCACCAGACAGAGGAAAACAGAGCGTTGCTTGGAGGTTTTCAAGAGATATAATAAAGTTTTCTTTCATTGGTATGTGGCTATGAATGAAACTTGGATCCATTACTACACACCTGAATCAAAAAGATCGTCAGCTGAGTGCACAGCAGCCGGTGATAGTCGACCAAAAACTCAAAAGTCAGCAAGCAAGGTTATAACATTGGAATTTTGGAATGCGCTTGCTATTTTGTTCATCGTCTAGATTAAGAAAAGAAAAATTATATCTTAAAGCAAATATTACATCAGATTATTGGATCGATTTTATGTTACAATGAAAAAAAAAAATGCCTTGTTCTACCGAGACAATCGATAAAACGATGGTTAAATCTAATCAGAGCAAGAAATTCGACTCAAATGTAAAAATGTTTGCCAAAACTGAGGCCTATTATGAGAGCCAAGATAAATCAACAGGAAAAGGATTGAAAACCTCAAGTGACGTACGACCGAGATTTATTGACTTTGTGACACTTATCGAATGTTTTTTCTCCGCCCTAAACATGGAAGGTACTTGTGTACCTCATTTGAAGCACAACTCTTTATCATATATAAGTAAAATTTGTTAGTTATTGAGAACAAACCATATGAGTTTCTTTCAGAAAAAAAAAAAAATTGTCATAAAAAATTAAAATTTGCTTGTTTGTACGTTTGTCCAAAATAAAGAGCAGCTGAGATTGAAAATGAAATACCAGAAATTTATTTCAACTTATTAATAGCATTATATTGATGCGTTCTTTTGCAATTGAAGAACATACCTTTTTCATTTTTATTTTTATTTTCTATTCATGATCGTACTGATCCCACAAGTTCAAAGATTTCAGTTGGCCGTGCGACCCCTGGCCGGGTACTCTAGCATCTTATATAAATTTAAATAGTTTCCACCATATTGTATATTGAAAGATTTTAAATTATTAAACAATTTACTTCTATAAAAAAAAAAAAAATACACCCTTGTTGCAAAATTAAAGTTAACTTGCCACATCATACCACATATAATTTTATATATTTCCAATGGCAAATTAAGATTTTGTGAACTCTTCATACAAAATTATTAAAAGAAAATACATATTGGGCGTACAAATAGAAAATAGCCGTTTTTTTTTTTCATAATTTGAGGCTTTATTATAAAAAACTATTGAGTATGTAAATAATTTCCATTACTAGCCACAACTTTTCCCATTTTTCTGGCAGCTTTTGAATTCCTCGTCGGAAAAATTGTTCGTCTTTTGACGCGATCCACGAATCAATCCAGTTTTTGGCTTCTTCGAAAGAACGAAAGTGGTGTCCTGCCAGTTCATGCGTCATCAATCTGAATAAATAAAAATCAGAACGGGCGATGTCTGGAGAGTACGGTGGGTGGGGTAGGATGTCCCATTTCAAAGTTTCCAGGTATGTTTTCACTACCTTGGAAACATGTGGCCGAGCGTTGTCATGTAGAAGTATCACCTTGTCGTGTCTTTCCGAGTATTGCGGGCGTTTTTCCTTCAACGCTCGATTCAAACGTATTATTTGAGTCCGATAGAGGGCTCCTGTGATGGTTTCCCCTGGTTTCAAGAGTTCATAGTACACTACACCGAGCTGGTCCCACCAGATACACAGCATTAGCTTCGAGCCATGAATGTTCGGTTTTGCGGTCGAACTTGATGTATGGCCGGGAAGCCCCCACGATTTTTTCCGCTTCGGGTTGTCATAGTGTATCCACTTTTCATCGCCGGTCACGATGCGATGCAAAAAACCCTTTCTGTTTTGCCGTTGGAGGAGTTGTTCGCACATGCAAAGGCGCCGTTCGATGTCCCTCGGATTCAACTCGTACGGCACCCAATGTCCCAGTTTCTGGATCATTCCTAAGCTCTTTAGGCGATGAGAAACGGCTTGCTGAGTCACGCCCAATAAACTTGCAAGTTCCTGTTGCGTTCTACACGAATCTTCATCCAGCAAAGTCTCTAATTTTGCATCCTCGAACTTTTTAACGGGACCGGGACGTTCCTTGTCTTCCACGCCATATTCGCCATTTTTAAACTTTTGAAACCATTCCCATCACGTTCTTTCACTAATATAGCTTTCACCATAAGTTTCTACAGTCATTCAATGCGCCTGAGTAGCATTTTTTTTTAATGATATGCAAAAAGCAACACTTCCCGCAAATGGCCCTTTGTAGGCTCGAATTTTGCCATTTTCGCTAACGAACAGGACAAAGCACAGTCAAAATACACAAGCGAGATTATGTAGAGTTGTTGACCGATACCTCAGCTGGCTATGTAATGTTTCTGATCGTACTTATCGACCGATTAGCGGCGCTGGCGCCATCTATGGGAAAACGGCGGTTCTCTATTTGTACGCCCAATACATTAAGCATAAAGTTACTTTTTCGCTCAATTGTGTTGTAACTTATGTAACTTACTCAAGTTCTCAACTGAAAACATTAAAAACAAAAACCATTTTAGTGTTCTACGAATAAGTAGTTCAGTTGAATAGAAAACTCGTAGATTCTATACTGCGATTTAGTTTAATGTTTTTATGTTGTTTATGTTAACTCACACCAAAAGTGGATCGCACAAGCCAAACTTAGTTTCAGTTTAGTATTCCCTAAGCCAATTTATAGAGTTTTCCGAATATCTACCGTATATCTTGCTCATACTCGTATCCTCACTATCCATTCTTTCTATGGCGCTAAGCCAAAAGCAAACGTATGAATTTAATACACTTTTCTTCATATATACGAGTACACTATATACTTGTACATGTGTATCTAAGATAGAGTGACAGAGTGTGTGCCTGAAAATCTCTCGCTTTATCTATGAATTGTGAGGCATACACTGACTGTCTGACTGTTAAAGAAGAAGGAGGAGAAGAAACCAAGTGAAGAAAAAATTAAAATAAAAAATACGTGACACATTTAAATGGCAAAACTAATGTCACTAAGTTGTAAAATGTATTGCTATTTTCAAAGCCGCTCAAACCATGCTTACTTTACCAAACCTCTCCACCATTCACACCTCTTAGCATTCACCAAAGCACTTTAGATGTCATTGTACCGTCTTTGAGATTGAGTTGCTCTTATACTTAGAACAGTAGACTACATACAACACTAAGTCACACGCCACAATGCAATGCCACACTATGAAAATACATACATGTATGGTGTTTATGGTGTGATGCTATTGTATGTAGCTTGCCCTATTCCATAGAACAGACTGCGTTTAATGCTGCGCAAAATGTCTGCGTCGACGTCGTTAGTGTCACTTAAGTGCGACAAGTGCACGCACGCACACACTTATACGATACCTATACGATAACACACACCGATACATTCATGCATCCATGTATAGTAAGAAAAAGAAAGAGAAATACTGGTGTCTTGTTGTTTTGTATCTGATATCTGTGCAAACTATTTTCTAGCTGAGTTACTTTCGACTGCGCACTTGTCTACGTTGAGATACGGACTTTTCCATTTCTTTCTTGGCTTTCATCTATCTATCTGTTTGTATAATTGCCTTCTTTCGGTCCCCTCGCTATTTTACATATTTATAAACACTTTTTACAGTTATTTTCTTTCTGTTTCTGTTTCTGTTTTTGTGTTTGTTTCTTTTTGTAATATTTTAGCATATTTTATTTCATTGTATTTTTAAATGCCAAGTGATGTGTTAATGTATGACTCCTATTTAAAAAGCAATTCCTTGAACAAGTTCTCCTGTTTAGATTGCAGTACAATGAAGCAAATAATGAAATAAATTAAAAGAAAATACTCTCAGTAGCAAAGACTTGAGTTGATTCAAGTTACTTAAATGAGTGTTTTTCCCATGATACAAGTAACTTGATGAAATGTTCTTCAGGTAACTTAAAGTTGAATTGAATAAGAATTGACGGTATTCTATGAAAGATATAAATAAAATTTGAAAGTATTATAACTTTGAGAAATAATCATAAGAAATACGATAATAAAAAAGCGAACATGATTAAATGAATGTTATTCAAGCCCCAAATGTTAAGCATCACATTCAAAGTTTATTGCAAACATTCTTGTTGAAAATGTGAACTTCTTCTAGCAAATACATTAAGGTATACACGTAAATAAATATATAAAAAGAAATGAAAATAAAATAAAATAGCAGCTATATTTATTTGATATCCTCAGAAACACAAAGATACAGAAAAACGCACACATTTTTTAGAGGCAGTCAGACATGTGTCACCCCTTACTTAGCAAAATGAACTTTACACAATAAAAAATGATGGTCATAACTCACACGAGCACCAAAAATCAACAAACTCATATACACACATTCTCACTTTCACTCATACACTTACACAAATTTATATTTAAAGAAACACAAATAAATAAGCAGACTAAGAAACCGAAAAGTAGCATAAAAAGCAATCCAAACGGAACAGTAGCATTACATAATACAATTCGTCCTTCGTTGTTTTATTTTTCTTAACAACTTCATGTAGCAACGAAAGTTTCACGTCTTGTTTTTTTTTTCTTTTTTTTGCTATATTTAATGAAGCCCACACACACACACACACACACACTAAGTTTGCATTCATTTGAATATCTTGCATGCTAAGAAATTTATAAATTAAACGCAATAAAAAGAAAAATATCCTTGGTGAGCAAACTTTCTTCAGCCTACGCACACGCGAGTGTGCATGTTAATACATTAGATTTGTATATTTTGTTAAGATAAATTACATACAATAATACAGTTGTTTTTGAATTGTGTGTGGATATTTGGTATAATATATCTAGAGAAGCAAAGACATGTATTTCAATGGAGAGTGATGCCCCAATCAAAAGTTTCTTGCCCATCAAAATGTATTCTATATTCTTTTATAGCTTTTACACATTGTTGCGACAATTGTAATACATTGAATTGTTGTTCGATGATTCCATAAAGTGTATTAAATCTACATATATATGTATGTATTGGCAAGGAAATTCCACTGAGCCATGTTCGACCGTAGGTCCCTGTTCCAATAAAACATAACAATCTCTCAAACTGAAAACAAAATGTTGAAATTACAGTTTCTCAAGGTGATATCTATGGTAAAGTATAGAAATTTGATTTTCACACTGTAATTTAGGGGGTTTCTGTATGACTTACACATTTTTAAATTGGATATAAATATAAATATAAAAGAATCTACTAATTTGTTCATTCGGCCAAATAATTGGAATATGATAAACTCGAATTTTTCAAGGTATTCAAAAGACTTTTGAAAATAAAAATGTATACAAAAAAATCTTATACTATTAAGTAGGGGAGTGTTGTCAGATTTGGGCATAGTTTTGTTTTTGGCGCATAACTTCCATTCGAAGCCAAGTCTCGATTGGATAGAAAATGTGGAAGTATCTTAATGTGCATTACAATGATTCACCGATGGATACTGTTACTTCGTTTCTAAGGCAACTAAAGCATTTGTCTTGATTGGGCACTTTTGTGCTGATAAAAAATTACCTGGGTAATAAAATTAAATAAAATACTAAATCAAATTTAATGAATTTCATTATTGTTTTTATTGATTCTTGCCATAAAAGAATTATGTTTTGAATTACATTCACATTCCGCGCCACTTGAATAGGACACCTAATAAACTTTTATTTTGAAGCTTAATTTTGCAGATTCAGAAAAAATACCTTTCTTCTTTTCAATTTTTAATGAAACTATAATTAATTCCAAATCAAATACAGAAGAACTTGTTTTTCTAACTGACATAGTTAATTTGTTTCAAATTTTTATTATTTATACATTTAATTATAGTCAAATGTATTTGAAATTTTTTTAGTAGAATGTTGTGCCCCTTTTTGTTCCAAAACTTCACAGATCCTTCTTGGAATTGATTCGTACAACTATGCTAAATAATTGAGTGGTATAGAACTCCAAGCTAGTTTGATGGCTTCTACTAGTTCAGGTATAGTTCTATATATATAAGGGAACATTATTTGGATTCGAATTTCGTACAAACAAAATAATTGTCAGCCATGTTCGCACATTTCCATGTCATGGAACAGTGGATCATTTAATAAATTTAAAATATAGTGCAGAGGACACACACCTTTCGCTTACAGAAACCCAAATGGCGTTCAAAGCATAGACTTTGATTAATCTACCACTACCACATAAAACGGTGTTGAAAACTATAAACTGTAATTTCTATATGACCTGGTATGACCTGGTTATTTGATTCCTCAGCTGGAGTATGCAACTTTCAGTACACCGAAATTACAATAATTTGTTGCCTTGTTTATATAATTAAAATTTCAAAGCAATTAAAAAATAGTTCCAGATAGATTTATATCTAAACTTTAAGCTTCGATTTCTTTCTTTAATACTTAAATCAAGAGAAAACCAATTGCAACACTTTGTTTTGTTTAGATGTGAGAGTAGATTAATTCTTCCATTTTCAATTACTGTTAATTCTTGATCCTTCTACTTTATTTTTTTTGTTTTGTCAATTTATTGATTTTATTGGTGAGCAATAGAAACGTGTGAGTTATTGAAGTGTATATTAAATGAAAGAGGACAAGTTAAAGAAATGATGAAATGTTATAGAGCGGCCATCAAAAATACAATTTGACATTTTATTAGTTTTCTGTATCAACTTTTCTTTTACTTTTCTTTTCTTTCTTATTCCTGTCATGATATTCTTCAATGAATTTTATAGCTTTTATTGTTGTTGCAGGGAATGCGCTTATAAGCTTTGATAAATTGGTATTTTTACAGACAAGGATTTCAAAAAAAATCTACAGTAGCTTACAATGAAAGATACAAAAAGTATCTCTAAATCTCCATCAGTCTGTACACATGTATTTTTATCTAGACTTATACAACAATGAAGAACGTGCGCATAGTTGAAACGTGAAAGTGATTTTTAAGTGTCTTAATATTTGATTTTATCTTGGGATTTCATTTTTTTTTTTTTTTTTTTTTTTCTCTATTTCTAATCTGTTAAGGACTTTTATCTATTAAATACATATCATGTGGTATGTATTTCCTACACAATTTCAATTGTTTGTAATGTTAGTAAACGATACTCGTACGTCTTCAAGGATGTGTATTTGTTGTTATTGTTGTTGTCGTGTAGCAGATGATTTCGAGATGCAAATGTCCATTTAACTGAGATTTATTACCCGTACAAAAGTTATTTATTGCAATTTATTTTATTTCAACACGCTATCTGCAACCGCCCACAAGGACGAGTCTGAATAATAACACAACATCACCACACCATACAATTTTACTTATCAAATACACTTACCTAACAAATATACAGAATAGAATAAAAAAAAAAATTGAAACAAAAAATACAAGTGAAAGCAATGACACCAATGTCACACTTAGATAAACATAACATGGTGCGCAGAGCACTGTAATCACTCTCTCTCTCTCTCTCTTTCTCTCTGGCCCAGTTGGCAGGACATTAGAATATGACAACAAAAAAAAAAGACATTCAATGGTCGCTGCCATGACAACCGGAGCAAACTAACTTTGTTGCCGGCTCCGAGTGAAATATATGTACTGAATTATTATGGGTGGGTCATTGGATTAAATATGCTTATGAAATATATTCTATAATAAATAAAAAAAATTAATGGGTTTTCCTATTTTGAAATTTTATATATATTTTTGACTCGATTGAGCAGGGGATTTTTATTCACCATTTGTTCCCATTTCTCTAAAAGTCAATGTGAATGAAATGTGAGTGAAATTTAATTTGTTTTTATTAGTCAATGCAGATTCAATAGTAAAAATGTGTAATAAATATTAATATATTTACAAATCATTAAATTTATTTGTTTTGCAAAAAAAATATGAAGGCATAAATAAATTCACTATAAATCCTAGCTTGGTTTTAAGCCAATTGCTCACTCGTGTATAAATGCACACTTCTACACATACATACATACATACATACATACTCGTAGGTGTAGAAAAATTTAAAAATTTCATAGTAATGATTTTGCAATGAAATTATTCATTTTATATATTTTTTTTTTTACTATTTTTATAAAATATTAAAAAAAGAAATATTATTTTATATACAATTTTATTTTCATTGAATGAATTCTTTTATTTTTAATACAATATTATGTATTCACTTTAGTTGGATGGTTGCAATGCACTGAACTAAAATATAATATATATGTCCTCGTATTTGGTTAAAAAAATGGAGCTCTGAAATTCTTTCCTATTGAGATGTCTTGCATTTCTTCCACAGTCATACCTTAATACATTGATTTTCGTTCATCGCTCCAAAAAATACTTCTATTGCTCCTTTTTTCACACCTCTCCACCATGCTCAATGACCGTGATCCTTAGTGATTTTATTACATTATTTCATTTTTTATAATCAGGATACAATTGTTGTTCTAAAATATGTTAGCAGACGACTAAGCTTGATTGCGTAAAAACTGAAGGAGTATTTTGCATTTCCAGTTAAGCGCGCATGTACAAAAAATTTTTGAAATGCACCTCCGATGGATGCAATTCTATTTATCACAACAATATGGTTTCAGTGTTTAAGGTGAACAACTTTATTTATGAGTATTGTATTTAAAGTTAAAGTTAAAGAATTTTGTTGTTATTTTGTGATGTTTATACAATATAATAATTTAATATTAGGGAATTCGCTCAGCTGTGCACTCGCAATGCCAATTTTTTTTTTTTCCATGTTTTCAGATAATCACTTTTTTATTGTTAATTATTTGACTCACAAAAAAAAAAAAAAGGACACGAAATCAATTTTCACAGTTGGTTTTGCCTTAATAGGCCTTTCATGGGCGTTAAAAAACTATTAATTAAAAATCATAGTGTTAAAAGCTAAATTACAAGAATATTGTGATATTTATTTGTTTGTGTAAAACCAAATATTAAATATGACTTTATAAAGAATTCAGCAAATACTCGTAAATGGATGAAAACAATTAATATTCCTTGAAACTGGAAGGACTATTGATTATTCGATACCCTTTAGTCTCTACTTTTTATATAAGTTATCTTTGGCTATGTGATACCACAAAGTAATATCTGATCAGTGTCCTTATTGTTGTTTGCCTGATAGTTTTAGTTTTCTATTATAGACCTTCAAGATCATCGACGTACTAAAGAGAAGCTGACAATTCACTACAAACGTCAATAATACAATTTAATTTCCCATCCAGTTTTGTAACCATTAAATCTTTGATATGTTTACAGAGTGTATTATGATATGATTAGCTAAGTTAACGTTTACTCAATTTTCTTTAATATTAAAATTATCTGCGATAACGTTCAACCGACGCAAATGAGGAAATGTAGACTTTTGAATGGACTTCCAAAAACAGTTTTGATTAAAATACTTCTAGCTAGCCTGAACTTCAAAATCTTTTATGAATTTAAAGTTTTTAGAATTAATATTCTTATTTAAATTTCTTATACCCTTAAATATTGCAATATTTTTATAATTTGTTTTAAATTTATTCATTAAATTAAATTAGAAGGAAATCTTTGAGTATCATCCTCTACTTCATTTCAGTTGATATTAGAAACCAAAATAATAATGAAATGAAAAGCTAGTAATGTTTCCTAATATTGATACTATTTCAATAACAAAATTATGGTTAATTTTAATAAGTCAATAAAAATTTCATTAATGGAAGCAAAGAGATTTTTATCAATTTTTTTCACTATAATATTTCTTAAGGCATAAAAGAAAAAACAAAATTGGATTTAGTATAGAGCGGCAATCATAAGCTCACCAAAATCGGTGGAGATTTTCACAGCTGCACATTGAAGCCACATATAGCGGGCAGGAGGTAAGGGGAAGTGTTATAATCCAGTCTGGACTAAAACTGCGGCTCCTCTACACGCCTAATTGTCGTCTGGATTGTTGGCAAGATGATCATCATAACATCCGACAGTTTAAAGAACGATCGAGATGTAAAGTAAGTCTCGCTTATGACGTCAATTTTCTGAGTCGAAATAAAAAGACAAATTTCGTTGATATGGTTGCCTAAGCCAATGACATTCCAAATGCTAAGGTGAAGACTTATTTTTTTTCATTGTTTTGAGACAATTACAGTCAGAAGCTCCATCATTTTAGTTTGGGATTCCATCATACGCTCGACTTTAGCCAGGACAGACTCGAAGCATTCCTCGAATGCAGTAAGGAAGTTATTTTGTTGGTACTGAGGCTTGAATTCATCTGGTTGCACTTTCTTACGGCGAATTCTGGTGCCGTCTGCATATGAAAAGTTTGCAAATGAAGAAGAATATGGAATCTATGAATATGGGTGGGAGTCTTGGGACTTTCTCCGTAGCTGGATTATCTACGTGTGGAGCGCAGTGCTTCCAATCGCTAGTTTTTTATGATTCCATCTCCTCTTCCGCGGTATCCGTTGCGTCATCATCAGAGAGTGAGGAACCTCAATAAAATAATTGGAGCTGTTTGTCATAGAATGACCTAGATCAAAGACTTCTGCGTTCGTTTGAATACGTCGATAGCTCATCATCACGTTCATTAATGGCCTTGAGTGGTTTTGCGGTTGTTGGTGGGGAAAAGTTTGTTTAAGCTTGTTTGCATCTGGATTATGAATTTGGTGTAGAGTATACAACAGATAATAATGCTGAAATATTACCACAAAAAGAAAGCACCGTTGCTTCAACGGAAGACTATCACAAGAACTTTAAACAAAAATATTGAACTTGTTTTTATTGATTGTCTTCAGACAGTTTAGTTTCATTTTCATACTCATTTGACACTGCAATTTGAGATAATCGAAAACTATTATTGTAAATACAATACAAAAGAAATGGAAAAAAAAAAGTGAAATGTTCACAAGAACAACACAAACATCAACGACAAAATTGAAAAAGTTATGGACGACAGTAAGAAAAATGATGTTCGTTGATGGCAACAAAAAACGCAAAAAGGATGATGAAAACAAAATATGCTTCATTGATTTTATAAAAAATTACATGTGTATCACATTTGGTACATAAATATATAAGGAAACTACATTTCTTGTGCCAAGAACTAATATATTTTTAAGGTTGTGTAAGATCCTTTTATTTGGTGCAAAATTGTGGTTAGAAGTCAATAACATAATAAAAACTTAACAAAGGTCAACGTTGGATTGCCTTTTACTATAAATCTAGGTTCATGATATAAGGTATACGATAGACTTTATTTGTATGGGTGTGGTTTTGATTATAAAAGATTATTTATGAATATTGTCAACGACACAAACAAAAGCGTTTTGCAATAAAACCAAACAAAGCAAATGGTGAAATAAAAATATTACATGAATATAAAGTAAACATATAAAAATGAATAATGAAAATCACAAAATTCGATATCTAACAAGAATTTCGTTCCATTAAGATAATGTTCAAGCAGCGGCGTATCCCTGGAATGAGCTGCTGAGAAAAAAAGAAACTTAATATTGGATAAAAGGAGAAGAAGAATAAAGTAGTTTGGAAATTAATGGAAAAAAAATTGATTTATATTCAATACTAGTAGCCCGCCCCGGCTTCGGACGGGTGGCCCCATAAGTACAACAAAAACAAAATGATCAAAATTGCTTCAGCCGATTTCTTTACTTTTTTTTGGAAATGTTTGGAAACCGAAAATTTATTATAAGTAATTATATATTTTATATACTTTGTTCGTAGTCGCATATTAATAATTTGTTTAATGTTTTAAATAAAGTCACAGATTCGGTTAGAATGGGAATCTTAAAGAAACTTTATAAGGTCCAAGGATATTTCTCTACAGGCGGTAATAATGATATCTCTCAATGATCCTAAACCTGGAAACTGTCTACCGGAATCATATATTTTACGTGGATGCCATCCCCACACATTATTAATTAAGGTAGCCAGTCCTTTAGCACACGAGTGGTAAGCATCGGGGGATTATCATTCTTAATGGTCCGAAAAGGTTGCCAAAGTGGAAACCGCATGCCTTTGTAATGCATTGCATTCATTTTGAATGCAACAAATTAAAGATCGTACATCGCGACTATTGTAATATCCCAAATAATGTTGATCTCTTTTCCCACATTAACTCGATATTGAAATCACAAAAAAAGTTAAGCTTAAAATACACATTTATATACGACTAAATTGTGAAAGTAGTGAAGCCTAAACTCATTACTTTAAGATGTCATATGCATAAATAAATGTATATTATTAGTACCATGTAATAAATTGAATTGAAATCGTTCTTGACAAAAATTAACCTCTCTTTTTTAGCATCCTTTCATATTGTTGCCTCTTCTTCCAACTTGAGAGCTTTACCTTCTGAGCTCATTTTCCTTCTTTAAATTAATAATTCAATAGAGAAAGAGTAAACTAAGCATAATAATATTACATTTGTTACTATTCAAATGCTTTGACATAGTCTAAGGAAAACAGTAATAAATCGTAACTGTAGAAACAAATCTCCTTCTTATCTCTCTAAGTTACCTTCAGTTATGTTATCAATTAAAGAAAATTTAACAGACAAGAAAAATGTTGTCCTTTTTTAAGTGCATGACAATGGAAATGTAAGAACTCAACTGATTTAATCATGTCATTGACAAATGTTCAATTGATTCTTTGATATTAAATTTTCAAATATTGAAATAGTATTTATTTTCCAAATTTTATAAAACCAAGCATATGCATGAATAAGAACAAATTTAATTCACATTATCTACTCGTATATCCTATTCCTATGTTGGTCGCTTTTCATATATATAAATTTAAGAAAGAGTTCTTAATAAAACATAAATTACATAAAAGTTTAGAAATTCTTGGCATCTTAAATAAAGTAATTTTGTTTCTTTTATTCCTATGTATTGTATTTATTATTATTAAATAAATAAGAACGATAAATATTAAATATATGTTTCAGCTGTAAATAAAATGTGCTTCAATGCATTCAGTAATTTATTGTCAGCATTGAATGTAAGTATTTTCTCAAGCACAATTTCCTGCACCAGAAAACTTTGAACGAATGAAAACGAAAACCACAAAATTCAAACAAGAGTAAACAAGAAATAATAACTTTTGCTTTTCTTTTCTTTTTTAGACAAAGAAGTTATTATTGTTGTGTTTACTATTACCAAGTTTTTATTGTAGTTATATACAATACTTTGTAGAATGCCGCTAAAAAACATTTTCCTTCTAACAATGAAACTCTCTTCACTCTAAGCGGAAGCGCAAGGAAAAGTAAAAGCAAAAAATAAATAAATAAATGAATTTTATAAAGTTTCAACGTAAACAATAAATGAAAAGCGTAAAAATCCAAAGTCTAAATAAAATTTGTATAGAAAAAAGTTGAATAAAATACAGTAAATACAATATTTACTGTGAGAAAATCAAAGTGCGGTGAAAGTGTAAATGACACTGGAAAAAAATATAATACACGTGTAAAAATATATTCATATTTCTCTGTATTATTACAAGAGAAGAGGAACCTTTACATATTACATATATTTCCAAGCAAGTTTGACAAGAAGATTGGGAATAGAGACAATCATATCAGAAATTTTATTTTTCTATTGTATTTCACATATGCTTCTCTAAACTAAACAACCATCTGAAAGGGTCAAAGAAAACCGTAAAAATCTATATGGCATTAAAAGTCACAATAGAAATCTTAAGTAAAATGTAGCTGAAAAGATTAGGCTTTCATATCCTTGTAAATTATTCTTAACTTTCGAATTCTTTGTTACTCAAATTTTCTTGTTAAAAATGAGTATACTTAAACTTTTTATTATTTATTTTATCTTTTTGTTTACACAATAATTTTTCAGTGTAGTTAAGAATGGCAAAACAAAATAAAGTGAAAAAATTGTTCCGGATGTAGCAAGTGTAGTGACTTCTATTGTTTTTTGTTGTGGTGACACTTGGAACTTAAAACAATATAAAAAATATTAAGCTCAAAACCCTAACCCAGTTTTACAACAACAAAAGCTGAACTCAATAGACTTGCATTTGTTGTTGTTTTTTCTAGTGCATAAATTGTTTATTTGGCACTGACATAAATCTGTATTAGTTCTAGTGTTTTCATAAGATCTCATTGTTTTATTTATTATGATTGTTTATTTTGGTTTTATATTTATTATGTACACGTATTTTGTATATACAATAATATTTTTTGATAGCTAAAAGTTTAGAGTTAAAACTTGACAAATCTGTTTTGAAGCACTAACAAACAAAGTAGAAAGTCAACTTGCCTTAAAACATAACATTTCCAACACAACAACATCAACATCAACATCAACAATTTAAAATAAACTAATAAAGTTAATTTTGGAGTTGTATACTACGCCCACAACGAGTTAAATGTTAATTAAAATTGTACTGAATTGAAGTCGTAGAGGAACAGAACTAAGAAGGAGAGCAAAGCAGAGTAGGTCCAAAATATAGAACAAAAGTAACTACATAACAAGTATTTGGCCGTATTCCCAAAGGGCACTTCAGTTTAATTAGTATACTTGGCAACAGCTTTGATGGAGAAGGCTATTCTATTCACAGGACCCCTTAAAAAATGTCTAACGAAGCGAAAATTTGGTTGTAGAGATTTTTGTTGTTCTAAAATTATTTTCTAAATTAACACAATGAGAAATTAAAATGCCATGACAATGGAGATGTAGGCAATGCATAAAAGGACGAAGGAATATTAATTTGACAAGAAGCGTTTTGTACCAATGCTTAGGAAAGCCTTCTATTTATTTGATGAAATAAAAACGATACAAAAGTTACGCCTAACAGAAGGCAACACTTTAAGTTTTAAACTTTTGCTAACAAGAAAACAACCACCAAGTACAATAGTTTTAGTTAACAATTATTGAAATTTCAAAGCCTTTGATCAGCCCTTTATCAATATTAAATGATTGTAGACCGCGAACATTTTAACTTTGATTTCCTTAATTTTCTTACGAGGTGCATAAGTAAAAACAATATTTATCCTAACACAATCTCCTTGCGGACCTAAACATTTTTGCTAGTGGCGCTTCTATTTCCTTTCATTCATTTCATTTCAGCAATTTAAATTAACGCAAACAATTCTCATTCACAGTAAGAAAGTTGTTGGGCAAATATTCTATTTTGTTTTGTGTACATTGTTTGTAAAGTTTTTATAGATTTAAGTGAAAGAACATGAACCACCATTGAAAATGTGGAACCTTCATCTTTCAATATTCGATCCATTCGATATGCGTAAGAAAAACATTTCTTCCTTCGAAAGCTAAATATACAAAATGTATAAGTTAAAGTCTCTAGTCTGATGGATATCTTCGCAGTTATGTTTGTACAAGAAAATACATTTCGGTGGGTCCTAATGTCGACAATTTCGATGGAACCGTGGGTGCATGTCTACGAGAGCTTTTACTGTATACAATATAATGTGTGTTTGTTCCATTTTTTTCACACATTTAAATATTCAGCGCTTGTGAAAATTTTTTTTTTTTCTTATTGTGCTGTTTTGCGTAATTTATAATATTAAATATTATGCTTTTTGTTCTTCAAAAAAAAAAAAAACAAAATCAATTGGATTATCCCCAGGCAGCTTACAGCATGTAAAAACACTGCAGTTATTTTTCCGTCTCCTTCCCATTTTTTATATGCTAATTTGATTAACAAATATACAAAAAATATTTACGAAGATCGCTGCTTTGCGTTTTTGCTTTGATTTCTTATTAGAGATTATTCTCCATCTGTATTAAAAGCTACAAAGCACCTTGATATGGATTATTCCAAGTTATTTGAACAAGATATGAAACATTATTCAATGTATACTTAATACTGAACAAGAAAATTATTGTAAGAATAGAAAAATGGAAAAAAAAACCTTTAACTATTTGTTTTAACATTAATCCCTTTTGCTTAAAATATTGTTATGAGAAAAAATACAATACATACATGAGCGTACATCTTTTAAAATAAACAAGCCAGGTAAATATATAGCTAATTACATAAACATACGAGATAATTGCAGTGTTTTCAAAAAGGCTTATTAATTGAGCTGTAATCGAAAGTGTTGATAATTAACTTATTTTGTACATAGATGTGTACAAACAATCTCACCCATGTAAGTGTATGGTGTTTTAACCAAAAAAGCATTTGAGAGATACACATATACAATTACGTAATTAAATATCACATGGTATAACTTTTTTCCAAATATTACAATATATACCCAAATATAAGAAGAAAAATTATTCAATGGCTGAGAATTTTTAACAAAAAATTCAAATCAAAAGAAAGAAAACCCCAACGCATTCCAAAGAATGGTTAACAGAGAAATCGGGATTTGGTCTGACTGAGAGTGTTGACTGTGAATGTTGGTATGTTTTGTTGTTACTCATTCAACGTCACCTGCGAATGAATTTATCAATTTGCAATTGTAAGCAAGTTTTTCTCTTTGTCCACCTTTTCTTTTTAATTCTCTTTCCCTTTCTTGGTTCTTTCGTATCAAGCCAAAAAGCCTTTAGCGCTTTGTTCAGTTTTTTCGTTTTTGTGTAGTGACTAAACCAACCAAAAAAAAAAAAAAAATAAAATAAAAGGCCAAAAAGGTACGAAGACAAATCATACAATATTATATTTTATCACACCTTCTTTGCTTTGGAGGTAGCTAATGATGCTGAAAGCACTAAAGTATTTCGTTGTTTGTTATTATTTCTATTGCTACATCATTTCTCAATGGTCGCACCATCTAAGGACAACAACAGCAAAACCCCCATCAAAGGTGTTCGTGTTAAGCCCTTTGCATTTGTTTTTAGTCTTTGGGGCCTTATTCTTGCCTGCATCTTTTTTCTCAAATTCTCATTCTTATTTAGTCTGTCGATACTTTATATTGTATTTAGTTCAGTAAGATTGTAATACTCTTACAAACCTACTCAGGGTGACATCAACTTCTTTACTTGTTCAATATTCAATTGAATCACCTAGAACATTTTTTTCTAGGACAACTGTTTATTTCAATAAACAACCAACCAACCCACATACATCCAATCTTACAATCTTCTCGTCCCGAATGACCAATCGACCCACTTTTCTACCAAAGACATCTTCTTGACTACGCTATTGCGTAAGGAAATTGTTTAAGTGCGGTTTGAGTTAAAAGCTAAACTAAATCAGTTTAAATTGAAAAGCAACAGTATGTGTCTACTGTGTCCTTGTTTTTCTTTATTCTTCGTTTGGTCTGTTGCTCAAGCAAATGTTTTCTTTTAAAGTTTTCATTCAATTTCCTTTTCCTTTCCGTTTTGTTCTTATTGTTTGTATCATTTTATCGATTGATAAACAAAAATGCTGCACTCACTCTGCATTGAACAAATAAATATCAGCAGGTTTTTCCAACTTGCTTTTCATATTAAAGTGAGGCATGCAAGGCATTCATATTGTATGTTGGAAATTCATTAAGTTGAACCCTTTTTTCTTTGATGGCAGGAATGCAAAGAACTTAAGTTGACAGACTTTGATGAATTCAATGGAATATTTCGTTTATAGATTTTGTTTTTCTCAGAGTCCATGAAAGAATTGTCTTATAGTAAGGAATTCTTACTTTTTTGATTCATTCTTTTATTTTTTCAATCTTATTTTTACAACCAAATTTTCTTTAGACATATTGTACAATGATGTTCATCTCATTTCTTGTTTTGTTGTTGGTTTAAAAGGATGATTTTATTTCCAAAAGGATGTATAGAATCTGTAAAAATATGCGCATATTTATTTGTTGCTATAAGTATTTTCGAATTTATAAATCTGTGTAGGCATTGTATATTTTTCCATATTAAAACTTGTATCTTTCCTTGAATTATACATATTTTCATTTAGAGCAGTATGTTGTGCATTGATATATCTGAATATTTATGCAACTATGTATAGGCATGAATCATCTTGCATGACGTATAATTAAAGCATATTGTAAGGTCTTAATGAATATCATTCATTCTTTCAATAAGACACATTATGCCATAAATTAACATACAAATCTCATCATATAAACATCCACATTGATGGCAATACTATAATCACTTCTTTTTTATTTATAAGCCTCGTTGGTATTGTATATAATATATATTTTGTTTGAATGTGTCCTTGAGCAGTTTTCGAACTGCACTTCATATAATGATGTCTGATTCCTGGGTCGTCTGCCGCTAATTTTAATGCTCATAATTATAATTTGACTACATAAGTTTTTGTTGATGTTAACAAAAGTTGAATAGTGAATTTAACACTTCATAAATACTATTTTAATAATCATTCGATGATAAATACGAGTAAATGAAATGAAATGGAAAAACTGAAATTAAATTTGGTTTACAGACAGACTTTATTCAATGTACCTTTGTAGCGATTTGTTATGCTATTGCAAATCATGAATACCATAAACCAATTTTATGCAGACATAAAGTTCAACAAGGTTTTAAGGCACACATTTGCTAGTTTACGCATTCCACACTTATATATGTGGTAGACATAACCTAGATGTATCTCTATACATGCGCATCTGTGGTGCATTAAACTATTTGCATAAGCAGATGCAGATGATGATAAGAAATGAAAAAATAAACGCTACTAAATGCAAACAAACACTTGTCGAAGTCTAACACACATGTGTGTTGTATTCGTACACTAATATTATACCAATGTAATATGTCTGCTAATATATACATAAACACACGCACACACACAGCCATTTGTTTCCATTTAAATGCTACGGAGTCATCGTCCTTTCCAAGGACTCTGTTCAATTCTAACCACTTTAGTTTGCACAAGCACATGTTGAACATTATACACACCCACACACACATCACATACACACACACGTGAGTATAAATCTGTAAACACCCAGGGATATTATAAATGCATTTTGCATTGCCATAAGTCACTTTTAATGATACTTCCTTCTCTTTCGTTCCCCTTTCTGTAAATTTAACATTACTCATACGTCATGTGGTTTATGGAGAAAAAAAAAAATATTGTTTCAAATAAAATAAAAAATGAAAATCATCAAAAAAAAAAACACTGTTATGAAAATAAGAGAGGAAAAACTTAATTGATTGATCACAAAAATGTTTATATACATAAATACCCACATTTTTGTATGTTTGTATGAATTTGTATTTATGTATGTAACACATAACATAAAGTATTGCATAACTTGATGCCAAAATAATGTATGAGCCATAAATATTAAAGAATGACTGCTACTGAATGAAAGTCCTTAAGTACCAGCCATGATGAGTCCTGATGATGATGATGATGGTGGTGGCGATGGTGGTGGTGATGACAAAGGGATGCCTTCGGAAAATACATATTTTGCGAACGCAAATAAATTACAACAATAATGACATTCAACATGATAACAAAGCGTAACGCGCATGAGAAGACTAAATTATGTGAAATTTTCGTTTGGGATATTTGATGGTGAAACTAAGGAAACGGTGACGAGATAATGGTTTTAGCAAAAGCAATATTACGGAAAATATTATTGATTATCGCAATATTTTACGCATTAAATACAATAGATAATACAAAAACCAAAACAAACAAAAGTACAAGAAAATATGCAGAAAAATCAAAAACTAAAAGAATATAAGTAAAAACAACTATAAAGATACAAGCTCGAACACCCACAAAATATGTAACTACATAGATTAGTAAGCAAAAATGAACACAAAAGATACAGATAGAGATACATAGATTACACACTCATACATACATAACGTGTAGAATGC
Organism: Amiota minor; assembly: GCA_037043295.1. Classification (NCBI taxonomy): domain Eukaryota; kingdom Metazoa; phylum Arthropoda; class Insecta; order Diptera; family Drosophilidae; genus Amiota; species Amiota minor. Next base: position 137,869 of record JBAMAW010001862.1, read on the forward strand.
CGGTGGACAAATAGAAAAAGGCAAAATCTAAGATGAGGATGAGTAAATGAGAGCTAGACATAAATGCCTATGGGTAGCCGTGAGTTGTACAATACTTTTATGTACTATGAAAAGGACATAATGCTATAACAATAAACAAGTTTGTTGTTGTCTATATGAGAAACTATCTATTCACATATGAATCTTTGTATCGTTTTGGGTGAGAGTTACAACATCTTTTGTAGTTAGAGCGTAGCTATTTTATGTGCGTTAGGGCATGAGTGAAATTTCAAAAAATAATGCTAACGATAGAATCATCAGATTTTTTTTTATTGGTTAGAGCGTCAGGCTGGCAAACCGATGCCATAAGATTCGAATCCTGCATTGGAAATATTTTTGTTTATTTTGTAATAGTGAAAATGATTGTTTTTTGTTTATTATTATAGTGGAGCTATTTAAGTAAACATAATTAAAATGTCTGCATGGCGTAGTTGTTAGAGTGTAGGACTAGAAAACCGAGGGCGTGAGGTTCAAGTCCTGCCCTGGGATTTTTTTCTTTTATCAACTCGTGTGGTATCGTGCATCGATGATCGTGACGAATTTTTTTTTTTTTTTTTTGGGTAGCACAACTATTAAATTAGCACAATATGTAGTTGCATTTTTAAATCAACTATGAACATATTTATTTTTAATATTTTTTTTTTTTTCTCTTAATAAGAAATATAAGCTACAAGATTATTTTTAAACAATTTTTTAAGATAAGCAACTATCGTTTACAAATTCCATCAAAAAAATGTATGGTATAATAACCAATTTAAATAAGGGACCAGCCAATAGATATTCAGGATGCTGTAGTAAAGAGTTCTACATATTAAAATCACATAAGATTTTTATTTCAAAGTTTGTTTACCTTTAATACATCTTCCGTGATACCATTATCATGCGATATTATAACCAGTCCCAGACGAAATTCACCATAATTTTTACGTTTACAATAAAATCGAACTGCATCGAGTATAAAATCATCCTTAATTTTAACAGCATGTCGTATATCAATACGGCGAAGTTTTTTGCATTTTTGCAGCAAATGCATTTGCCAATTTTAGTGACGTATACACACCAATTGATACTGAATACCTCCAAGTTTTCCAGTTCACCAAAATTGAACAAAGTTTCGTCGTTAACATCATTGCAATAACACCAATGAAGTTCCTTCAATCCGTGAAGTTTACCAATAGAGAGTGCATGAGACTGGGTTATATTCATGTGGCCTATTAATTGGAGAAACTTTAAGTCATGACACTTCTGTATGGCCAAGGCATCAAAAAAACTAATTTGTAGCTCATAGAAACGCATACAGGTGGTCACAGTGAGGCATTTCAATTTCGGAAATCTGGCAACCATATCGCAGTTAGTGTCATTACAAGAAAATGTAAGTTTCTTAAGTTGGGTGCAATGATCGGCGATCTTCTCAAAGAGTGGAATGTTTGTGCCTTTAAAAGAGCAATTTAGGAGCTCAAGGCTTTTCAGATTACGGAATGGCGTTAAAAACTTATCCGAATCCCAGAGTGAACAATCGCGTAACATAAGACGTTGCAAATTAGGCACACAGCATAAATAGTATCCTGGTAATAAACCCAATTTTTATTTTACGAAATATCTTCAAAACACAATATTATTTCACTTACCCGAATAACAACCATTGCGCAATACAAAGGTTGTCAATTCTTTATTTTGGCTTAAATTAACAGCTATCTCTTTGCTGAGCTAGTGCAATCGATGACCACCGTTTTTAAAGTATGAACTTTATCAAGCAGATATCCAAAATGGAAACTATCAGTCACATTGCAAAAATGTACTTCCATCAGATTTGTGCAATATGTTGCAACAAACTCCACAATTAAAGACTCCTTTTCATTTGACTCACAATCAAATCTTATTGCCCTAATATATGAACCTCCCAACTGAAAAAAATCAATAAGATCTGGCAGTGCCTTTTTCTTAAAATCGTACGAATCAATTAAAGTTGTCTGTGGTTTTGCCCTCAATTTAAAGAGATTAGTGAATCTTGGATTGACCAAGCCAAAAGAAACTTGATCTTGTAAGTGTGGAGATAGATAATCAAAGATCATGCATATAATATCATCATTTAGATCGAGAATAGTTGTGCTCGAGCTGACACTCTCCAAATCAGCTGCCATGTGGATGTATCTATTAATATTACTATGTTTGAGAAATGTGGAAAAAATTGAAATATAAAATTTTGATTAATTTCTCTGTTGCTTTTTCTCATTTAAATTACAGCAAAAACATTTGTAAACACTTCCGGCCTTAGTATTTTAAGTCAATGGTTTGGTATTAGGTACAACATAAATACATATGTATGTATAAATATTGTCACATTGTTTACATTTATGGTCATAGAATTACAAATATGAATTCTAACAAGAAGATATGTTGAATTGATTGAATGATTCAACTAATACAATGTCGTTTCCTACAGACATAAAAAAAAGAGAAAATATTATTATCTTCGATTCTACAAAAAAATTATACACCCTCAAAATAAGCGATATTCAATATTATAAGTGAACTTTTATTTCAATTATGTTATTTGATTGTTCCAATATGAATGATTTGAACTGCATTGCACATAGGACCCTTTGATATCTTCTAGTTAAACAGACCGATCGGATATAAATTGACTGTGATTGACTCCGATATCTAAGCAACCATCACCTAGAGTCAAAACAAATTGTAGACTTATGTCCATGGAAAATATTGGCATATTTAGAAACTATAAGATTTTAAAATAGGCGATATATATCTGTTGGAATCAGCCAAATCGGCGAACCAGGGGGCTAACTGTAATACAAACTCACCATTAAAATTCAGGTTCATATTGAACATAAATTAAGACACTATAAGTTTTTAATATAGTCGCGGTACATTTGTTAGTATCAGTCAAATCGGACAACTACTTGGGGGATTACCTCACATATAAACCCCAATCTGTTATGGAACCCTCCGTGTACGAGTCTGACTCGCATTTCGCCAATTTTTTACTTTTGTCTAGCAGAGAAAACATTTTGAATTTAGTAAGCATTTTTGAGAGGGTTGCTTGCAAAATATTGAATATGACAAGAATATTATTTTGTTATGTCATGTTTGTTTCATAATATAGTTTTTATAACAGAATTTGTATATTAGTTTCGTCTACATATTAGTATTATTATTACAATTATTGTTAACACCTGTCTCACATCGCATTGCTTTCCAAGCCGGAAAAGAACAAAAAAAACTTAATACATAAATTTACTTAAACATAAATTTTAAATCCAATTAATGCTCACAATAAAATGCAATATTTTTAATTTTCTCTTTTTTATGATAGTACAAAAAAAAAAAAAAGAAAAGAAAATGCAATAATTGTAATCCCTTTGTTTGTATACTGACAGCTCAATTAAGTTTAGTAATCGCCACTAGGTGGAACTACTGTTTTATGCTGGCTGAAGCACTAGAGGCAATGGGTCAAGTTTCTGGCCAAAATGTTACCACATAATAAAAGAAAACCTGTACCAGAATTAAATTATTGTGCAAATCTCTTTTTTTATTATAAATTTTTTGTCTTTATTCACCTTTCCCAATAAATTTTCTCTCACTTGCTTTCATTCTATTTTTCTCTACATCTTTCGTTTTGTTCTCTCTTTTGCATTTTTCTCATTATTGTTCACTCAGCAATGACAACGAATCAACCACAAATAAAAGAAGAAGAAAAATTGTATGGAATTTTCCACAATTTTGACACAAAATGCATTCAAGTGTAACACTTTAAAGCATAACGACATCGTGATCCGAGCACAATTCAAAAGCGAAAACAATGAACAACAACAACAACAACAACAACAAAAACAATATTAACACAAATTTGTACTACAACCATATAGTGTAAGAGGGAAGTGGGTGTAGCGATGAGGATGAGAATGAGAATGGTGTTGAGGTGGAAGCGAAACAATGGCAACCATGTTGCTGGTTCAAAATTTGAATTTCGTTGAGAACGAATTCCGTTTAAAATGATGTTCAAATTGTTGGGATGAAAAATAAGCGGGCAAAATTTTCAGTATTTGTGCATATAAATTACATTCCAATTTTTTTAGTTATGAGGTAGAGATGCATGCAAGTGGTACGCAAAAGGAGGTAGACATCATTGTTCTGGATTATGGCATCCGCACATGTATATACGTGTTTAATAAATGTTGCATACTTTTGGCTGCTGAATTTCAATATTCTCTTTTTAAGCTTCAGTTGTATTCATTTTCTGTTTCTTTGTAAATTCACAATTATTTAACAATTTCGAATTCTGCAAACAGAAAAAGTTACTTTAAATTGTGTGAACTGTCAATTCAGGTGTCAATAGAAAACTTAATTTTGACATTACACGATTTCTCAATATCAAATAATAATTTAGTACAATTTATACAATTTCTTTACTCTATATTACATTTAAATTACATTTACATTGGGGGGTTTTTTTTTTTTGTCTTGTTTTCTTTTTTCTTCCTTGGCTAACGAAGTCCATCACTATTTTAAAATTCAATTCCTTTCCTTTTCTTATATATCAGATTTTTTCATATACGAAAAATATACATATTTTTACTGATTTATTTCCCTTATCTTGAGAAATAACAAATGATTTTTATTTACAGAATGAGGTCACATTCACTTCACGACACATGAATAGCTCACCCTTACATATTTTTTTTTTTTTTTAAATTCTTATACTTTTTAATGCAGAGACGTTGAATTTTTAGGTGAATCATCTAAGAAAAATTCCTTAAATTGTTCGCCACTTGAAAAGCTCCAAAAAAGAGAAAAGTAATTATTTAATTACTAAAAAAAGTAAAACCTTTAATAGAGGTAGAACAATCAAAATAAAAGCTTATAAAGGTGTTAGCCTTTATAAATAATAGAACGAAAAAAAATGTATGTAGTGTGCCTCACCCTCATAAGAACTGTATGGAAGTGAAACTTCTTTAGCGAAGGTAGGTAAATCCAAAAATTAGAAAATAAAATGTGACGAAAATCAAAATGCGATGATGCTTCAGAGGCGTAGTAGGGAGACGCACAAAACTATGCGAATTGAAATAAAAAATACTTTAATGATTATGTTTACTTTACGAAAATACATATGAACACGTGACTGAATGACCAAAAAATAAAATAACTTTTTTTGTATTGAAACAATATAACACTAAAATATTCTGTATTATTGATTGACCATCCACTTCAGAAGTTTTACTTCCTAAATAGCTCAAATATAATAATACCATCGTCAAATTTTGATTTTCCTCACATTTCATTTTCATATTTTTTGGATTTACTCCTCTTCGCTAAAGAAGTTTAACTTCAAAAAAAAAAAAATCTTCCCAGTGCAGGACTCGATCCCCGCAACCTCGGTTTGCAAGTGCTACTCTCTAACCACTACGCCACGGAGACATTTCAATTGAATTTGCCTAATTAGCTCCAATATTATAATAACATCGTCCAATTTTGATTTTCGTCGCTTTACATTTTCTAATTTTTGGATTTACTCCTCTTCGCCAAGGAAGTTTCACTTCAAAAATCGAAAAGTTATATAGATAGTTATAGCTATCTCTACGGCCTTGTACAAATCAGGAGGTTGGTAGGTAGCATGGTGTACGGGGTGATCTCGTATTAGGGCACTTGTGAACTGAAATTTTTGTAAATGCGAAGGCATACGTTGACATACTATAATGTGTTTTTCCAATTTTTGAAGAGCTTTTTAGACCTCTGGCTTAATCGTATCAACATGATAATGAGCCAATTTCATCTATGCAGATCATTAAATCATTAATCAAGTGCCATAAGGTAACTAACTCAATTGAACAGTTCCCCCTACTCACGGGACTACACATTATCCAATATGTTCGAAGATGGTTCAGAAAATTGGGAATAGAACAAATAAACAACCTAGGATGAATAGTGAAATGAAACTTAAAATACTTAAAACACGATTTTGAAAATATTTTAGGGCTGAAAGAAAGAGGGAAACGGGTGCTATGGGCGTAATTAAGAGTTTTGGTCAATAAATTTACTTCTTTCAATATTAATTAAATCTTAAATGTACATAAACTTAATGAAAATCATACACTTCATTCCTGTGATGTTTTTATTTTTTGGAATCGAAGTTAGTTTTTTCTTCTGAATTTTCTGTTTTTATTATTATTTATTTAATTTATAGAACATTACATGAAATATAAATGCAACTTTTCTTCCGTTTACCATTCATTATAAATTCTAACCAATATAATGAAGTCAATTACTATTTACAATATATTATTTTCGTTTAATTAAATTTGCATTTTGATTAATTAAAATGATAATCGATAAGTACGAGTATAATAATGAATATCATATTCAATTCACAATAATTTTTGTGCATACATTCTAAACTAAGAGAGAGAATAATAATTCTTTAGTCTAATATTTATAACATTAGATACTCCAAATTAAAGAATATGAAACTATGTTACTTTTAATCAGTCGGTTCTTACATTGCTTGTTTTTCAGATTTGGCCTGCCTTTTTATCTTGTGAAAAATATCTTAGCAGATGAACCACACAAATCAATCTTAAATAACTTCAAGTCATTGTGGTAAGTAACAAAATATATACTGCAACTTTATTTTCATTAAACAAATTCACAAATGATACTAGTTTAATAAACCTCATACAATATACAAAACAATAACATTATCTAACATCAAGGATTTATTTTACAATGACATACTGAACATTAATAGAAATAGACTTCAGAGATAAATCTGTTGTAATAAACCAAATAACCCTTTCGCAAGAAATCAATATGTTAAATACAATATATGATCTTTTATTTCTGTTTCTGGTTAAAATTAATTTATCAGTGGAGCGAAATAGCTTTCTTCAATCAGAACCAATCTTTAGAAATTCTATGTAATCCTTTATGTTTTTTATGTTAATAAGAATTCCTAAAATGAATGAATGTTCATGATAAAAATATTATATGAATTCCTCAGTTTAAGTAGCTTTAAGGTAAATCTAACAATTTAATTAAACTCAAAGCACTCAAATTCAGTTAAAATGATGTGCAGCTTAAATCAGTTTAAATTTACTTGATACACTTACTTAACATCTAAAAAAAAATTAATCAAAAAACATGCTCAAAGGCAATTTATCTTTATTAACATTATTATTTTCTTTTTGAAATTTTTGTGTAAACTTAAATAAAAGGAAATGCCTTTAGGTTTTGTCATTGTTAGTTCCCCTTTCAATTCAAAATGTGTGTATTGAATTTATTTGCTTGCTGTAGCACAAAAGTGAGAAATAAATAACGAAATACTTCATTCATATTTTAAATGCTGATTAAAGTAAATGTAAGAAATCCACAAAAAAGTTTCTTCAAAATTCCATCCAAAAGAAGATACTTATAAACACTAAGCTCAAGTTTATATGAAATGATGGTTTTTATAAAGTTACGGTGTGCATACTACGAATACTATTTCCGTGGAATGGAATCTCTCTGAAGGGTTCAACAATTTCAGTTTGCTTTTCATTTTTTTGAATTCCAACGAAAGTTTTTTGCGGTCGCATTACAAAAACTTTCCATGACTCGTAAGCTTTTCTTTTTTTGTTTATCCACAAATATTGACCGAATTAACAAAAGCTGAAAAAGTGCCAAAAATTGTTTGCAGAAAGGAAGCTGGAATTTATGGTGATAAAGCAAGTGTAGAAGCAACAGTAGATAGTTGCTGGGTGTCAACAGCCAGTCAATAATGAACGAAACAAAATGCAAAGCTAAGCATGGCTTCAAGCCAAAACTGAGTAGAATCATAGAGAAAAATACCAGAACAGAGTAGATCATATTTACTTTAGAATAATCCTAAGTATGTTTTTGTGTTGTTTTTTTCTTTTATTTATTTTATTTTTTTTAATTTTCCTCTCTTTTTAGACTCTTCTTAACTTCAGGTCCTTATTAGACAAACTTTTTTGTTTTGTCCTATTGAACTAAACTTTAGAAACGATAAGTTTCTAATCAATATCCTTAAAATGCGTAAATTTCAGGACAGGATCGTATAGCTCCCGTACAAACCCAAACGGCAATTTAACTGTTTTGTTTTTTGTGTTATCGAAATGAAAATTGAACTGTACAAGTGTCTGATTCATATTCAAAAATTGTGTAGATTTCAAGACCTTGAAATTACTGGATCGTAAAGCTCCCATAGAAATATTCCGGTCTCAGTGTTGATATGCTCTATGTGTACTGACTATACCCTAAACATACCACAAATCAATAAATAGATATTTCTGAATGCTCTATCACAGAGCGTAGGCAAAAAAGTTTTCTAGGGATGCGTATATCGACTTCGACATGGTCGAAGTTAAACTTCTTTCTTTTTTTGCTTACCTCATCCCCTAAAGTATGCTACGAAATTGCAAACTTTGCATTTAAATCTAAACTGATCCATTTTGTACTCATATACTTGCGCTTCACAAATGTTTCTTCTCGTACAATACAAAACTAATAGATACTAAATCAATATTTGTTTATAGGTAAATAAATGGAATTTATCCTTTGAATTTGTACATTTATTTTTATTGAAGTTTTATTTGCCGTTGAAATAAAACGAAAAGTATTATATGCAACATTTTCATCATCGAACATCGAATGAAAAACAAATGCTCAATTCCGGGTTTTTGAATTTATTGGATTAGCAGGCGTTTTTCTGTACACTCTCTTTATATTGTATATTAGTAATGTAGTGGAAATAGAAAAATCGCTTGCGATGGCGGATAAAAATACAATTTGTTTGAAAATTTCTATGCCAAAAGCATAGTCGTCGGAAGCGTAGAATGCAAGGCACGTAAGCAAAAACGCAGTGCAGACACACACATTAAAGCGTATACATATACAATTATATACATTCATATAGATATGTCTGCGTATTTTTGGATGTGCCTTCAACATATCATCCGAAATTTGAAAAAAAATGTCAGTGAAAAGAGTAGAGCTCAAAATTCAAAAGTAATAAATAAAATTGAATCCTGCCGAAAGCGTTTTAAACTACATAAAAAGGATTTACAGATCGAACAAATAAAAAGATGAAATAGGAAAATTGAGGAATAAAAAGAATGGATTTTGTTTGAAAAAAAAGAAAATGTTTGCAAAAATATGCCGTGCAATATGCTCATGCCACTGATTGTCATCGAATCTAATATCTTTGGTGCATCTAAAGAAATGAGTTGCATGCTTCTTGTACTTCAAATTTTAATAGAATAAAATATTTTTTAATTGCTGACAAATCATTTTCAAAGTAACAGAATAAGAAATAAAATTAAAATAATAAAGAAAGAATTTATTAAGTTGGTAAGCAATCAATCGCATTTATTTGCCATCCTTGAATGGACGCAATCCATGAAATTGAGTCAATCGAGTGCAACTGTCTTCAATTGTTGTTCATCAATCTTCAATTGCTAAACGGCAATGATCATTATTTTTATAGAGTAACTTATTACAAAATTTTTATGTTTTCTGTTTCATTTAAAAGTAATTTAATTGGAATTTTCAATCCAAAATTAAAAAAAGATTATAAGCAAATATCGAATACAATAAAATAAGTTCCAATTTTTAATTTATGATTTTTCTATAGCCTATCTTTCTATATATATTTGTAGTTGTTAGCTTAACTAAAAACTACCGAGACAATAGTAACAATGGAAAAATCAATATGCCCCAAAAGAGAAAGAGGTGAGTTTGTTCTACTTTTGCTCTCTTTTATATGCAACATATGGTATGTCCTTCGCTGATACAATATATTCACCCAACTGTTACAGTAGGACATTCAGAAGTTGGAAATATCTCTACTGTTAAAAGCATTGCATTTGGCTTGGCAGATTTTGTTATTAAAATTAATTTACATTAGCAGTCATGTCCCAAAATGACTAAAATACTTTAGTCACTGCAATGTTCTACTATAATATCCCCTCATGTATAGTTCATAATGTTGTGCACGAGTGTATACTTTTGTATATACTCTACTCTAGTTACTGGCTTTCATGTTCATTTCTATTCATTAATAAGCGCAAAATGACCTAAAATTTTATTGGACATGTAGCAAGAACAGACATTGAAGGCAAAATGCTACTAATTGTAGTGTCAAAGCCAATTGACCATAATAAAAGCGCTTAAGTTCTTTTCTATTGTTGTTTGTTAAGGGGGAAATATTTAGGATAAAATTTCATCTTATTTAAGGCATTTGTGTTGCATTGTCTATGTTATACATTCACAATAGTAACGTTTAGTTCAAGGTTGCATATCCTGTGAATTTTTGGACATTTAAAAAAAGCCTAGTAATGTAACGCAATCAGTTAAATGGGGACAAGGTCGTATGAAATATGAGTTCATGTCATTTACACATGACAATGTGCATGTAAATTTCTTCAAAAGAGTTCAACAGCATTCAATTAGAATTCAGATAAAATTCCTCATAACAACATTACATGGGCAAGTTGTAGTTATGCAAATTATGAGTGAAGCCAACATCATGAAATACACATATAACTTAGTACATATGCATCAGCAGCAGATTGTTTAGAGACAAGAAAAATGTTATCGGTACCAATAATTACCTTCATTCAGTTTAATTTAGCTAAGTTTCATTGGCACATAAGATACAATTTATTTGTCTGCTTCTAACATTTTCTGACAAACCGCAAACGATCTTCATATATCAAAGATTGGTTTACCATATGTTCATTTTCCTATCACATCCACCCGTGTGCCTTACTTCATTTTTCATTCAAGAGAGGAAAAACCACTTGACATGAATTGTCATTTAGAATTTAATATTAAATTTTGATTACCCCCCTTCGCTTGATATACACTGGCGGCATATTAAAGTCATATATTCACTCATAAACTTCTCCATGATGACACGTCTACTCGCATAACATTTCACTTTAATACTTTGCTTAAGCAAAATGTATTTTCATGGCATTTGATCCGCTAAGAAAACTGTGCTGAGTCAAGGTAAATAAACTTAACCATGTTGGCAATAATAAGAGAAATCACGAACTACGAGTATGCAACAGATACTTAGTGTGGGTATTTAAGGATGTTGAGGAAGTAAAAGAGTCTCTATATATCTTTCCTCGTTAGTTGCCGCCAACTGTGACCAAGCGTAGCTAAAGCCGACATTCGATGAGTGCAACATGGCGTTGCAAGTTAGCGTAGATTACATGCATGCGTATGACTATACGTGTATGACTAAAAGAAAAGTAGTATGAAAGTTTTGCCTGGTGACTTTTAGTGACATTTCTGGGTCATAATTTTACGATTTTCATATCAACAACTACAACAACAAGAAGAAACACCCAATGATGGCGATGATAATAATGATGTGGCGTTTTTTCTTCATTCTACCATGCACTTTGTTAGCTTACTTTATGCCCCAAGCGTGCTACAAATGAAAAACCTCACCCAAGCAATAAAAGAAAGAAAAACACATTTTCCGTACTGCTGTGCATAGGAGAAAATGAACATCTACTGGCGCTTAATCCACATAAACTCAGAAAGGTATGCAACAATTTTGCTGTTTTCCTCTATTTTCTTTCTTAGTTTTAGCATAACTTTGCTTTGGATTTAAAGATTGTTGCATCAAGTAAAATTGTCGCTTAGGAAAAACTTTTAATATACAAGTTCAAACATATCTATATATATAAGAAAAAAAAAAACACAGTCACTCTCACATATTTATAAGAATATGTGAAAATTTATACACTCTGTCTGCTTAACTTTCCCTCGATGAATGTTTGCTCCTTAAATAAATACATAATAATAATATTTCTATTAAAACGAAAAGTATGAAAATATATTTATATATACATATTTTTTTTAACTTTATTTACTTCATTTCCTTTTCGCTTTTATTTACCAGACTTTTTGTATTTTTTATTTATAGAAAAAATAAACTATCTGCCATATTATTTATTATGACTAACGCCCATTCATCCCGATGAGCAAATTAATATTAGAAAATTTCCAAGAATTTTGTTATTACATTTTCCTTGGTTTAATGCATTTAATAAATTGCTAAATTGCTTACGTTGGTTCTGAAATACCATTTACATAATATAAAATATTTAGATAAATTTTCCATTTTCTAATCTTCAATACATTACCGAAATCCTTTTCTTTCAGTCTGAAATTTAATGATAGTTCCACCTAAGTGTTAATAACAAAAATAGAATCACATAAAGGAACATTTGAAGCAAGAAAATTTGTCACAAATGTTCCTAATTAATAAGTAATTTGCTGTATACGTGAGAAAAATACGCAAGAATATGTAAATTATGTAAGGAGCAATTTAAATGAATAAAGGTACAATAACTTTTCTCCACACTTTTATATATGTAATACTAAACTTTAAAGAACAGAACAGAATCGGATACTGCATAAAGTATTGTTTTTATCACCACCATCATGAAAATCGATCAAGCCCTTTACCTTCTCTTTTGTTCCTTCGTACGTTAACTGGGAAACGTTTTCTTCAGTTCTGAAGATAATTTTTGGTATATAATCTAATTTTTTTAATGTTTAAATAATTTTATGTAGCCTTCGTGATCTGAATGCTAGAATGCATTTAAGTATATAATCTTGATAGATTTCTAAAACTTTCCACAGACTCAAATCAATTGTTTTAGTTGCGACAATCCAATCATTGGAAAATCTCGCCACCATATTAGATGATTGTTGAAACTCAATTTCGGTCACGTTTTTAAAATTGGAACTTATGTGTGTAAGATTCGTTGAGACCAAAATAAGAATTTTCTCTTTTAAAAAAGGCAACATTTACATATTATTTATATTTTTTTTTTCTGTTTTCTTGTTTTACTATTTTTTAGGTAAATAAGCACGTAATTTTTTACAACAAGATGAGAAAAGTTTTTTTTGAAAGAAAGCTACTTAGATTTAGATTGCAACGAGTAACAGCAGATAAAGTTAAAGAATAATAAAAGTCGCAAAATAAAGCATGAACTAAAACTCTGAAAATAAAAAAAAAGGCAATGGATGAAAAGAATATTTTATCCATCGTAGTACAATAAAAATGACGATGTGAAAGTAGTAAAATTTGCAAAATATAAGCAACGAAATGAAATGAGAAATGAAGGAAAAGAAAATGGGTTGGGGATGACAAAGCAAAGCTTTAAGGGTTTGAAAAAAAGACACTTACGAATATAAAGTAAGAATAATTTCATATAATGAAGGAAAAGACAAATAATATTGTGAAAAACCTATTTTTAATCTACTATATCGAAATTTATGGATTTAAAACAAAAGAAATTATTGAAGTAATTTGTAATTTGTAATTAATTTTCTAGATTCAAGTATAAAATTCTTATTCAAACATTTATAAATATGTAGTTTTAATTTTTTAGAACTCACTCACATAGAATATTTCTAATATAAAATATTGAATTTGAATATCTAATAAAGTGCAAACCTCATCCAAATATTTTTTACATTTATTTATAAACTGACTTGATTTATTGATGATTCCTTACATATCAGTTTACCATATTTGCTGTCTTTTCTAAAATCTACTAAACCTGCACGCGCCCTAGACTTTTAATGCTATCTAACTCCATTTGGATATAGATATTACTTACAAGTGTATAACCATATCACCACTTGCTGCTTGTCTGTCTGTCTTTTTTCCTCTTGTTCTGTTTTCTCTGCAATTCAGTCGTTTTGCTTTAGCTTGTACATTCATCATAGTCCCTTGTGTGCTTAGTGTTTTGTTATTACAATCACATATTCTGGTTTTTCTTTCTGTCAGTTTATCTCAGTTACTGGTTATTCTAGTTGAAGCTGTGGCAATAATACCACAAAGTATTACCAACTTATATATTTTATATCTTCTTCTTGAATACTTACTCTCTGATATTTCCATTGTATTTTTTCATTATACGTATTTATTTGACATAACATATCGTAATTTATTTAAATGAAAAAAATACAAATCGTCGCGATTTTCTTGAGTCTGTACCTCATGAGCCGCACTAGGTAGACACTACAAATTTTCACAGAATGTGTATTTCTATTGCCAACAATTAATACAATTTTTTTGAAAATCCACGGAAATGTCTCAAAAAACAGACAGACAGATTGACAGACTTTGAGATGATTTCTCTCTGTCTGTTTTTAAGAAGTTTCACTTCTATCACGTGTCCGATGGCATACGCGCAATTTTATTTTAATATGAGTCTTTGCTTATATAGCTTTATTGATTTTGTCTAGGATTTTACAAAAAATCTCACTAAAAAGGAGCTTTTTATTAGAATAACAGCAAGACATTTAATTGAATTTTCCAATTTATTGTTGGAGTTATTAAGTCGAAGCACACTACTTAGGAATAGGACTGGTAGAAATATAAAGGCAGGGAATCCAATAAGCTTTGTAGTTAATTTTGTATATCTGAGCATGTTTTTCAAGAACTATATACAGCTGTGTCATCCGCAAAAATAAGATAATACTTCATCTTTCAAACAAAGTGATATCATATGCGTATATATTATAAAGGATAGGTCCGAACACAGAGCTCTGTGGGATACCAGTACATATCGAAATACTTAAAATTGTTTTATTTTATTCAATACGAGTACACTAGAGCCTCGGTTTGCGTCGTTAATGGGGACCGGAGAGAGGCGACGCAAACCGAAACGACGCAAATCGAAATACATTTTTCCATATACTTACTGCAAAATATTTTTAATTCGTTCCATAGTAAAGAAAAATGCAATTTTTGAAGAAGAAATGTGTAATTTTTTTTTAGTCATATGGAAATTTATTTCATATACATGATACAACAATTTCAATGCTTCTTATTAAAGCTGAATCTCAGAAAAAGGAATGTACATAATAAAATTAAAATCAAAAAAAGGTTTTTAATCGTCTATATTTTCTTCCGGTTGAGTTACATTTTCTTTTAAAAACGCGTCCAAAGTTTGTTGTTTAAAAACTGCTTTTTTCTCCAAGTAAACATTTTTGTAGCACTGTATAGCGTCAGCAAGAGATTGAGTTGCCTTCCCACTGCGATTTTCATCGGGATCATTGTTCGTAAAAATTTCCACCACCTGGTCTACCAGCCCCATTGCTTTTGCAATTTGCGCAGTCGTTAGCTTTTTTGACTCTGTTTGCGTATCAGTCGGATCAGTTTCATCTTCTAACTCATGTTCAATACCAAATGTTAACAAAAGTTCGTTTGTGAGCTCTTCATCGTGTGGCCTTAACAGTTCGTCGATATCTTCAATCTCCATTCCTTCAATATTTCTTTCCATAGCTAATTTAGCAATTTCTTCGCGAACAGTTGGTACATCGTTAATCAGAACATTGTTTTCAAACACGCAGTCTGGCCATAACTTTCCCCAGCTTCCTTTCATGCAAGTCGCTTTAACTTCCTTCCATGCAAAACTAATATTTTCGACAGCCATCTGGATATTGTAATCCTTCCAAAACTTTGGTATGGATAATTTATCTTCTTTGTCAGTTGCTTCTAGAAGTTGAGAAAACGTTCGCCGTAGATAGTAGCACTTAAAGTTGGATATCACACCTTGATCCATCGGCTGTATGATGGAGGTGGTATTCGGAGGCATAAAAACAATTTTTATATTTTCGGAAATATCATCTGCATATATTGGATGCCCTGGAGCATTGTCCAACAGAAGTAGGATTTTAAAGTCAATGTTTTGAGAGCAACAATAAGCTTTTAGTTCGGGAACAGTGCAATTACCAATCCAATCTGTAAATAAAGCGGCAGTCATCCACGCTTTTTTATTAGCACGCCAGTGAACTGGAAGATCACCTTTATTCACATTTTTAAGGGCTCTTGGATTCTCGGATTGGTAAATAAGAAAAGGCTTGAATTTAAAATCTCCTTCTGCGTTTCCTCCTAAAAGAAGTGTGAGTCGATCTTTTCTAGCTTTATACCCAGGAGCAGATTTTTCAGCCTTGGAAATGTATGTTTTTTTGGGTAACCGCTTCCAATACAAGCCACTTTCATCGACATTCAGGACCTGCTTACGAGAATATCCCCCTTCTTTGATAATTGCGTTCAGTTCAAGTTGAAACTTTTCCGCAGCTGGATTATCAGCGCTAGCCGATTCTCCTTTCAGAGCAATATTATGCAAATTTGCCCGAGTTTTAAAACGTTCGAACCAACCTTGACTTGCTTCAAATTTTTCGGAATGTCCACTGCTTGGCGATGGAGTTTCTTTCTGTAAATCATTGAAAATGCTTAAGGCCTTATTTTGAACAATCATTTTGCTCAAAGGCACTTTTCTTTGATTTTGATTTTCAATCCAAACCAAGAGAAGGGCTTCCATTTTAACCAACAACGGACTTCTGTTCTTCATACTTTGTTGTGTTTGCAGCGGGGTAGCAGCTTTTGAAAACTTTCTTATTTGATCAGCATCTCGGTTGCAAATTGACCTTACAGTACTAGGAGCTAAATTAAGATGTCTTGCAATGTCAACAGCTTTTTCACCCGATTTGTCACGTTTTAATATAGTTAATTTAAGTTCAAAATTAATTTGTTTGCGCTTCTGGCTCATTTTTACGCAAAAAAACTTTGTTACACTCGCGATCAAAAGTCAACTGAACCTTCAATTGCGGAAATTATTTGCTATCCTCTCACATTTCTATGTGCAGCCGCTTCAGTTGCCGCTATGTGTGAATCCCCTTTTTACAAAAAAATATTTTCTGCAGCTAAATACATGCGACATGCATATGTATTTTTCGAAATATGCATGTGTATTCAAACGACGCAAAGTAAAATTAACGACGCAATTTGAGAACATTGAAAATTTCTTGCGACGCAAATCGAAGTCATGGACGACTCAATTCGAAATCCCACAAAAAATTTTTGCGACGCAAATCGAAACGACGCAAATCGGGATGACGCAAACCGAGGCTCTGGTGTATCTGAGTATTTTTCCAAAACACAGCAATAAATGAGCTTTACACATTGTAATATCTTCTTTTTTCATTAAATATTTAACAATTTTGGGGGTTTTTTTTTTTTTTTGTTTTCTACCAAAAATTTATTAACATTTTACTTAAAATAAATAAATTACTTAAATTAGATTATAAAGCACAAAATGCAATTTTAATTAGTCTTACAAGCTATGAAAGTCGAAACACTAAATAAAATTTAAATAACTTTATACTGTGAAAGGAATATGGAAAATCAAAGGTTTCCTTATTTTATATACTCGTATTATATTATGATTAAATAAGAAAAGTTTTGTTAGATTACACAAATGCAGACAAAACCTAAGTATGAGTTTTAGGATTTAAAATTTTAATAACAATAAACTGAACTTACCCAAAGGATAGAAAAAACAAAAAAAAAAAAAAAGAGAATAAGTTTTTTGTAGTTGTTTGTGTGTGCATAGTTATTTCACACAACTCCGCACATTGTTTGCATAGATATTATTAAATTTTAATGACGTTTAGGAGTTGAAGACTATGCAACTATAGTTGAAAATTATCAGCATCACTAGGCAATGTAGACAATAGACATGTGCATGATTACAATGGGAGTACCAAATGATTCCATTAATGCATTGTTCCAATTCCATATGTTCGTATATGATACTAACTTTGAAATCATGCACATGTCGAGTAGATAAGGCTGGAATGTATAGAAATGGAAGGAGGAACGAACTAGGTCTAACCGACGATGGGATCATTTGAGCATTTCCTTTATTTACTTTTTTATATCAATCATGTTCCTTGGTTTCTGTTATCAGTTGTTTGAAATGAAAAAAAAAAAAAAATACTTTTCAACAAGTTAATCCTACAGCAATAAAGGCGAATCGTAGTAAACATCAAAAGTTTTAATATGCACGGATAAAATTTATAGCAATAGCAGTGACAATAACGACGACTTCACTAATGATCTTATTAGCAAAGTTTTAGAATTATTCATTTTCAAATAAAAAAAGGGGCATCATTTATTTTTATGTTTATTTATTGTTGTTCAGCACCACAATATTTATTTCGTGATTGCGGTCATTATTCTGTTTATTGTATACATAATATTCTAGCACTAACTTTTATCTCTATGTTTCTCTCTCTCTCTCTCTCTCTCTCTCACTCTCTCTCTCTCTCTCTCTCTCTCTCTCTCTGTCCCTCTCTGTAGACTATCATCCCTGGTATACTTTGCCTTCAGCAAATCTGAGATTAACATTTCACAGTTTGATTTTTCAACTTTGATGACTTTAACAGAGAAAAGAAACAAGGATACTAAAGTTTTTCTTTGACAAATGACATAAAGTGAATAATAAAAATTGTTAAAAGTTTGTCTTCGTTTGTGAAAAAGGTGCAAATAAGCAATCCTTGCCTTATTACTTATTATAATCTTACTATGTATTGTAGTATAAACAGACATAGTTCACTAAAACAACAAATATTGTTATTTAAAAACTCCCGTGCAGGCAGTATATTTTACAATTCCAGGGAACTACCTCTTTGATATTTTTAATTTCAAACTTTTTTAATAAGCTGTCAAAATGAAAATATCGTAAAAGATAAGCATAGTAGATTTTTGTGATACCAAATTTATGTTGACTCATTGATTTTCGGAGTAATTTTCCTATTCTAGTTTTACATTTCTAAACTGAACTTTTATGAACAAATCAATGGAATGAAAATGTTATGACATACAATAAAATCATAGGATTATTACTATGGTACATTATATATTAAAACAAAAGGAAGGATAACCAACACAAATTAAGAGCATAAAAGTCTTGCAGACTCTTGGAGCATTTGTTATTATGAGGTAAATTAAAATTGGGATGGAGATTAATCACAAGTTTTTTGTATAATCCTAACAGAGTGACTTATCATTAAATCTAAGAAATAAACGTTCAAATAGCGAAATTAATACTTATATCAAAGATAATTAAACCTTCGTTTACATTACATTATTCATTTTACAATTTATCTTATCTGTGAGTCATTTTTCTTCATCATCTTACTTAATTTTTTTTTAAATGGAACAAATGGGGAAAAAAAAAATAAAGAAGAGAAAACTTTAGCATTTCAAATTAAAAAATAAATGGAAACAGATAAATAACCATACAACTGAGTTTAAAGTTCCAAGTTAATTATGCACACACAAAATATATGCAAACATCGAAATGGGGGCAATGCGGACTATGTGCATAGAAATGACAAAGGACAAAAGGATACAGAAACCAGTAACAAAAATTAACAAACACAATCCTCTCGCTTACCACAATACCATCTACACACTGTCAACAATAACAGAAATACAAACAATGTTACATAAATTATGCAACAAAAGTTTTATGCAAACATTTTGCCAATTAACCGCATTTTCTAAAACAAATTTACTGAGTTCGGCGCAACGGCAACGCAAAGCAAAACAAAAAACGCAGCAATGCAAAGCAATACAAAACTGAATCAAACAACAATAAACAACAACTAGGGCAACAACTACAACTATGAAATACTAATGGACAACGCAATAGCGTGGGCGTATGAGATACTTTTGTCTATTATACGCCATACTCATGCTCAGTGATTCTCTGCCTCGTTATTACGTAACATCTTTTTCTTAATGGTGTAACAAATTTTGTATCAATGTGTAAAAATTGTGGAAAAAAACATGCAAAAATATTTTGCATGTTCATACTATAGTTGCGAGAGTGCTTATGTATTGGTAAGAAAATGTAGTACCTACATATTCAAATGCAAGTCACGTCATCAATATTCAAAAATAATGTAGATAGCAAAAAATGGAAACAGAATCACAGGAAACGAGAAAGTCACTGACTTCAGACCATACAATAGTTTACTTGATGCTTTTCAGATGCAAAAGTTAGACATGGTCAACATGGTAAGACAAGCACATGGATAAAAGGCAAATTTGCCTACTTTGCCAGTGGCAAATGATAACAAACATACTTCTTGATGAGATTCTTTCAACGATTTTATGTAGTATAGGATAACATCAGGATTTTTTTTTTTTTTTTTTTGCCTTCCTCTTTTCTCTTTTTGTGAGTTTATTGTTCGAGAACAATAAATGACTAGTAGCGGCCTGGTGGTCTTTTAGGAATTCTTTGTTGATTGTGCATGTGTTGTAAGTTCCAAGGACAAGGCTCAATGGAAGAAAGATGTCAATTTAGCATAACTTTTTTCCTGTTATTGTACATTCAATGTCGAAGTTTACTTGAATTAACGTAAAATTCTGAATTGACAAACAATTTTATGTAACAAATTGAAGCAACTTATTGCAATTTTTACCAAACAAAATAAAAATGAACTATATATCCGATCGACCGTTATTTCAAATTTTCTAATTTTGGAACATTTACTGAATAAATATTAACAGTTATAGCAAAATATTTTTCATAAATTTGGTAAATAGCAAATTTAAATGACAGCGCAAACGAATCACAATGAAATTTAGTAAATTTATGTATAATAATATGGTCATCCATAGTAAACTGATGTCATTGGTGGCTTACTCAAGTGGGATACAGAAGAGGAGCTCAAAATGATATTGTCATCTACAGTAAAAGATGATTGCAACCTAATTGAAATGATGATCCAGTTGTGAAAAGTGCATGACGCTCTGCTCTCTAAAAAAAGTATACAAAGGCAATGCTTGATTCGTTTGGTATTTTTGCTTTAATTACCTGTTATTTGTTATTATTATCTATATACGATAAGATATGTCTGTACTAAAATTCAGATTTTTTACAGTTCACAAACTGAGCAAAAAAACTTTGCATAAATATGGACGAACCGGCGGTCTAGGCGCATATGATTTCCCTCGTGCTCGGCATATAATTCTTTGTGCGCTACCCGGTTCACGATTTCATGCATTAGTGTAAAAAGTACAAAGGTACTCATACTAAACAACAACAGGAATATTGAACAACAAGCAATAAAAAGAAACATGACAGTTAATGTTGTTTCATTTATACATGAACAATAATTTGAATAACAAATAATATATGTATTCTTTTTGTTGCTGTTGTACACGAATGTGTTCTTGTCATGTTTGTGGCGGCAGCGTGTTCGTGGTTGATAGCATTGACGTTGGTGCCACCACATATCACACATTGTTTGCACTTTGACTATTACAGATGAACATCAACTTCTAAATAGTCATAGAACGGTTTAATTCAGTCTTGTTAAATTTTCCGCATTTAAAAAGTAATTTCATTTTTTAATGGAAAATGCCTAAATAAAATTATAATAACAAAAAACAGCAAAATTCAAATAAAAGCAGTTTAATTCTTTTTAAATGTTTCATAACAAACTAAATGCTTATAAACAAATGTATGACAAGTATTCAATATTTATGTATCGTAGATGAAGGGGAAGTGAACGAAGATTATAAGAAAAAAATTGCTATAAACTTTAAAAGTAATAAAAGTTATAATTTAAAATATATGGAATGGAAAATATGAAAGCACATGGAATAACACAAAAATTCCGATGACTTTCATTATTATGTTTATCATGAACAAGGATTATGTAATGCAATATAACTGATTAACGAACAGCCAAAGGCATTCAGTCTGTTCTGTTAATAATGAGGCAAAAACAATAACTAAAGCAATAATAAGAATAACAAACAAAAATAAGAAAAATTTACACCCTCCAAGGATATTATCTTTTATTATTTATTTGTACATGCCCCCCACACAGATACAATACAATGAATCTTAATAAACTCAACGAATAACAATAATACCAGAGAGGAACACAACACTTTTATGTAACTTTCCGAATCGATTTAAAGTTTTTTGTTTTTCTGAAACCTGAACATGGCAAATGGATGAACGACGACACACCGCAGAGCGATGTTATGTGATGCGATGCGATACGCTGCCACTTCAGGATACATCCTGACTGCCAAGGGATACTTGTGCGTGTGTTATCTTCTGGTTACTATGTTTGTTTTGTATTTTCTCCTTTGGTCGTTGTCAAGGGATATAAAAACATCGTCGATAGTACATACATATAAGTACCAGCGGCAGCTGTAGCTACCGGCGAGTAGCCAAGCTTTGATAACAGTGACTCTGAGACTTTTTTTTAACATTGTTTACATGAGTCAACAAATCGAGGAATTTCCAGGAGATGGGATGAAAACGAACGAAACCTACGTCACTCACTTAGAAGTTCTAGTTAACTTGAGTTGACTTGATTGGGACAATATCTTCCCCTACCCCTTGTACTAAACACAATCACTCTATAAAGTTGCCATTTAGTTTTTACTTTCCAAACTTATTTTTATTTTTTGCTCATCTTTTTTCTTTTTTTGCTGTCTTGTTTGGTTTTGTTCCTTTCCATTCTGCTTGTTCTTGTGCTGAGTGAAGTTTAATATTTAACTCTAGTGGTTGGTTAGATTCAATATTATTTTAAGTTTGATTTTTTTTGTTTTTATTTTTGTATTCCTTCATTTACCACTTTTGATTTTCCCCCCACCCTTCGTATATTTTTTGTGTGGTTCCTTGACTTAAGTGAAACTGCTATTTATGGGGGTAACTTGATGATAATTATATTTGACAACTTAATGAGTGTGTGAGAAATAGTAATACTTTTTGAATTTTTTGGATCCTTTGAAATTTATATATCTTTCTCTATCTTTCTCTTATATTGTACCATAGAGTTTCTGCTTTTTCCTTCGAAGAATTTTGTGCATTTAAAATTTCTTTTGATTTACTTTTCTGTTTGTATTTATGTTGCTAATTATTGCAGTATATTTGTATACAAAAGTGTTGAATGTTAACTTTGTTTTACAGTTTACTGAAAGTTATTGAAAGCTGAAGTCAATAGAAGAAGATAAACAGTATTAAAGAAAATTTTGTATGTTGGAATAAAAAAAAAATATTTTATATCCAAATGAAATATTATTAATATTATTATATTGAGAAATTCTATTGCTCTTGTTTATTTTTGAAAGCAAAAAGTTAGAATGATTCAAACTGTATTCAGTTTCAAACAATTTCACAACTTTCAGCATTTTTCTTCTAGCTTTTCAATGTTGTTTCTTTGTGGGTTTTATCTTTAAAACGGAGAAAAGAAAATATTTTATTCTTTACTTTTTTCATAAGAAAGTATCACTTTTCACATTTCTTAATGTTTTATTGTGTTAGAATTATATTTTATTCTCTCTTTACTATCAGTAATTATTTTACACATTTATCAGAGGTCTTCTTTTTATCAAATTATACACACAATTAATAATATGACATCTTTACGAAAAATTCTCTTTAGAATAAAACAAAAATAAGCAATACTTGGCCTTTGTTGCTTCAGCTTTAATATTGTATTTTAGAATTAAGTTTTCTACTGTACAATAAATAAATAAATAAATAAATAACTTGTAAACAAAATATTAATTTATGAAATTATTGAAATTTCAGCAGATTTATCATCAACACATGCTACTATGTTTCTTTGGATGCTATAAGAAATATATGAAGTAAATAGTTCACTGAACTTACTATTTGGCAAAGTTTCAGCAAAAACATTGAGCTAAAAAAAAGGAATTAATTTATGGTAAGTACTATGTTTGTTTGTATGTATAACAAGAAAAAATTATAGATACAATTTTCGTAATTTTGTAATTATTTTCAATGCTTTTTATATCCATTTTTTTATGCCATTAAAAAGTAATATAAAATTACTATACACTATTTTTTTAAATTTCAAATTGTGAACAATTTTATTCTCACTTTATCTACTCCTTCTTCTGAAAACTTTGTCCATAGATTTCATTCCCAATAATATTGAAATAAATAAATAAAAAAAAAAAATTTATGTGTGCATTCCCCTGTTGCTTTTTATTATGCTGTTGCTTGAGGCTCAAATAATCATGAGCGAAAGACTTTTCATCTTTTCATTCCCACTATGTCCATTTGTATATAATTTCCATTTACATTGAACACATAAAAAATAAAAATGAAAAGAAAAATATGGAAATCTCAAAATTTTACCCTCTCTTATCACTCTTTGTCAATGCCAAAGGCTGTGGTTTTAGCTTTGTAACCAAAATTTCCACTGGGTCAAAGTCCGTCCTGCCTTCTGCCCTTCTATTTTTATCATTGTTATCCTTTCCTATCATCTGCCACTCACACATATATAAACTTACATATACGAACACTTATATATGTATAGTGAATCCTAGGCCGACTTCTGCCTGGCAGTTGACAAAATAATTTTGTGTTATAAAATATGCAATAAAATAAAAAATCTGACATGCGAGAAACAAAAAAAAAAAAATGAAAACAACACCATAAGCACGGTGAACCGCTCTATTTTGTATGAAATTCTCTTTGTTTGTGGTCGTGAGAGTGAACATAGCGGAGAAAGAGGGGGAGAAATAATGTTCGTCATCACAAAAAAAAACAAAAAACACTCATTTACATAATTATAAGATAAATAAAATTTTCATACAACAACAACAAAAGTTTACCGTAATACTGTTGTTGACACACGAATAGTAGTAAGAGGGACATTCCGCAAATAAAAGAAAAACAAAAGCCATGAATTAAAAGTAAGTGAATTGATGTTGGGGATTGATGCTGATGATGATGATGATGAAGATGACGACAACCAAAACATAAAAAAAAACCAAAATATGCAAATGAATGAAGCTTTTCATTCTGGCAATTGCGAGTCTCCGATTCTCGTTGTTTAATTCCATTCCAAAAAAATCAATAAACAAGTTGTGTACATAGGTATATATTATTAAAAATGTTTACATAAATACTTAGCATGAGTGTTATAGGTGAATACCCTCACATTTTCTCTTCAAATAACTTTACCTTGACCTGTGATGGCAGGTAGAATCCAAGCAGAACAATAGTTCATACAATTCATTGTTCGGACTTGTCATCCACGATTCATAACATAAGCGAGAAATATTAAATTGCAGCGGTGGTTGTGTTTATAGAACATCTCGCAGCTCGCGGTACACAAAGTATGTTTGAACCCACTGACAGGTGATCAAATCTGTTTCGCAACGTTAAAAGTTTCAAGAAAAAACACTTGAACTTAGCACATATTTTGTATTGACTTAGTTGTCGTTTCAAAATGATTGGAGACCAACTGATTTTAATTGTAGGTATTGTGCTACAATCATAGCAAAACATCATAGCAAAATGATACTCTTAATACCTCTTCCAACTATTCTGAAAGCTATAAAAATCAGAAGACAAAAGAAAAGTTTTCTGAATATTATGAAACCAAATCTTAGAATTATATAAAAGTATCATAAATATTCTATTCTCTAAACGAATTCAAGTATGTGAAAGCCAAACTTGACATTTTGCAAAATTTATTGCGCGCTATTTAAACTTGTCTGCAAGCCACACCTGACCGCCTTAACCTCATGCCATTTACAGTTTGCCAAATGTCCCGGAACGTTTAATGCTCACTATACTTACATCACTACCATTACTAAGCCTCTTACGTAGTATACCTACTTTTTTGTACTTTATATACAACAGTAAAAACTAACTATGTACATTGTTGCATAATGCATATCAGAATGAGGCTGCTATTACATTTACTACTATTCTTGCCGCATTTGCCAGTTCGAGGCTCGTGTTGCAGTCCAGTTGTCACTTTATAATTCATATTGACAGTTTTCAATTGTCATGTCTAAATGGTGCCATTTCTTATTCTTTGCCATTTCATGGATTTTATTTCCATTTCTATTGTTACCATTTGAGGGCCCTTGCCTTACTTTCCTTCTCTAAACACAATGATACATAGAACGTCATTTTATCTTAACCATCTGAGCATTGAATGAAATGCTTTTACTACAATAATTAAAAATTACTTTAAAATAAATGTGGCATTTGGTTGTTATTTCTGCCGATCACTTCTATATAGATATTAACTGTTAATTTGTGAAATTTAACCGTTGTCATTGTCGTCTAATTAAGTTTGAAAAATATCAACCTTTCTTTTTTTGACTTTCCGCCTTATTTTTCAGGTAGTGACAAATCGATTTGATCTTTTAGCTTCCTTTCTATAGTAGCCATCTGACATATGAATATTCAATAAACTTCAATAAATATTTAAAACAAAATATACACTCTATATGTGCAATTTATTGACATATTTTTTGAATTAGCAGTTGTGGTTAGGTTGCATGCTGCTCGTGGCGTGTAATTAATTTGGAATATGGAAATGCTTTTAGATAGAAAATTAGTTATACTTATTATTTTGCAATTGAATTCAATTAAACGATTGATTGAAAATATTTCATGTTTTTTTTTTTTGTTTTTTAAAGCTTATTTTTCTTGAAGGAAAATTCTATCAATTTAATTAGAAAATAATTACATTTTTACCAAACTAATAACGACACATGGCAAGTGAAGTTTCTAATTCAAAAATAATAATATTCATGAAAAAAGGGAATAACTGAATGATACTTCTATTATAATTGTTAAATTAAATTTTGAAATTAACAATTAGGATGTTTTGTTCCTTGTAATTAATTCTTAATTTTAAGAAAATAATAGCAAATAATAACAGAAATTGTGAAAAAAAAATTGTACAATTATAAATATACTAGCGTTAACCGGCGTGCGTTGCTACACCCTCTATGCGTTAATTGGGTGTTTCTTATAAAAAGCTTTGTTGTAAAATGTGTAATTAATAATTTACAATATATTTTAATATTCTATTATAACCTAAGCAACTTTAAGAATCATAAAATAATAGCAAATAATAACAGAAATTGTGAAAAAACAATATTGTACATTTATAAATATATATAATGGAAAAGTATTGTGGCGAGGAGAAATGATAGTTATGTTAAATAAAGATACTAAATATCAATTCATTTTTACAAATTTCATTTGAGACAAAGAAATCTATCTATATATATAAAAGAATGCCGTGTTAGTATCACTATTTATAACTCAAGAACGGCTGAACCGATTTGGCTGAAAATTGGTGGGAAGGTAGCTTAGAATCAGGAGATAGACTTTTTACTTTCTATCCTGTTTTCGTAGGACGTGACATAAAACGAGTGCAGGGCATACATCATTATACGTTTGATACCGTTGTACATTCATGTTGCGTATATCTTGAAATGGCAATGGCAAGCACCCTCAAGATTACACAAATCGAAAAATTCTGTGAGTGTAGTTTTTGGTGGATTCACCCTCAATTGCTCCTTGAAATTAATATTAATTTTCATTTTTATATTTACGATTACGACTTAGGATACAAAATATATTATTATTTTTTATTTTTATCGGCGGTCATCGTCTACAGCACTCCATTCCTCTTTCTGTTATAGATAAATTGACATTAGGACGTGAAGTGTAAATTTGTCACGATGTTTGTAACAGACAGAAAGACACTTCGGAAACCTCATAAAGTCATAAAGTATATAATTTTTGATCAGCTCGGCGTGACGAGTTGATTAAGCCATTTTCGCCTGTATGTCTGTCCGTCTGAATGTATGCAAACTATTCCCACAGTTTTAAGCTAGAGAGTTTAAATTTCGCACAAAGTTTTCTTTTCACCAGACGCTATACATTTGTGAGAATCAGCCGACCTTCGATCTACGTTTCATTGGTTTTGTTTTTTTTAATGATGATAAAGCTCATAAAGTAAAAAAACAGCCCATACAAACATTCCGCTTAGATATTGTTACGCCTCATGCTACACTACCATAATAAAAATTCAAAATTTATATTGTAGTCATTAACATACCTGTTTATTTTAAATTGTTCTTGTTTTCCCTCTTAACGACCATAAATGGCATAAGGAACAAACATTTCTGATATCTGCCATTGAACTGAAACTGAAATACATAAAGAGTGAAAAATGTTTCACCATTAAAAAACACACATTAAAGAAGCGACATACACGTATTTATTTAAATTCTTATTGGACAATTAAAGTTTATGAGTTCAAGATAACAATAATATAATTAATAAAAATATTTAATAATAATAATTTTAAAAATAAGCAAAACAAATGCAAAGTTAGTATAAAATACTTAAAAATCAAAGTGAAATCAAGTGTAAGCAATATAATATACATAAATACTTAAGAAAATGGACCAAGTTTGTGTATGTTTTTCTATATTCTACGGTCAACGCAAACTATTGAAATGGTGGTAAACTAATATTCGTGACTCAGATTTATTTAGTTCCTTCATCATTTAATGTAAAACTTATAACAGAAAATCTATTCACACCCATATCAACAATTTGTCATGATATTTACACAGATGCCTTGCCGTGTGTATGGGATGTAAGAAATTAACAAACACCTACACTTGGTGCTGCTTTATTGTTCCCAAAATCTTAACTTTAAATTCTTGTGCATATCATTTGACAATTGTATGACCAAAAAAAGCAAATCCTATACCAAACCACAGCCATGATTTTTAACGGGTGTTTCCAACTATTTCAGTTAAAACGCATGATTTTTCTTCGTCTGATTCAAATGCTCCCACGGGATCTGAAAGAAAATAATGCCCCAAGCACGTTCGAGCTAAGCACCTTCATCACACATCGTTTGTCACATTGTCGCTTTGTTGCTTTAACCTTTCTTTCTTTCTCTTATCATCCTATTTTTGCTACAACTTAGTAAAAACATTTTTATACTTGAATATAATATTTCTTTTGCTTTCGCATGAATGTTAAGTTAAAAAATGTCTCCTGGTATGTAGCTTAGATCCCTTTTACGCACACATCTGTATATCTCTGTACATATCTATATGTATATCTATGTATACGTTTGTATATGTTTATGCTTAACAAATAGTTGCTTTTGTTGTGCAACTTATTTACTTCCACACTACTAAGTCATGCTAGTTCTACGCTATTCTTTGTATCCTTTACTGTTGCTCTTTTATTTATATAAATGTCATAGTTTTTGTACCCACTGTTCGTTCCATTGTTGTCACTAATATTTGTTGTAATTTTTCATTTCAAATTCCTTTGTTTGTTTGCTCAAAGGATAAATTGCTTTTTGCACATTAACGCCTTGTTGGTTTTTATAGATTTATTCGTTTCTTTCTTGCTGCAATCGTGGGCGCGGACGTGGTCGTAGCCTTTTGAACAATATAATCAATTTCCATGCAATTTGTTTATGGCAATCACATGTTGTGACTAAAAGCTACATGCATTAGAATTGAAATCGATTTGTAAATGATTCTTATTTGAAATGTTGGAATTTATTTTCAAGGTTTGTGTTATTTTCTTAAATTTGTACATGGCCTTATTAATATAAAATCATAGTTTACTTTACAATGACAACTGAATGAACTCACCACAACCTGTCTAGCGACCAACAGAAAGTTCTAAAATAGAGAAAAATTTATTATACTCCGCTTGCTACAGGATTTCCAGCAACTTAAACATTGCTGCACAGATAGATCCGCCGTAAGAAGAAAACCACTTGTTATTTACTTGCTCCATTAGGCCACGATTATGTATTATGATTTTTTTGTTAAATAATTTTTTTTGAACTGAAACTTTTTTAGCGATGGGGAGTAAATCTAAAAAATATGAAAATGAAATGTGACAGAAATCAAAATTTGAATATGTTATTACTATATTGGAGCTATTTAGGTAAATACAATATGGAAGTGAGACTTCTAAAGTAGATGGCCAAGCAATAATACAAAATATTGTAGTGTTATATTGTTTCAATACAAAAGCGTTATTTTATTTATTGGTCATTTGGTCACGTTTTCGTACGTTCTTTCATAAAGTAAACACAATCAGT
Source organism: Amiota minor (assembly GCA_037043295.1). NCBI lineage: Eukaryota > Metazoa > Arthropoda > Insecta > Diptera > Drosophilidae > Amiota > Amiota minor. The sequence goes on from JBAMAW010001862.1 coordinate 167,719, forward strand.
AAAGCATTTTTTATCTCTCTCTCACTAATGCATAAGCGACAATGCTTATTGTTTTGTGGGTCTCCTCACTACGTCTCTGAAGCATCATCGCATTTTGATTTTCGTCACATTTCATTTTGTAATTTTTGGATTTACCTCCCTTCGCTAAAGAAGTTTTACTTCCATATTGTGCTTATGAGGGTGAGGCACACACTACTTAAATTTTCTTTTTTATTGTATATCCCAAATATAACTAGGACTGATATTGAAGTAACAGCTCCTACTTACTAACACTTACATACTCATAGGTTGCCTTCCTGCAAAGCAGAGGAAGTGGTTCCCTTTACAGTTCCGATCTCTAAATAAGCAAAAGGGCTGGTCGATCATTACGAAAAAGTCAATGTGAGTTACTTTTATGAACAATAGATTGTCAAGTTAATTGATATGGTCACATTTCCGCTTAGGACATTTCTTTTACTAGTAGTACTTATGGATATCTTCATTTCTAATATACCATGGAGAGCCTGTGATTATTGTAATGATCTTGAATTGAGATTTTTGCATAACATTAATATTACTCGCGCTTGCGGTACCTCACAATTCGGAACCAAATTGGTTTAATAAAAAAGGTAAACAGTAATACCTTATTCTTAAAGCTCAGACCAGATTTTGATTTAATTAGAGACAGGAAACTTTGTCCTATTAGTTTCATGTGTCTTTTCCGCTTTTATCAATTTCAGTTTCAGTTCCTGAAGAACAAGTCCTAAGACTAGATTATGAAAACAAAAAAAATGTATAAAAAGTTTAACAAAAACCCTTTACACAAAAATCAATGGAACTTTTTAATAAAATCATTTATTCCCCATATAGAAATCCGTTCGTGTGTGTGTCTGTCTCTCTCTGATGTCTAATTTCAAATTTTCAATGTAAAAACTGACAGTAATATTAAGTGTGCTTTGTAAGCAAATCCCCTAAGAGAAAAAACTATACAGATCCATTTTGCAATGAATGAATATACAAAAAAGGCTTGACTTAACAAAAACCTATGTCAAGTAAATTGTGAAAGCCAAGAACAAAAAAGGTGAAAAAAAGGAATATAAACATATATGGTTTTTTTTTTTTTGGCTTTTTATTATTTACAAAAATTTTTAGGAAAAATAACAGAAAATCCCTCTAAGCAATGCCGTGCATACTACGGACAACAAAAGTATTTTATATGTTTGGAAAAGAATTTCTTGAATGAAAGCTTAGACTCTAATTCCATTCCCAATAGAAATAGTCAAACCAAATCAAACGAACTTGTAAAGTAACAAAATCCTATAAACACGATATGTCACAAAATAACTTGGAAAATATCAAATAAAAACATTGATGGTCTTTCCAACATATAAAGAAAAGTAGTCAAATACTCTATATAAAATCCTTTCTTCAATGTAAACCATACAAGAGTCAGACATGATAAGCAATCGTGCCTTTTAAAAAGGAATCAAAGGCTGTGCATCCTTACATTGAAATGTTCCTGTCTGGTCTGCACTTCACTTCTGTTCTCTTCAACTTTAATGCAGACTTTTCTGCTTCGCATTCCAATCCAAACCAATGGGACACAAATATTGTTACTTAAAAATAAAAAAGAAAGAAAACAAGAACAGAACTAGCAAACTACTACATTCTATAGCCAAAAGTGGATTTCCCAAAAGACTGTCAATGACTAAATGAATAAAGCTATATACTATGTATTGTATTCATCTTAAATGAGTTTCAGTGGATGAATTTGTGTGTGGTTTTATCATTCATTGACTAGGAAAGAAGTTGAGTCTAACCCAGTAGACACTAGATAAATATCTTATGAGCAACAGCAATAAAAGCAAAAAAAATAGTAAACGACATCATCAGCCACACCACCCAAAAACTCAAAACCCAACTAAGGCAATCAGTAAAGTTAATTGGAAAATAACAAAAACAAGTTAACTTAATAATGAAACATTCAGAGATAGCAGACAACAGTAGCAGCAATAGTAACAGATCCAATGACAGCACCTTTGATTTTGGCAAATAACATTAGAGCATCTATTTAATTCAATGAGCTGTTGGGCTTTATCGTTGGCATTATGCAAATTAGAAGTACCAGCTAAATAAGAAGTTGTCAACCGACTTGAAGTGTTTCGAATAAATTGATTGTTGAAAGTGAGAAATTGCATACAACCTTTCTTTCGGTAAAAACATTACAATTTTAGTTCAATTTTTAAGAAAATAGAAAAAATAATCACTTGACAACATCAATGACTTTTAGCATGAAACATATCAATTGAATATTATCAAATATGAAATCTGAAATAAAATACACTAAAAGTATATCAAAGCCTTTAGCCAAGTAAGTCTAAATTTAATTAGGAAATGTTTTATCAGTAATTTTACTCGAATAAATAAATATAAAAAACTGAAAGGAAGACAGTAATAAAGTCTTATTACACATTAATTGATCTCAACGAAATTATTTGGTCTGCCAAAGATTAGAGCTGACATAAATTTCTTATACAAATTTCTGATTATCTTTGTTAGTTAATGAATTTGGAGCAGTCAATGTAAAAGTTAAATAGGACTACGTATAAAACTTTACAGTCATCTCAATCTGAAAATACAACACTGAACAAAATAAGAAAATACTGATTAAATTTATCAAAATGTGCAAGAACAGAGACTTGAAATCAAAATGTTTTAGCATTTAAAATGATTTCTTGAATTAATATTTCTAAGAAATTTTTATCCTACGATATTGTAAAGTCTTAATTTGTAAAGCAAATTGGAGTCCCATTTATGCAATTCTGTTGCTTTTTCTTATTTTTGCATCTTTTGTATGCTTTTTTTACTGACTAAGTAAGTACGAAATACTTCAATGGACGAAAACTTGAAAATAATCACGTATACGCTATGTGTGCTATGCTCTTGTCAAAGCTATTCTACTCTAAGACAATGCCACACAAACTACATGCTAGTATGGTTAGTAAAGTAAAGATGCAGATGCTTTACCAGATATTGTCCCCAAAAATGAAATGAAAGAAAAAGTTGAACGCAACTTAATCCTTTCTCTTTCATGGCAGTTAGCTCAACCCTTGTCGGTTCCAAAACAATACCAGTCAAAGTTGAAAGTTGTTTTCTAAGAAGGGCAACTCACAGATGCAAAATTAAAAAAGTTCTTTTCTTATATTTTCATGTCATTTGCATGTGCAGCGTTTTGCTGTCGTCGGCATCGTCTTAATAAAGAAACTTGTGAAACATGTCCAAAGATTAAAATACATGCAAACTACAGTCAAACTTCCATAGCTCGACCTTAGACTTCTTCAGAGTTTAGAATAAAAATTCTATAGAATTTTTCTTTCATAACTCGAAATTTCATAACTCGAATATCTGCATAACCAAACATAAGTTTTTCCACATGCATTCCTAAATCGCCATTTTTGCACGAATCCCATATTACAAAGTACTTTTAATTTGGATATTGACATCAATAGCAAGTTGCTTCAAAAAGCTACAAACATACGAAGGTAGTCTCAGAAATACCTGACTTAACAAACAAAACCTAAATAATTTAAGAAATTATTTCTATACAAAGTCTCCTTTTAGTTCGAAACACCTAGCTTTTCAATTCTATCCTTCCAGTCCATTGCTTTCACTGTTCCTTAGTCTCTATTTTGAAGTGATGAACCCATGTTTCATTCATGGTTATGAATAAACATAAACTCAGCTTTATTAATGTGAAACTCGATTCAAATATCCTCTGTTTTTCTTCCCATTGCACAAAGATTTCTCATGTCTAAATTTTCAGACAAAATGCAATGCCTACCATATTTGCTATCTCACGTCGACCGTCATATTATATCATTTTGTAAATTGTAGAGTGGTAGAATTAAATTAAATTAAAATTATTTTCATCGATCTCTGCATTGTTCTTCATAACTCGTAAGGACTCATTAAAAATCTGAAGTCCAAGAATTTGCTTTTGAAAGCGAAGGAGCAAACTCCCCCAGACTAGAATCCAGCGACGCTTTTGTTTTAGTTGGGCTAAGGTCTTTCATATGAAAATACTAATGAACATAAAAAAGATCAACTCATTCCTAAACACCGTAGAATCATTAATTTTCAACTTAAGCTTTATAAAGTTGGTACACTATAGAAGTACAATGGTTGGGAGGAAGAATTTATTTATTCCACTAATGAAAGAAACAAAAAATTCTACTCATATATTTGACGCGGAGTTAGTTGAAATGTGTGTTATTCAAGAAATGTATAAATATATGAACAGTCTTTCACCAATTTTCCTAGCCGTAATAAACCACTCCATAACTTAACATCTTCATAAGTTAAAGTACTTACTTTATTATTATTATAATAGAAGTTTGACTGTACATACTATATGAGTTACTCATTGCAATGAAAAGTGATGTCTATTTGTATCTTTTTGTATTTATAATATTTGTGTACAGTTCTATGTATCGAATGAGTGTGTTATGTAAGCTCAAGTCGTCGTAGTGCGATTATGAAATGAATGGAAAAATGTTTGAGAAAAACTGCTTTACGACAAATTCAGAATCAAGATATCGTTGTCGAATAACACAAAATTGAATATTTAATTATTGAAACTTTTTTCAGCTTAGCTTGCTTTTCTAAGTTAAATGAAGAACTTCTTTGTTGAAGCAGATGCATCATACAATGACAAACGATCAGAATCATCTCTCAAACTAAAGTTGAATGAAATTTAAAAAACGAATAAATATAAATGTTAATTGCAGCACTGCATTAATTTTTTCGCTCTTTCCTGTGCGTATGCATAATTAATATTTTTATGTCAATCTTACGTGTACCACTGTGTACCATTAAATATATGCACAGTTTCTGCTATTCTTATTTTAAACTTAAAAGGAAGTTTTAATTTATATTCGAGCTTTTATATTTCTCTTATTTATTTATCTGTTGCAGTCTGAAGTAAAAATATATAAAGATTTCGTTTGCTGAATCTATTATTCTTGAACTTTTTTCAATTTAATATTGACCTATTTTCATATGAAATTATACAGTTGTTAATATCATGCGAAATCTATGATTAGAATGATGAGATTTCAATTTTTTATTTGATTTCAAATAATTTAAGTTTACGAATACCCAAAAAACACTTATGTTCTATCATTTGATTAACCACCATGCAAATAGGTGCTTGAGACTCTTGAATGGCTAAAGATTTGCAAATGTATAATGCATAAGTGGGTATCTTTCTAATGGTGCACTTACTTAAGCAAAATCTTATCCAAACCAATTGAATATCAATACAATATTATGAACATAAGTTATTCAAAATTCAAAAGGTCTTAAGTATTCGTTGTAATACATAAGCTTGATAGCAAGAACATGCAACAATAATGATAATAAAGAGGTTGGTTTAAGGGATAAAGCCAAACGTCTTAGAATAGATTTCAAGAGAACTACATTTATGTTTATGATATTATCTTTTTATTTGATTTGAAAATATTATTTCAAAATTACTGAGAGTTCATTTTTTTAAAAGTTTGTAGCATCAAGCGAAGAAGTGGCTCCAGATAAATTGATGATTGGCAAGAGTTTTAGATATTAAGAAATAGGAAATTCATTTGCCATTCCGTGTAGGTAAATTTTAGAATTTTTTTGTTTGTAAGCAAGTTCATACTTTTATTGGAGGTTACAGTATCATTAGAGAATTAAGTGTTGCAAAAGAAGTGTAAGGTTGCTTATGCAACATCAAGAAGATTCTGTTATTCAACTGTAAAAAAATATAAAATGCTTTTACTTACATCTTGAGTCGTTTCACTTACGTTCAATTAAGGTATATGGTGGTATATGTTCTTAGTTACCCAATAGAGATTTCATTGTCGTTAAACAAATACTTCAAATTTTCAAGAAATTTATTGATAGCGTTCTACTTTTCACTTTTTCAACATAGTTTTAAATTTGTACAAGTATACTACATATCAAGAACTCAACGAGATGATCAAGGCACTCCTTCCTGTTTAATAGATAATCTGCAATATGTTATATCATCATCAACGTTAACACTGCTAAAAATAAATATTGTTATTTGCCTTAAATCAATCGCACGAAACTAAGTCATTTTGTTTTTAAACTTCAAGACATTTACAAATTAATTTTTTACTAGATTGAGAAGAAATATTAATGTCATAAAATAATAGATAATATGAAGTTTTGTAGCCCACGACATTGGGTAATTGGAATATCTGTTGCAATTATATTATACGGAATTTGGGAAGTCATTTTTGAACTGTTAGAAGGTAAATATTGGATATTTTCAAAAAGGCTTTTCTACCACATATTTATTATAAATGCATATGAAAAATTTTTAACCAGATACAAAAATGATATATTGGTCAACATTTGCTTTTGGTTTGCTGTTAATATCTATTGGAATCACAACTTTAGTTGCAATTTTTTTGGTAAGGAACTGGAAAGAAAACCGATTTAACTGTTATTATTATTATTATTACTATAAATGCACCGCAACTAATTTGATCTCTCAGAGAGAGAGAGAGTCCTTCGTCTATTAGCATTCTATTGTTATTTATCAACAATCAAGACTGTAATAAGCATATCCACTTCAACCACATAGCTGCTAATAGTGTTGAAACCAAGAGGAGTAAAGAAATCTATAACCAGAGTTCACAGTAGAGAAGAAAGTATCAAATATCATTAGGGTTACCATATTTATTAAATATAAAGGCACCTAATTCAGGTTGCAGTTGTTCGTCGTGCGGCCTCCACAAAAATATATATTTTATACGTTGACCGAATAAACTGTAGACTTTACTATACGCTTCAGCTTCAGATATGTAAATTTCAGATTTAGAAATATGTTGTGGGATATCTTTCAATTGATCGGAAGTGTGCGGTGAAAAAATAATTATTTTTTATCAATATGTAACAGCGGAAATATTTTTTTTATTTTTTATTTTTTGTAGGAATTCAGACCACTTATATTAGTATCAAGATTGTTATGCCTCTGTGCTAGTATCATAGCAATTATCATTTTAGTGCGTCATACTCTAAAAGACGACAAAAAGCATATTTTTTTAATCATAGACGGCATATTTGGATGTGGTAAAAGAAAAGACAATTTTCAATTAAAAGTATGTAATTAAACTATAATATTCTTTCCAGTTGCTCCATTAGTGTTTGGTTTTGTGCTTTGCGGATATTACACCTCAGAATGGAGAGAGGAAGAAAGACGATGAAACATTCATTGAGGTTGTGGAGAAATACATACATATCTGAAAGATGAAACTACAAAAAGATGATTTTTTGATCAAAGATTAGAAACTTAATTTTACAAAGTTTTATATACTAAATATATATAGAATAAAATCGAATAAATAATTTGAATATTGCACAAGACGCAACATAAATTTCGGCTCATTGAAACCCTTCACATTCCATTTTAAATTCCTTTGAATACAAATAATTCCAATTATATATGTCTGTATATTTTTACAGCAACAATAACAATTATGATTTCCATAAAAGATCTACCTACAACTTGCAGTAATCCGAGATAACAGACGGAAAAGTTATTCTTTTTTTTTTTTTTTTTTGTTTGTACAAATTCTTTAGAACCAGAAATTATTGCAAAGAAATAATATTTAAAAACTATTCATTCAAACTCAAATTTCGATGTAGTTTATTTTGCTTTAATCTGTAATTATCAATAACACTTTCTTTCAACTGCAATTAATTGCCTTTAACTGGAGTATTATTAATACTATATTATATTGGGGCCCAAACACACGCAATCCGTAAGTTATTTTAGCGAAATCCATTAAAAAATTCCATGTCAACTAAATTGCGGAGAAGGCTTCTTAGCAGATTGTAAACTCCATAAAAGACAAAACATTTTTCCACCCTTTCGAAAGAAAGGAACACTAATTCAACAATGATCATGATTTTTGAATAGTTTTTGTATTGGGGGCTGATCATTCCAGAAACTAGAGATCTTCGATTCTAACTTGATTGATAAGAACTATGAATATAATTTTAATGGAAATGGAATGCCTTCGATGATGAAGATAGCTTAAAGATTAAGAAATGTATAGAATGATGAGAAATGTTTGAAAGATGTAAACGAATTAAGTGCCATAAAGATTTCTTCCACATAATTTGAGGTTGACTGCAATACAATACTGATGTGAAACGTCAAATCGATCTAACCATATCACTATAAAATAATGCTAAATGGACCAATGCTTATATAATAGATAATATTATTTCCTTTTGAATACTTCGTTAAGAAGTATTACATTTTTCTTGAGAAAATAAAAAATATTTCATACTAACCGGAAATTTTTGGTCTTTTAAAAACCGTCATAATAAGTATATATTAATAATAATTTTTATTAATGTACACCACGAACTCGTTTTCCTTTGCAATATTCTAATGCGTGACCATATTTGATCTATGTGATAATGATAATTATAATTTAGCTTGATATCTTTTTTGCCACTTTCAAATCGGGAGAAGAGTTAACGGTTGGGTAGCCTTATATGCCTGTAGAACCAGACCGCGGAATCAATAAAAAAAAAACACTATTTTATCGCAACGACATTTTTACCATAAAATATGTCGTTATCTAATAAGAGCATGAACTCAAATGGGCGGTATGTATGGGAGGTACCACCTCTAATGGTCCGATTCGGGTGGTACCGACAAATGTATATAGTGAAAAGAAAGGTATAGTGAAAAGAAATGTTCGTGCAAAATTTCAGCTCTCTAGCTCTAAAACTGAGGGACTAGTTTGCATACATACAGACGGACAGACGGACATGGCTTAATCAATTCGTCTAATCGAGCTGATCAAGAACACCACTTTATGTATATGTGGTTTTTTTTTTTTTGTGTCTCCTTCTGCCAAACTTATAACACTATTCACTTCCGTGAAGAATATAGCAAGTCTCCCAGTGCCAAATTACCAAACTCGCCAGTTTTTGGAAGTGAGACTTACCAAGAACACGGGCCATATACCACAAATTGAAATCATATACATGTAGATGATTTCCCATTTTCCTCTATTTCCAGAGATACGAAAGAATTCTTGATGGGGAACAGGCAGCGTTTTAGCCTTTAGTCCAATGGCTCAGTGCCAATTTTAAGACGTCCGTCATTATCCGACTTTTTTCTTGTTGAAGTGTAATAGCTCGGATGTCTGTTTCGCTTTCTCAATTTTCTTCATAACATAGACTTACGTGCAATTATAATCCATTCTCATTCGAAGACAGTCAAATGCGCGGCGGGCTACTCAATTGCACATCGCACTGATCATTAGCGAACAACAGGTTATGAAAATAATCGTATTGACATGACGAATTAATTAAGTTTATTGGGTGAACTAATTAAATAAATTTTGAGCAAAAGTAAAGTCGCATGAGCATCGCTCAGGAGCTGTTGATTGACGTAAGCAACGATCCAAAATTGCTGAAAAGTGTCATATCTCTTGACGAAATATAGGTACATGTGTAGAGCGTAACTCCATTCCGAAGAAAAATATGAACTATTATTTTCAAATTTATTTATTGAAAAATTTATGTTTTATTTCCTTTTTTGATTCATTTTTATTATTATTATTTTTATTTATTATTATTTTATTTCTCTTTAAACACAAAAACAAAAAAGAGCAAGAACGATGTTTTCGCTGATGATTGTATTAATGAGAGAATAAGAGTTCTACTAAGACAGCATTAAGTAAAAATAAAAATATTCCCAGTGCAGGACACGAAACGCACTCCCTCGATTTGCCTGTCCTAATCTCTAACCATTACACAACGCAGACATTTTAATCATGTTTGCTTAAATAACTTCGATACATTTTTAAGAATAATCTTTTTCAATATAAGAAAACAAAAAATATTCCCAATGCAGGATTCGAACCCCATGCCATCGGTTTGCCAATATAAAAAGATATCTGACGATCCCATTTATAGCATAATTTTTTGAAATTTCATTCATGCCGTAACGCACGTAAAAGAGCTTCGCTCTAAAAATTTAATACAGATTCTTTGATTCATTTTTTGGAATAAGCAAAAGTCGAAGACGTGCCAAAACACGTGCAAGCAAAACAGTTGTCAAAATATACGCAGTCCACGTAAATTCAAAATTTGCGTTACTTTTTGAACAGACCTCGTATGCATAAATCAGAGTGCATGCTTTAGGATGCAAAGTTTTAATTTATCAGAAATAAATGAATGAAAGAATAAATTAGAATAATTTTATAAACTTTCCCAAAAGTACCATAAAATGTTGAAACCAAATTTTGAGTATTTTGTGCTTTTTATACAAACAATATTATTGCAATAATTTTAAACGATTATTGACAAATATTAAAACTATCTCTTGATTATTTATTATTTACTTTCAGTGCTACCATTTACTACTATGAAATAAATTTCATCTATTTCAATGTTGTTGTTGATATTCGGAAATGGTTATCCGGTTCAAATTTAAAAAAACCGATCTGATATCTACCTAAAGATTAAATCATTCAACAATTCATTTTATATTAAGTACGAAATGATTATGAAAATTTAAATTGTTTCGTAAAGTATGCAACAGTTGAAAAGGATTTCTTTGAATGATTTAAATCCAAAAATGCGGCTGGAGTATATCGTCATCAAAAATTTAAATTCAAAGTGCACAAACAATCATGGATCTAAAAAGTGCAACAGATCAGAAAGACAATAGACTGTTGAACTAGGATCAGGCAACAGAAATTTGCATTTACCTTAATATTATTCCACTTTCTATTCTTAAAAGAATATTTTATGAGCTAAAAAAGGCTGGAACGGATTACTTAAGAAGACAATTTATAAGTAAGCAGATACGAAAATGCTCAACTAAGTGAAGACAATAAGCCTCAATAGTAAGAAACATTAACAATATAAGCATTAATATGCTAGCAACAAAATACTGCAATCTTGACTAGGAACAGGTTGTGAATCAAGTAAAAACAAAGATATTGAAGGCCGCAACATGAGTGACTTACATCGAAATGGCGGTGTCAAGAGTGGCGGTACTGAACACACACCACGTCTACAGAAGCAACATTCCCTAAGAATGGGAAGTGACAACAACACTAAGGGCGACTATGTCATGGAGCTTAAGAAATATCAAGCAGCATTCAATGGCGTTGCTTCCTTAAGTAATGGTCACTCAGGTAGTCGCAATCTTCTGATGCAAGCTCACTCTGATCATAGCACAACAAGTGGCGGAGGTAATAGTACCACAAGCAGCGCTGCAACTACAACGGCTATAATGGGCAAAAATAACCATAATGGAGTTGGGGAAATACAATTCGACGAACATGAAATATTCTATGTATCACCGACAAAGAGGAAACATTTTAATGGTTCTATGGGTAGCATGTGCTTACGTTCCTTTAGTCCAACTACATCCGCAAGCATTGCACCCAGTTATCCTAGTATAAGACCCACTACAGCCTATGAACAGAATAGCTTCGATAGCTATGACATTTCATCACATTATTCGGATACGGCAATGCAAGTACTACGCTCTGGTAGTTGTTCCGGTGTTGGTGGTATCATTGGCAGTAATAATCTAGTGACTGCTGTAGGTGGCAGTGGTGGTGGTAGCAGTTCGAATAGTAGCCTGACAACATCATTGTTACCACATCGAACACAAAATAATGTTACTTTCTCCAATTGTGTAAGGGAACAACGGATGCCCGCAACTCGTTTACATCATCATCAACCAACGACTCAGCATGAGACACAGAATACCAATCGTGGCTCTCTAAAACGCATTAAAGGTCGGAGTAATCAATCCTTATGCTCTTGTGATGTTGGTGATGAGACGGAAATCAATCCAGATCCAACGCGACCACTCTATGAGTATAGCCTAGAGCGGCGTCGTAAAACGCATACCTATACATGTGAGCAGAATGCACAAATACTCATGAGACTGGAACGCGAACGTACTCGTAAATTATCACTGACTTCTGGTGGAGGAAGTGGAAATGTAGGTGGAGCAGGCAGTAAAGATGATACACAGGTAAGCTTAATCCCAAAAACAAAATACTATGAATTTCAAAACTGTTTAACAATGATTTTTTTTTTTTTTTTTTTGTGAAATTAAGACTTTATTTTGTAATGTAACATAATTTTGATTTAGAATTTATATCAGTTAACATTTGAGAAACGCTGGGTTACACAACAATTAAAAAAATAAGTACAAAGCAAAAAAGATAAGTACAACAGATGGAAAACGGTACACATCAAACAACAAGTGACATCAACGATCAGAAAATACTTGCCTTGATTAAAATACTTTCAATTGAGAATTATAATTTATAGTTTAGTTTAGGTCTGAAACAAAAACTCAGGAAAGCATATAGGGCTGCTGTTCAAAAAGACTCAATATGACGATACGCATGCTATCACATAAATAAAATACTAAATCCAATTTATAAAAGTGCTGCTCATGTTTAATTTAAATTTTTATAACATTAATTAATACAAGCGACTAAGTAACATAGGTAAATATAATTTCGGGTATTTTACTATTCCACTCGCGAGGTACAAATCTGATATTGCATTATTATTTTTTCAACCTTGCTTTCCGTTGCTCGATTATTTTAAATTAATATTCGCTAACCTGATATTAAATGAAAATCTGGCACTATAAATATGCCTAAATAAAATTTGGATCCATCTGTCTCATATTCATTTCTTCATTAAATGCATACATTATGCTTTAGTTTTTAGAATATTCACAAATAAATGTACATTTATGTGTACGTATTAAATGCGTTCATATGAAAATAGAACTAAATCTATCACGCCACGATGTGCTTCAATTATTGTGGTATACTACACATTTTGCTGAGTCAAGCATTGTTTTGTTTTCCTGTTTGCAAGACTATCTTTCACAAACACTCGTACCATATGAAGTTGTCTACATAATTATAAAAGTCTTTTGAAATTTAGGAGTATAAGATAAATGTTTACACTTGAGGAACAAGAATATCAACTTCAAAGTCGAAGATAAAATATAGGTCAATAATACATCCTAGGAATTAAATTAAGAGCAACAATTTCCTGCAATCAACTATCTTATTTCTTTATTTGTTAATACTTTAAAATTTAATCAGATGGAAACAAAATTTCGTTTGTTATCACTGAAACCCAACTTCAACAACAACAATTTCACATCCTATAAATTGTCACACATCGTTTTTGTAATTCTCTCAGATCCCGCAGACTACTGCGAACACCCTACTTGGCGTTGATCCCTTTGCTTGTCCTCAACTACTAACATCTCTCAATTGTTTCTCTGTCTCTATTTATTTTTTCTCTTTGTTTTCTTCACGCTCCCCTTTTTCTGTCACTCTGTCTATGTATTTGTCATTATATCCGTTTAAAGCTCTAACTGGAGTAGAGTTTGTGACTCATACAGAAAACGCCTTGCGCCCTGAATAACAAATCGCTTTGACACATTTGACGAATGCATTTGAATGAAAAAAAGGATGTACATACATACATGTTTCTGATCAATTAGGCATTGTTAAGCTGTCATTTTGAAATTTTCAACTTTTGTAGCAATTGTGTGAAGCTATAGATTCCATTCCATTCCCTGCAACTTTGTAGCGGAACTTACACCAACAAGATAACCCAACAATTAGAATTAAATGCGAATAATAATTTATGCAGAAGTACATAGTGCATAACGTAATTTATGTAGTCTTGGTACTATTGTAAGCCTGTTACTATTCATGCCATCAGAAATTTCATTTGAAAAAATTTAGTTTCGTTCTTTTGTTGCTTTCTTTCTCCAATTCATTTTTAGCCATTTAAAAAATTATTTTTTGCTTCCACTAATATGTAATCTTTCACTAAAAAGGAAATGCAAGACTTATCTTATTAGATACTAAAATTAGGGACAGATATACCGAAATCTATTTAAGATATGGTTTTAAATACCGTTCCACATGTTAATCATGTTAAACATCTTCGTACATAGAAAACTGTGATTTCTTTCTTTTTATATATAGGAACAATGAACTTATAATGTATTTTTAATATTTAAATATCAGGTTTTCCATTAGCGACCTAAAAACTTTCAACGTTCACTGTAAATGCATCCTTAAACCAGTTACCAAACTGTGAATGTCAAAATATTTAGTAAAGCCAACATTTTCGAAGTACATGAACGAACAAAGTTTATAAATAATTAAAATTTATTATCGAAATTCCGAGTCGGCGACAGCAACTTTAAGAGCATTAACGCCAATTTTTGATCGTAATAATCTTCCCAGTATACAAAGAATTCATATTCTAGTGAATAAATTCGAATCTACATATTCGCTTTTGGATATTCCCGTGCCAGGGAGACTATAAGTTGGTCGAAGTGCCGAGATTATTGCTACCGTGCAAGCGTCCGTTGCAAACGTACCAAAATAATCGATTCCGTGACGTTCTCAAGAATTGGGCATCTCTCAGTCCACACTATGGCGAATTTTGCAAAAAAGTCTTGGCGTACACCCTTTTAAGATAAAGTTAACTCAAAAACTAAAGCCTCTCGATCATATGAAGTGACGTACGTTCACGAATTGGGCTCTTGAAATGTTGGAAGAAGATGACCAATTTCATCGCAAAATCATCTTCAGTGATGAAGTAAATTTTTGGTTAAACGGTTTCGTCAACAAATAAAATATGCGTTATTGGTCAGGTGAAAACCTTTGCAACGTGATTTCTTTAGCCAATTGCATGGGTTAGACATCAACGATATGTGGTTTCAACAAGACGGTGCCACATGACCTAAACAGCGGGTGTAACAATCGACTTATTGAAATCCAAATTCGGTGAACGTGTTATATCGAGAAATGATCCTGTCGATTGGCCACCTAGATCGTGTGATTTAACACCTCTATACTTTTTTTTTGTATGAGTTTACGTTAAATCATTGGTCTATGCCAACAAGCCAGCTTCATTAGAGGATCTCAGAACCAATATTGAACAAGAGATTGCGTCCGTTTCCGTCGAAATCTGGGGCCGAGTCATCGATTGAGTTCAACGAGTCAAATATTTCCTATATCTCTAATACAGTCATACACTTTAACTTTAATTTAGAGGAACATACATATGTTTTTCAAATAAACTCATTTACTATCTTAAGCTTGATATGAAGTTATTTATTGTCTTTTCACGAGAACGAAATTGAATTTTAATCTTTGTAAAAACAAAAAGTGATGTCAGTAGCTTGGTACGCCAATGTATGGAATTAAAGCAACTACTTTTTTCAATATTTTATTGAATATTCTTTCATTAGAACTACTGGTTGAGCATTGAATGCACCAATTTTGCTATTGCTTCACTTATTTCGCATAACATCCTTAATCTTATCTGAAATATCTCTTTTCGTAATTCTTGTTTTGGAGTGGCAACCATACGAGTATTGTATAACAGCCACATATGTACTTTATGTGTAGTAGTGTGCGTACATAATTTAACTACGCTTCAGTTCATATTATTTCTCAGAATATCTTATTAATAATTCGAGACCAAAATATTTTTAACGAATATCACTTTTCCTACTCCAGTAGCCGCCATGCATCCCCGTACCATATCACCACCATGCTTAACTGTTTTAACCATGTTTTTCATAATCCATTTCGATAAAAAATTTAGTTTGAGTAATAAAATTTTCAGATTTCGATTTATTGTACATTGATATTTGTCGACGGCTGTATTTTTATCATCAGCACATTTCATTTATATTTCACAATCCTCATATGAAAAAGAAAACAAAAAAAATTTCTTTAAATGTGAAAAATCTATCAAAAATTTCAAGAAAATGAAAATGATCAATTTAAAGTACATTTAGCTGTGTAAATATGTTGTACCATTTTTCTGTCCTTTGCTTTACTTATCAGAAAAGAAAATTAAGAAAACTAGCAGAATTGCACACACACTCACATACAGTCGTTAATATGTGTGTGTCTGTGTGTGTGTGTGTGTGTGTAAAAAGTCATAAGTAGTAAGAAGAGGAAAACTATTACAAAGTGCTATTATTCAGCATTACGCAAAATCAGGAACTTGCAACAAAAACGAGCTCAAGAAAGAACAAGGAAGACTCAGATGAAAGGACCAACCGAAGCAGAATCTTAAAACAAGAGTTGTGAAATAATTTATGATCAAAATTGCACTGCACAAAATGGCATATGCAGAGACAGTAAGCAAAATGATGATGATAATGATAATGATAGAGATGAAAATGAGATGGAGATGGAGATGGAGAAAACAAGACGAATGATTTAATGTTGGATAATACGTTGCATATTATATCAAAGTATATACATACCATAACCAACATTATGAAATTTCAGAAATGTTATGCAAAACATACAATTATTATTTATAAAACTACAAAAAGAACAAAGAGAGAAAAAGACGCATTGATAAGATGTCAGTAGCCATTTTATTTTATTTTTTCAAGAATATATATATAATACAAAATGAAATTTAAAAGTGAATCTGCAACAATAACATTCAAAAGAACGATGAAAGGCATTTTTGATTTATTTATTTTATTTAATATGTGAGGTGATTTCTTTGTATTTCATTAGAAAATAAAATGAAAATGAATTAAATTTTTCAGTAAATTAAAAACATCAGTCAGCCATAGCCTTGCTTATGACTATAAGTAAAATTAAAATTATTATTCAACTTCAGCAATCCTAATAAAATGTATTCATATAAAAGATGAATTCACCATAATTCGGCAATACTAGATTAAATAAATTGAAATATGAAATTGATGTTACTAAACTTAAAATTAATACAAATGTTTTTGACATTAAATGAAAATTTTATATTACTGGAAGTTCATTGTATTTAACAAGTGCAAAATAAATGAACAGCACATAAATAAATCATCATCAAATAAACCAATTCTTGGTGAAATGATAATTTCTTTTGAAATGAATTTGAATGAAACAAATTCAATTATACACTGTCTATCCATTCTATGAAGACATAGTTTGTATTTGTTGGTATACAGTTTTCATATTTTGTTATTGGTTTTCATTTTGTAATACATAATTTCAATAAAAGGACTCATCCCATTTTTATAATATCGTACAATAATTGGGTTCAATTGCCCATATAAATATGCAATGCTATTTATTAACATTTCTTACCTTTCAACTTGTACATATAGAAGAAACTCTTGCTTTGAATAAATATGTACTTATACACGAAGCACAATGCAGAAAACTTTATAAACAATTTCCCAGATTTTCCGAGATATGTTGGGAGAAACTTTAAATAGGTTCTTGTTATTTCTGTCAAATATTCTGCCAGACTTAATAAAACTTAAATCACGGTCTAATATACATGGATAATCCCAGAAGTATTCTTCCAGATGCATAGAATATTATTTGAGAAGAATGACTATTAAAAAAAAGTACCAACCTAATAAAATGTATGTTTAAAACTTCTTTGCAAAGTTGTACATTAATAAAGTCAAGTTTCTGCGTTGATTTATAACCATGGATGAAACATCTGAGACTTCCTGGCATCAGTTTTTTCGGATGCGCATGGTATAATATCATTAGTTATAATCTTCAGATAATAATGTTCAGAAATGAAAAATGCTCAAAGCTAAGTATTATGGGATCTTATTGCTGCATTTGTGTGATGGAGTCAAGAAAAACGACTGCATTTGACGAAAGAGAATGTTTTATTTCATCAAGACAATGTATTGTACTATGTAGTTCACAAATCCATTATTGCTATAGCTAAAACCAATGAGTCAAAGCTCGAATAGCTTCCACATATACCGTAATCTATAATCCTATGGGTATCGAAGTTACTCAACATCCCTGAGAAAAGTGAACCGGCCTGAAAGGGAAACTATGTAGAGAAATAAAGTTTTTCAATATTTCTTTTATTTTGTTTTTTTAGCAAGGTCGGGTATTTCTAGGTTTACCCTCGTACTTATATGGTAGTTTTCATATGATTTTGTAGAGATGAACAACAAGTTTTTTATGAAGAGCTCTTTCAGTATCATAACATGACAAAACTGACTAGTCGTGTTTTCCTTCAAAAACAGTTTTAATTCATTTATTTTTTTTTTTTTTTTAATGAATTTTTTATTATTGGCGAAGAAATTTAAGGTTTAATTCATTCTACTGTTTTTTCCTTTTTATACATACAACAAAAACAACAAAGATTTATGTTCAATGTTCTTTTTTTTTCGTTCCTTTCCTACTTTTTGCATACAGAGCGATACACTTAGTTCTTCGGATGTGGATGTCATTCCTCCAGTGCCCCCACCACCACCTGCCCTGATACGAAATGGTAGTATGCGTAGTCAGCGTGTTCTGCAATTACAACAACAGCAGCAACTGCAGCAGAATGGTAGTGCCACCAACAATATCATCAACAACAATGTCAGCAATTCGACTGTGGCAATTGCAACACTTTACAGCAACAACGATTTGTTGCAGGACTGCACCAAAAGTGCCCTCGATGTTGGCTCCAGTGTAATCGATGACTGCACAACTTCCATATTAAAGTGCGCCAATGCTGTTGGCAACGAAATCCAACATGCAACCAATGGCAATTGTAATACCAACAACAACTTTAACAACAATATGCAAGGTAAATCATCCTCATTGTTGTTGTCGACTACACCCGCGGCAGTAGAATCTGGAAAACCGGATGTCTGTCAGCAATCACAGCACCTGCAGCAACAACAACTGCAACACCAGCAGAGTACCGCTCTCTTTCCGCAGCCAACAATAGGGACAACAGCAACAATTTGCGAACAATGACGATATATACACACCATTCTCAAAGAAATCAGATCCAAGTTTATGCTTTTTACACACTACTGCTAGCGGAGTTCCATTACCGGATTTAACCAAGTCGCAACGTGATTTGCGACAAACCCTTGCCGCTGCCGCACATAGCAGCACACTAAATCTGAGCAAATATAATACAATTGGTCCGAGTAGCGATTATGCACGTCACTTGGCACACTACACTTGCTACTTGCAAAAGCAGCATCAACAGCAACAATTGCAGCATATGCAACAGCAACGTTGCCGTTGTTTCTCGCAATCGCTATCGAGTTTTCCGCGTGACTACTTTGGACGCCAGCAACAGCAGCAACAAATTCAGGCAGGTTCCACTCGCTCGATAAGCGCAGAACGTGGATACAATGACAATCAACCGCAACATCAAAGTAAAAACAATGGCAGCAGTAACATATTCCATACTGGAGCTGAACATGACTGGTTTAATGGCGACAGCATTGGTCTATTGCCAATTAATAGTCGTAGCTATAGCAATTTAGTTGATATTGGTGATGTTGGAGGTGGCGGTGCCGGCATTGGTAGCGATGGACACCATATTCTTGCAAATTGTCGTCTGCCATATCAGAAATTTAATACACCTGGAGGAGCTGCAACAAACAATATGGGTACCGGCAGTAGTATATGTAGTTTTGGTGGCAGCGCTACTGGCGGCCTAGCCAATGCCATCTCCACTTTTACCATGACATCACTGGATAGCATTAATAGTGGCCTTAAAGAAAAATACCAACAACAAATGCAACAGCAACACCATCATCATCCACATTCACAGTCGCTTCCAGGACGAGAGAAACATAACCATCGGCATCACCATCATCAGCATCAACAACAATTACATTCAAGCGTTACGAGTATTATGCCATGGAAACATCGTCAATGTCCCAGTCGTGGCTCATCTAGTTCGGGAACAAATTCATTCCGTAAGTAACATTGTCAACCGAAATCCCACCCCAAAAACTCCTTACATACATTTCTCAATGTCGATGCATGTCTCATTGCACTTTATGAATTACTTCAAATGTTTCACATCAGTGAAGGCTTGAAGCATCTCTTCTCTATCTAACAAATCCCACCGGAACCAAAATCCCTTCTGACTGTCTCAGTATACGTGCTGTGCTCATCAACTAGCTTTGTGTAGCATTCATCATCATCATCATCGTCGTTGCCATCATCATCATGAAATATTTGGTTTTTTGTAAGTGAATTTTGTTGCAATTTAGGTACTATGTTCATTCATTATACTCTTCACGGAAGTGAATAATATTATAAGTTTGTCATGAAGTTTGTAATAAGCAGAAGGAGACAAAAAAAAAACCAGTTAAAGTATATATATTCTTGATCAGCTCGATTAGTCGAATTGATTAAGCCATGTCCGTCTCCCCGTCTGTATGTATGCAAACTAGTCCCTCAGTTTTTGAGCTAGAGAGCTGAAATTTTGCACGAACCTTTCATTTTACCATACGCAGTACATTTGTCGGAACCAACCGAATCGGACCACTAGGGGTGGTACCTCTCATACAAATTACCCATTTGAACACTATAATGAAACATTCAGTGCGTCTCGTGAAGAGTATTTCATCTTCGGCATAGTCGAAGATAACCTTCTGTCTGGTTTTTGATATAAATTCAGTTTTCATCTATTTTCTTACAACTGCAATGAGAGACAACCACAGTTGAATCTATGTTTTTTGTCATTGTGACTTAATCCTTTCAAATGCATTTCGATGTCAATTTAATTTCAAAATATTGAATTTATGTTAACATTCAAATATCAAACTAACAACCAACCAAATAACATGTACCCTTATGTTAATTTTTCCGGCACATATTTCATTCATATTTTTCTTAAAGATTCCCTTATCCATCCGAGTTATCATCAGAGTTTTTATCAAAAGCTTTCATTCCTATATTACTAAAAGGAACTTAATCTTAGATTTTGTTGTTACACATTTGCTATAGTGTTCAGATCATCATTCCTGAGATATATTTTAAACAGCATACTCGTATATCAATAACTGAACGCACCACCATATATCTACCATAGTGTAGTAATCAAATGATTGATACCCTATATACGAGTATAATGTGCATCTCTTTTTTTTCTGACAAATAAGTTTTGTCGATTTCATGAAACTGTATGAAATAGTGAGACATAAGAAAGCGTTCGCAAAATCCGTTAAAATTTAGTATAAATTGTTTCTATCGGACTATTCTAATTGTATCAAACTGTATGGAATTGAGTTCTTCCTTGTTTTTAAAAACAATTTTTGATTTGTTAAGTAACTTACACCTTAAATGAATAAGTTAATAAAAATAATTAATTTCTTTTCTTAATTAATGAACTTGGATAACTGTGTATTGTATGTCAGTAAAATATTCAATTACTAACTAATTGTAAATCAATTTCCTAACCAATAATTCAACTGCAGAAACATCTTTTAACATTTTGCAATTCAAAACATTTAACTAACCTTTTATCTCGATTGTCTTTTCCTTAACCAACTGAACAAACTTATACACTTGGAGAACCCAACCACTTGATAATCAATGACACTGTCACGGCAGTTTCATAACAAGCAATCTATGCATCGGAACCAACAACTTGGACTTGGTTTCAAACTTATGACAATCATACCCACATTCTCCAATACAATTGTCCTTGACACAAAACACACTTATACCTATACGTATGTACGAGTATATAAATCCTTTCACTTTCGTCTATTTGCTTCCACAGGATTTGATGCAGCAAAACATTGGTTGGCAGTCAGTTCGATACTCTTGATAATTGGAGCAGCAAGCGTTGCTGTACCTTTGGCACTTCGTGTGGCAGCTAGTAAGTATAATACATCTATAGACAATAAATCAATTATGTATGTTAACTAAGATACACGCACACATATATTACGGAAACACAGGAGGTAAATGAGTTATTTCGAACCGAGTTAGAAACAAGAATGAATGAACCAACCTACTGTGCAAATGGGCAAAATGAGTCATAAAGTGTTAACAATTTGTTTATTAGTGATTCTAATTCTTCCTTCCTTCTTCATTTATCCAAGGTGCTCCTTTTGAGGAACGATTGCGTGTTGCTGTGCAACTACTCGATCAAGTGCCTTTAATCGATGGCCACAATGATTTACCATGGAATATACGCAAGTTCCTGCATAACAAACTTAATGATTTCAAGTAAGTAGAGCAACCTATATTAGTTTTATTTTTAATTTTCCCTTCTTCTAATGACAAACTGCATTCTAATTAAATTTCTTTTTTTATTAATTTTTTTTTTTTTTTTTTTTAAGCTTCGATGAAGATTTACGCAATGTTATGCCATGGGGTCGCAGTCACTGGAGTCACACAGACTTGCAACGTCTTAAGAAGGGTCGCATATCGGCACAGGTATATACAATATCATCATACAAAAGCTGAAGTACTTATTGTGCGAGTATATTGAAGTAGCCTTAAGAATTATTCTTTTGAACCTTTAGTCATTTTTCTATTACTTCATAATAATTAATAATGTCAGCATAAATTTTTACTGTTCAATACATAGTAACATGGGCGAAAGAAACCAAGTCAAGTGAACCTTAACAATATCTATCTACTCTGAGTAAGCGGACTTTTCAGTTACTTAATAAGCTTCGCATGTTCATAGATTTTTTTCAAAGGATACTTTTCAAGTATCTAGAAGAAAGTAAAATTGAGTAGTCAATATTACATTGGCAACTTATATTACTTAATACTTAGTACATTTTTACGTTTTATTTTTTGTGCTTCTTCTCTTGTTTTACACCTTTTGCACTTGAGGTCCTTTGCACTTTATTCTTTAATTAGTAATTTCACTTATCCTCAACTCATTTTATTTATGGGTGTCAAGGAAAAGAAAGTTGAATATAAGATGAAAGTTGACTTAATTGTTATTTTCTTGCTTCAATTAAAAGACTTCGCCCATTAAATAAATGCCAAATAAGAATTCACTTAATTTAGTTTCCTTAAAAGGGAATACGCAACACAAACTTGAAAATGAAACCATTTAAAATGCAAAATATATTTTATTATCCGCTTAAACAGAAAGCCCAACTTAAGTTTTGCACTCAAATAAAAATCAATTTAAATTGTGAGTGCTTCCGTTATACCTCCTTATTAAAGTTTATCTATCTAATATACATATAAAAATTAAAATTTGTTTGTTTGTTCGAGTCTTATGCGCGAACATACCGTAATGAAATTTTGTGTAAGTGAAGTTTTGTGAATCAAATGTTGCATATAAAGCTTAGAGACAATTTCAAAATTAATCAAGTCGTGTGCTTCAAAAACCACAGAACACAGAGAATATGTCAATCAAAATATTCGATTCTAATTCGTCTGATTTTTCCAAAGTATTTCAAGTGCTACGAAATGTACTAGGCCAGGGAGATGTGGATTATATTGTTTATTTGGTTAGTCCCTGCAATTTATTATGTGTCTGTTCCTTTATCCTAAATAAAGGGCAGCGGGAAGCAATAATGAAATACCAGAAATGTAATTCAACTTATTAATAGAGATGGTTAAGGGTTCGCACTTAACTGGCGGTTTACTGAAAGTGAAGAAATTCTTTTTGAATTTGTTCTATTCATGATCGTCCTGATTACATAAAATCAAAAAATTCTTGTGGCCTTGCGACACCGGGCCAGATACTCTAGCATCTTATAAATATATTTATGTAAAACTGTCTGTGATGAACGTCAAGAACTTTCTATTACTCAAATAATTCATTGCAACCTTTAAGCGATAATTAAAATTACAATAATATTATTTTCCCTACTCCTAAATTTGTAAACTATCTTCAAAGAAACTTACAGGGTACAGGGTAGCTGTAATATTCACAGCAATTGAATCGGTTAAGAAAACTTAATGTAAGTTTCACAAATATGATTCCGTGGAATGGCAGCGCATACCTTTATAATAAGATGTACTTGTTTTTTTTTTTCTTAAATCTTGTTTTATCTATTCTCAGCATCCCTATAAAAACATAAAACTTTCAATTATATTCTACTTTTAAAAGGTTTCTCTTTAAAAGAAAAAATTGGATTCTATGGGATCGCATGACAGGATTATATTTCAAGAAGTTAAACAGCTAAAAAGTACAAATACTTCAAAGAACCTATTATAATGTATAGCAGAACAATGCATTTTTATAAACTCGTACAAAGTACTTGGCAAGTAGTTCAATTTATGTTGTACTATGACTTAGAACCGACTGAGCAAAGTTTAAATAATGGCATTCAGATCAAATTGCATTGGTTACTCTCCAATGCGATGCAGCAAGATATTTGGTTGAGTAATTAAATTGAGTGCAGCATAATTTTGACTAGAATCTCCTTATTTTGTTGGCTGGCAGGTATTCATTTTAATGCAATGCGATGATGTAGATACAAATGTATCTACGCCAATGCATGCACGCACTGGTAACAACAGCAACCTTGGTACACACTTCATTGCTTCGTTGGTTGCTGTCGAGTAGACTGAAAGTTCAAATTACTTTCCAACAAAGAAGCAGATCGACCGACCGACTAACCAACCGAGCGGCAACAGTGCACACAAATTTATGGCACAGAACTATAGAACATAGAAATAACAACAAGAAGGGTAAGGCAACGATGCCAAATGGAAACAATAACGTGAAAGAGACGTTAAAACTAAAAAATAAGAACTTCACTATGTACCAACAACAATGCTAGGCTGCCATTATCCAACAACATTCCGAGCTTCGGTTGCAGTGGAAAGTGGAAAGCGGAAACGGAAACTCAGAAACTAACAGTCATGGTGCTGCCACAGCAAAAGTCATGACTTAGAATTATGTAGTAGAAGACTTGTGAGTGTTAAAGCAGTTAGGGATTGTGTGGGTCATGCGAAGCATAAAAGTACAAGTCGTAAAAGGAAATTCAAGGAACAGTATAGGAAACGCATTGCAAAACTTAATTTTCATTATGGCCAGCAATGGAAATTATATAATAAACATGAAAAATCATAGCACGTTGCACGGGATGCTGGTGAATGTTGAAATATTGAAGTGGTTAGCAAATATTTATTTAACATGATTTATGAATGAGACGCCTTTACTGCTTTGAACCAAGTGGAGTTGAAACAAAAGGAAATTGGCTTACAATAAAGAAACAATTGCATCAGAATTTGAGTTTACATTTCATGTTTATGATTTTCAAAGAAAATTCTTTCCCAAAAAGAATTACATACTTATTTTACAGAAAAAATACACATATACATGAAATTCAATTGAATTAAATTCAATTTAATGCAATATTAAATATATTTGGTCCTAACTCTCAGCTGCAGGCTGTTCACAACAAGTTCATTAGGCGTATTTTTATGTGAGTACATTTAATTTGGAAAAGCTTTTGCTATTTTTAACAACCCCCATTCCTTTCTCTTATACCTTTTAACATTTATTCACAAAATGGCAATAAATCTTTCAATCCAAAATAAAGCCAGCCACATATACACAAAGTTCTCTACAAAGGCATAGCCAATAAATTCAAGCAATAGCACTGAATTTCACATCCATCCCACATATACGGGGCCGGAAACCTCTTAACTCAAACCTCATTTGTCCTTGCAACACCTTTAACAATCAATGTAGCAATAAGGCCCACAAAAGTGACAAGAACAACACAAACAAAGCAATTCCAATAATGTTATGTCTTCAAGCGTCAAAATAAAACATACTTAAAACGTTTTACAAAATGCCAAGTATTAAACAAACACAAGTTTCATTCTATATATGAGGGAGTTTCGCAACAGGTGAACACTGGTGCCTTAACAAACAATTTAGAAGTGCAAATCACAAAAAAAAAAAAAAATGGGCCAAGTGGGAGGCAGACTCATACACGGAGAGTTCCGTACCAAATTGGGGTTTGATTTGTCTGACTTCAAAAAATATACCGCACCTCATCATATCAGAAACTTATAGTGTCTAAATTTCAGTGCAATAGTCCAAGAAACAAATAAGTTTTTCGAATTTTAATGAGGGTTTGTATGATAGGTACCTGTCCTAGGTGGCCGATTTGGATGATTCTAACATATGTAACGCCCCTTTATCAGAAATTTATAGTTTCTAATTTTCAGTTCGATAGAACAAAAAACAAAAAAGTTTTTCTAATAACCTGAATTTGAATGGGGGTTTGTATGGGAGGTACCCTTCCTAGTAATCCGATCAAACTGAAATTTCGACAATATAAGTTTCTGATGTTTAGCCATAAACCTTCCAAATGTCAAAATTGTGGGATTACTGGATCGTATAGCTGCCATACAAACCAAAATATTTCTTGTATGGGGACCGCTTTAAGTTTTTGAAAATATTTTAGTTTTAGTATTTGTTGCTGATGCCTGGATAGAACTACACATTCTGTGAAAATTTTAAGCCTCTAGACATTGTCCGAAGACGGACAACGAAGTCTCTGCAACAAGATTTCCTTTGGTACCCTTTGCGTCCGGAACCCTAAAAACGAAAGGAAATATTATGTATTTTATTTGCGCACAAAAGTAAGCTATGAAATAAATTTAATGCTTTGTGTTTTGATTTTATGAGTTAAAGAATAACAAAACACTCACTTGAATAAAAAGAGATGATTATTTCCAATGAGTCAGAATATAATGTCACAAAGTCAAGTGAGACACCATTTTATTTTAGTATATAAATAATTAGATATTTTCTCAACGACACATGGATTTTTTGCTGCTTATAAAATATATACAATAATTCCATTTTATTTTCTTTGTGGTTTCAATCAAATGTGTAATTTCTGTAGACACCTACAAATAAAACAACATCTAAATAAAATGAAACATTAACCTTTCTGAAACAATTCTGGGTTCAATGCAATCACAGCACGACAACAAGGGTACTGACAGGATTAAATTTGCCGTCATTTGCAATGAAAACCACTACCTTTTTGTTTCAATAATTTTCTGCTCTTCTGTTTCTTTTAAGCAAAAACAGTTTTAAGCTTAATAACGAGAAAAATATACATAAAACAGCACGCTTTAAATATATTTTATACAATTAAAATTCATCTAGAACGTAAAGAATGGAATACAATTGATGATATTAAAGAATATATTAAAGCAAGTATAATAATTATACTTGTATACAATTTTAATCAAATTTAGTTACTAAAATAATGAATTTTAAAATTTTTAAGTTTGAAATAATTAAATTTGCCTCAGACTTAATTTGTTATGATAACTTTTCATGAAAACACATTCTTCAGTTGTTTATTTATTCTAGAGGCAAGATTCAAAGAATTTTATAACAAACTTTTGTTGCCTCAAATTTGACACGCGAACCAAAATCATCATAGTACACCATACCCATATAACAACGAAATGTTGCTCTGCTTTTGACAAAGTTGCAGGCATGATTTAGCAATCGCAGCTGAAATGTCAAACGTGCAACGAAATAAAATTTGTCAACAGCAACAAAACAACTTGGCAACAAAGTGGCAATATGAAGGAAATCACGTGTTTATCATAAAAAATTGAAAGCCTCGAAGAGTTTGAGCACATGTTTCAACTCATCTACAAAGTTTCTATGAAGCGACTTTTTAAACAAACATTTTTCATAAAAACATGAACGTGAGCATATAAAAATTAATACACAACAAAAAACTTTATGCGAAATACAAGAAATATTAAAATATGAAATAATCTCCTAACATATTGGTACATACGAGTATATGGTACTATGTCGTATTATCATATGCAGAAGTTGATCATAGCCAAATCTGATGTTCCTTATATGTACTAGACATTGGGAATTTAATAATATTAAAATTTATTTGAATGACTATGTTTATAAGCAGAAAAGTAGAAAAACTTAAAAACCTTTGCTGGAATGCCCAGTCAGTTAAAGCCAATGTTTGTTGTTCTTTATAGACAGGTGGAAACATTGGACCCAGCTACTCGATAAGTGGTTGACTGGACTTCCCAATTCTGCTTTATGTGGGCAAGCCGTGATATTCATGTATTCGAAATCTTATTTAGCTATACTAAGTATAAGCGAAATAGGCGAAATCTCTGAAGAATAAAATGTAGAAGTGTCAGTTTGAGAAACTCAATTCAATTGAATAAAAGGTTTAAGAATATGTCGACTACCAAAAAAATAAAGAGTTGCTACAGAACATTAATATTTTCCTTAGAATAGAAATTTGTGATTTTATTGCGGCTATTTTTGAGTGGTGGAAACTTAAATATAATAAAAACTAAATTGTTATGAAATTTTGTATGCACTTGGGGGAATACAGAAACCAAATTTAGACAAATGAGAGGAGAATTGAAAAGAAAAAAAAACACAGCATGAGTACAAAAGCCAACCGAAGTCAGTTTTTGGGTAACCAAAAGGATTTAGATACAAAATGTTTGCTTGTAGGGATTTTGTTTTACTTTTTTCTTTTAATGTAAGTCGGCCAGAAAACAAAAACAAAATGATGCCTTCTCATGTTTTTCTGTAATTCAGTATTTTAGGTTGCGTACTGAAAACCGTAAAGTGATGTGATGTTGAAGTTGAAACGGATTTAGTGCTTTGTTTTTGTTCCAAATTATGCCCCAATGCCTGCTCCAAAAATTCGTAGTATGAATTTTGTAACAGAAATTAATTTAAATATAAATAGATAAATATAATAATGCATTTTTATGCAATCAATTGAACTGGAATAAAATAGTTTTATAATATCTACAATTAAATTTTCGGGTCAAATTAAAATCACAATACTAGTATTTTAAGCAAACAATAAATAAATGTGAAGTCTTTGTTTCCTAAAAAATCCCCAAGTGCCAAACCCATTTATTGTATTTATACCACACAAAACTTTGCACTAAAAATCTCGAAAATTTCAAAAACAACAACCAAAATATTTTAGTATTATATTTAAGTATATATATACTCGTATATACAAATGCTGTATATCATAAATAAAACGTGTCTCTTAAGGCCAAAGAATGAAAAGAAGAAAGCCGGAAAAAATTGCTAAAAACAGCAATTAAAAAGTTTTGCCTTTTGCGTGAAATGAAATAAATAATTTTTAATATAAATTCCTTTGCCGGCAACAGATCTGTGAGGCAGGATACCAGACTCTTTTTCTCTCTCTTTTTCTTTTTTTTATCTCTCTGGAGATACACACAGCATAGTAGACCAAAACCAAAACAAAGACCAAAGAAGAGGCAAATGAAAGTCACACGTACGAAAATATTTAGAAAAGCACTAAATTAAAAGCTAAACAAATGAACATGGCAAGTGCCAACATTTATAAGTTTACTAGTAATACTCGTACTCCTACTTGGAAGGAAGAGATGGAGAACATGGATGCGTTGCAATTTTCATTAGTATCAAGAAGAAGATTCTGACAATGGGATAGGAAGCAACTAAAAAACAAAGTCTTGAAATAATTAAATAATACAATTTTAGAAAATGTCCACTATAAATAATTCTATGAGAAAAGCTCTTAAATCGACCCATAGATGATGCGTACAACACTGTGGAAACTCATACAATTTAGATATTTATTGCACAATAAGGAACTTAGTTCACAGGAATGCATTGTACAATATCAATTATTATAATAAATGGCGTGAATTGCACTGCGACCCCAGCAGGTATATTGTACTTGACCAATGTAAGCTAAGGTGCTCAGTGTCTTAGAGGACAGCAAATCGTTTTTAACAGTATTAATATTTTTAGGTAGTATAATTGCCCGATAATATTTTATATCTGTTGGCCGCTTGGCTTTGCAGTCAAAAATATTAAATATTGTATGCTTTGAGATTAGATCATTCCAATACATGACTAAATGTTATTAAAAATCATTAATATTGAAACTAATGAATAAAATATTGTAATTTCAATGAAGAATAAGTTGTGCTCTTGCTATTCTTATCATATACTCGAAGTTTACTAATTCTCAACCCAAATTATGGGCAATGATGGAAAACTAATAATTACTATAACACATTAAAAGTAAACAAATGACCTAAACTTTTTTCTTATTTCTTTATTATATCAATTCGGCTCTAATATATCATAAAATCTTCAAATTTTTATAAGTACATTTACAAGAATGGAAAAGAAGTTGCAAAGAAGGACTGGTTCACTTAAATATTGAAATATGAGAACATGCAATTCTGGCAAGTCCTTCGAATAGTTAAGCAATTTGGCAGGGTGCATACTAAATATTTCTGTGCATATTTGAAAAGATATTTTTCATTATTGTTGCTAGTATATAGATATGTATATTAGATATGCAACTGACTGTGACACTTGAGCCACAAAAGCAACAACACAAAAATTCAGTACAGTAACAGTACATTGTTGTTCCATTTGGCTACCACTGGTTCTCCTAAGCAACCAAAACAGGAGAACAAAATACAGTAAATGTCACAAATAGACATTGGCGTTAGGTAGTCATTCCCAACAGCATATTCTCATATTCTCATATATGGTAATGTGGCATTTACGCATGGGTGCTCTTGCACCAACTTTACTTTTACTACGAGTACTACACAGATTTTATTGTTATCCATGGCTAGTTACCTTGGGGTAAAATAAAAGAATGTGTGCATTTACAGTTCAATTGCTGGAATACTGGAATCTAAAAGAGGCTATAATTTGCTTAGTTACTTTGAATTTTACTCAGATTACAAGTATGGCAAAACTACAAAAACACCATCAGTTCAATTTACTTCAATTATAACCACATACGTGTACATACACAATATGTCTGTTGACTTTGGTCTGTTGGATTTTTTTACATACATAGATATCCGAATATAAAAATTGAATTTTTCGATTTGTTAAACTTGATGTTGTTTGTGGTCTTTATTGAACTGTAATTAAGAATGAATCAACAAATAAAGAATTTTTAATTGGAGTTTCAAAAGTTTGAATCGATGATTGTTTTGTATGCAGTTATTACTTAATTGATATACAATTCCTTCATAGACAACAAAATTTCCTTGTACTTGTGCTTGTGAAATGAAATAACATACAAGAAAATAAATTTTTAAGTTGGAAATGCAATATAATATAATTAAAAACAAGAAAGAACGTTATCTTCGACTATGCCGAAGATGAAATACTCTTCACGGGACGCAGTAAATGTTTCATTGTAGTATTCAAATGGCTGGTTTGTATGGGAGGACCGATTCCGGTGGCTCCGACAAATGTACTGCGTATGGTAAAAGAAAGCTTCGTGCAAAATTTCAGCTCTCTAGCTCAAAAACTGAGAGACTAGCATGCATACATATAGACGGACAGACGGTCAGACGGACAGACGGACATGGCTTAATAAGTTCATCTAATCGAGCTGATCAAGAATATACATACTTTATGTGGTTGTTTTTTGTGTCCTTCTGCCTGTTACAAACTTCATGACAAACTTATAATACTATACACTTCCGCGAAAAGTATAAAAAGATATTCCATCAATATTTAGAGAAACTGTTTCCTGGGCATAGAAAAAGGAACGAAGGATTTAGTGTGAGGTCTGTGATGGGATATATGTATACAAAAACACTCTTTTGAAATTTTATTTTTAAGCTAGTCAAAATCAATGGTAAATTTATCTTACATAAACATTCTTTCTCTTATTATTTCACAGTTCTGGGCTGCCTATGTCCCATGCGAAGCTCAACACCGCGATGCCGTGCAATTGACGCTGGAACAAATCGATGTCATTAAACGTTTGACAGATCGATATTCACCGCAACTTACATCATGTACATCAGCACACGGTATGTATCTACTTTTATATAAGACTAAAATCTACTTCTATCAAATGAATGAACTTACAAAACAACTCTGTATTATATGCGAAGCATTCAGTAACACACAAAAAACAAGCTGTGCATTTCTTCACTTTACACTATTTGTAGAAATTCCAGCTTCCTTGATGTGAATAGATGAAATGTTTGAAGGGAACTCAACCAGAAAAGAGAAAACAATTTTAAAAATTCCGAATATAAAAATCAAAAAACATCAAGATATCATGAATGTATGTAGGTATATACTCGCACACTTTACATTCTCAATTTGTGTATAGGTTCCTACATTCTTTTGTCATGCTTCATAAAAAAATGAACTGATACAAAAAAAAAATAGTCATGTGAGAATTTTCATCTCAATAATTTCATTTTTAATACACGAAGGAGTTCATAGAGGTAGACAGACGGACAGTTTTATCTCTAACGATTTCTTTTGCAATGCTGATCACTCCAATATGTTGTACCCATTCTACTATTTCCGATACATGTCTCCATGCTTTACAAACATCAAACTAAAGTGATGGGAAGTATGTTTGATAAAGAAAATCTCTCAACACCATTCAATATATTTTTAAAACTTTTGCAACTATTGCGGAAAGTATCTTTTTACGAATAACAAAATAATACTGTTAAAGCCAAAACATTGCCAAAAATTTCTAAACGAATATTTGAATGATGCCTTTCCAATAACAAATAAAAATAAAAAACAGAACTCAGTGCAATGAAAACCGAGATAAATTTTTGTTTTTCTTTCTTTCTTGCTTTTTCTTTTTTCCAAGTATTTTTCGACACAACACAACAAAACAAAACAAAAAAAAATCTTTTCAAGTAGCTACAACCGTCATTTGAGTTGCACCGCCATAACCAGCACCGTCACCAACAACATCGCTATTGCCGTTGCCATTTTGTTGATTTTGTTGGCACTCGTGTATAAAGAAACATTTCAACGCGTTTGCCATAGACGATTTCCACTGATCTATCTTCCTTCCTGCTTGTTTTCTTCTTTAACTTTCCCTTAGCAATATTACACTTTCTAAGTGAGTTTTTGAACGCCATTTTCCAAATGCTTTCTGTTCGCTTCGTAAATTTTACAGCAGCAACCATTTTCTTTCACTTAAGCGTGGAGTTCTTTATAAATGGTTTTGATTTTCTCGCTTTCTTTTCAAATGGAAGCAGGTACATGTATATAATATTTGTTATACACTATACATTGTGTGAATGCTATTAACATTTCAACATAAAGTTGGAAGCACACGTAAATATACAAGTATACATAGTAGATAAAACTTAACGATCTTGTAAATTTCATCATAAAAATTAGTCTCACTATTATTCTATTTATCAAGTTAAGCAGACAATGTCCTCAGAAAAAAGTGATTGTAGTTGTTTAAACATCCCATTTCTCTGAAAAGGTATGTAACTTTCGTTAAACCCGAAATAAGTTTCTTTTTGTTTTTTTTGTTTTGCTTTAATTTTAGTTCTTTAAAAATAAGCTCTCCATCCATTCCCACTCCTTAAACTAGTCTCACAGTCACAGTTTGGAATCACACTCGACAGATACTTATCTTGTTCTATATTTTTGTGCGCCATTTCCTTTGATTTTCCTCCCTCATAAAAGTATACCCACTTTTATGTAGAACTTGCCTACATACTTTTTCCTTGCTGAAAACAACTATGATTTCATGCAGACTACTACAACTGAAAAAATAAAAAATGAACTAACAAAGTTGTTTTAGCAAGTGGATTTCACTTAGTCGAAGTATAGAATGAAAGAAGTGACAGGGGAGGGAAGCCACATAAAATAATATTAAACGTGCTCTCAATACGGATACGATGGACTCAAACTCAAGTACTAAGTATTTCACCATTTTTTGCGTATATTTATTGAGAATTTTCTACATTTCATATTGATGATGAAGTTGTAGATGGAGATGGAGATGGAGATCAAGATGGTGTGAAGGACCCCCTGCCAGTCATCTCCAAATTTTTATATAACTTCTTGCCTTCTGATTTTGAGCATGTCATATATTTCGGTGTAAAGATCAATGTGTTTTTTTCTAAAAGAAATTGTTAAAGCTTTACTCATTTCCACTTAGAATTATTCAAAAAGAAAAACTAGTATCTACCATAAATATGTGAAAAAAAAATGTCAACAATATTCTATGAAGAGGAAACTTTTAACTTTTGTTTGTTGATTGTTTATCATGTTGTTCCTATTCCTTGTTTCAGTTCTTCTCCTTGTTGTCTCTCATAATTAATTTGAAGAACAATATAACCTTGCTGAGATATTTGTAACATACAAAACTAAACATCAGATATCGTATTCAAAATACCAATGCCAATCATTTAGTTCCTCCTCGATTAGTCCAGGATTGAATGACGAGGGTTTTCCAACTAAACTTTTATTTCTACTGTCAGAAATTAAGGCAGCAGAACCATAAATACATAATTGGTGACCTAAACCTTTTACACAAAAATGGTTGCTGCAAATATTGTAAAACTTATTTGAAAAATGTTCGGTCCGTGGTATGATCACAGGTCCTTGGCAAAACAGAATTAAATAAATACATAAAGTTTACTTTAATAAAATCAAAACAACTTCAAAATCATCAAAGTTCTGGTGTTTATTTCATCATCAATTTGTATAATTGTTTGATTTTGTGAAAGATATTTAATTTTCGGTTAGACCAAATGGTTAATGGTTCTTCTTTTTTCCTACAATTCAGCATTTGCTTAGCACTTTTCAGTTGACTTTTCTTGCTATTTCTTCTTTACTTATCATGAAATTTTTAGTAGAAAACATTTCACCTACTATGTGGAATGCACTATAAACATCACTTCTACAAATCGTTTCCGGCACTTGCTCTGAAACGTTTATGTAGTAGTAAATAGAAATGTCAATAAATCATTGCAAAGTAGTAGTTCAACATGCAACATGCACTTCAACTCACTAAGTACAAAAACAATTTTAACAAAATCCTACTAAATAAAATAAATGTATACATACTAAATATTTGCTTTTTGGCTTCATTGGCTTAAAATTAAATTTAGTTTTTTATATTTTATGTCTTTTGGTTTTACAAATTTTTACTGACTGAACATTTTCGAAGGAGGTTAACCAAAGCCTTACCTGACCCATAACCAAACATTTGTGAAAAATTGAAATAAAATTTTAAAAAATGTCTTAATTTGATTTTACCAATGATTAAATTGTATACATTTCAATCTAATATCTACTTCTCTACAGTGTTCCAGTTCAGATTTTCATTAGACTTTCAATGAAACAATTACAATCTTAATTAATTTTAAATTGGTTATAAGTAGCACTGTTTGGCCTGAAAATATCATCAAAATGTGAACACCAAAGTGACAAGGGCAACAAGTTTCCATTGCGTTATGCTAAACATACCTATTTCAAGAATTAGAGTGCCATACATAAGTAAGGGACTCAACTAAGCAGAAATGGCACTGGTCAACATAGTGTTCAAAGACGTCAATTGATAGTGATGATAAGAAAATAAAACGTAAAATATCTTCTAAGAATGAACAAACGAATGAAGGAAAATGTCAATCATTGGCAACATAGTAAGTCAGTTACAGAACCAGTTACCGTTTTCTCGGAATATAATCAAATGCACAGTTCTGTAGAATAAAATTGAATGCAATAGAAATGAACGTAGGTTGACATGTAAGAAAAATTGCCATTACGATTTCATATGGGTTGCGGAACTATCAATAACAGCATGCATGTTGTTACTGCTATAATATGCAACCTTTGCCCTTCTACGGTTTATGGGTTGCTGTCTTTTTACGTCAATCAATTTTCTCAGTTTTTACCATGCTGAGTAAACTTTGCACAGTTGGTTATTGTTCTTTTTAATATCTCCCTCTTCAAGATCATTGACATTGTCTTGTCTACCTTTTTAGATTGTACAGTTGAACACTTGTCTCATGCAACTTGTGTTCTGAAACTGTGCGCATTTCATCTTGGATTTTTCCATCAACTGGCATTTTCATGGATTTTCATTTTGAAATACAATATAAAAATGGAAACGAAAAATAACTTACATTTTTTTGAAATATCCGAATGAAAGAAGTATGCTTGGAGTCCTTAGTTATAAATAGCCAGAGGGGGTCGAACAAGCAAACATTAAGACAATTACAAATAGACTGCAGAAGGCAGAGGGAAACAAGCATGGATATGGGCAGAGAGATGAGCTGGTTTGGTAGTCAGTCAAAATGCACAGAAGATATGAGTTCAATATTTCGAAAATTCAAGTTCAACTTACGTTGCATATTTTGTTGCTTGCGAAATTGTTCGTCTGGTCAGGTTTTGTTTTTCTAGTTTCTATCCATTGCTCAATTTCAGTTTGAGAGTAAGAAGAGATGAATGAGATGATGACAAACAAAGTAACATTTTCTATATTTGAACATAATTTTGTTACTCGTTATTCGTTTGTGAATTTTTGTTCTCAATATAATATTCTTCTTTGATGCTTAATTGATGTCGCTCGTTGCAAAGATCTCTCTATCTTTTTATTTTGAAAATATTGCTTTTATTATACTGATAGAGCTATAAATTAGACTATAAATATACCAAAAAAAAAATGCATTCAAGTATATTGTTTAAAATCTCATTACATAGTTTTTATTTCTTAATTCCGTTAAAATATTGAATGATTTGAAAAAGATTTAAAATATATTTTATGGAGACATCACAAGTTTCTGTCAATCCTGCATTTTTCAGTTACTGGAAAGATCTTCATTGTAATTAACTTAAATCGAATAAACTTAATATGGATTATTACCATATTACAATAGTGATGATCTTTTCTTCTATTGTTCAACACACTTTACTTTAGACTCTTCAATAGCAATGACATATGAAACATTTGCATAATAATAGATAACTTCAAAAGTAAATCTGTCAATCATGCAAACTTAACTGAAAATCAATGCAAAATATTTATGTACAATAGGATAACACAAATTCAAACAGAACTTGTCCAAGAAACAATAGCCATTATGTTACCAATCAAATGAAAGTGCTTGAAGCGCACTAGTTACGTATACTATATTCTATTTTATTGTACAATATTTTGTATGGAGAATAATAGTTGTTTTGTATATGGTTTTATGTACGTTTACTAGACATCATCGAAGCACACAAAAACCATCAACTATGTTCACTAACAGGCGTTGAGGGTGGCCATTCTTTGGGCGGCTCCTTGGCTGTTCTTCGGACCTTATATGCCATCGGAGTGCGTTATATGACATTGACATCAACATGTCATACACCATGGGCTGACTCAAGTTACGCAGATGCACCAACATTCAATATGAAACATGGTGGCTTAACAATGTTTGGCAAGGTAAGTGATATTATTTTGTTTGTTGTAATGCAATTTACTTGCAAAATATGTCAGATATTTGTATGCTTATATGTGTATACAATATGTAGGAACTATTAGTGCATCTATACAATATTGGAAAGGTTACTTGTGTAACTTTGAATGTATATATTACATCATTTGGTCTTAATTTCAGTTAAGCTAATCATTATGCAATTTATTTGTCCATACACATAAATTAGGAAATGTTTTATATTAAATCGGCCAAGTGCCAGCTGTGTAATTTGTTGCTCGTGTTAAAAGTTATACTGATTTGAATATGAGTGAAATATCGGTAGAAGTACGCTATGTGGTCCTTTTTTTACTATAAAAATGGGAAAACACTGCAAAAACATGTCGAAACTTTATGCAGTTTACGGTGAAAATGCTGTGAGCGAACGCCAGACCCAGGAGTGGTTTTCTTGATTCCATTCCGGAAATTTCGATGTAAAATAAGCACCACGCACTAGTCGGCCTGTCACTGGAAAAGTCAATAAAATTTTGCAACTAATAGAGCAAGACCGACACGTAAGCTGTCAGGAGATAGCGGAGGCACCAAACATCAACGATATGAAAAATGGAATAAATACGAGAATATCCAACGCAAGCGGTCATGGGCAAAGGCCAATAGCCTTCCATAAACGACTTCATAGCCTGAATTGACGGCAAACAAGGTTATGTTGAGTGTTTGCTGGGATTGGAAGGGAATTATTTATTATGAGCTGCTAGAACGTGGTGGTATATTTGATCCTCTACTGTGCACATCTCGACCGCTTGTATGAAGCAATCAAGAAAGAGCGACCAGAACTGGTCAACAGAAAGGGAGTTATGTGGTCTGATCGAACTGAAATTTCGACAGTATAAGTTTCTGATGTTTAGCCACCAATTACTCAAATTTCAATGTCGTGAGATTACTGGATCGTAATGCTACAATACTATACGAACCAAAATGTTTCTTACATGGGGATCCCTTTAAGTTTTTGAAAATATTTTAGTTTTAGTATTTGTTGCTGATGTCGGATAAATCTAAACATTCTGTAAAAATTTCAACCTTCTAGCTGTGACGGTTCATAAGATATGACCCGAGGACGGATGGACGGAAAACGAAGTCTCTGAAATAGGGTTCCGTTTGGTACTCTTTGGGTCCGTAACCCTAAAAAATGGGCCAAGTGCATTTAGTCGAACACTCGAGTACACGGAGCGGCTTCGTACCAGATTGGGGTTTGTATGGGAGGTACTCCCCTAGTGGTCCAATTGTTGGTCTGATTCTAACAGATGTATAGCGCCTATATCAAACAACTTATTGCGTCCAAATTTCAGTTTGATAGGACAAATAAACAAAACAAATTGTTTTTAATAAGATCCTGAATTTTAATGAGTGTTTGCATGAAAGGTACTCTCCGTAGTGGTCTGATCGAACTGATAATTTCGACAAGTATAAGTATCCTGATGTTTAGCCACCTAATTACTCAAATTTCAATGTCATGACGATTACTGGATCGACAACTGCCCCAAATATCGGATCTAAAACTATTCTATGTCCAAGGCGGGAACCAACTATTCACATACAAAAAATTTCATTGCAATCAGAAGAATGGTATTGCCGCGCATAAGATCGAACAAACAAACAAACAAAGTTTAATTTTTATATAATAGATATACATACATATTGTGAATCTAAAACTATTTCTCAGATCCCCTTGAACAACACAAAAATTTCATCAAAATCGGTCCAGTCGTTTAAGAGAAGTTCAGTGACATACACACTCACAGAAGAATTATATATATAAAGATTTATTAATACTTACATTTTTTTATTTAAGTTAGTTAAATTTACAAAAGTAAGACCAACTTGAGGATAAACCTTATGGCCTTTCGCTTATTGATATATATAGGTATATTAGTACAACAATTCAAATTTTTAAGTCGCCAATTGTTTACATTTATTATAAGTCCTAAGTATTCTACAAGAAACACAATACATATTACAATAGTTTCGAAGATTATTTCGAAAAATCGAAATTACCTCGAACTATCAACGAAGATGTTTTTGATGTGAGATGCGATGGTTTTCATGGTTGTATATTTTTCACTATAACATAAGATTTGCTTCCTTCCTACTTTTTTACTTTTGACTGAAATGTGTTTTATATTGAAATCGTTACAAGCAAAAATAAAAACAAAAGCCCATGAATGACAATTTAAGAAAAACAGCTGAGATTAATATGAGAAAGAGAGTACCAAATATTACAGAGATAAAACAAAGTGCAATGAAAAAATTAAAAAAAACAGCACAATATACACAAACCGAGATAGAAGCAGACAAATAGACAGAAACACAGATAGATAAATGAAAAGACAAACAAAAATGCATACGGAAATAATATAAAAACTAAAAGAAAATCAAGAAAAATGTAAATATTTTCACAATTTATAATATTTTCCATAATTTTAGTTATAAAACATGAAAACAATAAATTATTGACGTCTATTAACAATAAAATTAAGGTTTAAAATAATATTTTTAAATACTTTTTGGTTATTTCATTATTAACACAACAAAACCAAAAAACAAGTTTTTATCGGAATGTGAAAAATTCAACGTCACTTCCTCGTTTACTTGAGGAATTTTCAATTACACATCATCATCTGTATAGTACACAATATAAAGAATGAGAATGAGAAATAGAAAAATTGAAAAGATAAACGAAGAAAATGCTAACGCAAAGAAAATCTTCAAAGACAAATTTAAGTGTTTTCCCCATGAAAAGTGAAAACATGATAAAACGCATGCGCTGCTACAGACAGAGAGAGAGAGAGAGAGAGAGAGAGAGAACGTGTTTGTGTGTAAATCGAGTTTAATGTATGGAAAAGATAAAAGAGTGTGTAATGCGAAAAACGAAATTTTCATTCATATGATGAACAAATGCGTACAGTGGATTTTCTCGGCATGTCAATTTAACGAATAAATTAATATATAGAAAGATAGAACAATTTTTGTACAATACAAATACAACATCAAATAACATGTTCGTATATTGAATAAAAATGTCTAACTTGGTTATAAAATTAAATTGCAATTAACATAATTTCCATGATATACAATAATTTATTTTTTATAAAATTTATAACTTTCCTTTGCTAACAGGATTAGTTCCTGTTGTAGCTTCTTATGTAAAAAAAAATTGTAGGACAGCAGATTTAAAATCTTTTATGGTATGTTTTGCCATATTCAGCGACTTCTTCAATGACGTGAATTGAATATGTATGTGAATTGAATGTGTATGTTGTCGAAAAAAATTAACTAATTTATTTTATTACAAAAAAAAAAGCTCATTTTTCATTTCATCTTAAATTATAATACAATGGTAGAAATTTCTTTGTGATTTTATTATTTTCAAAAAAATAAAATCCAATAACATTCCACGGTGCCAATACCGTGTATTTGTGTGTGCCCGCACACCTCCTATCTAAAAATATATAAAAATATTCGCTCGGCTATGAAACGCGAAGCAATGAATAGGACCCGAACTATAGAAAGAGGCACCCGATCCGACCGACCGACCACCACTGTAAGGTAAATCTCAAAAACATCGCACCATTCACTGTCAGTCGATTTTTTGCCTCAAAGTATCTGCAACATTCACAATACGTAGACATATTTTACACACCGCACACGCCACGCAGCAGAACAAAAAAAAATTTAAACAGATACAAAAAAAAAATATAAAGTAAAATACAATAAAATTGAGAAGAAAAAATAAAGTACAGAGCAAAAGAATTTTGTTCATTATTTTTATAACAATTAAATTTAACAACGACACGACACAAAAGATACGTACAAAAACAACAAAACCAAAAACCAATAATAACAATAATAGAACATAGCAACAAAAAAAAAAGAGAAGAAATAACAAAACTTACGAAAAAATCAACTATAATCTGCACAACAACGAAAAGGTGATAAAAAAAATATTAAATGAAATAAATTAATATCAAATGAAAAAAGTATCTAAAATTCTTGTGTTTACAAAATGTACAAACTTACAAACTAATCGAAATACTATATAATACAAAAACAACAACAACAACGACAACGACACATTGATCCGCTGCTACTGCTGACGGACGTCGATGTCATCAACGTTAACGTTAACGCCAACGTCGACGATTATGCCCAATGCTAAACAGGAAGAAGTTATGACAGCAGCTACAACACCAACAACACCAACAACAACAGCGACACCAGCAACAGCAACAGCATCAACATTAGCCAACATGACAACACCAACAACGGGAAACACCTTTAAGCAACAACAACAACAATTATCAAAACATAGGTCGAGGTCATCCGCACGTTACGATGATGTCGAGAAACGGAAAAGTCGTGCGATTGTCTCCATACCGAATACCATTAAACTAAGTATGCTTAATAGCGGTCTATTGTCATTCGAAAGAATCAAACTGGAGGCACGCGATGAGAATAATTCACTATCGAAAACCATACCGAATGTACCCATCGATATACGTCATTTTCTCAAACTTTGTGATCTCCGACGTAAGTTTCCGGTACTCTACAAATTGGAATTTCAAACAGCCGCCAAAGTTGAGGGCAATACTTGTCGTCATGCCTTGAAGAAGAACAACCAGGAGAAAAATCAGAATCCCAAGTGCATTCCTTATGACTATAATCGTGTAGTCTTAAAGAAATTTCCCAATGTCCCGGATTCAGATTATGTCAATGCCTCGTATGTTGATAGTTTATTAAAGCCGAATGCCTATATTGTAACGCAGGGTCCAGTCGAAGAAACAGTTAATGCCTTTTGGCGCCTAGTTTGGCAAGAGAATGTAAGTGCAATTGTAATGCTTACAAAGACATTCGATTTCGCCAAGGTCATGTGCGTGCAGTACTGGCCCCCGAATATGGAAGTACATGAGACTTATGGTGACATTAACATTAATATTTTACGTGAAGAGCAACTGGCCAATTTTCAGATACGCACATTTCGTCTGTACAAGGTCAATGAACAGAAAGAGGTCACAGATGAACGCATGATACTGCAATTCCACTATACCGAGTGGTATTCGCATTCGTGTCCATTTTCGAACGCTCTACTCGAGTTTAGGCGTCGCGTACGTCTCGTTGTCGGTAATATAATCAAAGAGGATGATATGCGCGGTCCCATCTTAGTGCATTGTAGTGATGGTGGAGGCCGTTCCGGTGTCTATCTTTCCATTGATGCTAATCTCGAGCTAGCCGAAGAGGAAGAGAGTTTTAATGTTTTCGGTTATTTGAAAAAACTAAGGCAATCGCGCAAAGGTCTCGTAGAGAATGTCGAACAATACAAATTTATTTATGATACTCTCGAGGAGCTTATAATATGCGGCAAAACTTGGTTTCCCGTTTCAGAGCTATCGGATCGTTTGAAAGCCAAAGCGCGTCGGAATTCGAACACTAAAATGAACGATTATCAAGCTGAATATGATCAGATCTGTAAGCAAACACCACGGTTTACGATTGGCGATTGTGCTGGTGGTCATCGTGCGGATAATCGTGAGAAAAATCGAGATGTATTGTGCGTACCGCCGGATAATTTCCGACCGTATTTGACATCGTTTCAAGGCAATGCCTTCACCGATTATATAAATTCCGTTTTTGTCGATGGCTATACCAAGCCACGGGAATATATTGTTACAGAGTGGCCTATGAAACATACTTTGGGCGAATTCTGGTCTCTCGTTTATGATCAAGAATGTTCCGCTGTAGTCGTTCTATGTCAACCACCTGCACAATCGCAGCAGTATCCTTCATTTTGGCCTATTAAATCGAAAATGGAAAAATATGGGCCAGTATTTTCTGTGCATTATGCATCAGCGAAAAGCTATACTAACATTAAACAATGGGAATTTAAGATCAATAAGAAAATTGTCTCACTTACTGAGATGATGGCTGGCGTTAAGGCGCCAACACGTACCGTCCAATTATTTCAGTTAACATGTTGGCCCATGGGTCATAAAGTGCCAACCTCAACCAATTCGCTGGTCTACCTAATGAATATGGTCGAGATTTGGCGTGCTAAAGTCGATTATGGTCCCGTCTGTGTTGTCTCGCCCGATGGTCGCAGTCGTGCTGGGGTTTATTGCGCGGCAAATGCGTGCATCGAGCAGGTCATACAGCACGGTGAAGTTGATGTCTTTCAGGCTGTCAAAACCGTTCGTCGCCACCGTCCACAATTAGTCGAGAACATGACCGAATACAAGTACTGTTACGACTTAGTCTTACATTATGTATTACATTTTCTCAATAAAAAGGACTAAACAAAAAGGATTTATTAAATTCAAAAAAAAAAAAAGATATAATAAATTTTATTGTACTTGTTACATCAAATATCGCACTACAATATATATTTTCCTCTCTTCAAATCTACTACAATATATGTTTATATACTAATATAATTATTATTATTATTATTAGATATACAAACAACATAGTCATAGTACTCACTATAAAGGACTTGTTTAGATTGTTAAGAATGAAACAAACAAAAATCTTAAAACCTGGCACTCTGATATATAATTCTCAGAGTGCATAGATACATACATACTCTCTGTTAACATTTTGTGGAAGTACTACTCATATTTTGATAAATGTGTATATTTTTTTGTAAAACATGAACGAGAAACGAATGAACGAAGGAACACTAAATTAAAAATGTACCAATTTTAAGCTTGATTTTTGTTTAGAAACTCAAGATCTAATGAATCTAATTCGACGATTTTGAGTAACTATATTGAGGAACAAGAAATTTAAAGATTTTAATCATGAATATGATTGATTATTTTATTATATAAATTATTATTAATGTTTATAAAAATAAAGGACTATATATATATATTTACTATGATATAATAATATATAATATACAATATTATATAAAAACAAAAACCAAAAACAAAACAAAAAATTGATTACCTGAATGTGCCATGTAAAACACCCTAATTGTTGTTGTTATAAACTATGATACAATATGTATTTGTTATTACTACTTATATAGAATATAATATATTTATTATTATTACTATTAATATGATTGTGGTTATTATATTATGAATATTTATGTATGAATTAATTGATTAATTGATTGATTGATTAATGAATTGTATTACAATACTATCAACTACCACCACCTCCTCCTCCCTCATTGTTAATTTTGAATGTATATTTTTTTGATAAATACAAGTATGTGAAAAACCAGTAACCAAAAACCTACACAAGCAGATTGAAAATGGTATTTTAAATTGTTTCTTTATATAATCTGCTTTTTTCTATGTACTCATATATAGAGAGATAT
The DNA here is from genome assembly GCA_037043295.1 of Amiota minor. NCBI lineage: Eukaryota > Metazoa > Arthropoda > Insecta > Diptera > Drosophilidae > Amiota > Amiota minor. Next base: position 212,167 of record JBAMAW010001862.1, read on the forward strand.
ACTCGTATATTTTCGCATTTATGCATAATAATAATATGTATATGTATATATTCTTATACGTATGTAATACTATATATATATATATTTTTTAAATAAATGTGTATATTTTTATCCACGCCCACGAAAGGAACTGGAGAACAATAAATCATTTGAAAATTTATTTACAATTCTATTTGTATGTTTATACTTAGAAAATCAAACACTTGACCTGGGATAATTTAACGTTTAAAAAGTTTATGACCCAATTTTTTTAGTTTATAAAATCGTTTATTGATCCTATTGAATTAAGTGCATAGTTATATATTCCTGTAAACAGAAGCCCTAGGATGTAATATGTAGAATAAATAGATAATTTGCTCACAATCAGAAGCCTTATTATGCTTATTGAGCCCTTAGCTTCAGTGTGCTGAACTACCTATCAATATCCTAGGCTATTGCCGCCATTGCTACTACTCAGCCTACCACAAAGTGGCAATTCAGTATAGGGAATGGTTTCCTAGGTGTGTTTTTTTAGGATTTTCGTTTGTGTTCGGTCATTTGAGCAAGTTTTTTTTTTTTTCTATTAATTTGAAATCAATATATCAAACAAAATTTTTTAGACATTTTATGATTCAATTAATATTCAGCCAAACTTCTTGCCATCAATATTTTGTGACTCAACGAGACTACGTAATTTCATTTAAAATAATATTGTATAATTTCATGTGTACTACATTTTCTTCTTGTTCACAAAAGATACACAACCACATAGTACTACAGAAAATCAATAATCCATCCAACCTATAAATGACACAGCAAACTTTTTAACAACAATAACAACACCAACAACAAAAACGACATCAATACATATACAAGAGAACAATGAAATGAAAAAATCCATAAATCATGAGTAAACAAATAACGATACGAGGCAAGCGAGGGCTGTTTGAAAATTGAAAAGAAAACAACAAATATACTCATGTGTAAAGACATTTAGTTCTTTTCTTTTATTGTACAATACAATATTATTTACATTCCTCGCAGCTTCCAATTTTAAGCTTGTAAATAGTACATTTATTATCTATTATACTCGTTTATGCATAATAAGTATAAAGTTTAATATGACATCATCATATCATATTGACCGTGAAAAAGTACTCAGAAGAAAATTGCAAAAAAAAAAATAAAAAAAAAGAATTTTACTTATTGTGCATTGAATTTTTCCCATTCGAAATACATTCATTAATAAGTATGTATTGTACAATACAATGGATGCTTCCAGCTGTTAGTATTATTTTAATTTCCATTCAACAACACAAGAAAATAAATTTTACTTTGTGTCTGAAATTTATTGCGCATTTTTGGAAAAAATAATTTTTAACAACAAAAGAAAAAAATTAAGCAAATAATAAAAATAAATCAATTATTTATATGGTATATATGTCAATAAATAAAGTGGTCTAGCATTATTTGAGAATGGATAGAGAAACAAATGAAGCTAAAAATTGTCCCCTAACAGTTTTTAGTTGTATTAATAGATTCTTTATTATGAATGTTCAGCTAAAGATAGAAAAAATATTGTGTGTGCTAAGCCAACTTAATCAGCACATTGTATGATAATTGAAAATTCATAATCAGTTTATGAATCAGTTTTTATATAGTTCATTAAAGTATGCGTAATTTATTCTATGCGTAATTTGTTAATGAGTAGCAAATATTTAAATGGTTGTACATTTAAATAAAGACATTCAACTTTGATTCATATAAGTAGTTTTTCAAATCAAGAAATTCCTCTAGATGTACCCTCCCTATCTACTACTCTGTTCCCCCATGTCTACTCCTCCAGGTCTAATGGTTACTGAAGCAGTGTCACCTAGGATATGATGAAACAAAAAAAGTTATCTGAAACATAACACAATATTTCATTTTTTGTACCAAGTATATATATTTTTTGACTAATTTTATGTACACACATACTACAGATGTGTATACAATATAGATGGGATCCACATTTTTTTTTTTTTTTTTTTTCTTTCTTTTTGTTAACAATTCCTTATTTGATGAGCAAAAGATATCCTTGTTGGTTTTGTTGCTGTTGACGAATTTGGTAACGATGACGATGATTTCAAAACATTTTAATCAACTACATGAAGCATATTGTGTGATGTACGAGTATATGTGTGCTCATCAAATATGCAACACACATATAGTTTAAAATATATACACGTTACGTAAAAACACATGAATGTTTGTATATAACAAGCAATTCATTCCTTCATATCTATAGATAAACTTTCATGTAGTTGTACACGTGAGATTTGTGCAACTCTTCATTCACTCAATGGCTCAGTCATTTGTTCATTCATTCCATTCTACTAACATGTTTGAATTTGTCAGCATTTGACATTAACTTGTGCCTTTGATTTGTTGCTGTGGTTTTTGTTAGAAATGATGATGATGATGATGTTGATGATGTTGATGTAGCAGCAATGAGTTGCATTAGCACTAACAACCATATTTCCTAATTGGAATGTCTTAGTAATTGTACGAGTATGAAGAAAGAAAGGGAAATACTGTTATACATACAGAGAATAGAAACATATATATATATATTATACGTACTATATACAGTACTATGTGCATGAGTGGCACTTGTCCTTGCGCTTGACTATTGCTGTCTGCTGCAATAAGCAATTATTGCTCTTGGTTTGTTCATTCATTCAATTACATATTCCATTGCTTCGTTGCCTTGCAACAACCGCACACACATTTCATTCAATTCATAAATAACGTGAATGCATGACACAGTCGTGTTAGCGTTAATTAAATACATTTATTATTGTACTCATAGCTTACTTTCCATTATGTCATCCGAATCGTTGAGTAATTGTAGGATTTTCTGATTATTTTAATACACTTTTTACTATCATAACTCTTGGAAGTTAAAATTTATAAGTGTATCTATCTATCACAAAAATGATTATTTCTACAATATTATTGAACTTTTTAATGGTAAAATATTCAAATTTCTGATTGAATTGATAGTCACAATCTTATATAGTACGCATATTCGATACCTAAATCAGATCAAATAGAAAGTAATTTAACTACACTTTTTTCCTAGAATTATATAAAGATATGTTTGAATATGGCAACTCTACCTGATATATATATTTCATACATAGGTGTATATATACCTACAATATGTATCTGCTGATCCTAAGCCAATACTATTTAAATCTCATGCTCCGTTTAAATCACTGCAAATTTCTCTTTATGTATGCGTTGTAAGTTACAAACCAATTTCTGTAAATCAGACTTAGCCACCACATAAGGTCGATGGGCTATTTCCTTTTTCTTTTTTTTTTTTTTTTTCAGAGTCGGAGGTCTAGTAGCTAGTGCTCTCTTGCCAATTATTAGTTATTTCCCCGTCTTGGAAATTTTTGGAAAGTCTTGATGCTTAGAACTCATATTCCTGGAGAGTATTATTTTTCATTAATAATTTGTGATCCAGGTTATCCTCTATAAATGGGATTTCTTTGCTACCACACAAATGAAAACAATATAGGCCAGCAGCCCATGACCGTTTTGTAGTTCGAATTGGTAGTACCTCGGGTACGAAGTCTGACCAGATGCTTTTCTGGTACCACGGGTGGTCAGGAGCCCACGGAACTTGTTTTCGTCCTGGCCAGCGGGTACGGCCCTCTTGTGGGTGTATCGTGGTGTCTTTGGTTTAATACCCAAATGCGGGTGGAGTAATTATGCGACGTGGAGTTGCGTTATACAACCGGGTGCTGTGACCCAGAAAGCAGCAGAGGTTTAAGATTGGCCTCGCTCCTCACCAAGGAGGGTGTCATATTTACCCAAAATAACTATGAATCAAATTTGGTACCTGCGGATATATATCCAAGGGGACGTTGATTGACGTTTATCAATCCATGTGCTTGGCACCGTGTTCTTAAGTCTTCTCAGATGGGTCGAGCACGTAAAACAATGGTACTTCATTATTCAAAAACTGTTGATTTCATGAACCTTAGGCTCTTATAGTATGTATGTTCTGTTTATAATGGTTTACAATTTCGCTTGTGTTGTTCAATTTTGTTAAATTAGTTGGAAGAATAGACACATTGTTTGTAATAAATATGTCAGTACAACGAATCCCTGTCAGTATATTAATTTAATATAACTACTTAGTGATAGCTCTCACGTTCATTACAACATTTATTCAGATTGCCTGCAAGTGCTCTACAGCTTTGTTAAACCAGAACAGAGTATTCTACTAGAATGTTCAGCAAACCACACAAAAGAACATTTAATTATTTAAATTTAATTTGATGGCATATCAAATTAGTGCCACTCGTTTTCACTTTAAAAGTGGTGCAAATGAGTATGAAAATACATATACATATTTACTCATATCGTATATCGTATATTGTGTGTAAGTACATAACATACCTATGTATTAATTTACAAATATGTAAATATATAAGCTTTAAATGCTTTAGTGTGCAATTCTGTACAACCTAATGTGAAAAGCCAGATGCTTAAGCATCTTTTCATCATTGGACATGTGTAGGGCGTCATGATCCCCTGCCTCAGTTTGGTTAGTATGTACATACAATATTTTACCTTACTTTAACCTTATATACATGCGAGAATATTCGTTAAATTAATTTGCTTCACATTATACTCATTTATATTGTATTTCTATTATTTAAGCAAATGTAAAATGCCGCATAGAAATTTAATTTATAAAAGACACAAAGTTATGTCCTTTTTTCTTCTACTATTTGCATATTTATTCATTTTGTTCATCTTGATTTTATTGTTATTTACCAAGTGCCACTTTAAGTGAACATTTTATATGAGAAAATTTGGTAGGGGAATGAACAAATGCACCATTGGTTCTATGCCAGAATTAAAACAAGTTACTACACTAAGGACATGTTGTGTTGAAATTCATAATTTAATTAGCTAACAAAGAACAGAAACTAAGCACATGCCGCACATATGATAAAACATAACATAAATATGTGAATACATGTACTTACAGGAGGCACCCACTCATTTCATCTATTTACTTACCTAATGTGCAACTTGTAAATGAAAACAAAGAAAACAAACGTTAAGAAAACATAACATTTGCAAGAAAGGATTCAAATTTTTAGGCAAAAGAAAATTATTCCTTGACATGGAAAATATTAAGTGCTATTTTGTTTTTCATGTGGGTGCGCGACATTTGTCGGCATAAGAAAAATATACTAATTTAACAAGCTATTCCCTTTTTTCTTGAGACGCCATATTGTTTGGAATATTCTACACATAAGATACATGTGTTAAAATATGTTTTTTTGTACATACTACTATGTGTAATATGAATTTATTTAATAAAAATAGTCCCGTTTTTTATAAGTACATAATGAAATTTGACAGAGTACATAATACAAAATAAAGAGTTTTAACATGGAACTTAAATACAATATTTAATATGATTTTTACGGTTGTAGGTAACACGTTTCCTTAATACAGTTGATTCTTCCTTATCAGAACCTCTATCAATTAAGTACAGTCGAATCGCGATAGTTCGTACCTCGATAAATCGAAAACCTCTATAATTCGTAACAAACTGCTGGTCCCTTGAAAAAACTTCGATAATTCGTAAAACTTTCATACGTTTTGGTCCCCTCGTTAATTCGTATTTTTATTTGGAATACAATGAACATAAAACCCCTTATAATTCGTAATTCTTTTCTAAAACCTCTTATAATTCATAATGAAAACGTAAAAAAAACAAACACATCGGGATTCAGTTTACCGTTTTGTCGCCTTCATGTCGGCTAACTGACTTTGTTTGTTTTCTTTGTTTTTTCTTAGTGCTTCTTTCATTCAAAACAATAAGCTGTAATGTCAAGATGCCAAACAAACGCACGCATAAAACCTTAACAATTTCTCAAAAACAAAAAATTATTGCAGCAATTGACAATGGAGCAAAAAAAAGGAGGTGGCGAAACAATTCGAAATCGCACCATCAACACTCACAACGCAAAGCAACGTTCCTATTGGCGGCCAGTTATTGACCGAAAAGACTTGTGTTTTGCTAATGCAATGAAGATCAATAACTTTAAAGCGAGCAATAGATGGCTTGAACGGTTCAAAAATCGACACAATATCACATTTAAAAAATTGTGCGGTGAAAGTTCTACTATTGATGAAGGAGTTTGTGTAGGGTTGAAAGAAAAGTTGAGTGATTTGATTAAAGATTACGATGCTAAAGACATCTTTAATGCAGATGAAACTGGCTTGTTTTATAAATGCTTGCCAGATCGACCCTGTTGCTTCAGAAATGAAAAATGTCATGGTGGTAAGCATAGTAAAGAACGAGTTACCTTATTATTTGTTGTAAACATGGATGGCACCGAAAAACTTGAACCACTATTAATTGGAAAGCCTGCAAAACCAAGGTGCTTTAAAAACATACGCAGCTTTCCAATGCTTTACCGACATAATAAAAAGGCGTGGATGACAATGGATCTTTTTAACGAATGGCTTCAGATGTTGAATGACACCATGAAAAGTGCAAATCGAAAGATATTGATATTCATTGACAATTGTACGGCGCATAATGGGTCCCCTGATCTAAGCCACATAGAAATAAAGTTTTTACCAGCAAACACCACTTCCAAACTGCAGCCTCTGGACCAGGGTATTATAAAAACTTTTAAATCATTATACCGCAAGGAAATGGTTATTAATCTGGTTAATAGCATTGATGACAAAAAAGAGTTAAATGTACGCTATTTACGGCAATGCAAATTGCTTATAAAGCATGGAATAGTGTCAACCCAGCTTGTATTCAAAACTGCTTCCGTGCTTGCGGTTTTAATAAAGATAGCAACGAAAAATTAATTCAAGGCGAGCAATTGAATATAGATCATCTATGGAATCGTTTATCTGAGAACTCTGAAAATGTTGGTCTTTTCGATGATTACGTGACTGTTGATAATGACGTGGCTGTATCCGGTATGTTGACAGACAACGATATTTTGGAAGAAGTTACTGTTATTAATAATGAAAGTGATGACGATGATAGCGCCGATGAAGAAATTCTTAAAACGAATAAACAAGCTAAATCGGCCATTCAACAAATTCGATATTATGTTTGAAATCATGATGTCCAAAAAAATGTTTTTGATTGCTTAATAAAGTTGCAAAATTCAATTGAAGAGATAGGTGACAAGAACCTCAAGCAATCAAATATTACAAACTTTTTTAAACCTTAGTCTTTCTCTTTGTAATTATTTTATGTTTCTGTTTTTATTTTTCTATTAAATTAATAGTATGTAAGATGTAAATACATATGTAAATGGAGTTATTATGTTCGAATAAAGTTAAAAAATAGATGTAAATCAACTGAAATGTAAAAGCCCCGTTAATTCGTATTTTTCTCTTTTTAATCTCGATAAATCGAAACCTCGATAATTCGAAAACCTCGATAATTCGTAGAAAATGCTGGTCCCTTGCAATTACGAATTAACGCGATTCGACTGTAGTTACATTTTTTAACCCAGTTGTTGTGTGTTTAATAATGATTTTTCTCTGTTATCCAGTACTGAAAGACTTAATTAATCTAAGGCAATATGTAGAATCAAATAGTGTTCTGTAGGGGTTTTTAGAAAATTATAATTGTGTTGATATTTGAGAACCAGACAAAAAACATGTGTACCCCAAATAATGAAAACATGAATAGAGAAGAAAGATTACCTCAACCTAGATACAGCAATCATAAAAAAATCCTATTTAAAATTCAAATATTACTAAGCTTATAATGAAGATATTCTATTGCTTGATGCAACCTCTAGTGCCAACATCGGTTTATTGGAGATAAAAATTTTTATTTTTTTTTTTTTTTTTTGAAATTACATTTATTAGAACATTAAACATTGTGATGACTGAGTGAAATTACAGAGATTAATTTTTAAACATTTTGCAAAAAGTAGATATTTTTTTTAATTAATAGTAGATTAAGTCGGTTGGGTGGAGTTTTTTGGGCGCCTTTGAAGAACCGTCCTGGTTAGTGCCTCGGCTAGAAGATTTGGGTAGGAGAGAATCTAGTCATGGTTGTATCGGCTGCTGTAAAAGTTTATTTCCTGAGGAACTGTAGGCATGTTAAGATCGTTAAGAATCGTTAGGTTTCTGACGAACCGGATAGCATTGGTGATTGTCCGAAGGGCCTTATTTTGTATGATCTGTATTTTCCTTCGATTAGAAGGACATAATGTATTCCATAACTGGATACCATATTTCCAGGAAGAAGAAAATATTTGCTTATATATTAAGAGCTTATTTTCCAAGCTAAGTTTGCTCCTTTTGCACAGAAGCCAGTTCAGCCTCTTCATTTTTTAGGAATAGGAATGAATAATCGAGGTGATATGATGTTTCCATGCCACGCATTTAACAACCTGAGTATTCCACAAATGATGACTGATGTATAGCCAGATCACCAAGCTTCCAAACGACTCATGCATGATTACAGGACTGAAGTGGCTTTCATAGGCGATTTGTCAAAATAGAGAATCTCAGAGTCATCTAGGTGTGGCTAGGATAGTGGCATTGGAGGTCGGTTGGGGGACATCTGCCATAAAATGGATAAAAGAACAGGAGCTAATACGATGCCTTGGGGAATACCAGCCTGAACAGGTCAGATTGACGACTTTTCATCACTATAATTTACTTTACACTGCCATATCCGGTAATTTCAATTTAATGTAATGAGTATGGATAATCTCTGTTCAACTGTATGTACACATACAAATATATAAGCTTACTTAAAATACATTCAAAGACCTTTAAAGAACTTTACGCAACTTGAGCATTTATAAACCCCATCATAATTCGAAACTAGCACAATACAAATAGTGGTGAACCTTTACTCGAGTATGAATGTGGTACTCCACATTATTTCAGCAGCTTTAGATAAATACATTTACACTGATGTTGCGTACTACACCCAAGAATGTTTCATGGTGGAAACAACATCCAGTACCTAATACTTACCAGGGCAGCGCTCATCAGGAAGTGCAGCAACTTTTGCAACTGATGTTACCAACCAGTTTAAAATATATAAAATACTATAAGTGAGCTGCTTGTCAGCAAAGTCCTAGAGGAGCTCACGAATGCTTTGAAACGCCCAAGTGTGCATAATTTGCATAGTTCTCTCGTATTTATGTAAAATAATTTTCTTGGCCTTTTTTCCCCGACGCAAGGTTTAGTTTTTGTAAAAAACACTTTGTTAAACACGCTTGTGTTTCTCTTCATAATGTTGTTCATTATGTATTTAATTACGCTTTTGTGCACTCTTTTTGATTCAGTGTAAATCGTCAACTTTGCAATGCACAAAGTGCTTTTATGTTTTTTTATATAATTTTTTTTTTTCCTGTCATTACATAACAAAACTTCACCGTACCATACGAGATATTCTTAACTATCGTACATATTTGTGGCTGCTGCTCGCAGACGCATAATTTCAATGCCGAAGCGCAACATAGTATTAAATGCCAAGCATTGTTTCCCCGGTTTTTTACCAGCTCAACATAACAGACTTCATAGGTTTGCCCACATGCACATGGCGAGCGCTCATTATACAAATTGGAAAATACCAACAGCAGACAGAGTCTTTAACTCCATAGCCTTGTGGTACATATTAAATGAGATTAAACTTTCTCACAGAAACTTTTAAATCTTCAACTTTTAACTTGTATGATCAGAGTTTTTATTAATACAAATTTTTACAATAATATTTAAAATATAACTAGTCAATAAGGGCATCAATAAAATAAAATACAATAAAATAAAATAAAATCAAAAACTTAGTTGTGAAGAGTTTAATTACAATTAGTATTTCGCTCTCCTTTTCAAATCCCAATTGCATAGATAAATGTATTATTTAATGATGATTTCTATGAACATGTGTCCACATGTGTACATTTTAGATTGAAATATTTATAAATAGTTTTGTGGTTTTATGTGACATTAATTAGTGCATTGATCTGATTCAAATTATATATTTGCAATTAAATATCACTAACAATAATTAAATATATTTTTTGATAACATTCACATGTAATGTGAATACGTAAGTATTATCACATTATTAAGTTGTTTGTAACTCATCAGTCTTTTGGTGAACAGAATGGCATGGATCGCTTGCATAGCCTCTTTCCCTATTCTACCAATAGTTTTAAGATGTCAAGCTGATATTGTTTACAAAAATAATGCAATATTTTGTAGTTTTTTTTTTTTTTATTCTCAGAATTCTGAACTTTACTGTGAAAATTGAAGTTTTACCTATCGTTTCTTTGCCTTAATAATTTTACAATAGATTAATTCATCACTTCAATATTTGATTCTATTCTGAACTGAATTTTATCAAATTTCCAACTTATGTTGTTATTGATAATTTTTTGTTTTTATTATTTGTAAATTTCTAAATGCGTGAAAAGTATCTAATATTCAGTAGAGCCAAAATGTTTAAAACTTGTCATGTTTTTTTTTTTTTTTTTTTGATTACAAGCCACAAATACTACATGCATAACAAAATGAGTACATGAATAACAAAATGTAATAAATTTGTATATTTTTGCAAAAAACCAAAATCAATATGATTATAATTAATTATTTATTGATTTCATGTATGCAATAACAGTATCTACTGCAATTGCAAGAAATAATTTATTACATCTAGGCTACACAACATAACAAAATTAATTTAATATAGAGTAATTTATATACATATATATAAATCACTGTCCCAGTAGGCAGGACTCTAAACTCTTTAAAAAGAAAGAGGTGTCGTGGGATAACCGTGTAGAGCGCAGCTCCATTCCAAACAAAATTATTATTTTTGTTTAGTGAAAAATTTATGTTTTAATTTACTTTTTTGATTCATTTTTATTATTATTATTTATTATTATTTTTATTTATTTATTTATTTCGTTTCTCTTTAAACAAAAAAATACAAAAGAGAATGAACGATGTTTTCGATCATGACTGCATTAATGAGAGAATGAGAGTTCCACTAAAACAGAATTAAGTAAAAATAAAAATATTCCTACTGCAGGACTCGAACCCCACGCCCTCGGTTTGCCAGTCGTACTCTCTAACCACTACGCCACACAGACATTTGAATCATGTCATGTGAATTTGACATTAAATAGCTCCTATAAAATAAAAGAAAAACAATCGGCCAAGTGCGAGTCAGAGGGTTCCGTACCAGATTAGGGGGTTTTATGGGAGGTACTCCCCCAGTGGTCCGATTTAGCTGATTCTAACAGATGTCTATATCAAATACTCATAATGTCTAAACTTCAGTTTGATAGGACAAAAAACAAAAAAGTTTTTCTAATAAGAACCTGAATTTTAATGGGGCTTTGTATGGGAGGTACCCTCCCTAGCAGTCCGATCAAACTGAAATTTCGACAGTATAAGTTTCTGATGTATAACCACTAACTACGTTTATTTCAAGATCTTGGGATTTCTGGATCGTATAGCTGTCATACAAGCCAAAATGTTTCTTGTATGGTGACCCTTTTATGTTTTTGAAAATATTTTAGTTATAGTATTGGTTGATGATACCCGGATAGAACTACATATTCTGTGAAAATTTCAACACTCTAGCTATTTCGGTTCAAGACATATGACCCGACGACGGACGGACGGACAACGACGTATCTGCAATTGGGTTCCCTATGGTACCCTTTGGGTCCGGAACCCTAAAAAACACGAAACTTTGACGTTTTTTATGATTTAACAACTTTTTTAAAGTAACTCAAAGGCCGTCACTGCCATTGAAAAGCTGCGTTGAACAAAATGACAAAGAACTACAAAAGGAGCTTTTCAGATACATGAATGCAAGTTTTTGACTAAATCCATTACGAAATCAGAAAAACGAGGAATGACCTTACAAGAGGAATTGACAATCTTGATATCAGTCAAAAAGCAAATTATTGGGACCTGAACTAGCTAAGATAAATGAAGTTTTATCGAAAAATCCAGATGTATATTTCTTTGAAAAATTGTCAGTAAATCAAAAAATTAAATTTCGCTATACACTTACTTACTTACTGTTTACCGGCCCATTTTGTTCAATAGACGTCAATCACTTACAAAATCACTTTTAGCTATGCTTAATGTCGTTCAATACGCAACACTTGTGTAAACGATGATAATAATAATGTGACTTAATTCTTATTTTTTGCATATTTATATGTTTTTCTCACTAGTACATGCATTTTCAAATGATCTAAAATAAATTGATTTAACAATTTAAGTAACAATTATTTGCGGTGGTTCTAACAACTTCACAACCATTTACTCCCAGTTTATATAACAATTTTCTAGTTATTAAATAAGTACACAAATGTTGTTGTTAGCATTTAAGTAAATTTTATTAGAAAATGAGTTTCAGACTCCAAACTTAAGGCTGGAACAGAATGGTGAAGGCTCAAAAATTACTACTAAACAACCCAACTGTGTTGCTGACTATGTACTGCTACTTTCATTATGAAACATCCTTCCTACATTCTATTGTATAATATATGCATTTCATAACCAAAATATAATGCTTGATTCAGCTATTTGACACTTCATTTACTTATGAGAAAATTTTAATACTTCTCTTGTTAAATCTTCCTGGGAAAAATTATTGTTATATTTGGCTGCATTGTAGTATTACGTTGTTAAAATTGATTGCATTTAGTAAGTTGAATTGCGTTTTGTAATTATTTTCACTTGACAATTAGTAATTGTTATATTTTAGATGCATTTAAACACTTAATATTCTTATATTTAATCGTAGAGAGCTTAATAAGTAATAACATCGAACCATCCATATAGTTTTCTCACTGAACTACTTTCCCCCTAAAAAACAACAATAATTTAAGGAATACCAATTTTAACAAATTTCAAATTAAAATATATGTTATAAAACCAACTAAACAACTCATGATACCTTTAATTTTCAAATAAATTCTATGCACGAAACATATATGTATCTACAAATGCATTGCATATCTATATGTGCTGCTTGTATCTTTCATTGGTTTTGACTTTTCATATGAGCAAGTAAAATTATTGCATATTTTTTAATACAAAAGATTTTGCTAGTATATTTCATTTTCATAATATTATTTTATTCAATTTGTATATCCTGATAAAAAATGTAGTAAGAAAAACATTTCCAACATAAAGAATTTATATTTTTATTTAAATATAATTTATAAGAAGCTCGATTTTATTGCATGCCATGTTCTACTAGTAAATAAAATAATTGTAAGAAATACAATACAATAAAAAAATAATTCCCAAAAAATATAAATATTTTACTAAAAAGGACAAAATACCAAATGCTTTCTGACTTTTGGGCTTTGTTCGAAAATTTTTCTTCCTTAATAATTGTTTTTTATACTAGATTTTACAAAATTTGTTCTTTAATTAAAATTGTTCTTCATCTCCTTTTATTGATTTCAATTCTATGTCTTTACTACACATATAAAGTATTTATATACGAGAAATTGTCACTGTATTGAAATTTTTAATATAAATTTTATTGTCAATTTGAGAATATTTTATGGCTTCTGTAAATTGAATTGAATGGAATAAAATTTCTTTATCAATTTATTTATTTGCTTATGCAAAATTTAAGTGTTGAACATTTCTTTCTTTTAGATAAAAATTGTATTTAAAAAACTGTTATAAAGTGAATATACCAGTTGCCTTAGTATATTTTCCTTTGATCTTTAAGCTATTAATTCTACAAGTCAAATAGTTTTCAATGCTTAAAGGATTCTTATATATCTATGTACAATAATATAACACAAATGCACATCAATTTTTTATCTTTGTAACTGTTCCCTGCTTCTATCCAACTAAGCACATTAAACTTGTTGAATACAATAAAACCTTTTACAGATACGAAATTTTGTATGCTTTTGCCAAAGATTAAGCTATAATATATAAAATTTACATACTCTTATCAACAAGGATCAAAACTTCATACAAAAAAATATAACAAAAATCAAACAAACAAACCATCGGAATACACATATGTACGGTTATGTATACAGTTACAAAGACACACATATGTACATAGATAAACCATCGCTTGCAGATACAAATATGCATAAATTTCACGCTTAACTGCATAGTAAGACAAACTAACAAGGATGAGATGATGATGATGATGATGATGGTAAAATGAAATTAGGTGCGCTGCTAGCAATGATAGAAGGCAATATATTTTAAGCGCAAATTTAAATGCAAACGCAAACACAAAACAGATAAAACATATGTACATATGTATTTAACCGCTGTAGATCATATTGGGACGCCCCATCATTAATCTTTATTTGCTGAGAAGTGCGTGAATAATTTTACGCTATACCTAATAATAAATCATTGTATTACAGTAGATATGCATTAGCAAAGAATACTAAGTATAAGGATGTATAGTATTACCTTCCCTATCTACATGCTATTGTGTTAAAGTATATAACTACTATCTCTTCCTGTGTATATCCAATAGAGATGTCATCACAGGGATACTAACATATATGTATATAATATCCCAATTCATTACATGATGATTACATGATATTTAACAAGAAATGCCCATTTTTAATCTCCTATTAACAACGGCAACTGCCTATAATGCGTTTTTATATGCTGTTACTTAAAAAAATAAAGGGGTATTTAACTTTATGTATTTAACCACATAGATGTGTGTACATATCTCCTAGCTTAGCTAATATGTCGAATCGACTTAGTCATATTTATCTACTCGTTGTTCCGTTTGTCTTAAATACAAGAGATGGAAGACTGAAATTTGGTATGTGGACTTTATTGTTACGCTTTATTTCATTCATTTTATAATATTTACTTTGTGGATCCAAAAAACTTAATCTCAGTTTATTTTGTCTAAACATTTTTTTTTCCTACAAGTCCTACAAAGAAAAACAAATACAACTTAAAAATTTTTGTGAATATTGACACGTGTGAGTAATTAGGCTAGGAAGCTGTTTTGATCTAACGTTTAATTCTGAAATAACCACACATAATCTACTTATATGTTGTCACCTTAAAGAGTTTATTGTATATATCCAATATCGCCAGTAAAATTTGCTTTAATCTACAGTTAGTATTTAGATTACCTTAGCTATTTTCTCTGAAAAGATTTTGGGAGACTATGTATATACCAACAAAATAACCTTTGTGTGTTGTTTTTTTTTTTTTTGTTCAACACTAATGAGCATAAATTAATTGCTTACGAAGAAGATACAAAACGATATCAAAGACGTCTGAGATAACAAAATTGATGATACTTGGAATAAAATGTATCTAAAACTAAGACACGCCTATTCATGCCTTCTAAAGCATGCAACACATTTTCATTTAACATGAAAACAAAGAAGGCAAGAATTTCCCTTTATTTTCAAAATAATACATGTATATTCCTAATTGATGTCTTATTTATCTAAATAAATTTAATTTTAACTTAATACAAGGCAACCTTACAAAAGAAGTTTGTTTCAGAAAATCAGAAAATCAAAAACAAAGAAACAATGCTAAACAATTGCGCAATAAAATTTCCATAAAATCACTAGCATACTTTGAGGCGCAAATTACTCATACGTAAAGGTGTACATAGAATTAAGGGAATTTGATTTATTCATCTGACTGACTAACTAACTGATGATGTATGTATGTACATACTCGTACATGTGGTGTTCTCGTGCGTGGTTGCCTCATTAGGATTATTCTAAGTAAATGTGTTGGAATTTTTATTTAAACAATTTAAGTTAAAATTTTCATTTCAAAGCAACCTGAAACTTGACTCTGACTACTGTTGGTAAAAAATATATATGCATCTTTTGTGTGTGAATGAACATTTATCCCTGCATGTTTGTATTATTTTGATAAAAATGCAACCACTTTGGATTTTGTTGCATTAGTTTATGGTTTTAAAACAAAGTTGCTTGTCGTCAAGTAGCAACGCATCATGTTTATGGTATAAAAAAAACTTACCACAGGAACTCTGTAAATGAAATTTACTAGTCCTCAGTTCAAGCTCTAAGCTGCATTTTTTCTTTGCTCTATGTAAGCATTTTTTAATTAAAGATTTACTATAAAAAATTAAGCTTAATAGAATAAAAAAGATCCCTTTACTAAAGATTATTAAAAACAAAGAAGATGTGAAAAGGATTTTGTCGACATTGCATGACACAAATAGAAAAGGAAAATAAAAACCAAACAACTAAGTAAAAAACAAAAAGAATAAAAGAAAAGCCAATTAAAAGACACGCAAAAACAAAACATTGAAAACTAAATAGAAAGTTCTTTCTTCATTTTCTGAACAAGTTTCTTGAAAATTTCTTTTATTTTTCTGTATAATTTTCATATACTTCAATCGTAATTTAAGTTGTTGTATATACTAGTATGAAGCAAATTAAAGTAAAATAACAACTGAAATTACAACCTGAGGCAGTTACAATTGAGTAAAGCAACCAAGGATTCAACTGAATAGAAGCTCAGTATAGTTGCTTAGCATAGTTAACCCATAGATACTCGTACACATGTGTGTGAGTGCATAAAGTAAATGAAACAAGGATGAACATGAACATAAACAAAGATGTTGAACAACTTTCAAAAATATAAAAGATACACAGCTCAGATACAAGACCCTGCAAAAAAGAGCTTAAAATAATGCAATAAATTTCCAGAATATCATGTTGCGTGGGAGTTGCCTCGTAGTAAATTTTTTTTTTTTTTTTGGTAAAAATGTCCTTTCATTCTATCTCCCTATGCTTGTCTTGAGGTATGAAATTAATTGGAAAAATATTTTGGTTATGCAACTCCCCTACTATCCGTTTTCTTTTATTTGGTTACAACTGTTTAGTAAGCATGAAAAACTAATTAAAAACGGGTTTTTCCAAAAGGAAATTTTAAAGAACCCTTTCAGTTTATAACGAAATTATTAAATTCCTTTTTTATTTCATTTTCTGCTCCATACTTATGTGCTTAAGATTGCACCAGTTTTTTGTTGTTAACAATTTTTATTATTAGCTCAGAATATCCTTTAGTTAAAAGTTTAAGTGCAGTTTCGTTGGAAAAAGTTGTATTTCTTTTTCTTACTGCAATATTGAAATTTACTGTACACCGAGTCAAGACCAATTTCATGGCAATAATATAAGGTCCTATTAGTAAACTTTTTTGAACAAAAGAAATCATAAACTTTGCCCATGATTATTGTGAATCAAAAAGAATTCTATGTGAGGGCGCGAAAAACATTTAAGGATACGAGTATGCTAAAGGACAGAAGAGTTGCTTGTTTCTATAACTTAACTATGCCTGTATTAAAGCCATGTGACATGACGCAACAAGCCAAGGCAAGACAACATGATAACGTAACATGCAACACTACAATAAACAACATACTTAACTGTCGAAAGGCACACATTATTTACGCGCATTTTGCAATTGTTTTCTCGACTCTTTTCCGTTAGTTCAGTTGTCACGTTACCATGTCTTTCAAAACTTCTTTTATATTTTTCATTGAAATACAAGTACATAGAACAATGTTATTCATCGTTATTTTATTTAATTTTTTTATGCAAAGGAATTTATGTTTTCTTAGAAAAAGCAGAATTAAAATCAAATTCAAATGTTGATTCACACAATGCATACTATTTACTATAATAAAAGGGGTGAATCTCATTATTATTGATCTAAAAAATTTACATTATTTGCCTTAGGGAAGAGCTAGGATATGCCACCATTTATAAACACATTTTTATTCGAGATTGGCTTGGGACTGTTATATGTTACTCAAAAGACTACCATCAAAGAACTTTGTGAATCTAATCTGGATTCCCGGACATATAAAGTGGAATTCAGGCAGATCCTTCCGCCAGTAAAGAATCTGCAATTGACCCCATTGGACCAGAGCCATTCTGCGGGCTAGAAGATTATAATTATTATTATTATTATTAATTATCTTAAAATTAAATTAAACGACACCTTTCACTTTTAGACCCATTTCTTCATAATTTTCTGTTCATAAGGGAATTTAAATATTTCAAATAAGTTTTGCTTTGTTTTTGACTGCAAAATGAAGTGAAAGCTTCCATGTTCATAATAAACTAAACAAATCTCTCTACACATGGGTGTACGCTCTTTTCGGTATTGGTATTTCGATTTAATCCTCTAACACAGTTCGCAGTATACACTACTTTACTTGTTTGTTTTTCTAACTTTTTGTTTGGCATTGTTGTTTGTTTTATAAATTCTGTTTACCAAAATAAAAAAATCAACAAATACAAGAAGAACCAAAAAAATAGGAAAATATTGCAACAAGTACGTAAAGTTAGTTCAACAACAAATGAAGCCTTAAAAATGACTAAATATCAAAATCTTAAAAAAAAAAAAACCAACTGATAATGGGAATGGATACAAAAACAACAACAACAAAAAATGAGAATAACAAGAAAGGACAACAACGAACATAGAAATAACAAAAGTGCAAGGATTTAAATCCTATTTACACAGCTTTTGAAACCAAAAACATATACTACACATATGGGTGTATTGGACATACATAAATATGTATTGTACGTACAAACACTATGTACACAGAATATATAGCGTACTTTCACAGGCCTGAAAAGATACAAAATTTGTTGTGCCTTTCATTTACAAAAAGATACTTCTATCCTCATGTGCCTGATTTAAGCCCTGGTTACAACGCTGCGAATGTTGTTGATGCCAAAAATGTTTCCCTTTTGTGTATTTAGAATTTAGCGTTGACCTTTTTTTCCCCCATTTTCCTGTTGTCATTGCTTCTACTATGTGTCATTGTTTAACAATTTTGTATTTGCAAGCAGGCAAAATGCTATGTCACCTGAAAACAACAGCAACAAAAGCAGATTGTCATGAAAATATTTGCACCTGTCAACGTTATTATCCTGACACATGAATAGTCTTTCATTTTGGATTCTTGCAACAAAACTGAATTATATTCGAAACAAAGGAGACCAAGCAGTGTCCAGTGTAAAAGATCAT
Organism: Amiota minor; assembly: GCA_037043295.1. NCBI lineage: Eukaryota > Metazoa > Arthropoda > Insecta > Diptera > Drosophilidae > Amiota > Amiota minor. Next base: position 231,256 of record JBAMAW010001862.1, read on the forward strand.
AGCCAGAGTCACTATTGTGCTTCTTTTTTTTCCTATTGTTTCAGTTCTATGAAATACAATCATTATTATCAACAGCAACAGTATCAACTTTACACCAAACTTAAGAAATGATACTTTCACCTCATCTATTATAATCCAAGGAAATAATTTTCCATTTTAAAAGCAAACAAGGAATTGATTTCATTGCGTATTCCTATAAACTCTTTACTCAGCAATAAATTCAATTCCATCACGTTTGATTTCTTCTATCTACACCAATAAACCACCTCTGATTGATATTTTTCAACATCAATCTTGACTACAACTTGTAGGCTATATCTACTCGTATACCTTTATATCGTTTTCGATTTTTCACTTTTTCTATTCCAATTCATTCTTTTTTATTTTATCTCAACTACTAGTAGTCGTGCTTAGCCCAAGGAGCTAGACGTCGCCACGTCAATCAGAGGTAGTTGACCCAACCAGTGCAGCCTCACATTCTTGCAAACATTGCATAAAAAATATACGACTACATTCATGTGTCTACAACGTGTGTGTGTTGAGTGAATATATTATCCTTTCCTTTCATTCTTTCCACCCTGCTTTCCTATCATCACTCATTTCTTCCTTCCTTCATTGAGTGACTTTTCTACAAATATATTTTCAACTTTTTCTATTTTTATTGTGCAGATAGTGAATCTCTTCTATTTATCTAAGCTATTGGTCTTGGCTCGTTTGTTGGCCGTTTGGATGTTTTTTTTTTTTTTTCACTCCTTTTACCTTGTTGTGTTATTGGCCTTTCAAAAATGTTTTATCGTATGTTATTTTCGTCGATCTTCATGGCTTTGGTTTTTGATTTTGTCAATTTTTTTTTTTTTTTTTTATGAAACTATTTAAAACATGATTGGTTTGCCATTTTTAGCATTAACAACATGAAAATTTCCCCTAATAGAAATATATTAACTGTAAAGTTATGTATACAGTTATAATCTAAGCAAATTTTAAACCCTTTAGCCCATCTACCAACACCTTCAGTCGCAGAAATTAAATTTAGTAAACAAAATAATATCAAAAAGTTGATCAATTGATGTTGAGATGATTATGATGGATTACGCCATTTTAATTTAGCATCATGCTTTGTTTTGAATACTAAAAACACAAACCATAAAAAAAAATTTTTTTTTTAATGTTAAAATATATATAATATTATTACATGGCTTAATTTAATAGGATTTGACAGCATTTTGTTTAAAACAATAGTAAATTTTTTATTATTTTGCATTCAATTGAAAGTTTTTTCCAGCTTTTCTCTACTGAAAGAAATCACATCAGAAATTATCAATGCTATGGTTGTTCCACAACAAAAACTACAGACAACAATAGTAAGAAAACTATTTTTTTTTTTTTTTTTTAATTTCATTGTAATACTAAAAATTACATTGATTTGTTAGCCATACAAATTGGCTGCCGCTGGTAAAAGAAAATAAGACACTGTTTGACAAACAAAACCGAGGACATTGTTTGGCTATAATAGAATGGCCACAAAATTGTCACAGGCTGTGAGTGCAGTTTGGCAGACTCATTAATGTCAACTTAGGGGATTAGTCAGACATGCATACGGAGGAAGGTAAAAGCAAGACAAGTCAATGGGATCTGAGCAGAGGGACATGTGTTGGAGAGATAATCAATCAGAAAGTTCAAAATTGCAAAATGATTATTATCTTTTTATTTTAAATTAATTCCTTTTTACAACAACAATGCTCCATTGTCACTGTGTGCTTTTAGCAACTTCCTTTTAACATTTCCGCAATCATTTTTTATATTGTCATCTTTTTTCTGCTCGCTTTTAATGCACATTTTTCTCTCTATTGTTTGCACAAATTGATTGTGTATACATAAGTGTATGTATTGTGTATATACGTACGAGTATATATCTGTGTATCTGTATATCTACCATATATATCTATGCATGTGCACGTGTTGTAATGCATGTAGTGCGACGCCCTAATGTCAGGCAACATGCGGAGTTTGAATATGAAATTAATTAACAACAAATTTTTATTTTTAAAACAAAATTATAATAAAAAATAAAATATTACAAAAAAAGATATTAAAACAAAATATAAAACTAAAATAAAATGATGGAAAATGGAAGTTTAAAATTGATAGATTGAATGATTTAACACAAATCGCAGTTTAAATAGCTTAACTGAATAAAATAATTTATGAAAATAATTACACAAAAATTGAATGATTTTTATTATCATTCAAGTTTCGCAGAATTTTAAATATCCTTATTTATTTTTATTTTTATGTTTGAATAACAAAGACGTGAAGAATTTTATGGAAAACCAAATGTAGATTGATTCAAGATAAAATACACTTAAATTATTTTACTACAGTTGAACGTTGATGACAGTTAAAATATATGTAATTGCTTTTTTTTTTATTGTATTGGCCATAAAGATCAGTCTTACATGATAATTGATAAAATGATTTTGATGATGGTCAAAAATTGTATCTTTTGATTTGCAGAACTTTTAATGTTATCAGAATATCTGTAAACACTCTTTGAATTGTTGAATGATATTTTACTATACTTTGAAGTCCTCTATTAAATAATAAAATGAGAAAAAGTACCTATATAATCCATCATCTATATAAATGAAATACAATACATAAAATAATTTATGTTACAATTATGAATTTTCCAGAAGATTAGCCCTTTTATCTTGAATTCTTCAAACAAAGATCCACATTGCTTTAACAAATGAAGCAAGAAATACAATTTATTTAATCTGATTAATTTTATTATGTCTTTTTATATATGTGTTACAAATATCAGATTAAAATGATTATACATTTAGTCTCGCCCTAAATGTGAAGTGTATAAATATTTTAATAAATAATAATAATAGTTTTGATACCCACAAAATTAACCCACAGCTTAGTGCAAAACTATTCAGAATGTTTACAATGGAAAAGTGCAAATCCTGTCAAAAAAATTAAAGGAATTTTATTTTCACTGAATGCGCACAAAACTCATTATAAGTTTAAATTGAATTCACATTCACGTATACGTAATATTTTAAATTCATTCAAACTGAGTACAATATTATAAAATAAAAACCAAATAAAGTGTATGAAAACAAATAAAAAAAATAGTAAACACTTTTCCCACTCTCAAGGTTTTCAAGTGTTGGCAGCTGTCAGTCCTTTGAACCACGACTAAATGAACATTTAACGCGTTTACTTCTAACAAATGAAATTGAATTAAAAACTGGCATGTTTACAACGCAAATGATGCGCAAATAAACTGAAATTCATTTATTTATTTTCTTTACAAATGTTTTTTTATTTTGTTTTTACAGGATTTTATATTTCTTTTCTCCTTTATTTATTGGTGGCACAATCAAAACAAAGGAAGGCAACTAAAGACACAGGCAATGAGAAGCATTCAAAAGCCTACTTCCTACATTGTAAACACAATGGAAAACACTAACAGAGCTCGAGAATGCCCTTTAAATTCATTCGTCTGTATTTAGTTGCTTTTCTCCAACATTGAATTCATATTCAAATTGCCAGCAAGCACTTCAGAATGCCAAATAAGCAACCAGCTCTTCAGGCAGGAAATATTTTACCCACGAAACTTAGTTTCAGAAGTCAATGTGCCCGCGGTAGGTGTATATCATTTATTGTCTGCGCCATTAGCTACACTAATGATCCATTCAAGAATCCAAGCAGTCAGGCAGACATCCATTAAACAAGTAAGTTAGTAAGTCAGTCAGTCGGTCGGTCAGTCAGTCAGTTATACAAACAGAAAGGTAGGCAGACAATCTTTGTATATTAAATCAGTGAGTCCGCTAATCTAAGAAATTTAAAGAATCACGTTGTTTTTTTTTTTTTCTTTTTTACCTTAAAATCACCAACTGTTCGAATATTTTGCGTATCATGTCAAATCACTTTAAATTCTCTTTACATCTTAAATAAATTGTGTCCTAAATGCCATCATCATTGATATAATGTTAGTTTGTCAATATTCTTAATGGATTTTTAAATATTTAAACAGCTTCGATGCGACCCTCGGATTTGTTTTCTTTCTCTATACCTCAACTGAAGAAATGCATTTAACACATTTAAGAAGATTATAAAAGCACATACTTACTAATACTTACTGGCACATACGTACATAGATACATGCGCACATTGATATTCACACAAACACACATAGATATTTAGATTTGGAAATTTAGTACAACTATGTGTAAATTAGAGTGTCCCAAATTTTTTAAATACAATATTTGATTTTTTGAACGCATCCCTTTTAAATATATTTGTTACAAGTCTCAGCTCATTCTATTCGCTTCTTGTTTTTTTTTTTTTTTTTTGTTCTTAATAGTCCAACCAATAAGAACATGACAAAAAATTTTTAAAAATCCACCTGAAAAGTTGGAATTTTCGGATCAAATTTTACGTTTTTATTAAATTTCAAGAAAATCCTCACTTCTCATGAGTAAAATGATTCAAAACAATTCTTGTGTGATCATTGTAAATCACGAATATTAAAGTCTTTTCCCTTTTTTTTTATTTATTATTTTTTTTTTTTTCCAATCAGAACGGTTGAACCATTCTCAAGACATTCGAAAAACTTGGGACAACCTTGTGTACATATATAAGACAAATGTTATTAGTGGTTACTTTATGTTCTCTTGTACACTTTCCAATTGTTACATATTCAATTTGCAACAAACTGAAGATTAGTTTCATGCAATCGTTGAAATTTTCAAAGCTTTTTACTTCTTATAAATGAATAATTCTATTTGTCAGATGTTTGTGACATGTGAAAGCATTCATTTAATGATGCCACGATTTACAATGGTAAGCAAAATTGAGTTTCAAGACATGGTCTTGGTAACCCGTCGCAAGTTTCTTTAAATACCAGAGATTGACAAAGTTCGAAGATTAGATTAAAAAGGGTCGCTTTCTATGATAACAATATCTCCTACAACATTTCAACTTAAAGTAGCCAGTAGAAGCGCTTATTATGAGACAAAGTAAGTAGTATAAGATACAAAATGAGATCAGGTGCGGAATTAGGTTAAACAAATCCTCCATTTCCTTAATTTTCTTCTAGTTAGACAAAAATATTCTAACCTTTTTTGAAAGAAAAACTATCATTAGAAAAATGGAACCACATTTAAACCCTTATCAAGGATAAAAGTGTTTCATTCTGTTATGAATGTAAAATTAAACGACTCCAATCATCATAGGAAGAGACTTGAAAAGGTTAATGTTCTGTTGACTGCCAAGACAATGATGATTAGCTATCTAAACGTCCATATCCTTGCAAAGTAATCCCTCAGTCTTTGAGATTTTAAGTTGATATGGTCTTCGTTTCTTCTACCAACTAACAATATTATGTGTTCCACTGAATAAAATTAACATTTAACCATATAAAAGAAATTCATAATACATAAAGTAAATGATGCTAACAAAGTAATTAACTTTCAATTGAAAGTTTTATTGTTTTTTGATTAATATTAACTATAATTTAAAGTATTTTTTCTTTTCATTCTCAATCTGAATAAATTACATACTCTTTGATATATTTCAACCAATCAATTAATTTTTGGCATAATTTCACAGTTTTCTCATTTTTACTTAAAATACATCTGTCAAGTATAAATAGAGAGACAGAGAGAGAACAAGAAATCAATGAAGCATTCAGCAGCAATAAAACAAAGAAATATAATGCAACTCAATGAAATGTAAATATTTAATTCATTAAACAAGAATTAAATTAATAAAAAACGTTAAATACTTATTATTAATAATAAAAAAAAATTACATAGCAAGATAAGCGTAAAATATTATTGCATTTTTTTGTATTTTTTTTTATTAAATTTAATCCAGAAAATAACATAAACAATAATCAATATTTTTATTTAAATGAAGATTCTGTTACTGTCTGTAACAGTCAGCAATAAATCACAATAAATTATTTTATAATTTAAATTTATTATTCACAACTGAATAAACAATGTGATGACACTTTATTACTTATAAACAATAGATGAATTTGTGCCAATTACGATGTAATAGTAGACAACCAAGACAAATGCTGATTATATTGAATCATAAATTTATAAAACCTTAAATTTGGAGATGCAGTTTTATTATTTTTACCAATGTGGAACGATATTCTGTTTTGCCCACAATTCAATAAACACAACTCTTTCTATTGTAACAAAGTATTTTGATTTTTGTTTCATATTCCTTTGCCTTCATTCCCTAAACTTATATTATAAATATATTTACCATATAAATGGATGTTCTTTTTTATGACTCTACGACATATTTGTAGGATTTCATTTTTGTTCTGGATGATTGTGGTGTTTTGTGCGTTTATGTAATTAAGCGTTAATAAGCATTTAATACTCATTTTCATTTGCTTACTTATGCATTAGTATGACTGTTTACTCCTATATTCAAGTATGTTTATGTAGTAGATATAGTGAATTTAGGATTAGGAGGTGTATCTATTGTGTATTTGTTTATTTGTATTAATACCCCAAAGCAATTATATTCGTTATAGTCTTATTTATTTTCATATGCAAAGGTTATTAAGAACCATTGAAATAGTGATTCAGTCAATAAATCCAATTCAAATACACTACATATGTATATAAATTTATAAAGGTAAGGGTGTGTTTGTTTGTGTCTGTTGGTTTATGCACAATTACACAATTATTTTAGTTAATTTAATGATAGGAACAACAATAAGAATGGCAAGAAAATTTATCTGTATTGACTTGAATAATTTTCAGGGAAGGTTAAAACACTGAGAATAATAATTGATGATAAATTTAATTCTAAAGAATTTATGATTCAACCATTGTCAAAATATGGGACTTACATATAAATTTTAAATAAAGAAATTGCACGTTTACTTTAGTTAAAACTTCTATTGAGTCCAAGAGATTTTTCCTGAATTACGATACGAAAAATGCGAAAGAAAGTTTTATGTGATGTTGAAAGTGGAAAAGATTTGATGAACTTCGTGTTGAATTCGAGCCACCGCCCTATGTACTGAACCACGGCTGCAATTTAATCTTTCTCTCTTATCTTATGCTATGTGTTATCATCGAGAAAAGCAAGTTCGAACAAGTGTATAACCAAACAACTCCTTAATAATAAATTATACACTTTTGTATGTCTCTATGTTAGAATAATATTTTATCAGCCTAGACTTTAATACTGTGATTCTTAAATCACATCATTACATACAAAGTAATTATATTAAATGTGACAGCATACCAGAATCACATCACTACACTGTTAGTGTAGTTTATATAGACTTCTTCATTCATTTCACTTACAATTAGTTAAGTCCTATTTTTTTGTTTTGTTTGAAGTTTGCAAATTCACTTGAAAACTTTTTGTATTTGTCCATTCATCAGTTCTTGACCCAATGCTTGGTAGTGCAGCCACTTTTCAAGAATTTTCATAACACTAATTCATTTCGGCTTCTTTTACCTATGGCAGAAATATAACATTTTAAAAAAAAAACTATCTTCTTTGCGCCCCTTTTTCCCACAACCACTCTGATAAGCTCATTATACTCGCTTAATAATTATACTTAGTTTTATTTTACCCAAACCCACAAATAGTTTTCAAAGAAGCTCTAAAATCTCTACAAAATACTTATTTACATACATAACTGGTTAAGTCAAACTTTTTTGTATTGTGTAATTTATGTGACATAACTTTTCGACATCATTTTGTTAGGATAAAAGCAAAAGTTTGCTACATCAGATTAGTAATTATGGAACGCATGTTAAATTATAATACTTACTTTAAACACACACTCACTCTTAATACCATAAATACAAATTATATCTTACTTAATTAGCAGTAAAAGGGCTTGGAAGTTAATGACAAACTTTATGTCATCTGTGGTAAGAGAAATGAGGATTCCTCATGTTGCCACACAAGTAATCAATTCCAACAAAAGTTAAAGGTTAACTTGAATCAAAATGCATCATGAGTTGTATAAATTATTTTAAAAATATACAGCATAATTAAGTTTATATTTCATTGGATGATTCAATGAAAATATAAACAACTAAACTAATGAAGCGTAAATCAAAATATTTAAATTAAATTTCCATTTCCATATTTTTGCAAATATTTCAGACAATCATACGTGAAATGAATCGTTTGGGCATGATGGTTGATCTCTCACACGTCTCAAAGGGTACAATGCAGGATGCTCTGGAAATTAGTGAGGCCCCTGTGATATTTTCACACTCCTCGGCCTATGAATTATGCAATTCAAGCCGCAATGTACAGGATGATATACTGCAGGCATTGGCTAAAAATGGAGGACTCGTTATGGTGAATTTCTATTCAAAATTTTTGTCATGCAGCGAAAACTCAACCGTGCATGATGCAGTTGGTAAGTGATTCAATTGACAATACTGTCATTGTCATTGATGATGATGATGTTGATGATGTTATTTTCAACTAAAATAACAAAAATTAAATCAATGAATGCATGATGATAATGATGAAGATGATGAAGATGAATTGAATGACAAATAAACCACATTTTGTAGTCTTGATTATCTCATCAGATTGGTCATTGTTTCATCAGTCAGCAGTCAGTTTTATTTAATTTTTCTTTTTTGATCAGTGATTTAATTACTTCCATCATTCTATCTATCAATGTATCTTCCTAACTATCAACAATTCAATTTTAACCTCAGAGACACTTCTTTTAATATATTTTATGTCTTTTCTTTTTTTCTCTATTTCTATTATTATCTATTTTCATTGTTCTATTTCGCTGACAATGCCGGATTTCCATCAATAATGAACAATGATGACTGCTTGAATTTCAATTGAATTGTTTTTTTTTTTTCTTTTCAATTCTCAACAATGTTGCAACGTTTGAAATCGTATCAATCTGCTGCGCCTTCGCCTACATCTTCGTTAAATATTACTTAACCATGACATTTAATGAACTCAATATAACATTGTCGTTTACTCATTGCTCATGCTGTTTGGAACCTGAATTGGCTAACCTACTATACGACTGTTTCGTTATGCTTTTCTGCCTGCCTTTCTGACTACTCGCAATATAACACGTGTCCTTTACTGGGCGCAGCTCATATTAATCACATTAAGCATGTCGCTGGCATCGATCACGTTGGACTTGGTGCTGGATATGACGGCATTAATTAGTAAGTAAAACTCATTTATATCACTTAAATTCTTTTTTATTTTTTATTTTAATAAAATCAACAAAAATAAGAATTAACACCACAGCAACATGAAAAAGGTCAGCAGAATAATTATGCAGTCTTTGTAAGCAGGTGCTCAATTGTTGTAATTAAATGTCGATTAATTTGTAAAATATCTAATTAATTTGTCTGTGTAATTCTTCTTTTTTAAACTTAAAATATATCAATTTCTATACTTATATAGATTATCATCAATAGCAAACGAAATCAAGAGCTATTGAGATCCTTATACATACTCTAAGACTTCTTAACAGAGTATTGTATTGCACTAACATAATATGCAAAATAAGTGTTAACGACCAAAATAAGTAGTTTATGCAATGAAGAAAAGGAAACAGCTAAGCATTTGTTAGGCTTTCTAAGCAATCACTTTCAAGAACCAGTAGCAATCATAGACTTATATCTGAAGAAAATTTAAGAATTATTAAGGAATAATGGTTCATTACCTTAAGCTCAATTGAGAGTGCAGTGACGAGATGATTAACTCGAGAATCATCAATGTCATCATCAATATCATCTGTCTTAAATAAAAAAAAAAAGTTTGTGCAATAACTTTTCACTGATGAACACTCTTACGAGGGTTGCTATTTCTACTTCTGATCTAATAATGGAAAAACAAATATATATGATCAAAAGAAAAGTATTTAATTCAATTCAAATCTATATTATATAACAGAAAGACTTTTAAGCTTCCCAGGATGGATCCTTTTTAATCTTCTCCTCAGGCTAAGGCCTTAGCCTGTGGATTTGGATGAGTTGATAGTTTCTCACTAAATCTACTGCTATGGTGATAATTGTTTTTCAAAACATTCTCCTTGAAGATCAATATACTTTTGAATCAATTTTCGAAGCACTTATTTCACTCCGAATGAGATAATTTCGAAATATGTATTTCGGCTTGATTACTTTTTTGTTTCAAGCTCATATGCTTAGATCGATGATTCGTCTCCTGTGTTGAGGTTATATAGTCTTTGATTTACCATGAACATATTTTTTCAACATTTCCTTGCATCAATCGACACGAGCCTTCTTTTAAGCCTCTGCCGGATTATGCGTGACTCAACTCGACCAAATATATTTTACAGCCAAATATTTATGTATTATGTTATTGATGCTAGTCAAACTAATGTCCAAAGAGGCCTCAATCTGACTGTATGTCACATGACGATTCTGCATTAACAGTTCTCGCACAGTATTGATATTTTCAAGCAAAACAACAGATTTTAAACGTGATGCAGGAGGGTACCTTATCGCTGTGTAAAGAAATAATGTTATGGAATCACTCTTGCCTTGTTAATCTACTTCGAAAGTTATGATTAATAAACGCATGAAAATGTTCACAAGTCAATTCCTTTTTTTGCCCAAGATTAATTCTTCAATTTACTGTAAACAATGCAGTGCAATGCAATTCATCTCAGAGGTATGCTAAGAACTATCTTACGCTTAATTGTGACAAACGTAAAATTATGTCCTTTTTTATTGTAAACATTTAATTGTAAAAAGCTACCACATAAATGATCACACTCTAGAACGTGTCACACATTTTAGTGATCTTGGAGTCTTGATAGATCCAAAACTGCATTTTGGCTCGCATATCTACTGTATTATAAGTAAAGGTAGATGAGTATTAGGATACATTAAAAGTTGGTCTAAAGAGTTTAATGATCCTTACACTACTAAATCACTTTACACATCTTTGGTTAGACCAATTCTTGAATATGCATCGTGTGTATGGGACTCATAGTTTGAAAAGTATAGTAATAGTATTGAGTCCGTTCAAATCAATTTTTGTTTTTTGCACTGCGTAACTTACGCTGGGATCCCAATATTAACCTTCCATCTTACCATATCCGTCTAAACTTAATACACCTTCCTTCATTATCCAGTCGTAGAATTACTCTTGGTGTCGCATTCTTGCACAATCTAATTGTAGGCAGTAATTTTTTTTTTTTCCAGCTTTACTTGGTAGTACAAATTTCTATGTTCCTTCTCGAGTTACAAGGACTTATTCTCCTATAGTTATTAGTACATCTAAAACTACTTATTTGCAGCATAATCCATTTCGTGTTTTATGTCAATCATACAACCTATACTACGACCTTGTATCTAACTCTATTTCTTCTGATCAACTAAAATCTAATCTGTTAACTCACCTTAACAGATAACATTCTTTTAATTGATCAACGTAATTTTTTTTCTTTTTTCCTCTTTTCTTTTTTTCAAATTGTTAATGTATTGTATCTACGTAATTTTTAAGTATAAATGTAGCTTTTTAGTTTTATCTGTAGCCACAAGACAGTTCTCTTAGTTTGTATGGCATGTTCACTAACTCCAGTATTTCAGTACCGAAGTGACTTGTGGTCGATACCCAGTCATGTTCGGTTTTTAATGGACCCCAGCTCGCGCGGGCTATGGGAGGGAAAGTGGCGTGGGATAGAAAGTAGAGTAGAGCAAAATAAAAATGAAATGCAAATGACGCTAAAACACCAAAATGTTATAAAGTAGATGTTATTAGAAATATCAAATTATCGTTGAATTCGTCAGCAATCGCCTAGCAACATTTACTCGAGCCAAGGCCAGAAATATAAATAGCAACTTTCGTAGTAGCTCTAAACCTTCCAGGTTCGTTATGGAAACATTTTTCTGTAATTCTCATTAGGAAGATTTATGGTCTCCAATATTCTATTAATAATCTTATGCTCCATTATCTTCAGTTGAGTTATGCATCAGCATCCATGATTCAATGAGATATCTTACTGAAATAGTGTACATGGTCAACATTAAGTTGAAAATGTTTATCATACCTAAAAGCTTTTTAGAAAAATTATTGTTTTAATTGAAGATTTCACCAAGAGGATATTTTAAGGATGTTTAGGTCTCCCTTAGTTTTTAGTAGTTATTTTAAAAATGATGCTCGAATTTTCCTTCTGTTTATCGTAAAATTCGGAATAAGTTGAATGTAGTTTAAACATCAGTTTCTATTTGCCAACTTTCAATTCAATTATCCCTTTAAACTAGTAGTAAATGAGACCTTAAGCTATTTAACAGTATTTATTTAATTTTAGAAGCGTCATTTGTATTTAACAGTAAATTATTGCATACCTTTGAGGGCTTCACACTTGAAAACTACAAACATATAAATTCCTTCCTTAATGACATCGACAGCTTTTCTAAAAAATTTTTGACTAAAACACAACAAAAATTACATATTCTATTTAATGTTATTTTCCAACTTCGATTTGAACAATTAGATATTTACATACTATGCATGTTTTAAATAGCTTAAAATGTTCACGCTCAAGTGGACTTTGCATATGCATATAATTAACACTAGGAAAGTGTGTGTGTGTGTATTTTTCTAAAGTGTTTTTCCAAAAAATGTCATTTACATAATATTCACTAAGTTACCATAATTAAATTACCATCCAAAAATGATTTTCATTTCACAACAGAAGCACGTGTTTATTTAGTAACAAACAATTACATTGCGGTTTAATCAATAACTGAACCTAAGGAACCCAACAAAAACAATAGCATAATAAAAATAATTTGCATATCAAATGTTGCAATCCGCCACAACAAAATTTCATTAAATTTGCTTTATTTTCATTCTATTTAATTTTATTTTTTCAATCATATAAAATGGCACCGACTTCCCTTTTAGCATTTGCTTGCATTTCCGTTACTGGAAACGAACCTAAATAATAAATAAAATAACAACAACAAGATTTATATAAACAAATTTTATAAAGTGCCAAAATACTACATACAATTCAATTTAAGCATAAATATTTTTTATTTTCATTTGGTACATTGAAATTCGTGTGTTTTTCAATTAAAAACATGATATTTGTGTTTTTGTTTTTGGCAATAGCCATTTTGTTTTGATGCCCAGTAGAAAAGCAAAATAACAACGGAATTTGTAGTAAAATAAAAACAACAATAATAAACATGAGATATTAGTTGTAAATATGTAATTGTTATACAGTTTTTAATTGTTACACAACAAAAATAACCTTTAAAATACAATCATTTTTTTACTATGTAAATCAATTCCCCTAAAATGAACTTCATTTCTATGTAAAGCATTTCATTCTAATGCACATATATTCTTTGCAATTTCGATGCACCATTTTGTGTGTCAATCAAGCTGTGTGCTACTTCATTATCATCATCATCATCATCATCATCATCATCATCATCATCAAAATAAATGAACTAAAATTCAAATGAGGCCACAAAAATGCATCGCATTGCCAATGGTATTTTAAAAATGTTATAAAAATAAGTGAAACATCAAACGAAAATGTGAATCAAACCAAAATGGTCAAAAGTATCATCATCATCAACAAATAACAGCAACCGCAAGGAATCAAAGATATTACCATATTTATGAATAATTATTTAGAAAACAGAGCCATGATGATGAACGCAATTCGCAATTCTATGCAATGATTTGTATTGCCAGCAAAACACACATGTGAATATGCAATATTACTTTTTGGGAAAATTCAGTTTAGGTCTATTTGCAAAATAAATGCTTATGTTCTGATTTACAATGGATTTTCTATGCCCTTCAAAGAACTCATTGCAATTATTTTCTATTTTACATATAAGTTTTGATCCATTTGAACTGTTTTGAACCACAATTTTGGGAAAATTCAGTTTAGGCCTATTTGCAAAATAAATGCATATGTTCTGATTTACAATGGATTTTCTATGCCCTTCAAAGAACTCATTGTAATTATTTTCTATTTTACATATAAGTTTTGATCCATTTGAACTGTTTTGAACCACAATTAGCTAGTATCTAGGTATTGGTACCATATATCATGGTTCTTCTTGAGTCCCGGTCAACGGGAGTATCGAGGTGGCTGTAATTCTTACCTAAAAGTGAATAGAGTTTGTAACTTTTTGCAGTAGTACATACTGGATGCTATAACCTACGAGTGTAGAGAGACGGAAGTTTAAGAAAGGCGTATGAAAGAGGATATTAATAATTGTTACCCACGATTCGTTTCATAATGTTCACTCTATCCTATTCTCGGCACCATATGATTAAGCCTTCAGATAGGTATACTTCACAATGAGCCAACTCGACTTACATACTTGTTAAATATCCTCTTAATATAGTAAGAAAAGCATTGAAAGCTAAATCTAAATTTCTTTTATTTGCACAATCAAATTCTCGTTTAGTAACTTCACTCTATTCTACATTTACTTACATTTCCTTATTCATCTATTATGTCACTCATATTGCTTTACTTTGCTCTCTTTTGTAGAGGATTCAAGTTTAATGGCGTGACCTCTTGACATTTTATGTTCAATAGGATTTGCATTTATTTCATTTTTTCTTGTTATTTTTGTGACCTTTGCAATTTATTGAAATTGCAATAAAAATGATCCAACGTAATGATATTTATACTACCATATTACAAGAGAAGGCGATTTTTTTTTAATGATTTCATAAGTGCTTTTAAATTTGCATTTACAATATTTGTATGTAATTGGATAAGATAAATTGTAACGATAAGTTGTAACAATTTATCGTTTAAGTGGTATTTTATTTTAATTTGATGAAAAAAAAAATTTTTTATAAATAACTATGTAGTTTGTTTGCTTTTAAAATGGAAAGTTTATTATATTAAGAAAAATTTAAAAAACAATACTAATGAAATTAAATATTAATTTTTCTTTTTACTGAATTAAATGATATGTTATTATTTCGAAAAGAAAGAAATTAGAACTGTTCTTTCTATTCAAATCATATCACAACGCAACTGTCAATAGTAAAATTAATCCAATTCTTTTAATGATTCCAGCAAAAACAATAATAATTTTAAATTTATATTTATTAAATACATGAATAAAACTTGATAATTTTAATTCAATCATTTTCGAGGATAATAAATTCTTATAATATTCAAAATTTATTATACATCCAGCAAACTAACAACTAAAATCATCTAAACTAAGATTTTGAAAAGAAAACTATTCTTTAGCATTCAATCGAATCAATAATAATTTCTATTCAAGTCATAAAATTGAAAATAAAACAAGCAATTTCATTAAACATTGTATTATGTTTTGAGATACCTAAATGCTTATTTATTATTGTATGTACTGTGTACTATTTGTTTTACTCTACCGACGAAATTCATGATATTTTATATAAATATTTGCATGTTTTCTTTGTGTGTATTTTGTGTTAGCACATAATTTTTATTTATTTGTTTCCTCTTGTTATTTATTATTTATTTGTTTTGAAGGCAATTGTCGTTATATGTTTTTTTCTTCTACCAAAATGGACAATAAGGCGTATACGTAACACACGTATAAAAGTGCTAATGCTTATAAGTATTTTGTATATATACAATTTGTATTATATAAATATTAAATACATGAGTACACCCATCTTTTTGTGTTTATTGTTTATTTTTCCAATTGATTAAATAACTAGTCATTTATGTGTGTTGGCTGTGTATGGCAAAGTAAATATTCTTTATATTGTTGTATAATATTTAATAATTTATTTCAATTTTTGGTTTAGGTATATTCGTTAGAATCTGACTTTATCCTTTTGTTAATATAAGTAAGAATAATTTTAAAATTTCAACTCATGTAATATAATACATATGTGAATATTATGAGAATCTGCTGGTTCGAAGCAAATCAGGTTTATGTCAAATGTTAAAAATAACACAAAAAATCAAATATATTCAATATAGTATGATGATGTGTAAAAAATGTCATTATTAAAAATAATCCAACTGCAGGAGTAACTCTACATAACTAGTCTCCATGTCTATTTTAGAAATAGGTTTGAATTGAATTAAATTTTTATGCTCTTGCCACCTTTAAAATTATCTTGCAGAATCGATAAGAAGACTTTTACGTCTTTAAAGAAAGGTTTCCCGACTCCTCTTTCATTTGTGCAGCTGCGACAGAAGTTCTAGTGTAGAAACGATCTAAAAACAGCGGCTACCAAAAGAGACGCCGGTATCGCTGATCCATAAATAGCACCACTCTGTACCAAAGTTGAAATTAAATTTATATTGGTATTTTCGAAAGCAAATAAATATATTCAACCCGTATTTTCATAAAATTATACTCTTAACTTAGTGAACGACCCCTTTTGACTACGTTAATGGCGTAAATCAGCTGTTCTCGTTTATAAAACTGACAGTTGCATGTAAGCAAACAAAAGAAAAAAGGATATTTATTGAAGGAATTACAGACATGACTACAAATAATATATTTTGCGTATTTCTATTTATTTTTTAAATTAAATTGGTAAAACATTTCACTTTTATCAAAAGAAAGAGCTGAGTTGCCATTCTCCATAAATTCGCAATGTTTGCAACGCCTCACTTTATGCGAATGACGCATCTCAAAATCAAAAAACTCTATGGCAACGTATATTTTTATTTTTTTATGGAGCAACGGTTAGTTAGTTAATTGGGTCCGTTTTTTTCTGTGTTCAAAAAAAGTGTTTTTTATTGAAAAAAAAAAAAGTAAAAAAATACATCATTCAAAGCATTGTCCGCCGGAAGCGACTATTTTTTGCCATCTCTCCGGTAATTTGCGAATACCATCTCTAAAAAATGAGTCCCCTCTGGCCTCGATCCAATCATTCGGCCATTTTTCGATTTCTTCAAAAGACCCGATCCGGTGACCCCCAAATTGTTTTGCATCAGTCGAAAAAGCATGGTCTGGAGAATACGGCGGGTGGGGTAGGACCTCCCATTTTAGCGTTTCCATGTAATTTTTGACCGTTACAGCTACGTGGGGCCGAGCGTTGTCATGTTGCAAAATCACCGTGTCATGCCGAGCATGACTTTTGAATCGTGGATGTTTTGCTTTAGATATGTAGACGATGATGAAACGGGTTCACCAGGCTTGGCATAGCATTTTTCCTTCTTGGGGTTATCGTAGTATATCCATTTTTCATCTCCAGTCACGATCCGGTGTAAAAATCCTTTCCTTTGATGTCTTTCAAGAAGCAGTTCCGAAGCGAAAAATCGCCTTTCGACATCTCTCGGCTTCAACTCGTACGGCACCCAATATCCTTGCTTTTGAATAAATCCCAATTGTTTTAACAGAACGGAAATTTCTTGCTGAGTCGCTCCCAACGATTCTGCGAGTTCAGTTTGCGTTTGGCACGGATCTTGATCCAGTAAAGCCTCCAATTCCTCATCTTCAAACTTTTTGGGTTGGCTAGGACGCTCTTTGTCTTCGACACTAAAATCTTGAAGCGTCGAAACCACTCTCTGCATGACTTATCGATCGGAGCAGATTCACCATAAACTTTCTCAAGCATTCGATGGGCTTCAGCTGCACTTTTCTTCTCATTAAAGAAGATAATCAAAACTTCCCGCAAATGCTGTTTTTAACACAAATCCGGACACTAATTATTGTTGACAGATGTCAAACCTTTTCAATGGAATAGGTAATCGCTTTCAAAATCGACCACAACTTGCAGGTGGAGCCATCTTTTAAAAACGCACCGCACTAATTTGTACTCCTATATTTTGGTACTTGTTGATTGACCCTCGTATAGAAAAGTATATTTTTATTTTTGTATGGAGCAACGGTTAGTTAGTTAATGCGTTTATAAAGTTATATGGCTTGTGGCAATTACGTGATATTTATTTATACTAATAGAAAAAATATTAAGCAATTATGCGTTTCTTGCTAGAGATATACAAATGTTTCGGATCATTTATGCTTTCAATTTTATTTAAATATTTATTTTTCAATCGAAATCCTTTTAATACTTAAACTTTATCATCTACAAGTCTTTAACTAGTTTTGTATGCATACACACAATTGCATGATTTGACTTGCTTACTTCACTTTTCTTCACTAGTGTGTATCGATCATTTCTATCTATCTATCTATTTACCAATCTATCTATCAGAAGTATGTATCTGCCAATTTTTTCGTGCAGTGCAACTATTGTATTTCACAACTGACAATGCCCTTTGTGTTTACGTTTCCGGTACAATGTTTTCTGATTTCTGATTTTTTGGTTTTATATCAGTTTTTGTCATCACTCATTGCTTTTACTGAGTGAACAAGAATAAATGGAAGGATAAGGTACAAAACATGTTAAACTACAATCAATACGAGTGGACATGACAGCTACTTTCAGCTGAGCGAATGAATGAATGACCAAATATTGATAACCTTACAAGTAGGTGTTACCTTATCAGTAGGACAGAAACAAAATATTGCAAAGGATATAAAAAAAAAAAACACAAAAATACATGCTATGTGACAAAAATATAAATTGAAACGTCAACAATATTTCTTTGAATGAACATCATTCAAGTATTCAGTTTGCCTTTTACTTTTAACTCATTTTGGTTACATATTTATTTTTTTTTTTTTTTTTATTACATTTCAGTACACCAAAGGGTCTGGAAGATGTGTCCTCTTATCCAACACTTTTCGCTGAATTACTTGGTGCTGGCTGGTCAATTGAGGATCTCACTAAACTCGCTGGTGGTAACTTCTTGCGAGTAATGCTCCAAGTAGAGAAATTACGTGACGAGAAACGACTTGCTGGCGTCAAACCCTATGAAGATCATCCAAATTTCCGCACTGATGATCCTTATAATTGTACTTCTAGCTAATTAAATCTAAATATAATACAAACTGAGGTTGTACAGTAGTCATACTCTATGCTACATGCACCATTGTATGTCTAATTTGGCCTCTATGAGTTGCCAAAACTGTAAAAAGTTAAATATAAAAAAGATGCGCCCCATCTTAGAAAAAGCTCTCTATAATTTATTAGATGTAAATTATAAAATACTCATAACAATTTAGAAAATGTTTTTATAAAATATAATATAAATTGAATTTATTGGTGTCAGTATTGGTTTTTTATTTCGGTTCAGATTTCATAAATTAAACTAATTTTACTTCTTCTTCTTCTTGTGTTGTTTTTTTCCGTTTTATTAATCTTTATATATAAATACAATATTTTTTTTGTTTAATAAACTTTCATTTCAATGACAATCTTAACACTGCCCCTCGAATTTCTACCAACATTGAAATTAAAAGCGTCAAACGTCAAATATCCAAAGTTGTAAACAATAATCATCTAAGGATTAAGCCAACATTCTGGAAGGATCCGAACTTAAGACTTTCCAAACAGATTGTAAGCTAAACCGAATATGTTAAGTTTTTTATTCAAAATTATAAAGTAAATTCAATCAATCTCTTACTTTTCCAATCTTAAACTGGACCAAATTGAAACAAATTTTAGTTTTTATCGTATTAATAATATAATTAATTTCTTTATTTAATTGTTGAATATATTTTTATTTTATCTATTGTTTTTTTTAATAATTCGAAACTTGTTAAAAATTATTGTATTTTAATTATAATAAAAACATATCAATAAAATTTTATTTTAAATTTATATAAAAATAAAAAATTAAATGCATATAAAGAAAAAAATGGGAAAGCATACACTTATATACGAATTATATAGACAATTTACAAAATTATTATATATTATATAATATACATATATCTATACAAATAAACTATTGTAGCATTTTAGTAAAATATTTCAGACAGAAAGAAAAAAGAAAATAAATGTAAAAATTCAATTTCAAAGAAAAGGAATAGCGTAAAAGACACTAAATTAGTATTTAAGTCAAAGTAGGGTAACCTAAAGTTCGATATGGCTAAATTTAACTATTGTTGGCCACCCACTTTGTAAATAATATAAAAATTATATTGAACTTTACAATTGATAACCAAAATATTTGTAATAATTTGTAGTTAAATTAAGGTGAAATATGAAATTCGGTTTAACCGAAGATTACACACCTTTCGCACTCTGAATTTTTGCATGAAAATATTATCTAATTGAACCAATTTCTGAGGAGGAAAACGACAAAATTCCATTTTACTACTGATTTCATTTTATTTTTGGACTTACATTATCTCCTTATTCGACTAAACGTTGGTCATGTAAATTAAGTACAGACAGGCCTTTTAAGTGAGACTCAAATTATTTTCTCATAGGAATACATGTTTCTTTCAAAAGAGTCTATGTTTATGGTACATTATATCTTACACATATGTAAATATGGATAATTGAATTTGGATACTCGTTACTGTGCCGCCACCGCGACTGTAATTTTTATATGTGTTTCCCTCAGTAATCATTATTTTGAATTGAATTTTATTTAGCAACTTCCTGTTCCAGTAAACGGAGAACAATGGTTCTGGCTTATTACGATAGCAAGACGTGTCTGTGCCACTTGTCTTAATCTATTTGCATCAAAAGCTAAGTAAATGGCATCAAACATAAGTAGATTAATTCTCATCATGCTGATCATTTCCATTTATTAACGACATGTGACTTTTAAATTAAGGGGCCTATTGTGACATACCCCTTAATTACAGATCTTCCGATATCCTGGTATTCATTAAGAACTCCACAACCTTCTTCGGAAACAAATCTGCAATTTCATTGGGTTCCATGTAAAGGCCACCCAAGTAGCGGAGTCTGCTCTAGATTAAGCCCTCACAGGTGCACAGCAAGTGCTTAGCAGTTGCCTCTTCTGCATAACAAAGTCTACATTGATCATTTAGACTAATCTTATTATCTTATTGCACAGATGTTTCATTACTCTGTAATGCCCTGTCAGGAAGCCAGAGACAAAGCGAATACATTTCCTTGTCTGCCTCAGTATAGTTCTTGTGTTCTTATATAAAGAGACTTATCCTGTTAGACATTTTAGTTTATATTTTTATGTACATATTTAGTTACTATTTTCTCTCCTTTACCCTTACAAAGCATCATGTTGAAAGTCTTCTTCTGTAGGTTCCCTTTTGACGAGTAGATGTTGCCCATTCATATATTATCAAAGGGATAATGGCAGATTTAAACTTGGGGCATAGATGAAAGTCTTGTGAGTCCAGCACAGGTAATCAATCTGTGTTAGAAATGTTTTGACATGATAAGAAATGTAACAAAACTGGTGCATTTCTTTTAATACGTAAAATTTTGTTCATGAAATAATGGGATTATCATAATTAATCTTTCTATTTTAATGCGATTTTGACTTGTTTAGGCAATCCGCGCAAGCATCAACTTCTTGGTCATCTTGGAAACACTGCTATATAATTCATTTAATAGATTTTGAGTTTCAATGGTGATTTTTTTAAGTTTCTTATACAAACTGTTCACAACATATTGACTTTTTAAACATGTACCAGACTTCAGATACGGGATTCGAGTTAATCAAAGAATACATAGATGAAATGACTTAGACACATGCATCTCTAAATCTTTCTTTCTTTTATAGTCACAGCTGGTATTTTATTAAGTTCAAACAGTAACAAATATCACAATATTTCTAATCACACAAGAGTGAAGGGTATTTTAATAAAACAAAAAGTAGTATTAATAATATTCAAATGAGCTAAAATAATGTTGTCAACCTTCGGTCTCGAAACCAAATGATAGTAATAAATAAATAATTAAATAATAATAAAAAAATAAATAATTGAAAAACACTTTCACACAAACTCTGTCAGTATCTCTGTACCTTCAGACTAGCAACCTTGAAACCTAAATTCATATAAATATTTAAAATAGTATATCTCTAGACGTAAGTACATACATATACTTACATTGGATAAGGTCTTCTTATATGGTATCTCTAAGCTAAGCAAACTTCGCTGAAATATAAAAAAAAAAAAAACAAATGTAATGGGTATTTTTTAATATTAATTTTCGTACCTTATGCGATATGCTAAGGTATTGTAGTATAATATTTTATACGACAAACTTTTTATATACATATAATAAAAATATAATGTATAGGTTGTTTTTTTTTTTGTCATTTCTTAATAATTTATACAAAATCTTGTACTAGTTTGAATATAAATCAACCACTATACTATATACTATGTATGTATTATGCATAAGAATACAAATGAAGTTGCTAATATGCAGAAAATAAAAAAAAATAAAAAAATATTTAATAGAAAAAAAAATATTTAAAAGAAAACGAATGTTTTGAAAAATAAGTGAGTTCGATAAAAAAGAAAATAAATCTCAACGACTTGAAATAACTTTAAGAAAATATAAATTAATATTTGTCTACGGCACAGTGGGACTCTAAATACATACACACACACTCACACACACACAATATACAACACTATAATATGTATTTTATTTTAAATAAAAACAAATTAATAAATAAAATACATAATATTCGTAAAATAAATGTTTAAGCTGAAATAAAAAGCAAATACATAATAAATAATATTGTAATAATTCAAAATGCAACATTTTTCATAACCAAAAAATAACTAAAACAAAAAAAAAACATAATTCTTGGTTCGTTTTTATATGATAAAAAAAAAATAAATAAATCTAGTTAAAAACACTTCTTAAAACAATAAAAACGATTAGCAAAATAAATTCGAAAATTACTTAAAACTTTGTTTGGCTTTTCTTTTCAGTGGAAAAAGTATTTTATTACGATTTTATTTTAATTATTAATATTAAACAAATAGTACAATAATTTCTCGTATTACCTCGAATGGCACCATAAATTCATTCGAAAATTGCATGTTATCCGAATTATGCGCATAAAATCTCTTCCAACCCCACACCAATCGATGGTTTTGAAATCTCTGACTTTTATAAATGCGGTTTGAAGTTATTAAAAAAATAATAATAATAACTGTAGCTTATTATTTTCGTCGGTAATCTGCATTTAAAGAATTCAACATTTCAGTTGTTGTAAGTATACATTTTTCATTTTAAACAGAATCTCTTTAGTATTTATGCAAATTGAACCAAGCAACCAAAAACAACGAGTGAAAATGAAGCCAACCTTCTCGCATTTAAGGTTTCACATTTTCGAAAATTTAAATTTGTCTTTAATTCAATTAATTGATTTGTGTTAAAATAAACTATAAATATGTGATGGCTTAAATTTGTTTAAAAAAAAGCGTAGAAAGTGATTAGTTCAATGAAAATTTTTAATAATCTCATTGTTGAAAGTTGAAATGTTTGCAATTTGAATACAGTAATTTGTCTCGTGATTTTTTATTGTCTTCTTTCGCGTATTTTTGCTTTTGTAGAGTAAGTGATGTGAAAGGGAATGAGAAATGTCGAAATAGTTGTTTCGCGAGTGTAAACACAAGTCAGAGACACCAAGAAGAATCAAGGATAAGTGTCGCAACAAAATCGTTAAGTGTTCACAAAATAAAATCGCCCATTCTGCTAGAACAGCTACGGATTGTTTGGGTGAAATTGAAAACCATCGGCGATTTCTAGCTCTCACCCGTTAGATATCATTTACACTGCATGTATTTGTCATGCATTGCATGCGCCATTCGTATGACAAATAGGGCAGAATGGATTGACAAAATCGCCATGCATTCACATCATGTCGTTCAACATTCGCATTCCCGGCAGTCACTCGAACTATAATACAAAACGAATTCTCACCAATTGAATGACAACAGTAAATGGCATGTAGTTAGACTGGTTGTGGGTCATGTGATCAAAAGACTGACACGAGCTCATTGCTTGATTGTGAACAGTAGGCACATGACCCTTGGGTTTAAGTTGCTGTTTTTTTCAGTTTCATCCCAAAGTTAATCTGATTAACTATAAAATATTAATAATTAAAAATCATAATAAAATTATTATTGTAGATTACGATTAATTAATCATAATCAAAATAAAAATAATTAAGTTTATTCATCATAATCATCAATCGTTAATCATTAATTATTTAATTAACTATTAACTATGTCCAAGTAAAAAGTATTTGTATTTTAACCAATAACCAAGTTGACCGAAATTTAAACATTTCTTAAACCCTTCCAAGTCTGTGTCATTGATTAATTTCATCTTATTAAAATTATTATTATCTTATTATTATTAGTATTTTTTTTTTGTAAGCGAGTTAACTTGCATCTGAATGGCAGTAATCCACATGCCTAACTTCTGTGAATGGCAAACTGGAATGACATTGTAGTATGAATATCGATTTTTAAGATCGAAAATTGTTTGTTGTTTCGTCGCCGCGAAAAATAATATTTAATATTCAAAAATAATATTCTGTTATCGCTTGCTGGTAACATGATGAGCAAGTGAGATGCAAGATAAAACTGTTCTCAGTTGGGAGCAATTGCGCCCATTTAAATCAGCTGTAAAGACCATGACCACGACCTTAGCAGCTGACAGCGGTAATTACAAGATGGCACATAATTATGTATTTGCTTTCATTATCATTATGTTGTTAATTATTTAATTTGTCATAAAACTGTTTATATTTAATAAAATTAAAGATATTTTTGTCAATTTCAATGTGATAACAAAATTATACAATAAAAAATTCAAAGACTTTATAAAAGCAAACAATAGCGAACATTCGGGCAAATATTTACATTCATACATACATTTAAATTAATTGGAAAAAGCCGGAATAACCTTGAATTTATTTTGTTTACAAAGTTGAAAGTATAATTTAAAATTAAAGAAGATGCCGCAACAACGACGTAAATTGCCATTTAGTGGCAAAAAGAAGAAGGATCAAATATTGCAAAAGCGTCAAACAAAGGGTAAAAAACAGAACATTAAATTAATAACATATTTAAAAAAAAAACTTACATATGTGTATGCAGCACCGCCCAAGTATCTTCGGACACAACAAGAATCATATGAGGATAGTGATGTACCCGAATCGTCTGCCCGCAAACTCATGGAGCAACCATTCTCACGCGGTGCACGCAATAAGAATGTGAATCGTTACAATTTGCAGTTTTATCAGGAATCGAAAAAGGAATTGGAATTAATCAAAGAGGAAGGCTTTAGGCCACTCGATATTGTTACAGCAAAACAACGTGAAATCGATTCACGTTACTTCACCGGCTATGATTTTCCTGTGCGTCCCGAATGGAGTTTCGACATGAGCAAAGATGCATTGGAACGTAAGGAGCAACGTTACTTTAGAGAATATGTTGATGAACTGCAAAAGCAACATCGCGCTGACAATAAGGAATTATCCTTGTTCGAATTGAATCTAGAAACGTGGCGCCAATTGTGGCGTGTACTGGAATTTTCAGATATTCTACTGATTATTGTTGATGTCCGCTATTCGGTAGGTTGAAAAGCCACCATTTTAATTCATAAATATAGTTTTTATTGTGTTGCATCAATTCAGACATTGATGTTCCCTCCAGCAGTGTATGATTATATCATAAATACACTTAAGAAACATGCCATTTTGGTCTTTAATAAAGTGGATCTAGTAGCACCAGAAGTCGTTGTGGCCTGGCGTCATTATTTTACAGAAAACTATCCAGATCTGCCAGTTGTATTGTTTGCATCTTATCCAGCGAGAGTCTTTAAAGGTTTGTATCATTTCACGTTCATTTAATCTTCTACAGATCTTTTATGACGTCATCATTTACCAGGCACACAACGCGGACGACGTGGCCATAAGCGCAGCATGGAAGGCGTTTACAGCATTTATCGTGAATGCCAAAAGATTGTGCAAAATGATGTGGATCTCAGTAGTTGGGAACATAAAATTCTGGAAGATATGCGCGCTGAGAACATCGCTATTGATGATGACACTATCGAAGACGCTGCAAGCGTAGCTGGCACTGTTAACATTTCGGCACATGTAGACACGACACCACAAGCTCATACAAAATACCATGAAGGCATACTCACGGTCGGTTGTATTGGATTTCCGAATGTTGGCAAGTCTTCCCTCATTAATGCGCTCAAAGGCCGCAAAGTAGTCAGTGTTAGCCGAACGCCAGGTCACACAAAACATTTCCAAACGATATTCCTTACAAATGTTGTGCGCTATGTGATTGTCCGGGTCTAGTTTTTCCATCATCAACACCAAAATATTTACAAGTTTTGCTTGGCAGTTTCCCAATCTCCCAACTGCAAGTCCCTTATCGTTCTTTGAAATTTCTTGCGGAGCATTTAAATTTACCACAACTTCTAAAGTTGCATTTGCCTGAGGATTATGATGAATGGTCGGCGGTAGCCATATCAGATGCTTGGGCATTAAAACGTGGTTTCCTGACTGCTAAAGCGGCTCGTCCTGACCGGTATCGTGCAGCAAACCATATTTTGCGTATGTGCTTAGCCGGTCAACAGCAATTGATCCTACAATTCTATCCACCATCCTATGATGAGGAGAAGGGTAATTTCAAGCATGAATTCAACAAATAGAATTATAATTGATCAAAGCTTTACTTTCCATAGAAAAATGGCAAAATCATGCAGAAGTTGCTGAAGTGAAAAAATATCAAAATGTTGAAGAAGAACCGGACGATAAGGAATACAATGATGACACTTCATCAGTGTGTTCAGATAGTGAGTACATACATAAAAAGTGTAAAATCTTTGAATTAGTACTTGTATTAAACATTTTTATTATCTTTGGTTTTAGCTGCTGATAGCGAAGATGATGATGCGACAAGCTCCAATGATGAAACTAATGCTGATGATGATGAACGTGCTGTTGGCGGAGATCTTACGCTACCAAAATCCCGGAATACCTTTGCTTTACTTGAAGACGATTGAAAGTAAATGGAAAGTGGAAAACAAACACATAGAGAGATCATACATGGCATTTATTTATACTTATGTATATACATATATTTGGTTCTTTAAAATTATCCAAATTTTGTAAAAGCTTAAAATTTCCAATAAATTATTTAACTTCATAACAATCATCAGATGAATGGTCTGCTGCTTCCTGATCATCATCGAAAGTTACATCCAAAGAAAGTAAGATTTCCAAAGCTCTTTTTAAAGGAAATCATTTTTTTAATTAACTAATTCTATTACGGGTTAAGCCTTACTACTACTCACTTAATCAAATGTTGCTCATCACTTGTTATGGGTGCCGGATACATGGCCTTCTTTAGCAGCAAATGTTCCAAATGATAGCGAAGTGTTCTTATCACATTAGCAGTTTCATAATCACATTTAAAGCTATAACAAAAAAAAAAAAAATATTGGCTGCATTTTCCTTATTGTTTCAAAATAGCATAAACTTACTTAAATGCTTTGCCCACACTGATGTAGCGTTCATTATCCTGAGTTATTCCTGCTTCGATGTCATCACCAAAAATAAGTAATGCCATCGGAAAAACCATTGTTGAATCGAACAAATATAAAGCATTCGACTTTTGTTTTTGAAAATACACAAAGAAACTAAACGCTTTAGATTAAAAATTGTTCTATAAACTCTAAAATGAATCCACTTACTTGGACTCAAATGATGATGCACCACAATTAACCGATGAAGGATGAAAATTGACTCGTACATTATCATCCGTATACATATGATGTACGGCTTGGACGCGACGCTTAAGGTGGCGTGATTTTCTATGCATTTTTAATAAGAAACTGATAATTTGACAATCAAAACACATTAGTTTTACTTACCTCATATGTGCCATATTGGGATATAGTCCTGCAGCAATAATGGCACGCAGCAAAGACATATTATTCGAATTAATATTTGATTCTTCATGCCTGACATTGGCATTGTCCAGAAACCTGTGAGCGACAATTGAAAATATTGGCTAATTCAACAGTTGAAACTAAACTCACTTGGCTTGGCACATAATCTCAGCAAATTGTTGTTTCATGCGTTCCAATTGTTTCATTGTCATTTTACTTAAGAAATTGTCATAGCAGAAATTCCGATCATAATGATTGGCCACAGCCGTGCGATACTTTGCTATTGTATTATGTACCATAAGATGATCACTGTGCATGTGGACATCAAATGTGCGCTTTACCGAGTCCACGCGTTGTTCCATATTCAAAGGAGTGTAGAAGGGGCTCTTATAGGACAGAGCTGCCGCTGCAGAAGTAATTGGATCAAGGCAACGAAATAAAGCAGACATCAAAATCATTTTGCCCATTTGTGGTTCAATAGGCAACTTAGCCAAGTGAGTACCAAGTGGCGTTAGTACTCCATTTTGATCCAAGGCATTAATTCTATAAATTTGTAAATTTTGTTTGAGTGAGCCTGCATTTTACAAAAAAGAAGAAAGATGTACTCACCGTTTAAGTAGTACAATGCCATTATTTATAGCTGCAGGCTTCGGTGCATCAATTAAGGTCAATAGGAACTCATAAGGATCAGAAATATGCAAAACTTTTAGGCTTAATATAATAGATTCCAAGCGGCTACATAATATTTGCGGTGTAGGCACATCCGCCATACGTTGCTCACGTGCTCTGCAAATATGAGTAAAAAAAAAAAAATAATTTTGATTATATAAATTTAATAAAAAGGAAATCTTACCGTGTAAATAAATTATAACAAATGCCGGGCTGAACGCGTCCTGCGCGGCCTTTACGCTGTTGTGTATTAGCTTTGGTGACCCATACTTCGTCGAGAGATTGAATATTGGTCTCAATGTCATAGTTCGTCGTTTTAGTACGTCCAGTGTTAATGACATAGACGACATCATCAATTGTCACAGAAGTTTCGGCTAAAATTGTCGAGATTATGACTTTTCTTCTACCTTCGGGCGGACGCTTGAAAATTGCCTGTTGATCAACAGTTGGCATTATTGAATGTAGTGGATATATAACAATATTTTTCGACCATAGTTGTCCCAATGGTGTTGTGGGATTCGTGAGCGCTGTTGTCAATTTGGAAATCTTGTCATAACCAGGCACAAAAACCAAAATGGCCCCATCGGGTTTATTTGCGCAAATATAATATATCAAGTACTCAATAAATTCAATATTTTGACATCCTTCGGATTCAGAGTAACACAACATCTTTAGAACAACGTCATCGTATTTGCCTCGCAAGCTACGCAAATAGGGTTCGATCATGCGAGTATATGGGTCATCCAGCGCTTTAAAGTGTCCCCTCCGTCGATTCTTCCTATTGTTACCACCACTGGTGTTGGTATCATTGAATTTTGCAAACCTTGTTTCTTGCAGCACATCTTCGAGGTAATACACCTCAACCGGAAATGCTACACCCTCAATACGAAACATGGGACATTGATTGAAGTAATCACAGAAATCTTGCTCACGGACTGTGGCGCTCATTAGCAAAACTTTAAGTTCCGGGCGATGTGGCAGAATTATCTTCAATAGACCCATCAGCATGTCAGTCTCTACACTACGTTCATGTATTTCATCCAATATGAGAACACTCACATCATGCATAAGCGGATCTGTTTGTAATTGTGTCAACAGGACGCCTGTTGTACAGAACAATATTGAACCACGATTACGCGGCTTCTTACTTTCCAAACGAATCTGATAGCCAACTGAGAAACCCAGTGGTTCGTGGCGCTCATATGCAACACGCTCGGCTACTGTTATGGCAGATATGCGTCTTGGTTGCGTGCATACAATACGACATTCAGATCCAATGCCTGCAT
The DNA here is from genome assembly GCA_037043295.1 of Amiota minor. NCBI lineage: Eukaryota > Metazoa > Arthropoda > Insecta > Diptera > Drosophilidae > Amiota > Amiota minor. The sequence continues at coordinate 260,991 of JBAMAW010001862.1, forward strand.
CGATGCATGCATCGAGTAGTATTTGTGGTACTTGTGTAGTTTTACCGCAACCCGTACTTCCCACTATAAGCACCACTTGATTTTCGCGTATCATCTGTAATATTTCATCAGCGTACTTCATGGTAGGCAGCTTCTGACGTTCCATGTAACGCATAGCATAGATTTCATTGTTTTTCTTTTCGATTTGCTGTTGCTTTAACTCTGCATCTAAAGTCGAATTTTGTAAGAGATATCCCTCATTACTTATCTTAATTTCCTCAATAAACGATAAGAAATCAACGTTCAACAAGTGTCGGAATTGTTTGATAAATTTCTCATTATCATCATCTGTATGCTGATGCTCCGTTGCTGTTATAAATTTTCGCAGGTTTTCAGAAGCAAGCGCTAGAATTTTTGGCGGCACATTAACACGGGGTCCCAGTGGTATTTCTTTTGCCCATCAATACCAAGCTCCTGTTTACGTAGTTTAGCCCGGTTCCGATAGTACATACCTATTTCGCGACCACGTAAGCCAGGCGGACGTTGGCCATTGCGTGATCCACCTTTATCAGCATCATTTTGTTGACTATGACAATTCATGTTCTTTTTTTTTCATTTATATTAATATAGTTCTAATTTAAAACTATTAAGTTGCAAGCAACATAGCAAAAAAAAAAAAACAACAAATCCAATCGATTTTTTTTTTGATTACAAAAAATAAGTTGGCAGCAATGAAAAGTAAATTTTTCATTAGTATTTCATTATTGTTATATTATGCAAAAGCTATTATTAAACCTTAAGTAATTCTCATTAATAAATAAATATAATTTTAATTTATCATTATTAATTTGGTGTCAAATTTTATTTTATCTATATTCAATGGTATTTGATAACAGCTGTCACTTGCTAATGGTCGTCATCCCTGGTACTACGCGCATTTGTTGCTGCGATTTTTAGTACATTTTCACAATTTTAACTGTTCGGAATGATTTTGCGCTATGCGCTTGTTTTATAATTTATTCAAATTAAAAAGCGCTTGCAGAAAATTTTAAATTTGTCTCAAAAACGTGTTCATTGTATAAATTTATATTTTAATAAATACAAAACTTTTATTAGTTAGTTGGCAACGTGGAATTGTGTGATTTTACAACAACAAGTGGGTGCTACTGATCATTTATTTTGACGCCAACAGAGCAGCAACAAGCAAAGCAAAGCCAAGGTGCATGCTAAGAAAGAGTAATTGCATCAAATTTAATAATAAACAATAAAAAACAACATAAATAAATTATATATTACAAAAAAAAGGTATAAATTTGATAAAAATTTAAAGTAGTTTGCTGTGTGCGTTGTGGCGCGTTTTTAGTCTTTTTTTAAGTTTGCTGCGCAGCCAAGAGCTCAACGGCAAGAGAAGAACCAACTTAGCTGCCTGCCTTCGACAAGTAGAACAAACAGTGGTTGTGTATCTTGTACCCTCTTGCGCCCGCGCAGTTTTATGCGCTTCGGCAACACAAGCAGAAGCAGCAACAACAAAAACAACGACGACAATACTCTCATTCCAAGATTGTGAGCCATTATTATTGTCTTATGACGTAAACCTTTACCAAAAACGCCAAAGCAGCAAAAGCAAAAACAACAACAAAACATAAATGACTACGAAAACAAACACAACAACGAAATCAAGGTAAGAATCAATTTGAAGTCATACTTATTTTGTTTTGGATACACTTCACATACATGGAAAGTGTATCATCACTTTAATCTGATGTTTATCCACATAGTATATATGAGTATACTGACTATTGACATGATCATCACATCATATGGCGGACCACGATGTCTATGTGCCTTCGGGTATCTAGTGTAATCTTGATATCCTTTTATGGACATAATATGTTGACACATACCGATCAAACGATCACTAGAAAATATAGTCACCATTTGATTGATTATCATTCATTCCGTGCCTCCGTTTGTGTCGTCTCTTAGTTTTTGCTTTTATACATTAATCCTATATATTGATATGATCAGCAACACAAGGAAAACTTCGTTGGCTATGTCTAGAAGACTGTGCCAGCATTCAAATTAATCGAATCGAGTTCTCTATGAGTTTCCATCTGTTTATTTATGTACGAGTATATAAGTATTGTTTTGAATTATTTACTTAATTCGTATGCATCTAAGAATATTAACATGCATTTTTTACACAATATACAATAAATCATCTTATAACGAATATTTCTGCATCATTAACTCAAAAATCGTGTTGTTTTGAGTTAGGACAATCATCGTATGATAAAGCCAAAGTTCGCAGTTTCTTATTTATTGCCTAATAAGGAGAATAATGATGAACATTTATTTGTTATTTATTTTCAGGTAAATTTCTCTTTCCATTTATGTTGTTTTAAGAGAATATTTGAGAAAAAAGAGAAAACCAGATGTTAGAACATTTCTATTCTAAATTTGCCTTAAATCTTCCTTTTGAACTTGTTGTGTGTGATATTTGTCATTTGCAGTTTCACATCAATTGCTTGAAAGCATTTTCTCTAACAAAAGCATCATTGTCGTGGTGGGTTGGTTGTTCTTCGTTCCTTGTTGTCGTGTAAACAAAAACCACTCGAATTGACAGTTCAATAGCATTGCCGACACCACCACCTTCATATTACAAATCACATGAGATAAGATCAGATTCATTGCAACTGCAACTATACAGCGGTAAATTCTTGTTTATACAATAGAAAGAAAGCGCAATCTTCTTTCTTTCATATTCTGCTGTATCTGTTGCTGCTGCTGCTGCGTTGCTCCTCTTGATGATGATGATGATGATGATCTTGTTCTTTTGTCGAATTAAGCGCAAACCGTTTCCGTTCATAACATAAACTATTGCAAAAGAATTCGCTCCAGCTACAACTTTAGACATAAAAATACATACTTATGTACATTATACTTCAGTCAGCCACTCATTGACTCACTCACGCACACACTTATTGACTCACTTTGTCAGTTTGTACAGCCAGCAAGCCACAAACTTTATGGACAACGGTCTAAAACGTTAAAGAGCATAAAAAACCTGTTGGCCATCATAAAAAAAATGTTGGCATAACAGTTTTTGTTTTTTTGTTGCTCTATAATGTTCACTAGCCCACATAACACCCCTGTCCCTTGCTGTTCATTAAACCCTCCCTTTGCTGCTCTTATTAATGATTCATAATTATTGCTTGTTAAACCGTTAATCTTTTTTAATTCTCTCAAGCATAGCATTTATTTTATTCGCGCTCTTTTTGTTGCTCTCTTTGTATGGAGAATGCACATTTATTTGTGTGTAGCGAGCATTTTTATTTTGTTATTAACAATAAATATTTTGTTTTACTTATTTTTATATTTCTATTATTAATTTGCAAAATCACATTCAATGAATCATATTTCAAGTATTATATTATTTTATTTTATTTTCATGGCATTTTTAACCATAAAGTTCTCTTTTTTAGGGTTTCAGACCCAAAGGGTACCAAATGGAACCCTATTACTAAGTCTTCGATGTCCGTTCGTCCACGGGCCATATCTCATGAACCGTAATAGGTAGAGAGTTGAAATTTTCACAGAATGTTTAGTTCTATCGGAGCTATAGCAACGAATGTTAAAACTGATAATAGTATTAAAAATTTAAGGTGTCCCCATACAAGAACCTTATGGGTTTCTATGGGAGCTATACGTTCCAGTAACCCCACTACCTTGAAATTTACTTGGTTGATGGAACTGGATTAGAAACTTAGAGTGTCGAAATTGCAGTTTGATCGGACCACTAGGGAGGTTACCTCCCACACAAAGCTCCATTAATATTCAGGTTTTTATTAGTAAAATTTTTTTGATTTTTGGACTATTGAACTGTAATTTAAACACAAACACCAATCTGGTACGGAAACCTCCGTGTACGAGTCTGACTCGCACTTGGCCGATTTTGTTTCCAATTTGTTTTTAAATTTTTCTAGTTAAACATGTGATTGCGCTTTTATTTTCCTTTATTTATTTGTTTACTTATTTTTAAAAAGAAAATTCTTGTATTACCTAATGTGTTGATTTAGTTCTGTTGCTTAATTCCAGTGAAATTATTATTATTATTTACGTGTTAATGTGTTGTTGTAACGCGAGCGTCGAAAGGCGTGGATAGCAATGTGATAGATAGAAAGTGGCTTATTAAGTGAGTGAGGGGTTTCATAAAAAAGATTTGAAATTTACATATCTACACTTTGATACCATTTTGTTGGATTGAATCAAGATTTCATTTCATTCAACTGATAATGGAAGAATACGAGTTGATCACAGTCATTTGAATGATGTAATGACTTAAACTCCAGACTGTGTTTTGCTATATTTTCCCTAACAGATAAGTTTTTAAAATGTGTTACAATAAAAATTAGAAAATCTTGATTATATGGTGCATGCCCTTAGCTTGGTTTGGCTGAATGTTGAAATGTATTTTATACATATACAAGAAATCTAGTCAGACTAGAAGTTAAGGTAGTTTATTTATTATTTATTTTATTTCTTTATTAAAATTATAATACTCTAGAAACCCTTCCTTGCTTTCCATGGGTGCATTGATTGCCATTTCTTCATCGGTTTTATCGACCAATATTTGAATGATTTATTGACATACATAATTGATTTAAAATTTATTTATATTAATGTTGCCCGTAAATGATATTTTTAAGAAAAGCTCATTGTATCTTTGCACTAAATGTAAGTACAGTCATAAATTTCGTGTTTTGGTATTTTTTCCTTATATTGAAATAATGATTATGTAAAGAAAAATTTTTAAATCACATGTGATGTTGTAACAAATTGATGGAATAATTGATATAATTTTTCTACCAGAAATTGTAAAGTAATGAAAATTTATATATTTTTTCATAAATTTCAACTTTTTATGAAATGGATGAAAATTAATAAAATCTTTTTATTGATGAATCATGTGTTTATTTACAAACTTATAAACCTTCCTTCTCTAAATGTCAATGAAAACCGTATCAAAATTTGTTGCGTAGTTTAGTAGTTCTGCGTATCTGGTTGGATTTTTACTTTAAGGAATAGGAATATCATTACAATGTTAAATTTGGAAACTGTAACAAGAGAACTAGGCGATTTGATTGGAGAAAAAAGAATGTACATTGTAGTATTTATTAAATTGAGCTGATACGTTATAAGTTTATACTCAATTTCTACTTTTTAAACAGACATACATAAGTTTTGTAAATCATTGTCCATTTAGCCTTATATCCTTTATTAATTTTGTAATTTTTTACCAATCAACCCATTGCACTTATGTCCGAACTTAAGATAATCATTTCATTACATATCAAAAATGTCTCAACATCAGTTTTTTCGCTTTAATATTTCATTAAACTACCCACGTTAGTATGATCAATCAATGGTGTTGCTTGTGATGAACTGCATCGGGTAGCGTGAAATTATAATCAATTTCTTGCTCATCAAACATAAACATTTAAATCAAATGCTGCTGCTTTTTTATGATTACTTCGGTTTATAATAATTGGTAGAGTGAAGCTTCTCTAATGCGGATGATTAACAATAACAAAATCATCAACATTAACAAGACGCTTTCTCCCTTTGACTTTTCCACCAAGTACATACTCCTACTTTTCAGGTACATTAAGCAGTTGCATTCAAAACCAGAAACAGATGCCTTCGAAAGAATCAAATATAGGTATTAAACAAAAACGAAGAGAAAATCTTGATTATATGGTGCATTCCTTTAGTTTGGCTTTGGCCGAATGTTGGAATGTATTTTATAAATGTTATAGCCTTCAGTTGTATACCGCGAATTCAAGTGAGCAGTAGTGTGTTTGTGCTGAAGCCGACGAAGATACCGTTAAAACAGCTGAGACCCTTAATGCGCATGACCTATGGGTGTCGAACCCATCAGTAGCGCTATCACCCACCAAAGTCGCCCACCGAAAAGAATAAAAACCAAAACAATGAACAATAAGGTTCAAACAGTTGCAATGCGTATGAAACGATGGAGGTCAGCAAAAACATATGGAGCAGCGTTTGCGAATTACATAAACAATTAATTTAATTATATTAAATTAAAATCAATGAATTAAAATTTCACCAAAAAATCAATTTATGTTTTTACTTCTCTTTCAGTATGTCAAAACACGAGAAAAACAAATCAAGCGGCGGTGGCCTCCTTGAAAGTTTGTTTGGCCGGCAAAAGACAAAAGGCGCCACTTACACCAGCGGCACACACACTGGCCGGCCACATTCATCTACTGATGGTGAAGGCTCCGATTTTCAAGAGCTTAATCGATATATACGAGGTCTAACGGAATCAGAAATCGACAAGAAATTTATGGAAATTATTACGGATATGGATATACCAAAGGATAAACTTGCTCCTTTGTTAGCCAAACCAATAAATGAACGAAAAAATATGATTTACATGCATTTAAAAGGTGAGTTGTCACATTCGAGTTACTTACAGTGTAGACTTGTGTGTGTTTGTATAAGTCCATTGACGCTTCTTATGGGTGAGTGGAATGCATGTCTCTGATAAGATTAGACATTCCTTTGTTTGACATACTGCGCTTTCTTTGGCATTTGTTGTATTTCACTTTTCTCATTTTTACGTAAATTAAAAAAAAATGTCCATTCTCAGATAATTTTTTTCATGTTCGCTTTAGCGAAAAAATGCATTTTGTTGTATTCTTTTCTTTTTTTTTTTTTTTTTTTGTGATTCATGCATGCATGGTTTGTTGCGAGGGACGATTCTTAGAAACACAATTTATTTTCATAATTTTCTTTTTATTTTTCAATTTAATCTCAATTTTATTGTATCCCTTCCAAATAATAGATTTCCTCAAAATTGCGTTTGTTTCAGTGACCTCTTCATTCAACACAGATATCTTTTAATTCCGAGCCATTTCTTTAGGGTTGAAAACAGGAAATAGTTGCAAAGATCTAAATTTGGAGCATATGCTGGATGGGTTAGCTGTTCGCAGTTCGTAGCTTAATTTATAGATTTTTGCCATGTTGACTACACACTTGTATTGGTATGGTGGAAAAGTGATTTCTTCTTCAACAAACGCGGTCGATTTTGCTTCAAATTAATGTCAAATCTTTCTAACAGCTCTAAAAAATATTCTTAGTTGATTGTTTCACCTAAGGTATTTGATGTGAATGACACCACGTGCATCCCAAGAAACTGTCACCATAGCCTTCTTGGCACACTAACCCACATTGGCCTTCTTTGGTGCACGTTCACCCTGAGCAGTCCCCTGCATTGACTTTTTCTTGGTTTCAGGTGTATTGTTGTGTTTCAATGTTTAAACAATGACGCAAAAAAATCGGATTGATGTTGAACAGCGCAAACACTCTTTTAAGTGCGCCACAGTTGCGCTTATGGTTGAGTGTTAGCAATCGCGGCAGCCATCACGCAGATAGCTCCTTTATGACCAAATATTCCTGTAAAATGTGATGTACTTGATCAGTTGAGATGCCACAGTCTCAGCCATCTCACGGAATTTCAATTTACGATCGTCGAATATCATTCCATGGACTTAATCGACGTTTTCTGGAGTGACTACCTCTTTTCGGCGAATTGAACGCTCGGCGTCATTTGTGCTAGTACGATCAGAAAGAATTCAGTAAATCTATTCTTAGCCATTGTAATTGGTGATGCACAGTATCTATAGTATTTATTTCCTTGGTTTCTGTGATGGTTTTTCATTAACATTTTTCCATTTTTTGAAATAAACGAAAGTTTGTTGCTTAAATTGCAAATAAAAATGAAACCACATGTAGTCAATATTATTGAGACTTAAACAGCAGATTAGTGAAGAACTAAACTTTAAAAGAAAAAAGAAAGTAATCGATGCTTCGAGCACCATCTCTTGGATTGTGTAAAGACTTATTGATCGACCCTCGTATAATATACCTGCTTATTTTGCCTATAGTTATTGTTATTGCCAAAAGTATTTTGTTTTCTTTCTAGTTGTCATTTTGCCATTAAGATATATTCGAGGTGTGCAAATTTGGTTTATAGATTTTCTTGGAAATGTCGACACAAATTTTTGGATAATTTTTCTTATCTTAAGAAATTTATAGAACAAACATTGGCATATATAATATACTCGTCGTACATTTACCAATAATTTTAACAATAACCCAATTTTAATTTAATTAAAAAAAAGGTGGGAACTACAATATAATAAATATAGAAAAATTAAATTATCTTACTGAATTCAAGCCCAAAAAAGAATCAAAAATTGCTTGCATGATTTAAAATACTCACTTGTATGTACATAGAAAATAGTCTTGTTTAAAATATGTAGTCTCGAGTCAAAAAGATACTTATAACGCTTCGTTGAGCTCAGCTGGTTTGATTTGGCAAGCATGAGTGAGCGACAATTGATTTGGCCGAACGCCAATCGCCAAATCCTACCTATAAAATTACCTACTACACCCAAACAAACCATAAAATAAATAATATTGGTCAATTGATTAAGTAAACACAAGTCAGTTTACTTTTATTTTCAAATTAACTACATTAAATGTACTAGTTTCTTATGTTAAACGATTTCCACTCAAAGTTATAGTCTGTCATTCATCTACATACCCTCCACTTGTTTGCTCATTTGTTTGTTTTTAAAAATTAAAATGAAAGCATATGTAGGTGTACAAGTATATATAAGTAATACTCGTAATATATATATATATATACATACATATATACCTTGTTTATTATCAACAAATCATTGAAATTCAGTTTTTGTGCCTCTCAACATTGAGTAAGTGATGATGTGATACCCAATAATTTAATAATAAAGATTTTACGCTCAATGTCTCACTCTCAGTGTTGTGTCAGTTATTTTAAGATGATTTTGTCATTTGTGCATACAATTAAATTTTTATTAATTTTTTTTTTTAATTGCTGCTGATTTGATGCCTATGATGTGAGGTGTGAGTTGCATTTTCTATATACATATGACTTAGTACATTCGATTTACTTACTATTTTTTCATTGTTATAATTCACTTCATCTGTTGTGGTATGAGTTAATATTTTATTATTATTATTTTTTTTTTTTTTTTATTTATTTATATTATTTCTGTTTTCTTATTCCCCATATATGCAACTTCTACAGTTTTACACTTAAAAAACAAAACAAAACAAAAATAAATAAAAAAACATACTCATTTTCATGGTATTTTTTTCTTAAAAAAAATTTATATGCTTGAGTTATATAATAAGTACATAATATGTGAATATATAGAACGTTACATTGCGATACGATAAACGAACATCAAGGTCGCATTACTTAAATATATACATATATGTACTACTTATCCAAGACTTACCATATTTATAGTTGTTAAGCTTATGGACATAAAGTACATATTTTCAAATTGATAAGCTTGCAATTAAGAAGAATTTTAATTATTTCTAAATATTCAGAGAATATATTTCTAAACCCGATTTCTATGTAATTTCTTAATATCCAAATATATGTACATAAAGTTGGAAGAAGAAGAATACTCTACATCGAAGTTTTTTGTTTAAGAAAGTGAGTTATTTTCCGTTCTGTTCTTATATTTGGGACTTTTCTACAATGAAACTTCTGTTGCGAGAAGCTCAGTACGATCATGAATAGAAAAAACCATCAAAAAAAAAAAAAATGTTCACTTTCTTTCCATGGCTTCTCTATATTTTGAATTATTTGTAAGTCACCATGAGTATTTCTTCCGTGTCTGACATATGCCCATGATGTTTAGCATGGAGTGTAATTTTGTTTTGTACAGTCTATTATCTTTAGTATAAGTATATTTGAATATATGTACCTTCTGACAATTAAGTACCCGGAATTTGTCATTTAAATTGCCCGCGTTAAATATTTTTTAGGTTTTTTTTTTTTTTTTTCTGTATGTTGGTAGGTCTGTCCTAATTACTATGCCAAAAATGAGCGCGATCTGTCATCCAGTATGTTTACAGTAGCTGGCTTAATCAGTACACCTCAGTAGTTCTCGGCGAATTTTACCATGGAAAAAAATATTGAAAAAAGAGTTTGTCCCAAATTTTGTATTTTGAACGAAATTTCGTTCGATTCGAATGCTGGAAAAGGCTTGTGAATCTGTTTTATCGAAAAATCAGGATTACGAGTAGTACAAAGCCTTTAAATACGGTCGGGAGATCGCCGAGGACTTGCCTCGTTCCGGACATCCATCGACCTCTGGCACTGACGATAACGTCAAAAAAGTTGAATTCGTGCTCGAAAATCGTCATGTTAGTGTTAGAGAGATATTGCACCTGAACTCAAAATCAATCGTCAAACAGCCCGTTTAATTTTGGTCAACCATTGAGCTGAATTTTCACCAAAAAGAGTATCGGCAGAAGGTTGCTGAAGACATGCTGGATCGGGCTAATTCTGATTCACGTTCAGAGGACTCATCATAACTGGTGACGAGACATGGGTCTATGAGTACGACACGCTAACGAGCCAACAATCATCGGAATGGTTGGGAAAAAAATGAGCCGAAACCGAAAAACGTCGAAAAAGTTGTTAAAAAACCAAGGTTTGCGTGACAAAATCCGTCGTAAATGCCCTGAATCGTGAGCCGATAATTCGTGGTTTTTGTATGATGATAACGCGCCATCTCATCGGTCCACGATAATAAGCCAAAAACGCGATAAATACCACCTCTACGTGTACTGAATATAACCTAAACATAAGTCAAATCAGAACGTAGGCAAAAACGTTTTCTAAGGGGTCCGTGAAGAGTATATCAACTTCGGCATAGTCGAAGTTAAACTTCTTACTTGTTGTTGACCGGTTTTTTTTTTTTTATTTTTTTTTTATTTTTATTATTATTATTTTTACGTAATAGAAAAGATTTTAGAAATAATGTATTGCAATTAAAAATCTCCTTTTAATTTAAAATGGTTTTTTTTTTTTTGCTTATAGGGTTATTTTAAAATTAAATAATACTATTTGTAAAGTAGTCGACACGATTTCCCATTCTTTAAACTACATTCCCCTTAATACAATTTTTGTATTCTCAGTAATTTGACTCAAATATTTACCTTTTTTCTTGAATATAGGTACAAATTTAGCGGAACTTCGAGCAAATTCCCGCTTCGAGAAACCTAACGACTACATTGAGTACATGCAGAATGGTGAACTTGAACTTGATGAAGATACAATGTATGAATGCGTTTCGAGGTTGCGCATTGCACTCACAAGTAATGCGATTTCATGGATCAAAGAGTTTGGTGAAAATGGCATCGAGGAGATTATTAAGTTACTGTTTCGCTGTAAAAAGGAACGCACATTCGATCGTATCGAATACGAATGTGTACGATGCCTAAAAGCGATTATGAACAGTACCTGGGGTTTAAATTTAGTGTTAGGGCCAGATCAACATAGCGTGGTACTATTATTAGCGCAATTACTGGATCCGCGTAAGCCAAATACCATGTGTGAAGCAGTCAAGTTGCTTGCATCGTTTTGCCTTGTGCACGATCGTAATGGCTATGAGAAGGTCTTGCGAGCAGTTACCACTGCAGCATCAACTTCCTACAAACCCGGCGAACGTTTCCGTCCCATTGTAGATGCTCTCTTTGTACATGACCCACAAGATTCCAAGCGTGATTTGGCATGCCACAGCTTGATATTCATCAATATCATAACGAATACGCCGAGTGACCTAAACTTTAGACTGCATTTACGTTGCGAGATAATGCGTATGGGACTGCACGATAGAATGGATCAATTCACTGAAATTGTGCAGACGAGCAAAAATGAGGCGCTCCATCAGCACTTTAAAATTTTTAATAATATTCGTGAAGATGATTTTGAGGAGTTTTCCCATCGTTGCGAAAATATTAGTTTCAATATGGATGATGTTGGAGATTGTTTTGAGGTCGTAAAGAATCTCGTGGCAGATACCTCTTCGGAGCCATATTTCTTGTCCATATTGCAGCATTTACTTTTCATACGCGATGATTTTACCTATAGGCCAGCGTACTATCAACTCATCGAAGAGTGCATATCACAAATTGTCTTCTATAAAGGTTTCTGCGATCCAAATTTTGAAAATAGAAGCTTTAACATTGAGACCGCGCCGCTACTTGATGAAATTGTGGAGAAGACGAAAACTCAGCAATCAAAATATTCCGAAAAGTACACAAAGAAAATCGAGCAACTAGAAAGCGCCAAACAAGAGGCAGAAGCAAAGGCAGCGCATCTAGAAGAGAAGATTAAGCTGATGGAAGAGAATGGTGTAGTGGCTCCTTCACCAAGCAAATTGCCTAAAGTTGATATACCAATGCGGCTACCACCACCAACTGGAGCAGTTGGAGCTCCACCACCACCTCCTCCTCCACCGCCCCCTCCAATGACTGGCGGTAGTGTACCACCTCCTCCACCGCCCCCACCAATGACAGGCGGTAGTGGACCACCTCCTCCACCACCAATGCCACCTTCAGCAGGCAAGGGTGGTCCAGTTCCGCCTCCAATGCCCGGCATGATGCGACCAGGTGGTCCAGTTCCGCCTCCAATGCCCGGCATGATGCGACCAGGTGGTCCAATTCCGCCCCCACAACCCGGTGGTCCAACGTCCGCCGCTCCACCAGCATCAGTACCACCATCTTCCGTTTTGCCATATGGATTGAAACCGAAAAAGAAATGGGATGTAAAGAATCCAATGAAACGCGCCAACTGGAAACCGATTGGGCCACAGGAAATGTCAGAAAAAGCATTTTGGGTTAAATGTCAAGAGCACAAACTGGCTTCAGATGATTTCTTAAATGAACTTGCACTGAAATTCTCCTCGAAACCAGTGAAGAAGGAACAAAAGGATGCCGTCGATAAACCAACAACACTGACAAAGAAAAATATCAAACTGCGTGTGATCGATGGCAGAGCTGCACAGAATCTTGCAATTTTGCATAATGGTCCACTGAAACATTTGTCCGATGAACAGATCAAACTCTGTTTATTACGCTGTGATACTGATTTTTTGACCTCGACTATTTTATCGAATTTGATTCAATATTTGCCACCGCCAAATCAACTCAAGCAGCTGCAAGAGATCAAAGCAAAGGAGGAACCACTAGCAGAAGTTGAACTCTTTGCCGCGACAATTGGTGAGTATTTCATTCTGTAGTAGTTTAATGATTTCCTTTTTAAACTACAATATTTTAATCTATTATCAGGTGAAATAAAACGCCTCCCGACGCGTTTGAGTAATCTCAACTTTAAGCAAACATACGGTGATCTGATAAACGATATAAAGCCGGATATAGTTGCTGGCACCGCTGCTTGTGAAGAAGTGCGCAACAGTAAAAAGTTCTCTAAGATCTTGGAACTGATATTGTTGCTGGGCAACTACATGAACTCAGCATCGACTGGCCCCGCATTTGGTTTTGAAATTTCATATTTGACGAAACTAACTAACACAAAAGATGCTGATAATAAACAGACTCTTTTGCATTATCTGGTTGATTTGGTAGAAAAGAAATTCCCCGATGCATTGACGTTTTACGATGACATGTCACATGTAGATAAAGCTTCACGCGTTAATATGGATTCTATACAGAAGGCAATGAAGCAGATGAATTCTGCTGTAAAGAATCTAGAAACAGATTTGCAAAACTATAAAGTGCCGCAATGCGACGACGATAAATTCAGTGAAGTAATGGGTAAATTTGCAGTTGAATGCCGGCAACAAATTGATGTTTTGGGTATGTGACTATTTATTATTATTATCAGAATAATTGTATCATATCCATAATTCTTATGTAGGCAAAATGCAAGTACAAATGGAGAAACTGTATAAAGAACTTGGCGACTACTACTCTTTCGACCCAAAAACATATACTATGGAGGAATTCTTTGCGGATATCAAGACATTTAAGGATGCGTTCCAGCTGGCGCATCAAGATATTATAAAACAACGTCAAGAAATTGAGAAGAAGCAACGCATGCAAGAAGCACGTGAGCAAACGTTGCGTGAACAAGTTGATCGACAACAACGTAAATTGGCACTTGTCGATATGGATGCGGCGCAAACGCAAGAAGGTGTTATGGACAGTTTGCTTGAAGCCCTTCAAACGGGTTCTGCGTTTGGTAATCGTAATCGTCAACCGAGGCGTCAAAGACCTTCGGGAGCAGAACGACGTGCCCAACTCAGTAGAAGTCGATCGAGAACACGTATTGGCTCCAACGCGCCTGTTCTTATGCGAGAAATTATCCTAAGCGAAGTCTTGTCTAGATGAACAGAGTTGTAATGTATAAAGAGAGCAGGGTATTAAGTACAAAACTAAATGCCTTCTAAAGTAGAATTTTGTTATTAATCATACTACTTAGTTAATTAAGACAGACATATCGCACATGTTTAACTAAAGTGTCACAACTCAAAAAACACGGGTTTTCAGTTAATGATGCAGACGTATTCGTTATATGATATGGTTTTATATTGTGTGTAATTTCATCGTAATAACTTACATACTCTCCGCGTGAGAAGAGAATATTTCTTCTTTAATTAGTCAATAAGTAAATTGAGAACTTTAAACGCGTTTATCTCGAAATGGTTTCTTTTTGAGTTATGACACTTAACACGTGGTCGATGTATTGTATAGGGTGTATGTACATACATATTTTCATTGTTCGATTATGTTTGTGCTAAACGCAACATGCTACTAACGAAACTATGTTTTATAATATGCTAGAATGAGACACAGTAATTTTATATTTTTGATACGCTTTATTGCCTAAGTAAACTCATGAAGAAAAAACGAATGTTGCCTAAAAATTGCATTTTATATTTTGCTTTTATATACTTACTGCGCTTCTTATTCAATAATAGTACCAACTAAACTTATATTTTTTGATTACATATAGTAAGAATTTCTATGGAATTCCTTTTATCTTGTTATTATTGTGACGTTCTTACTCTTAAGATTTTATACGTGAAAACACTTTGTCTTGAAATCATTGAATTGAAACTATTTTGTAGTACAAATCTGTGTGTGACTTTAAAGGCCGAATTCCTTTTATTGCTATTGCTTGCTATTTACCCATAAATAAAGATGATTTGATTATGCGATTTGCAATTGGATTTCTTTTAGTATTTCTTTAATTTTGCTGTTAATTTTAACAATGAATTTGTTAATAATATTTAAGTAAATAAATTTTATTCGTTTTTAAAGTTAAAGCATTAAGAATATTTTTTGTAATAATCGAAAATCCAAGGAATTCAATTCCAAATAAATGTATATTTTTAATTAAAACAAAAAATTATTGTTGTATATTAATTTCTGAGGGACTTAAAAACAACAAGAAACTACTATTTTAGCTTCATTTTTTTATCAAATTTAAAAGAAATATAAATAAAAACATATAAGTTTCCTTACAGAGATATTTAATCACTTTTCACATCTGCAGTAAGAGAATAATATGTTAATTAGCTTGTTTAATTTTAATAATGTGATCTTGAATTGATTTTAATCTGACTTTCCGCTTAAGTGGTTACTTTTAACTGATGTTTGCTTGGATTTTTTATTTGGAATATGTTCAAACTTCGACAAAATTTGATCATTTTGATTTAAGTCGGACTTCTCTTTTAGTTTTTTAAAAGATATTTGCTTGGAGTTTTTATATAAAATATATAAGTATTTATCTACAAAAAGTTATGTTTGAATTGTAAGCAAGTAAAATGAAAGAGTTAGAACTACTCAGATCCAAATATCATTAAGAAAATAATAATAAATTAAATTAACATAATGTATAATCCAATAATTTGTTACGTCTGATTTAAGCTTAAGTTCAATTTAGTATCTTGCAACCACTTTAACTGATGTTTGTCTAAATTTTTGAAAAATTAAATGTTGATTTTGATTTTAATAGTCGGTTTATATTTTATATTAATTGTGCTTATCAACTGAAATTCTTAAAGGTTCCAGTTATTGGTCGAAACTTTATATTTTTACCATGTTTAATTTAAAAATGCATTTAAATGTAGAAGGAATTAATTGGTTTTATATATTTGGTGAATTAAGTAAAAAGTTGGTATGTAAAAATGTTAAATAAATAAATGAATAAAATCACAGATTTTGTCGTCTAAATTGTCATTAATTAATCAGCAAAACTTAGTTGTGATAAAATTTTCCAAGTATTTCTAAATTAATTTTCAAATTGTGTTTCGAGACAGTGAAAGATAAATGAAACCTTGTAACTATCTCAATAAATAAACATAAGCAAATAATTTCAATAATCATAGTGAATAATGTTACTTATTAATAATATCGAACAATCGAGCTTCCATAACTCGAATCATCATAATGCATAAAAAAGTCCTACATATTGAGACTTCGAATTGTAGAATTATTCATACAAATAATATACGAGTAGTACAATTATTGATTTACACACATTTTTAGTTACTTAACATTAAGTTTTCAAGTTAGTTTCTTAAATATTTATTAATTTTCATTTGAACAATTATGTACTTAATTATTGTTAGATGCAATGGAGTAAAACATTTTATTTTGTTTAATGATTCCAATCAATCATACAAAGAAAGTCATCAGTGTTGATCTCTTTGATTTATGTCCAAATCATAGTCGGCCAGACCCGTAAGTAAAACCATTTTTAAATGTATGTATGTATGTATATACAAATATTAATTAATTTTCTATTATCAAGAGCGATGTCGCTTCATCGTCGACTTCATATGAAAATCTTGATGTTTTAGCATCGAATACTGGCTCAGAGGAATTTGAGCTGGAAATAAAAGCCGGTTCAGCAGCAACAACAGGCTTACATACACAGTTGGATGCCATTGGATTAGTATGACAGACGAGTATTATGGATACACAGCGAACACGCGATGGCACTATGCGGTCCAATGTGAATATTATATTACTTACAACAAAGTTCAATAATAGTAAATTTACAATATTCAAAGAATCAAACTTTGTAGAGCGCAAAACAAACAATATCTTGACTATAAACTTAAAATCCAATTATTTTACTATATATGTAAAGACAAATATGTACAATCAAAGTGGTTAAATCTTTAAATATTCGGATAATTGTGGACTAGTTTTTCATTAAAATACAGATAAAAGAGTAAACGACAACGGCGACGTCAACAAACGTTAGGCAAAAACAGTTAAATCTCTGATTTCGAGCTTGTAAATCTTGCGATCAGCATCTGGTTTTTAATACATTTTCTCATTATATTAGCCTGTTGTTTTGTAACACCCTAAAGGAAACATCGAACATCCCATAGATTCGATTATTTTAAATTAGATTAGTCCTTGATTGGGCCTAATAAAACAAACCCTAGGTTGCCTAGGTATCGAATCCCATCCCATACCCATCACAGTGACACAGCAAATGTTCTTCACCATAACATGATTTAAATTGATTGTTGTTGACTCAAAAATCTACTATGTTCAATGTTAGTCAGGAAAAAATAAGTCAATTTATATCCGATCGGTCTGTTTTCCTAGAAGATATCAAAGGGTCTTATGTTCAATGCGGTTCAATACGTTAATAGTGAAACAATCAAATTACATAATTGAAATAAAAATGTGTAATTTTCTATAGAATCGAAGTTAATATTTTTTCGTTTTTTTTTTTTTATGTCTGTACGAAGCAAAATTGTATTAGTTGCATCATTCAATCAATTCAGCATATCTACTAGTTAGATGTGCATATTTGTAATTATATGACCATAAATGTGAACAATGTGAAAATATTTATACATACATATGTATTTATGTTGTACCTTATACCAAACCATTGGCTTAAAATTCTAAGACGGAATGTTTACAAATGTTTTTGTTGTAATGTAAATGTCAGAAAAAGCAACAGAAAAATTAATCAAAATTTGAAATTTCAAATTTTTCTTTTTTTCACATGCAAAGTAATATTGATAGACACATCAACATGGCAGCTGATTTGGAAAATGTCAGCTCGAGAACAAATCTTCTCTCTCTAAGTGATGATATTATATATATGCTTTTTGATTATCTCTCTCTCTCCAAACTTATGGGATCAAGTTTCTTTTGGCTTGGTCAATCCAAGATTCACTAATCTCTTTAAATTGTGGGCAAAACCACGGAAATTCACCGAAATTAAATCGAATGATTTGAAGACAAAGGCTCTGTCAAATCTTATTGATTTTTTTTCAGTTGGGAGGTTCATATATTAGGGCAATAAAAATTGATTGCAAGTCAAATGAAAAGGAGTCTTTAAATGTGGAGTTAATTGCAACTTATTGCACAAATCTAATGAAAGTACATTTTTGCAATGTGACTGACAGTTTCCATTTTGGAAATCTGCTTGATAAAGTTCATACGTTAAGCAAGGTGGTCATCCATTGCACTGACGCAGCTAACGTGATAGATGTTAATTTAATCCAACATAAATATTTGACAACCTTTGTATTGCGCAATGGTTGTTATTCGGGTAAGTAAAATTATATTGTGTTTTGAAGTTATTTACTAAAAATTGCGTTTATTACTAGGACACCTTCAAGGCTGCATGCCTAATTTGCAACATCTTGTGTTAAACGATTGTTTACTCAGGGATTCGAATGAGTTTTTAACGTCATTCCGTAATCTGAAAAGCCTTGAGCTCGTATATTGCTCTTTTAAAAGCACAAACATTCCACTCTTTGAGAAGCTTGACGATCATTGCACCCAACTTGAAAATCTTACATTTTCTTGTAATGACACTAACTATGATATGGTTGCCAGATTTCCGAAATTGAAATGCCTCGCTTTGACCTCTTGGGATTATGTGGATGAGCTAAAAATTAGTTTTCTCAATGAATTGGTCGTTCAGAAGTGTCAAGACTTAATGTATCTATATCAAATAGGCAAAATATTCATCATATTCATTTATATTCCAATCAAATTAACGATGAAAATTTGTTCAATTTTGGCGAACTGGAAAACTTGGAGGTATTTAGTATTATTGGGTGTGGGCTCGTCACTAAAATTGGCTTAATGCATTTGCTGCAAAAATGAAAAAAGATACGCCGTATTGATATACGATATACTGATAAAATTACGGATGATTTTATACTCGATGCAGTTCGATCTCATTGTAAACGTAAAAATTATGGTGAATTTCGTCTGGGACTGGTTATAAGATCGGAGGATACAGGTATCACGGCAGATGTATTAAAGGTAAACAAACATTGAAATGAAAATCTTAAGTGATTTTAATATGGAGAACTCTTTATTGCAGCATCCAGAATAGCTATTGGCTGGTCCCTTATTTAAATTGGATATTCAACCATAAGTTGGTTTATTGAATTTGTTTCTTTTAAAAATTGTTTAAAAATAAGCTTTTAGGTTGTATTTCTTCACTCATAGTTCATAGTTGATTTAAGAATGCAACTACATATTTTGTTGATTTCATAGTTAACTAAAAAAAAAAAACAAAAATACTTAAAAGCAAGTATGAATTTACATATACACATTGATATTTAGTGAAAGATTACTGTACGCACCGTACAGTGTTGCTATAGATAGTTTTGTGTGCTCGAGCTGATTCGTTTTGATAATTTTTTATTTTTTAATTTTTTGTTGAGTCGTGCAGTGCTCTATTTCCAAACAAATAAAATTTGTTTCTCGGTGTGTAGAGAAGAAATGAAGTGAAATAAAATATTTAATCAAATAAAAACGTAACGTTATGTAAAAACAAAAAAACCATATCGTGTCTTTGTGTTAAAAAACCAGTCAGTCATGCAGTCATTTAAATAAAAAAAGTTTTTCGAAGAAGAACCTGAATTTTAATGATAGGTTTGTATGGAAGATACCCCCTAGTTAGTCGATTTGGCTGATTCCAACAGATGTACAGCGCCTATATCAAAAACTTATAGTGTCTAAATTTCAGTTCGATAGGACAAAAAAAGAAAATTTTTAATAACAACCTGCTTTTTAATGGGGGGTTTGTATAGGAGGTACCCTCCATAGTGGTGCGATCAAACAGAAATTTGGACCATATAAGTTTCTGATGTATAGCCACAAATCACCCCAATTTCAAAATCGTAGGATTACTGGATCGTATAGCTGCTATACAAACCAAAATGTTTCTTGTATGGCGACCCGGATAGAACTACACATTCTGTGAAAATCTCAACTCTCTATCTATCTATCTATTACAGTTATGAGATATGGCCTTAGGACGGACGGACAACGAAGTCTTAGTAATAGGGTCCGCAAAGCTAAAAATGAAATTTTAAAGGGATCCTCTATACAAAAATCGTGTTTTTATCTTTTTCTAGTATACTTTTGTTAGGTATAGTTGTTTGAATACTTCACTTTTACGACAAAAAAACGAACAAGCAAATGAAGCGAATGTTTACAATGGTGCGCAATGCATTGCTTCTTAAATGTTAACTGCCAGTTTAGAGATGATATGCCACTCAAATGTTGTATATTTTTAGGGTTCCGTGCCAAAAATATACCAAACGTGTGTTGTTTGAATATTTTACTAATGCAACAGAGAAACAACTGCTCTGCTCTGTTGTCAGTTTAGAGAGGATATTGCCAGCAGTCCTATTTAAATGTAGACATTGACACAAAATTGTGGTTTGCTATGCAGTGTTTCTCAAATTTTAACTGTCCGCTTACAAAATATAGAGCCAACTCAAATGTTGTTTTTTTTTTAATTTTTGTACGATGCAACGGAACACTTCGTGTGCGAGTTCAACTCGCACTTGGCAGATTTTTTTTTTTTTTTTTGAAGTTCAGTGTAATTTAAAATGAAATGATAAATCAAATTAGTTTTGTAGCAATAAACATTTTGTTATGAAAACTTTTAAGTGTATTTTTTAGTGTATTGAATCAAAAGTTTAAAAGATATCAAACTTTTAAAAAATTGAAATTTCATTCTTCTAATAGTACAAGTACATACTTATAACATAATATTATCTACCCTCTCAAACTCTTAAAGTTTAAAACTATTGTTGCGTATTTATTTATGTTTGTTACATTAGTAATCTTTCTTAATTTACAATTTAATATGAAGTTGATATCTTACAATTCTACTTTAATCTACGACAGTTCCTCTATTAAGGTTACACTGTAGCATTGGCATCAAAATAGCAATGCTGATTAATGTTAACATTAATTACAACAACACGTTTGTGTTTATATAATATTGTAGTTTTTTACTCAAATTAAATTTGCTTTGTTAACAATGATATTTCTTTATCGCTAATGCGCGGCATCCATAAAAGCAAAACAAAAAAAAAAAAAAAGAAGGAATGAAATGCACTTGTCACCAAAAAGGGTAATAAAACTTAATAGCAATAAAAACAACAACAAGAACATAGCGTTAAATGTACCGACAAGAACGCCAATTTGGATGTCTGATCTGATCCATTGACTGATTGCATAAATGAAGAGGTCGATGACGACAACCAACATTCAAAACTTGTAAGTAAGTAAATACGAATATTAATCAGTGGAGAATTAAAGAATATGTACATATGTATGTATGTGATATGATCAAATATTAGATCCATTGATATAAATACTATATGTACATACACATTTATGATGATTGTGGCGCTCTTGGTTTTTGTGGCATTTTATGATTTTATTATTATTGTTACTTAATTGTATTTAAAACATCTAACCCTAAATTCATATACGAGTAAGTATGTACTTATACGTACATAATACTATTGTACATTGATGTACTCATGTAAGTATTCTGTATTACAAAATTTAAATAGTTTTAAAGTGATTTAACTTCGTTTTTTTCAGTGTTTGTTCCCTTTGAAACGCTTGGAATTCTCCTCGATCGACCGAAAATAATAAAATTATTCTTCACAAATTCTTTCTTTTCATATGCAAAATGAAAAAAAAGGTCACTTCAGTTACGCGTGAATTATTATTTTCCTTTTTTTTTTTTTTATTCTAATGACTTCCAGGTAAGGTTTTGAATGTCCTTGTGTGCATATCAAGAAAATGAAATGGAAATAAAACTATGGTGACGATACTAAAGGTGTGGCTGAATGTTATACAAATGAATCGGATTGAAATACAAAAAATAATTTTATCTGACCTGGACTTGAGCTGAACTTATGCCACCAGTAAATATGTAAGTTGGTTCGTCAATTGGTTGGTTAGTTTGTCGATGAATGTTTTAAGAATTTCATACTGACAACTTGCGCATATTCTAAATGCAGTGTGATCTTTATTGCGATCAACGAGCATTTTTGCCTTGCTTCTTTTTCTGTATGTTGTCATTTTATTATGTTAGCGGCGTCGGATAATCCGCGCTTGAAAGTGCTATAGTCGCTTGTTCCGTGAACGATCATCGTCAACAATCCAACAATCCATACAAAACACTCGCCGTCAATTCTTCAGTCTGTCCTTTTGTACATTTGTTGTTGTTTGCTGGAAATTCCTTGGTTAGTTTCGTTTTGTTCGGGTCGGGTCGGGTCGGTTCAGTTTGGTATGGTTTATTAGATGTCTGTCTGCATCACTGTCATAAAAATTTGTTGCCTTTTTGTTTTAACTTAAATTACTTTACTGTTTGGACATTCTCTACCTTTCTATCTCATCATAAAGGGGTTTTTTGTTTAAACTGCTATTAGAATCATACCTCGCTCCTTACTTCATTTGTCGGTCAGCAATTTCATGGTGCATATAATGTCGCTTTAACTAAGACCCTGGAGAGGCAGATCTTCATAATTTTATTAACAAACAATACTTGGTTGCTTCTCATGCTGTTTCTGTCTTTGTCCCTTTGTGCCAAATGAATGCATTTCTAATTATATACACTCACCGTTCCCGCTTTGTGCGCATTTACAGGTTCATAAAGTGTACACAATTCGCACAGTCATTCAATGCATAATTTTGAATCATGAAAATTTTTTAAATTTTTAATTTAATAATTTTTCTAATACTCTTAGTTATGTAACGATGATAGATTTTAACTAAAAATCGAGTTTGTATTTCAAGTTTAATCTATGTAGAAAGGTTTGTTGGAACAATAAAATCGAGTCGAAGATGGGGCTTACGGTTATACGAATCAGAGGTACCTCCAAATCTCAAGAAGTTTAAACCAAATCCTTTGAAAAAGAGAACCAGAAATCTTAAGCTCTGGAACTGAGTGCACCAGACTTTTTGCAAAAAAATGAAATACAAATGCTTAAAGAAATATATCTTTAAAACAGTATTTTGTTCAGATTCGTTTCAGTTCATAAATAGTAACATAGGGCTTCATATACAATAGTTCCTGAGCCCCAATCAAGCTCAGCCGTAAGTAATGTTATGTTATTCCTTGAATTTAAAGAAAATTGTTTTCAATCTTATAACTACTGAAGTTTCTAGTTTCTCGTTCCTTAAGATGGTAAATTAAGTTTATGGGTTTCGTTAAAATAAATGTTTCTTATGAAACAAAGAATAAACCTATGGTTTCATATAACATATAAAATAACATACAAACGAGCATCTTCCAAAATAAATAGCACTTTTTTTTTTTGTTTTTGTTTATACAAAAATCTGAAATCAATTTTTCTGCTTATCTGAGAGTTCGATGAATTCAGGTTTTAATAAATATTACAATATTAAAAAATCTGAAAAAATAAAGAACTGACCATGCAGAAATGGTTATTATTATGATAGTTAAGATGATCAATATGATGTAATTTTCGATTACATTTTCTTCGGACGCTCTAATGCTTCATTGACGACCCCGAGGCAGTTTATCATCTTTATTTGCCAGTAATGTTGAGCATGTAACGTTAAATTACAATTATTATTTTATATTAAATCAGAATATGAGTAACAACTTCGATTTGCCAGATACTCATGCCAGTTCTTGTGGTTGTACTTGATATTCTGAATATTCTGTTGCATTCTGAAAGATTTAATATTTTCCATAATTAAACGATTATATAGCGAACCGGTTGATATAAGTACAGACATCCAATCTCTGCCATACTTATGGTATGACGATACATTGTGGATCGCCATTAGCCTATAAAGTCAGCTTGGGAGTTACGCTACCGGCGTTATCGCTCTCTGGATCACCATATCTACTGAGCCCCTTATCACGTCCTTAAGTGGGACGGGCCTTGCCAAGTTCATACAATTGTGCATAGGTGCATACACACAAGATCAATTGTTGGTGAACTGTGGATTTTAACAATCTGGGCTATTAGGATGATTACTATCTCTATATTAAATATTTAAAAGTGTTTCATATGTACTTTTTTTGTTCATGTTTGATTTATGGACTTCCAGTAATTGGGAAACTCGGCTTAATTGATCTAAGGGATACAAAACAAATCTTTGTTTCGATCTTCAAGTGTCCGTTTTATATTTGGTTTTCATTTTCTTTAGAACTTGGGTCACAGCTCTTTTCAATTTTTGGCAAGCAACCCCGAATATCATTTTAATATTTTGCATATTTTTGAAGGGACTTTTCGTTTTTTTATTTTAGAATATTGTATTATATTCTGGCCTAAGAAAATATTGTACTATCTACAATATAGTAAAAGGAAACCCCAAAATTAAATTAAATTAAAAATGGAATTCTCCGGGTAAGGCCTGACATACTGGCCGGCGGATCCACGAAAAACTCCTGATATCATCGACTTCGGTATCACAAAAAATATACCAAGAAACCTCATATCAGCAGTTACTCACGATGAACTCTCTTCCGATCACTCCCCCGTTGATATCGTTTAACTCGATTTTCCAATATTTGAGGATCGCCCTTATAGACTCATATCGAAGAAAACTAATTGGTTGCAATATAAAAAGTATATTAGTTTTCACATTGAAATTGCACCTGCGATCAACTCTGAAAGCGATATTGACAAATCTGTTAATGAATTAAGTTCCGTATTGGTAGCTGCAGCTGAGGTATCATTGGTACTCATCGGGATTGTTGCTCACAAGTTCAATAGAAAATCGTTCTCAAATAGGGAAATTGAAGAACTGGTTGCTTCTAAACGACGATTGAGAAGAGAATGGCAACAGCACTGATCTCCTTCTGCAAAACAAAGGCTAAAAGATGCAACAACAAAAAACTAGCCAAAGCACTTTTAAGCGACCAGCTCGAGGCACAAAGGCGCTATATCTCTAACCTATCACCCCACAAACACTAGATCTTCACTTTGGAAAGCGCAAAAATCGCTAAAAACTCCTTTGGAGCTGGACTCACCTATTAGAGACAGAAACGGAATGTGGGCTCGGTCTGATGAGGAGAAGGCTAATGTATTTGCCAACCATCTTGAGCACGTGTTTCATCCTAATCTACCTACTAACAAATTTGTGCTTCCTCAACAGACAATCACAAATTCAGTAAATATGTCTCCATTAAAAACAAGCGCTAGTGAGATTGTATCTATTATATGGACTCAACTGAAACCCAAAAAATCTGCTGGTTATGATAGAATTGTGCCAAAAATGATAACTGAACTTCCAAATGCAGCAATAGTTTTTCTCTCGTGTCTTTTCAATGCTATCTTTCGAATTGGGTACTTTCCAAAGCAATGGAAGAAATCTGTTATTATAATGGTTCCAAAGCTCGGGAAGGATAAGACATGTCCTTCTTCATATAGGCCTATAAGTCTGCTTCCATGTATGTCTTTCTAAGCTATTTGAGAAGGTCCTTAAAGCCAAAACTCAATCACCAGTTACAAGCAAATAGTTCAATCCCAGATCATCAATTTGGTTTTAGAGCAAAACATGGAACGATTGAGCAAGTCAACAGAGTAACTTCGGAAATAAGAACTGCCTTTGAACTGCGAGAATATTGCTCAGCAGTATTCCTTGATGTAGCACAAGCGTTTGATCGAGTATGGCATGAGGAGTTTGAATTTACAAAATAAATTGTTTACTACCCCAAAATATGCATAGAGTCCTGCAATCCTACATATCAAATCGATGTGTTTGTAGTAAGGCAGAAAAATTTCGTTTCAAATGAATTTAAGATAAAAGCAGGAGTTCCTCAAGGGAGTGTCTTGGGACCAACTCTATACATGTTATTCACTGCCGACATTCCAACAAGTAGTCAAATTGTTACCTCGACTTTCGCTGATGATACTGCCGTAATCAGTCGCTCCCGTTGCCCAGTTGAAGCTTCCGCAAGCTTGGATGCTCATCTTAAAAGCCTTCAGGAGTGGTTATCCAACTGGAGGATTAAAGTCAAGTCAATGAGGGGAAATGTAAGCATATTACATTTACATTGAACCGACGGACTTGTTCTCCAGTAACATTAAATGGTGTTACAATTCCTCGAAACCCAAGTGGTAACTTATCTTGGCGTTCACCTGGACAGACGGCTTACCTGGCGGAAGCATATAGAATCTAAAAAGATACATATGAAACTAAGGGCTCAAAGTCTTCACTGGCTAATCAATTCTAAATCTGGACTGAGACTTGAGTACAAGGTGATGCTGTATAACTCTGTTATTAAACCAATTTGGACTTATGGTTCTGAATTGTGGGGTACCGCGAGCGCGAGTAACATTGAAGTTATACAAAGAGCACAATCCAAGATACTTAGAACAATCACGGGAGCGCCATGGTATATCAGGAATGAAGACATTCACAAGGACCTGGAAGTACCACCTGTCAAAGATGGAATGTTCCAAGCGTAAAGCTATTTACATGGATAAATTAGTTCGGCATGTTAATCCCCTAGCCCAGAGTCCTTGTCCATTCAAGGAAACTCATCTCGACTGATCCGTAATGATCGTGCTGCCCTTTTGATTAATTAATTAGAGGCTCGTAGTGCTAAGTGAATTCCTTCCTCTTCATTGTAGGAGGGACACATGTGTATTAGTTTTATAAGATTTGTAACCTTATTGTTAGTCCTATGTATTATATAGGAGATTCAAAAAATACTAAACAAAAAACAAAAAAAAAACAAAAATGGATTCTAAGCATAAAAGTAATGAGTTCAATAATCTTTCAGTTCAACAATGAAACTTGCTTACATCGAAAAACCGAGAATATTAAAATAATTTGTGATTGTTGATAATAAAATTAAATTTATAATAAATTTAAATTAATAAAATAAATTAAATTTATAATAAATTTAAATTAATAAAATAAATTAAATTTATAATAAATTTAAATTAATAAAATTAAATTTATAATAAATTTAAATTAATAAAATTAAATTTATAATAAATTTAAATTAATAAAATTAAATTTATAATAAATTTAAATTAATAAAATTAAATTTATAATAAATTTAAATTAATAAAATTAAATTTATAATAAAGAAAATATTTACATAAACATTGAAGAAGATTTATACTTATATATTGTACATAACATAACAGTGCATAACACACGAAAATTCTTAATTAACAATTAACAATTAATATTAAAATAAATTAGCAAGAAAGACTTTATGGTTCATAATGAACGCCCATTTTTTATTTTGCTAATTACAAGATAAAAAAAAAACAAACAACATGAATATTTCTATATTTCTCTTAACTGAGAAATGAAAGTTATTTTGCAAAGAAATTACGTACCGATATTAACAATAAAACGAAATGATTTCAAACCTTTGTCTGAAGAGTATAGAAAGGCGGAGCTATCTACACGACGACGAGCTTAAAGAAATCGACAGACATATATACATATATTGATACTTACTGTAAGAGTGAAATAGAAAATGAAACATTGGCCATCTTGAATTTCCAAAACATATGAGAAAAATTTAACAGCTGGAACTGTTTGTGTTGGGGTTCAAACAAGTTGTTGTCATTGTTGACACCCATTAATAATTTTTGGAGCGAAATATACTAATGAACAATTGTACAATTAATTGGTCATTACTTTTCATAAAAAAAAGTCCGAATTTTCATTACTAAATTGTCACCAAGAATTATCATTGTAACAAGTAATCTAAAAGGCCTCTTGGAACCTTATGAAACCTTAATGAATTTTCCAAAAAAAAATTTTTTTTAATTATTTATGAGATTTAGATTTAATATATGTATAATACTACACCTAGAATTACAATTGTACCGTGGCCTAGGACTCAAAGAAATAATAGATTTTATATCAGAGGAAACGAAATATTATCAATATATTAAAAAGTTAACTAACTTCATTTGAGTTTGATTTTAATAGACATCTTAGGATCTTATAAAACAGTAATGAATGGAATACGTCTATTATACTTATAAATGTGAAGAAATTTACTAAAGAACTTAATGTTTTTTTAATAGTTTTAATCTCAAAATATTATTAAATTATATTGACTTTACTGCCCTAAAAAAATCTAAAATCATTTGAAATCGACTTTAATAGACATATGTACATATATTATACTTACTACAGTAATAATACATAGCTTATTACTTAATATCAATAAACCCCAAGATATAATTGAATCTCTATGCATAATTTAGGTAAAAAATTGTCTAAGTCTAAGGTTTATTGATAGAGGCCTCTTTAGGTCTACAGATGTAAATTGTACAATATTTTATAAGGACATATGTAATGTCCTTAAAAAAATAACCTTAGTAATGAAAATCCCAGACAGTTTTTGTTGTTGTTGTTGTTGAAAACTATCTCTTTAGAAGAAAACCTTTACATTTTTAGTACATATAATAAAATCATACCTGCTTTATAGATAAAAACCTAGACTAGATAATCTGTATGAATGAAATCATCTATTTATTGACAAGACTATTAAATTTGTATAATATTTTATTATATGAAAATTCCTTGATAAAAAATAAAATATTGAAAAATGCAACAAACATTTTTATTATAGAGCATTTATGACGAATATGGGAGGAGTTTCACGAACATTCAATTCAAAATAAGGGCGCATGTGTATGAGTGAATGAGTGAGTATCTGTGTTACATTTTGGTTCCTGTATATCTATGTGCATGTGTGAGTGGTGAACCAATCACAGTCATTTTGTTATAGAGTGAAACAAAAATACTAAAACATAGGCCATCTTGAATTTATTTTTCACTTCACTGCTATCTTAGTTTAATGCGCGTCTTTACTTTTGCTCAGTCGGTTATCGACTTTGCTCAGAGAAGATAGCTGCAGGTACTGATTACCTGCCAACAGTTACAAAGAGCTTGAGTTCAGTATGAATTCGACCTCGTTGGTTAATGTTACGCCGCCGAGTTCTCACGGTTCAATATTTTTATTGTGATTAATTATTGCGCGTCTATAAACAATTAAATTGTGGATAATAAATATAAATATTTTATGTGAATATTACTGCAACTAAACAATAAATTACTAATTTTATTTATAATTTAATTCAATTTAACGGTCCGCAAGTGGGTGCCCATATTAAGTGTGTTTGTGCAGCCCTGTAAACGGTGAATGAAAGGAATTTGGAAAAAAGACCCCAAAGGCAAAGAAAGAAAGCGCCAAAAGTGATACAGTAGCATACAGCAGCATAGAAGAAACAACAAAGGAATTTGAAAAAGTGTCAGTGCAAGTGAAAAAAAATCAAAATACGTATAAAAAAAAAAAAAAAAAATAAAAATTAAATTCAATTTATTAGAAAGAATAACTTTTGAATAAAAGAAAGGATTACTAAATACATATCTCAATATGGCTTCTACTTACTATAATAGCTATACACAAAAGCACGGTGCCGCCAATTTACCTTACGGCGCTGGTCAACCGTGGAACTGGACACCAAATTATCCACCAAATCATCAGTTTTTGAGTGATATAGAAACACCGCCCCATCACCATCATCAAATGTATTATAGTCCCCATCATATGTTTCATTCGGCAGTAGCGGCCAATGTAGGCTCAGATTGGCATTCGCCTGCATCGACAGCCGGAGCTGATAATTATGTACAGAATATGCCAGCGACGGCTCACCAATTGCTGCCACCGCATCATGTGCATAATTTGGGTGGAAGTAGCAGTGGTGGTGGCGGTGTAGGTAGCGGTGGCGGTGGCGGTGGCGGCGCCGGTGGCGGTCTTCTTAGTGGTGGTTCCACTAGCTCCAGTTCGATTGCATCAAGTGGACCACCGTCGGGTAATAATTCACATTTAAGTGAAAATAACACTAACACTGGCCTTGGTGAGCACCAACAGCAACAACAGCACATTGCCGAAGGTTTGCCATCACCACCAATAACTGTGTCCGGCAGTGAGCTATCAAGTCCAGGTGCACCGGCCACATCTTCTTCGCCACATCTAAGTGCTGCTCATAGTCTTAATAATAGTGGCAGCAGTAGCATTGGCACTAGTACCAGCCACAACAGCAGCTCTAGCACAATGAACAACAATACAATGGCACATAATAACAGCAGTTCGTCATCGCCAACCAAACACCATCAATATTATGACTGGATGAAGAAACCAGCATATCCTGCACAACCTCAGCCAGGTAGCATGTCCTTCGTTTTCATATTCTATTATTTTTTTTGTTTTTATGTTATTTGCATTTTTATTTCTTCTTCACTTTTTGCTTACGCTTAGGCAACACTTGTGATCTTGTCATCGATCCTTATATCTACGAGTAAATACCGTATTTTTGGTTACGCTTGGGTAACACTTTATTTACTAAGTATTTTTATGCATATTCTTCTTTTAGTTTCACTGTAGTAAAACTGGTACTTAGACATAAAGCGGAATTTGATGGCATCAGGCAAAAGGCTCGTGCTCGCTTTTTAAGATTTTTTTTTATTTGGAATACCCAAATTTGTATTTCTGTTTCTGAATACATAAAATATCCATTAACTCGTTAAATTTGTGGCCTGTTTAGCCGGCTGTGAATGAAACTTTGTGTTGAAAATTTTTTGATTAATTTCAAATCGTAAATCAATTAAAACATAAAAATAAGTTCGAGATCAGAACAGATCAAATGAAAACAATCGAGACAAGACAAATTTTGAACGTTTTATAATATAAAAAACAAAAAGTTCAAATATTTATTTAGTATGGATAAGCAAATTTCTCACCTTAATTAGCAACTAAGTGCAACAAAAATCAATAAAATCAATCTATTGTCTTAGATCCACATTCAATATGTGTTTGTTTACATAACCTATAAACCCAATTAATGGAATGGATGGAATGGAATACAGACAACAAAACACACCTACACTGTATTACAATAGATAGATTGAGTGACTGTTTAACTGACTGACTTTGTTTTACTACCAAAATTGCTTATTTGTTTGAAGATCTTAAGCCAAACACAATATGAAGATCATAACTCATAACTCATGTTCGATGGACGACGACGGCAACGGCAATGGCGACGATGACGACGACGTTGACAATGACGCCCATTAAGCCCATAAAATCTCTTCGTATGCAATTAACGTTTACGACCGGGTTTTGTGTTTTAATCCAGCGGTCAACATTTCTTAAGGCACATAAAATATTATATATTTATTTGTATAAACATTTCTTCTTGTGCTCTGCGCTGTACTTCAATTTTGATTGACATATATCGATGTTGGTTTCGTTGGTTCTCTTTTTTATTTTTTATCATATAAAAAGATAAGTTGTGTTGTGAGATAGGATTTTATATTTCGTAAAGAATTTGGCATAAAGCGCCATTATTGATTTCCATGAAATTGTTTTGATTAAGAATAACAGAATAGAACTGAAAAATTAATTATTTACTACAAAACAAAAAAGAAAAAACAAAAAATCCTATCAAGGTTCAAACTTGACAGTACTTTTTGCCCGTCAGTCTGTCAATCAGTCAGTCCATACGTCGTCAATAGGTGTGGCAATAAAAATTTCAGTTTGCGATTAGATTAGTACATACTACAATACATATAACCTTTCTTAAATAAACTTTATTTTTTTTCGGGGTAGGTGTCGTCTTTTATATCAAAATCCATCCAAAGGTACAGTGCCATGCCATTATCGTATCATTTCAAATATTGTTCATACAATAGGTACTACATATAATAGCAATTGAGGAACCGACCGAATATTGTATTGAAACCACCGTCATTATTGATAAGGAAATGAAAAAGTACAGAAATCATAGTGGGAAAGAGAGAGAGACTAAGACGACGAGTATAAAAGAGCAATGACGACGATCGTAAACCAATAAAAATTAGTATTACTTCCAATAAAAATTAAATAGCGACATTTATGGCAAATCTTTGCAATGCTTATTAAAACGTTTGTTCTATATGTTCCATATAATTTATTTTGACATTTTTTCCTCTTTTCATTCTTTTTGTTATTTCTGTTTCATGGAAATACCAAAATTAAGTGTGTGTGATAATATTTTTAATGATTAAATTGCACGAGCATATAAAAAACTGTTTGCTAACCAACTCACAAAAATACCAAAATCGCAAAACAAGTGACAAATTATTGTAAATTACTTTCAATAGTCAATTGATTGCAATAAAAATTCTATAAATTGAGTACTGAAACAATTCTGTATGTAAATACAATCCTATATGACCACCCAATTTAAGACTTTCCTACATAATCATTTGTTTTAAATTATTAAATATTTATTAAAATATATATTGTATATTTTTTTTTTTTTTTTTTTTTAACTACGCATAAACTGAATTGAGTTTAGTTTGTGACATTCGACTTATGTATGATGTAGTATAATTCTCAATTATTGACAGACAGGTTTCCTAATGTGTTCATCATCATGGCATAAAATTTAATGCCACACGTCAATCTAAATGACACATTGAGATTTAATATGTCAATAGGCAAGAAATTTATAACCCAACATATAAAAAAACACTAAAAAATAAAGAAAATTATATACCATCGAGTACGAGTATGTATTCGATCGACCGCTTTCAATACTTTCTTTGCCTTTATTGTATCCACACATGCCCAAATGTCTGCCATGATTTCCCCTAAAAATAAAATCAAATAAGTAAACTTAGAAAATTTTCTTTAATACTACATATAAGTATAGAGATACTACTATGTGTGTACATACTTGTATATACAAATTTAGCTTATCTATCAATAACAAAATGGAACAAAAATGGCTTCGTCTGATTGTTATCAATAACATTTATTTAATATTTGTGCATAAACCATAAGGCGTTGCACTGTACATGTGTCAAAAACTTGGTACCTTTAATCAAATTCTAACGTGTTATGTCTGACTGTCTGAATGACTGATTGACTGACTAAGTGACTGAGACAGATAGTCTACCTGGTTGACTAAATGACAAGGATTAACAATGAAATAACAAAATGAAAATATGAAATGATTTTGGGCCTGAAGTTAATTGTTACAATACAAGTAGTTTGGCCTTAAGTCACAGCATATCGTTTTTCCATTGTTAGGGTTTACACTTGGATTAGTTGCGTAAACAAATGTGGTGAGTATCACTCGGTATAAAAGACCTTTATATTATTTCACTGTTTTGTTTAAACATATTTAGTCGTCGTTCTAAGAGGTAAAAGAAAATATTACATTTTATACAAGTGTCCTCACTGTATCAAGAGAATGTCAGTAAGTTATGTATTAGACAGTCCGACATAAATATTATGTCATATTAATTGTTGAGAAGAAGCATCTTTTAGTTTCAATATTTTGAGCAGAATTATTATAAATTATTTATTTATTTATTTACAGGATTACATTTACTTATAATATAAAACCTAAGTTATAAGGAGTACTAGCTACAAGGCCTTCGACTTATTGCAAATTAAATTGTTATTTTAAATCAAATTTCGTTAAGTTTTAATTACTTTAATAAAATCATTTGTTTTATGTACTAGCATTGCCCGGAAACCCGACGTTATGTTAGTGTGGGATTTTTGTAGTCATTGTTATTGTCATAATAGTTACCCACCAACATTAAATTGGTTCTTTCTCTTGATCGAACGGAGAAATTTGGAAACATGAACTGTAAAACCTAGAAACTAACATCACACCACACTGGTTTAAAACTCGTAGTTACACTGCCTTCTGATATCTACAAAATTAATGACACTTTTGTCATGAGATTAACACAGTTTAAGGCATTGTTTTTTCTGACATTTTCAACATTCTTCGTCATATTTCGGCCAATTTACACAAAACCTTAATGACTTATATACTTATAGCCTTTCTCATGAATCACTCTGTCCATTGGTGAAAACCGTATGAAAATACGTTCGGTACTTTTTGAGTTTTTCACGATCAGACAGACAGATATGGCGAAGGGACTTTGTTTTATAATATCTATAGATATCTTCTTACACACCCATCAATTCTAGAAAGTGCCAAACCTATAAAAAAAAAAGCAATATTCAAGTTTCCATATTTGTACAATCATGTAGAAGTTCACAACTAACATTATCAAATTTAACATTTCATGTTTCTTATCAGTGACGCCTTATTCTCTCGACTGACTCGATTAAATTCAAGTTAAAAACCAAAGAAATTATTAACGACAGTAAAAGCCATTTGCCAATCACATTTTTAGAAATAAACAAGAAAACTATTAACTTTATTCTTACATACTTATGTTTATTATGCTTTTATTTATTTAATTATAATTTATTGGATTTTGAATATTATGTATATAATTTCCTAGCATCCTATATTTAAAATTCATTTTGTGAAACCCATTTAACCCTTTCTGGATAGGCTAATGTTGATTCGGTGAAACCAAATTTTGTTATGTAATCTACTTAGTCTAGTCTAGCAATACTTTCTATAATTCTTTTTAATTTTAAAAGGTTTATATGGTGGCTGATTGTAGCGAAGCGTATTTATATATTTTATATAATAGAGAATGCTGCCCGGCATCGCGCGGCACTCCAAATCATTGCATTCCCTGTAGAACGGAGCTCTTTCGATGGGTAAAAAGATATTCAAAGACATAATAAAATAAAAACAACATTCATTAAAATCCTATCATAGAAACATATGGTTTAAAATAACTCAAATATGAAGAAACTACACGTTTGTGATTGGATCTTATTGAAAAAAAAAAAAAAAACGGGAAGAAACAGCATCAATGGTCGTACCTTATCGTGTTGTAGATTGTAAATGATTATTGATCATAAGCAAATTGAATTTACTAAAAGATAAGTTTTCAGTGGTTTTGACTTTTCTTCAACAAACTTTACATTGAAGTCACCGGCCATAATGAGTGGAAGTTTATGAAAGTTTTGTTCCGCACCACAAATGGATGAACAACTTTTCTTCAATGTTATTACCCGACGATATGTAAATAACTTCTATGACTAGTTCAATACTGTTCTACGTTCTGCATGTTGCGGAGCAAATGTCCCCAATACTTGACCTTCAAATCAGTGATTCGGTATTATTTCTTAGGATTATATCCATATTTGTGGTAACATTGCTTACTACAAAATATCACTTTGATTTTTGAAAATTGCTACTTCCCCAGCAATAAAAAAGATCTTATTCTGCTCTGAACTGGCGTTAAACCATTGATCGTCTCTATGAAGAAGAGCAGTTGTTTGAAACGAAGTATTGTAGAACATTACAAAGACACAAAATGCAGGTGCTAGGTGTTAAACAATTTTATGTTTATGATGATCAAACTGCTTTTCAACCATTTTTCTGCTCTTTAACACAAATGGATTTACATGCAGAATATTTGCTTCATTTTCGTGATCGCAAAACAAGTGCTTACACAAGAAAACAAAAAAAAATTATAATTTTTGTTATTTTACTGTTGCTATAACGCGCATAATAAACGATTTTAATTATATTGTAACTAACGACTTCCACTTGTGACCATTTACTACTATTACCCCGTTTATGTAACAGATAACAAAAACAAAAAAAAAAAAATAAAACTAAAAAAATAATAAATTATCCATCCCAGCACCTGTTGTTTGCTTAAAACAAAAGCGGTGACTATTTACGTAATTTTACTGCTTCACAACGTGCTTCACTCTAAAGAGATATATGTATATATTTCCCAAAGACGACTTCATTGATTTTTCAATACATACATATGTATGTCTGTAAGCGGGTTCTCGGGTCCAAAATTCCAAAAAATATCATTGCAATAAGATGAACGGGTTTGGCAGCACATAAGATACAAACAAACAAACAAATATTCATATTTATATACACATTCGATTTTTTGCTGTCAAATATAAATAAATGAATGAGTGAATATTGTCAGGTTCTAGTAACCGTCATTCATATCAAGTTTAACTGTCTCATACGTAAACATTGTAGAACATTACGTCAAAAACGTGTCAGAAATTCTTCATTTTTGGTCATATTCATTCGTTTATTTTGGTCATAATTTCATTTTTCTTGCCACTTAAATTACATACAATCATTTTTATTCTTTTAACTTATTTCATATTATTTGGTTTAGCCATTGGTATGGGATTCTTTTTATAGGAGGGCAAATACTTTTATGATTCGCAAAAGATTTGCAGTTGGTCATATTAATAATCGCTTAACAATACAATAAAGTAGCAATAATTATAAAAATCTAAATTAAATGAGTAAATTATTGTTATTATTATTATGAGACTCCTTTATTATTGTCACATATAATGACAATATTATTCTAGTTGAACAAAAGAATTATTATGATGATGATGGTGGTGATGATAGGAAGGGGTTTCACTATGAATCCAATCATATACTCAGAGTTTTTGTGTTTATTTTATAGGCATATCCATAAAAAATATTGTATTATGGAGGCTCTTTGATTTTGGATTTTTAATTTTATGGCAATCTAGATTAATGTGGAGTCTAATACACTTAATATTGTAATAAACGGATATGAGCTTATTGCACTAATATGTGCGTATAAATTGCAGCTCATTAAACATTGAGTTCCCACACTTTAGATTTATTTTTTCCCCTTCATATTAGTCACCAAACACTTTCGGTTGATCTACTATGTATACTATGCTTATTATAGAGATTTGCTCTGCCTTTTTCTATCTGTCTGTTTGCTAATTTACTCAGTTGGGTTCTGTTGTTCTTTAAAGATTATTCAAATATTGTTGCACGTTGACCTGCAGCGTGTAACCCAGAAAGATAAGACTGTTTGGTATCAAATGGCTCAACGCTTCTAAGATTTATAGTTGTTTGGTTGCATTTGTGCAGCCCGTTTGAATTTACAATTATCATAATTAATATTATAGTTTTTTATTGCATAAGTATTTGATGATATCAAATAATAATTATTATTTTTTATTGTCAATGATAAATATGTGTCACATTTACGTGAAGAGTAATAACAATTACTGAATAAGTGCGAGTACATATATCATATTATGGAACTTAAGACTTTCAATAAAATAATTAAAACAGGTATGGTTCGATATTTGAATAATATTACTCATATTGGTTATAAACTAAATAATAGAAAAATATAATCTTATTGGAAATACAAAGTGTTAATGAACTTGAGTTGTAATATATTTTATGCAGCTTTGCTACTTTCATTTTCTTAGAGTTTTTTTTAGTCGGTTGGGCCTAGACTTGTCATCCGTCCGAACCTATGCATTATTTATCTATATTTTTTTAAGTATTGTATAGTCTGTTACATTTCACAAGCCCAATAAGCTGACTAAATCCTAAATGTTTAACTCTCCGTGTCTTCACTTTTAGATAATATAGAGGCAGTGTAGTCGAGGTTAGATTTGAATAATTCACTGCCTGTGGCATTATGTTGGTACTCGTGTCCCTCACTTATGCTATCAAGGACGGCCATTTTAGATGTTTAGTTTATTTTTGACAGCTGTTTTGCTTGCACGAGTTTTGCCTACTCCAAACAAATGGATCAACGAATTTGTATTGAATTTTGTGTGAAATATAAAATTAAGAACTCCAAAGCACTTTAAATGTTGTCTGTGGTGTTTTCAAAGTCGAGCAAAAAAAAAAAAAAAATATATAAGTGATCGAGGATATGTTAATGGACGACAACAACGTCGTTGAAGATGTGAAGAAAATTGTTATAAATGAACATTGAATCACTATTAGAGAAGTTGCTGACGATGTCAGCATATCGGTTGGCTCATGCCATGCAATTTTTTTGATATTTGCGAATGAAACGTGTGCCAGCGAAGTTTGTTTCGAAATTGTTAAATTTTGTGCAAAAGAAACGTCGCATAAGCGTCGCTCAGGAGCTGTTCATTGACGTTAACGACAATCCAAAATTGCTGACAAGGTTCATAAATGATAAAGAAACATGGGTACATGGTATTGACTTCGAAAAAAAATTTAATACAAGTTCATTGATCGATTCTTTTGGAGTAGTCCAAAATCGAAGATGCAAAACTCATGCAAACAAAACAGCAAAAATTAGCGATATGATTTGAACAGACCTCGTATTCATATTGTTAGAAATTGTTTTCTTTTCCATAAGCTCCTATAATTAAAATCATGTAACTCCCAAGCCATTTGAATTAAATAGAAAACACACGGGTGGATGTGGGCTTGTTAACATATAGCTTTGTATTCAAATAATCCCATAAAAAGAAATCTAAAGTTGTTAAATAACACGATATAAATTCTGATCACCGAAAGGAGAGAGTATGGCATGTGACACCATCTTGTTGAAACCACATATTGGCCACATCAATATCATTCAATTTCGGCGCAACGAACTGTGTTATCATGTCGCATTATCGAGCACCAGTACCAGTCATGGTATGGTCCAATGATGCCTCCAGCCCGAAATCCATACCAAACAGCGAGACGTGGATGCATTTGCTTTTCGGCAATCATATGTAGGTCCTCCGAACCACAAATATGACAATTTTGTCGATTTACAAAGCCATCAAGATCAAAATGGGTTTTGCTGCGTCTGCCAAAATGTCATTATTTTTGAAATAATGTTCAACAAGGAAGACACTTTCTTCTATTGTGTGACGCTCCATTTTCAATAACCCTAAATTGTCAGCTGTTAAAATTTTACTTTTTTAGGCTTGGCAGCACTTTACACACACAAATTCTTTCTTGCTTAAGTTTTTGAACACCCTTGATTTTTTTTTACTTGTTTTCACATATAAATTTTATATGTAATCCTCTCCTATATTCGTTCAAAAGGTTTTAATAAAATCCCATAGAAGAATCGAATACTGTGACAAATTTGGACATTCGAAATTAATTTGATTATATTTCTTTCTTATTTTTTTTTTTTTTTTTTTTTTGTTTTATACGTTTATTAGTTATTAAATCTATAATATTATATTTAAGAAACATAACATACTATTGTATTACCAAAAAATTACTCTACAGATATTGCCAACCAAAACAACATGAACATCACCATCGAGCTTTCCAGCACAACTAGTTTAGATGAATTACAAGAGTTATTGGACTCGAGCGGTACGCAAAATCCAAAACAAACAACTAGAAATATTTCTATTTACAATAATTTTCAACATTAGTGTTTTGTTAGTTTTGCATGATCCCAAAGTTAGTTACATGTTTCAATACATACATACATACCTATATCTGCATGTGAGAGGTATCTAGATTATTTTTATTTTTTTTATTTTATGCATAGTATAATACAATATTGTTTTTATTGCTTGCTTGCCTGCGCGTTGCATTAAAATAATTAAGGTAAATTTGAAAGTAATTTTTTTTTTTTTTTGTTGCCACTGGCAATTATTTATGATTTTAATGATGTTGAGTTCCTCCAAAGTTTCAACTCAGCTTGCATGATGCATGCAAGCAGCCATTTTTCTTTCAACATCGACACTCCTTTGGCCAACATGCAACCACAATACAATTTCAGCCATAAACATTTATATAAATAAAAAAAAAAAAGAAAAGAAAAAAAAACCGGTCCAAGTCATGCTACATCAACAACCAATGGCATTTGAGAAACTCTGTTTTGAGTATCTCAACGTCACATTTTAACCTGGTTTGGTTTGGTTTGGTTAGGTTGCATGTCAAAATTCAAAAGCTTCTTACAGCACGTACAACCAACCTTTTTTTTATTTTCCCCATTTTTGTGCTTGGTTTTTGCTACACGCGATCAGATAATTTTTCTATGGCATTTATAATACCCACAACCATGTAAGGTATGGGGAGGTGTGTATACGAGTATGTGGGGTTGCATGCCAATTGAGGTAATATGAGGGCGCCATTTTTATTTTTTTTTTTTTTTTTTGTTACAAATTCTTGTATATTTTAAAGTAGTTTTTCATGTTTTATATAAAGTGCATATTTGAATGTAAATTTAAGTGACTTTAATTTAATGAGAAAAACATCATCAAATAGATATTATTTCTGCCATCATGGCAGATTTTTCTTTGATATACATATAACATCAATTCTACAGAAGAAATTTTAGTCTTCAACGATTCTATGTGTCAATGATGATTAAGTACAAGCGATTCTTAAACTATGGTCTAAGAATTCACATGGGGTCCGCGAAACAATTTTGACATAAACTTCTACTAATGCTCATAATTAATATCATCATTTTTTATTTGGTATACAAGTAAGTTTTAAAGGATTGCTAACAGAGGGCACCAGTAGTGATTAAGCATACCATGTTGGAACCAACATTATGTGAAATCTTCATCATTTTACCACATTTTGCAATAAATTTCCATCCATCTGAGTGTCAACAACATATTTTTTTCGTTCAAGAACTGTTTATGTCTGTGTTTGTGCCTACAAAACTCCATTCGCGGGAAGCATTGGTATTTTGATTCCATCTAAAGAAAAATGATTCAGAAACTCATCGTCTGCAAGGTTATGCTTTGTATTTAGTGGTAGCAGAAAGGAAACCTGTACTACGAGCTTCTTAAAAGTGATCAGACGATCGACGCGACTTTCAGCAGACAACAACTGATGTGATTGAAGAGTGCGATTACGGAAATATGGCAGGAATGGGCAAACAGTCATGAGCCATTGGTCTTTCACAGTGATAATATCTCAATGGTACCGGATGGGAAATCCTAACCCACCCGCCTTATAGTCTATACCTTGCACCACCAGATTACCATTTGTTCTTGTCTATGCAGAACGTCCTTAAGGGAATATGATTAACTTCAGTTGAAGGTATCAAAAATTAGCTTGATGCTTTCTTGGCCTCCAAAGACGAAGAGTTTTATTGGCGCGGAATCTTGCATTGCCAGAATATAGGGGAAAATCATAGCTAGCGGTGGGCAATACTTTAAATACAATTAAGCTTTAAAATCGAGAGAAAATCCTTTAAAACTTACCCAATACATAATTATAATAAATAATAAGAGGAATTTAATTCCAGAATTATAAAAGAGACACATCCCTCCAGTTGAACAGAAGTTATCATCAAAGTTCTTAAAAAGATTCCTTCAAAAAACAAAAATTCTAAAATATGGAAAAGATTCGACTCAATATTTCTATAAATTGTATAAAGTCTACGAAAAACAATTGCTCAAATGGGTATCCACTTATTGTACTTATATGTATTTAAGAAAATGTCCTTATCTACTAAGTTTATTTTCATGGGGGATAACATCCTATTTATGCCCAATGATGTAAGCAATAATGAAATACCCCTTTGTCTATTGCAAAAATGTACAATTTTTGGTTGGTTGTAAATTTTCATACATAGGTTATTTATTTTTTTTTTTTTTTTTGCAAATTGTGGCTGAGCACTGAGAAAAATAAACGTCAAATCGAATCAAATGATTTTATGATGTAATTTGAGCTAATATTTACGATATAACAGCATCTAAAATACAACAAAATGCCAAATAAATGTTATTGTTATATTGTCGCTTGGGTGAGACCATGAAATGAAAGTATCTAACCAACCAACCGACAAAAAAAAAAAAAGAAAAAAGAATATCTGCCAGTAAATGTCTGGGTTACAACACATTTATGATGCTACTGCTACTGTTGCCACTGCTCCAGCCACAAAATTCAAGGCAAGCAACCAACCTAAAAATCAAGAAAAAGAAGGAAGTGCCAAAAGCACAAACGATACAAAAAACAAAAAAAGAAAGAAATGAGTAAAAATTCTTAAGCTTTAAGTGGAAAGAAATTCAGTAAAAATATTGTAGAAGTTACGTAAAAAATTTTTGGTGCAAGAGAAATTGAGAGAACGAAACAAATTGTTGAGTTCCAGCGATGAAGGGCAAAAGTCAAAGACCAAAAAGTATTCTCCGGGGTGCAATAGCAAAAATTACCAGAGTGTTTGACGGTTAGCACGCGTCTAGTAGTTATTCAGTTTGTGGTGGCAATGAAGCTGACTTGGCATTTGAGGGATGAGAGACTAGATAAATATTGTTGTTCTTCTGTTCTTTTCTGTTCTGTTCTTTGGGCATTTTGAGATTTCTTGTCTACATTTGTGGTTTTGGTGTTTGAATTTGAAATTCAAATCAGAAAATAAAGTTTAACACCAGAGACAACTCTCAATTCTTCTCTCTTTGTATCTTTATCATTCTGTGATTCATTTCTTGTGTTACTACTAGTATTTTATTCCCTTCATAAGTTTCTTCAGTGTTGGCTATAACAAATGTTTCCCAGGACATTTCCACAAACACAAACCAAAAACCTTAACATACTACTATAGCAAAACATCTTGTCCTTTCTATTTCCCTTACTATCTATTTCTTTTCATTGTTGTGATTTGTTTCGCTTTTTGTGGTAAACTGAGCTGCTAACTGTGCTCTTTAGTGGTAGATTGTTTTGTCATCATTGTGTCGCCACTAACTGTCAACAGTTATGGTCGTGGTTTCATTTGGTAGTGTGTACTACAATACATACCAATTTGGGTGTGTTCTACAAGGCATGTTATTGCAATTATCACAGCAGGTTGTCTGTCGTTATCTTTCGTTTAGTTTGTGGTACTTTAAAGGAATTTAAAGAGATTTTAACCACCCAGAGGCATGTCCAACCATGTCCTTGTTTATCTGCCAATCGACCCAACCACTCATTGCACTCAACAGCATTGATTTGTCCTTTGGGATTGCCCTGGTTAATTGTATCAAATATTATATTTGTGGCTGCTTGACAAATTATTCACTACGCTTTATGTTTCTCACATCTGGATGCTTTTAATACAGAGATAATATTATTCATATGCTTGACCTTAGGATACTTGCTTCCTTCCTTTCTTATCTAAATCTATGAATGTTTATAATGCTTCTTTTCATATTTAAAGTTTTTAGCTTCTATTTTCTTTTTTTTTTTTTTTCAAAATACAAAATTAATACTTGTTATAATAATTGGACATATCATCGGTATTGAAAACTAAAAAACCAATAAAACTGTCTGTGTTCCAGGCAAACAATCTTCTGTCTGTATTATTTACTACAATATATCTGTTTCATTGTCTCTTTGGTTTTGTCTTCATTATTAGGGAATAATCAATAAAAAAAAAAAAAAAAAAAATAATAATAAATTCCCGTGTTATAAAATTCTAAGCCTACCAGCTAAAGAATTGTTTGCATTTTTTGCTTTGTCGGCATAAGAATAAATAGAATTTTTATATCTGCAAACCTATAAAATTTGTTTAACTATGGCAACATGTTGTAAAAGCAAATACTTATATAGTTGAGCAATATGAGTATTTTTGTACACGGTAATAAATATTTAAATACATGTCACCTATTAAAGTCCAGAAAGTAAGTAATTAATATGATTTTTATAAAGATTTATTGTATAAATAAAAAATACAATACTTAAAGTTATAAATTTTTGTTGGTTTATAATTAGATATTTCTAAAACATAATTCCCTAATAGTGAAAAATTAGCAACAAGAATCTTAAAACTTGGCTGTGTTAAATAATTTGGTGTATTTATTTATTTTATAAATATTCCTGACTTGTGTGGGGATCCAATTTTCTGTCTAGATTTTTGTCATAATTTTGTTTTAGTGTCGTTCAAACTTTACGCACCCAGCTTTGTTGACTTAACACAACAACCATTGATATCATTGTCATATCACCATCACACCACCATGATCATCATCAACAATGACAATTACAACAACATTGAGTGCAACTCATATCAAAAATATCATACCCTCTATAACACAAAAATAACATTGTGGTGTGTTGTCAAAGACCTCAACTGGGATTATAGAGTGCGTACAAGAGCGGTGCATTTGATCTAAGTAGTAATACATATATTACTTCATACGTCCAAGTACTCCAACTTCTTCAATTCAAAATACCAACTTCATTGTCATAGTCAGATAAATGGTAGGTAAGAGATAGGCACACAATGTGTTCGAATCATGTTTTCCCAACTAATCCATCATAATGTATATTTGTAAGTATTATAGTTAGATGATTTCTAGTGCCTAGTTGATTGAGTATTGAGCCTTCTAAACGACCGAACTTATAATGAAGCAAACTTTCCAGACTTACATGCGTCGTTCTTGTCATGATTGATAAAGTTCTATCATCGAAATAAGTAAAGAATCGTCGTCATTAAAAAGACATTGTCATATGTTACTTTGAGTTCAAGAAAGAAGAAAACAAAACAATATTTTGTATTATATGTTGAAAAATAAAGAAAAATATCTATATAAATCATATTCCCGTACAGTGACAAAGTCATAAAAATATTTCACACCTTAACTTATTTTCTTCATTATATTCTTTTTTTTTTTTATCATAATTATTATTTTTATGTGTTTATTTTATTACAAATATTGCTTTGGAGCTTTTATTTATTTTAATGCTTCGCTCTACCCAGCTATGCATTATAAATTTATATAAATTAGTAGACCTACGACGTCATCTCTGTGGTGGCATTTGCCATTATAGAAAAATCCCAAAAAAATGTTGGGAAACAAAATATTCTACTTATTAGTGAGATGCATCATCATCTTTCATCATGTTATAGAATGAAACATTTTGGAAGATTTCCATTTTCTATTCAAAGATATTGTTAAGAATAGTATTAACTAGGTTAGGTGAGACTAGCCTAGGCTATAGAGCTTTAGGCATATTTAAATAATATTTTTTGTTAAGTACAATAAATATACAATACGTATGTTCTATGAAATTAA
This sequence comes from Amiota minor, assembly GCA_037043295.1. Classification (NCBI taxonomy): domain Eukaryota; kingdom Metazoa; phylum Arthropoda; class Insecta; order Diptera; family Drosophilidae; genus Amiota; species Amiota minor. Next base: position 305,917 of record JBAMAW010001862.1, read on the forward strand.
TACGCTCCTTATCTTATCACAGATATAATATTATTGTTTGTATTGTATTCAGCTTCTTTGAAAAACGAGATATAGAATTAGGCACTGAGTGGCATCTACATACATATGTACATGTGCTCTAGTTAAGCAAATCACTCCATTCAGTTTTTAGATATACGAGTACACCTTCTATTGTACTATGTATATTGTTCAGAATAAATGTATGATGATAATTGTAGGTATTATAATTATCCATAAGTCGTAGATATTTATTTTGTGTTGAAAGTACACACAAGAATGAGGTCCAATAAAACACTCAACGCACTTTGGATTTTATGACGAGAAGAGGCGCATTAAAATTTATTATATTATGATCTTGAAGGAGTCAAAGCTAATAGCCAAGAAGAAGGTGTTTCTTTGCATTCTAATATAGAATATGTGCACAGTTCACAATTATATAAACTAGATCCCTTTGGAATGATTTGTAATTTGTTTATAAAAATGTATACATTTTTTACAATTTCATTATGTTTTCAAATACATAAATCAATTTTGAGGAAAAGCTAAGACTGTAAAATATAGTACAACAGGATGTAGGAATATCTTAGATAAAATACATCAAAACGACTATTATTTAAAAAAAAAAAAAAGGAGTTATAAGCATATTTTTTTAAGCCCAATAGAACTAGAAATTGTAAAAAATAACACAAATAATTTAATTGTGATCGACAAATTGTTTCATTTGAAAGATTAATAAATGGCATAATGGAAAAAGATTTCAGGCATATGACCGCCGCGACTGTTCTTGACGAAGCGCGTCCAATTTTGGGGCACTTTTTCGAGCACGAACAATGTTGGCCTCCAAGACATCAATTGTTGCTGTACCAAATGGAACCATGTTGCAGAGACTTCGTTGTCCATCCGTCCGTCCAGCCTCGGGTCATATCTCATAAACCGCAATAGCTAGAGAGTTGAAATTTTCCTAGAATGTGTAGTTCTATCCGGGCATCAGCTAATACTAAAACTAAAATATTTTCATAAACTTAAAGAGGTCCCCATACAAGAAACATTTTAGTTTGTATGGCAGTTACACGATCCAGAAATTCCACGATCTTGAAATTTGGATGATTGGAAACTTATATTGTCGAATTTGCAGTTTGATCGGTTTACTGAGGAGGGTACCTCCCATACAAACCCATCATTAAAATTCAGGTTCTTATTAGAAAAACTGTTTTGTTTTTTGTTCTATCGAACTGAAATTTAGACACTATAAGTTTTTGATATTGGCGCAGTACATTTGTTGGAATCAGTGAAATCGGACAACTATGGGGGTACCTCCCATACAAACCCCAATCTGGTACGGAACCCTCCGTGTACGAGTCTGACTCGCACTTGGCTCATTTGTTTTACAATTTCAAGTTCTATCGAGCTTCAGAAAACACACTGTATGTATATTCCTAATCAATAATTTTAAAGCATCAAAACTATTAACGAAAAATTTAAAATCAAAAAAAAATAAATCAAGAGTAGTTCTGATTTTTAGATTGGAAGGAATGGACAAATATTGCAATGACTAAACAAAATATGTATTTCAAGTATTTGTTGTTATTTCCTTACATTCTATGACACTTTTCACACAATGTATCAAGTCTCTTTTTTTGAGGCAACATTTTGTATGTTTAATAATAGAAAAGAAAATCTCTGATAAATTTATAGTTTTTGTGAAATTCTTAATCAGCAAGTGAGTGACTTAAGAAAAGCAAAATCTCTGTACAATCATCTAATCCTAGATTAACTTAAATAAACAAATTCACGCCAATTTTTTTATTTCCTGTTTGTATACATTTAACGTCATTAAAATCAAATCCCATAAAATCCTCCTTCTACAATGAATTGCTAAATTTTTTAGAAAGAAAAAAAAAGAAGATAGATAAATAGATATACTTTTACCTACATGTTCCTAACTTTGAAACTTATTTGAACAATGTGTAGTATAATAATCCAAGAACTTGTCAAATAAACGTGGCACAACAAATATTGTTTGCATGTAAATTTATAAATGAAACCCATGGATACTACAATACTGAAAACTAAACTCAGTTTGGATCATGATTGGGAAAGGGGAATAGTACCGAGTGAGCCGAATATTCCAAGGTGTGTAAGAGTATGTGTCTCGACAATTTGAATTTCAAGAAAATTGCGAAAATATTCTGATTTATGTACTACAATATATACTATTGTATTTACGAGTCAAAGAAAAGAAAAGAAAGGCAAAGGCAAAGAATGTCACAAAAAGTCTATTAAGAAAGTCTGAAATTATTGTACAGCTAAAGATCATGTACTTTGTACAATATCTTTGTATCTTTTTTAGGCATTAAACTATTTAAATAGACAATAATAATAAATTCACGTCTAAACAAAAGTGTAAAAACAAATATTGAGTTGTTGTGTGAGTGTGTTTTGCTTGTTGTTGATAAGAAGGCGACCGTACTAAACGAACGAACAGCAAAAGAGATATAGATACTTTGGTACTGCTTGTACGTAGTATCTATCTACTATGTGTGTATATTTGTTTCTTGTTCATGAAAATTGCCTTCTTTTTTTCAACTTATCATCTGTGAAAATATTGTATTTGTGTGTGGTTGAATGGTTGTTGCTTGTTGGCTGTTGTTTGTTGTATGATTACACACAAAATTAGAGCAAATCCCAGAAAAATGTTTGCATTTTATGGTTGAAGGCGAAACGGTGATACGACAGAAATGTCTTCTTCTTTGGCTGCAGATACATTTCCACTAAGCATGTCTTGCATGTGGAGCATGTGTATACAGTGTGGGTGTGGCTGAATATGTAGTTTTTTTTTTTTTTTACTCGTATATATTATACTTTGCATGATGATATGATTGACTGAATTGCGCAGCTTAAGTTAGTTAAAGTCAAATGCTCTAGATACATTTGATATTAAGAGATACATATATCAAGGATTTTTTTGTTCTGTTTTTGAAGTTGAGCGCGCTTTAACAGTGTCAAGCTATCATAATTCAAATATTGTCAGTCTCAGTCAGTCAGAGTGACATCGTAAAAATGTGGAATGAAATGTTTGCTCATTTAACGCCGCCGCCGGCATGATCAACGGTATGATATTAAGATAATTAGATACATGGTAAAGGCGCCGTAAAATCGTGATCGTGTTCACATTTAGAATTAAAATGTACATTCTACTTAGCATGATATTTGCATGTAGTACTTGCCATGTACACATTTGTATGTATAAATTGTATAAATAAATTATTAATCCATTTCTAATCTTTCTACATTTTTAGGAAAAACTCGTACTAAAGACAAATATCGTGTCGTTTATACCGATTTCCAGCGTCTTGAACTTGAGAAGGAATACTGCACATCCCGTTACATTACTATAAGGCGCAAAACTGAATTGGCACAAGCGCTTTCCCTGTCCGAACGTCAGGTGAAAATCTGGTTTCAAAATCGTCGGGCTAAGGAACGTAAACAGAGTAAAAAAGGCGGTGAACCCACAGGTATGAGTGCTGTACATCATTCCGAATATATGCTTGATGCGAAAACAAAACTAGAACCAGGCCTTCATCTACAACATCCACTGCACACTATGAATCCAATGGCGGCCATGGGTATGCCAATGCGTCTGCCTGCCCATCTAGCAGCGCATAGTCATAGTTTGGCTGCTGCAGCGGCGCATTCCCATCAAATGCAGCAGCACAACGCACAAATGTCAGCGGCTGCAGCAGCAGCTGGTGTTGGGGCACTTTCAATGTGACCTGATTATGCCGACGGCAATGGTGATGGTGGAGTTGATCTAATGACACCAAACGCTGAACTAGGCTATAGTAATGGCATCGTCGTTAATGGAAATGTTGGCCCTGTTACTACTACCAATGGTGGTGGCTGCTATGTTGACCTTAATGTTGCTGTTGCACGAACAACTGCTACAATGGCAGAAACAACATCACCACCAGTGATCAATAGTGGTGGCGGTGATCATGCTGCAGCAGCATCAATAATAGCGACAGCAGCTAGTAATATTTATCATCATCATCATCATTATCATCAGCAGCAGCAGCAACATCATCTTCACGCCCATCATCACCCTCACCATCGCCATCATCACCATAACCATCATCAGCTTTCAATTTGTCCTAGGGATTTAGCTTGTGCCTCAGCAACACCAGTGACACAACAAACTTTGGTTTAAATTAACAGCAAAAATTGGCGTAGCGTCGCCACTTGATATATTTTTAGAGTTAGACTCCAAACTAAATAGATTTTTTCTTATCAAAGACAAACATGCAAATTAAGCTTTCACCGTTCGATTTCTTGCCGTGTTCCGTAGAGTTCCGAGTTTCATTTGAATATTGCACGTTCGTGATTTTTGTGATTGTATTGTATATTTTCACACACCGTCCGGACACTTGACCCAGAGGCACAATTATACTACTTTATTACACTACTTTACTTAGTGTAAGTTGAATGTTTTATTCCATTGTTTTTCGTTGTAACTTAGTATAAAGTTAACATAGATTACCGTAGCCTTTAACAAAATTTTTTTTTTTTTTTGCTTTGTTCACCAGCACCAAAATCAGAAAATAAAACAAATAAAAATATCTATATATGTATGTAATCCTAAGTAGTTCTTAAGGCAGGCAATAGTACTACCGAACATTAATGAATGGCACCATCAATAGCACAAGAAGCAACAGAAATTGATTGCTGAAAGAAAACAATTGTAAACAAAAACACACTTTAAAATTTATTTATGATCGCAAGACAGTCGTCCCAACTAACAAGTAACACTTCATTCTTCATATCTTTCTTTGTATTAATTTAAGGATTACAATATATTATATAGATTAAAGACACTAAATATTAATACACATACAACATATACAATAATATCAGATACAATAATAATAATAACAACAACAACACAACGACAAATTAAACAATGATGAAGAAAAGAGGGAAACAAATTTTATTAAATTTTATTTTGAATGAACTTTGAATTTTGGTGCAAATTGCTATTAATTAGGTGAGTGTAGTAGGGAGAAGGGGGTAACAAAATAATTATTATAAGTTGTAAATACTTTTAATAATTGTAAAGTTTATTACACTTTTTCATGTAATAATAATGATAATAACAGTTAGTTATTTAGTTAGTTAGTTAATCGATTTGTATACAAAATGAAATGAAAATGTTTTATCAATTTTTGAACAATGTTGATGATGACGTCACATTTCATTAATACATTATGTAATTGTATTCTTGCCTACGTACAAAGCAACAGCAACAACAAATAAACAATATTTAAACAAAATCAAAATTATATATAAATCAATAATATCTATCTATCTATATATATATATATATATATATATATATTTATTTAATTCGAGTATAGTAAATAAATATACTATGATGTATGTAATTAATAGAAAAGTATGATGAAAGAGAAATTGCAAGAGCAACTTTTTAGTTAAAGAAATTAAACACAAAAAACAATTTATTATCTTCATATTTATGTAACATTAGCACTAAACTAATTTATGTGTAATTAAATTTAAAAATATCAATATATTTTTAAATGAATTTAAGCATCAATTGTGTGTATTTTACAAGCAAAGTTTAAAGAAAAAAAAAAAAAAAAAAAATAAAAATTAAAATTAAAACTAAGAAGGACAAACAAAATTAATTGTATTTCTTTATTTTCTTCTCTATATTTATAAAGTAGGGATTTCTTTGAAAATAGAAATGAATGGGCAACTAACCAAACACCTTTGAATTCATGCAAGGAAAGAAGTGTGAACAGTGCAATATGGTATTCTGTATTAAACTTATTTGTCAAGAAAAACATTGAAAACCCAGATATCACCTCATCTAAAGTCTAATCCAATTTGGGATTGTATGGTGAATCTGAACAATATCAATAATCTGCCTCTTATGTATCCCTAAAAGATAATGAAATGACTGTCCTAAGCCACTCTGTTGATTGGCACCTAACATTGATTGCCAAATAAATGGATTACTGAGACAATCTAAAGCTCTTCTGTCACTCTTAAATGAAAAAAAAAAAATATAAAGAAATTGGTATGTAATTTCATTCTCAACAGCATTTTGAATGGTCATTGTAAATTCAATTACGAAGAGTACTTCAACCCAGCTTGGGTTTGCCTCAGACTTAAGTTTCAGATTCAAATACAATATTTTCAAAAATATATCCTACTCATCTCAATTCCTATATAACATACCATCATCATCCTTCAACTTGTGAACAAAATAGGAACCTCACAATACCTAGATTACATTGTAGATCGCAGTGTAGTAAGTATTTTACCTCTATGAAAAATAATTTAAGATTTCAATGCAATTGGTGAAGTAAATGCTGCTAGCCTCGAGAAGACATTAAAAGTCATTTATGTTGACATATGACATTTTCTTTTCTTGTGTTCATGTTTGTTCTAATTGAACTATCCTCCCCCACTTGAGCACACATACTAGTTGTCCCGCTCTTGGGTATTTATTTTCGGTTATTATGGCAGTAAGTAAATATGTAATAATAGGAATTTAACTTATTGAAGCATCTGAAAATTAATTAATTAAATACATAATTGTAATAATCATATAAATTATAATTTAGCAAAAAATTCAAATTTTATCTACTTCTTAAATAATTGATACAAAATTCTCTATCAGTTTTTTAGTAATCAGAAAAAGGATACGATTTCTTTGAATATTTAGCCAATAGACTAGATATATATACCTATATAAATGAACCCAAAAAATGGTATGATACCGCAAAACTGGAGAACGGCTGTACCAATTTTGATGATTTTTTTTTTTTTTTTTGTCGTACCGGTCACGTTGCTATATATCAATCCGGTAGGTGGCGCTGTTGTCCAGATGCAGATAGTTTTATGTCATTTTTTTTTTTTTAACATTTTTCCATTTGGCGCATAATGCACTGAACCGAACTTAATAATTTTTTTTTTTTAAAGTGGCTAAGGTTATAATAGAATATTAAAGTATATTGTTCATTCACGTAAAATATTAATTGCACATTTTACAATAGAATAAGCATCTTGATAGCTCGACTAGGGGACTTAGTTCATAAATTTATCAAAAATAGATATACTATTGTTTATTGTTATGTTGTAGAAAGTAGTACCTCAGAAGTACTTAAAATGAAATAATCGATTCCGAAAAATTTATATAAATAATCTTGCATTACAAGCTCTCTGCAATTACAAAGCTGATTCCGAATCTATCTTACTTATCTGCAAAAAGCAAAAATCTTCTTTTAATATTAAAACCCCTTTTTTTTAAGCAAATATCCATATATACAGATGAACTAGTATGTACTTAATACTAAATATATGTAAAATGTTACTAAATATAAATAAAAATTTGCAACTAACAACATAAATAGAATATAACCTTAACCAATCAATTAAAACTTTTATGACATTCAATTTAATAGAATTAACTAATCTAAATCTACTTGAATGATTTCGTCAGTCCTATGTTATCAGTTGTAGATTTTATATCTTTCATCAACTTCATTTTGGCATTGAACAGTATTTGTAGATATTTTCATTAGAAATTTAAAATACAATGAATATATTGTATGTAACTAAAAGTATGATGCCATGACATGCCAATTTACTTTATTTCCCCTATTAACAACTCTTACTACCATTGAACCATTAACCTCTCTAATTTCCAAGTGAGATCCGTATGAGTGTTCAGTCTTTCTCTTTTAACTGATTAAGTCAAAATTTGGATTGATTTATAGTGCATAGAAGACAGAAAAACAAAATAAATTGTGGTCATTTACAATCGCTGCCAATTAATACATACTATAACTATGCTTATAAGATACTGTACGTAAGTATATGATATATTGAAATAGATCCAAGACCAGAAACGACAAGAAGAATGTTTAAGTCAGACCTATTCATACTTCGTTCGATAGGAAAAAGAATTAACATTTTTTCACAGTAATAAAGGCATAAAATATTTTATAACTTTTGAATTTCGTGAAGTTACAATTTTGAAAGGTAGACACACTAATAGAGACATACATCAATTCGGGATCAATAGATTGCAAACATCGGAATTGGACAGACTTACTGCATATATATTGTATAAGTGTCTGAGGAACAAAGATGTTTCAAAATATAACACGTACACGTACGTATCTTTTGAGAATCTCGAATGCCCAAAGGAGGCGAGACACTTTCAAAAGTTCGTTACTTTTTTCTTTCTTTTGTAGTAATGCTGTTAATGCTGGTGGTGGTGGTGCTCTGCTGCTTCCAATCTCCCAACCATTTTGGGCTCAATTGCAATTAAAATTTATGAGTGCAACAGAACAACTTGAATGGTTGACGGGTTGCCTGTTGGCAGCTGTAGTAGAGACGAGCGTCGATCTTAGGTCATATGACGAATAATGATGACGGGATCTCTCCAATTAAGACTGCACAGTGGATCATAAAAGTTTTTCTTGGGTATCTTTTTGTCATTGTTTCGTTTCTTAACATTCATCCAATGCTTGCGTTGCCTTGAGTGATCATCTTATAAAAGATTATAATACACTTTATGGTGCTACAGTTGGAGCGGATGATAAAACGGAGCGGATGATGATGCAGGCAGGCAGGCAGGCAGATGCAGCAAGAAGAAAACATAGAAACTGGTTGACTTATTCAAAGAAATATCTTTATATATCTACGATGATAATAAATCATTTGAACTGAGTTTCTTTTCTACTTTTTTTATAAGAAATATATTTTATTTTTTTTTCATTTCATTTCATTTCGTGCTGGACAATGTCCACAAGATGGCCGACAAAGAATATGGCGTAATCATGCCGCTTTTTAATAGGAAGCCAGTATCTTTTGTCTATTTATTGAAGCAGCAGCAATGCACATGCAATGAAGCATGTTCAGTTTTCATATATAAATACGAAGTACATTTGTATCTATGTGAGAGTGTGTGAATTCCTTGTAATTAAAGCATATGCAATATGCTGGATACCCGGAAATGACATACTCTCAGTCAGTTTGGATTGTGTAATGTAGTAGCCAAACCGACGCGTAGAAAAACACATTGCGGCATCAAAAGCAAATGCAATGTGAATGCGTCACGGCTTATGGCCAAAGGCAGGCGGCAGCGTCAGCGGCTTTGGTCAAGGAAATATTGAAAGAGTTGAATTGATCGAAATTTCCAATGAATTGTGTAACCGAATCGAAGCATAGCTAAATGATCTAAGCCTGACCAAAGCCACAGTTTGCAGTCGGCACGCATGGGCATGGTGTCTTCGATTTCAATGCAATGGCAATGGACATGTACCAAATGTATCTTCAAGATACTACAACATCAATCAAGTGTACATTGCTGTATGTATTTATAAATAAGTGTATGCCTTATTGCTTTCAATTTTTTTTTTTTGGCTTCTTTTTAGCATGTAGGTGTGAAAATTTATATAACAATTTATCCCCTTCAGTCTGTTTTTTTTTTTTTTTTTTTTTTTTTGACTAACTGACTGACTTCCTTTATTGCAATTCCGCACATACATTTCGTTTTATACACAAAGTTGCCTTCCAAATGATTTTTCGTTATTTGTTCATCAACAATTTACAATTTTTGGTTGCATTTCTGCATTTGAAAAAAACCGCTTACAAGAGAAGATTTCAAAATATTTTCAAAATGAACACAACGGGATATTGAAATGGGATTTTCGATCCAAGTGATAGAAACCATTTTTAAAAACTTTTGTTTTAGTTTTCTTACTTTATTTCTAATGGTAACCGTTTTTTTTAGTTTCTGTCACATTATCTAAACTCAATCAGTTAGGCATTTCTTAATCTTTATCTTTATGTTATATAAATCAAACTAAAAGACTTTTGGGTAACATTGATATTTATTCGATTGAGAAAGTATAGGTACCTACAATATTTATTTTTACTCATATGTATAGTTAGGAAACATTGATTAGTACATATTCGTATCCTTGTAGAGACATTGAGCTTTATTTGCTATCATTTTTATAGGTTTGATTGAACTATTGTAAAAATATTCTTTAAAGTTTAACTCCCTTATCTATTGATAGATTAAAATCTACTTATTCTATTGTCGAATAGTTCAATAATTATTCCATATTCGCAGAACTTACTTATGATACTTCAACATTTCTTTACTAGTATAAATGTATATATATATATAAATTAAATTTGTTTGTTTGTTTGAGTCTCACTGTTTATCGGATTGCAATGAAATTTTGTATACGTGTATGATTGATTGCAGCCAGGGATATAGGATAGTTTTAGATCCGAAATGTGGCGCAGTTGTCGCGATGTTGTTTGTATATAAAGCTTAGAGACAAAATTTATAATTAATCAATGGGTTTGTTTCAAAAATCCACAGATAATATTGGGTATACAAGTAAGTTTTAAAGGGTTTTTGTCCCGATTTTGAAACTTTATTGTGCAAAATTGATACACAGTATTTTATTGAAAGTATTGCTCCGCGCCAATAAAACTGTTCGTTTTTGAAAGACATGAAAGAATCAAACCAAATTTCGATACATTCAACTGAAGTGAAGCATATTCCCTTAAGGGCGTTCTACATAGACCGGAACAAATGGTAGTCTAATGGTGCAAGTTTTGGACTCTAAGGCGGGTGGGTTAGGACTTCCCATCAGGTATTATCGAGATAGGTTTTGAAAACATTTACGACATGCGGCCGGACATTTTATGTTGAAAGATAAATGGCTCATGTCTGGTTGCTCATCCCGGTCGTTTTTCCGAAATCGCACTACAGTTTCTTTTGAATAAGTAAAAGAACTCTAAAATACAGTAATACTGAAGTAAATATAAATATTTTCATATTTATGTTTGTGATTCCGAGAACATTTTAAAAAAAAAACCGAGAATATTGTACTTAAATCGACACAATTCGGAGTTAAAATTCAAGTCAAATGTTTTCTATTCAAGCATGTAAGTATTTTTAAGGACAACAAATCTTCAATGAAGTTTTGAAGTATTGCGTTTTCAGTAACCTTACGAATTTACTTCAATAACATCTTAAAATTAAGTCATTTTGTTTTTGAAACAAGTTCAAGTTGCTCTTGAATCAACACCTCCCATATAATCCCCCAGTAATATCCAGGTTCTTATTATGTGTTTTGTTCTATCGAACTGAAAATTAGACACTATAAGTTTTTGATATAGACGCCGTACATTTCTTGGAATCAGTCAATTCGTACCAGTAGAGGGAGTTCCTCCCATACAAACCCCAACCTGGTACGGAATCCTCCGTGTACGAGTCTGACTCGCACTTTGCTTATTTTTTTTTAAATTGTAGGTAAAATTTTCTACATAAAAAACGCATTTTCTTGAGTATTCAGTGCAACCAAAGTAAATACCATATTTATTGTATTTAATTATTTTGGCATAATCTTTGCTTTGTCAAGCTGAACATCCAAGTCATCTACAATTACGGAATTTCATCTATTAAAGCTTCAGCTACTACTTATTTTTTAATTACAATAAATGTAAGAACTCAATAATTCTTATTACTATTTTATCATTAGGAAAAGACTATCATTAGAGACTATTACTTGAACTTGTTGGTGTATTTAAAAAGAAATTTCGAAAATACTACCCAAATGCTCAATCTGAATTGCTTTCTCATTCACTGGAAATCGTTCAAATCAAAAAAGCATGCGAATATCGACCACTGGTTCTACTACTAGATACACACATACTTATGTCTGTATATGATTTCTGTTGATTTCTCCGCCTACGATCTTTAGAAACCAATAATTTTAGTATTATTATTCGAATTCCCCTAATAACCTTTATTTAGTAAAATATTGTTAATTCAGGATATTATATATTTCTAACTCTACACCTTATTACCAATATTGTTTATGAAACTTTGTTTTTGACAATTATCTTTCGAATGTCGTCCATCGATGAAATTATTAGTATTTTGCGTATGGTAAATTTTTGTGCGGGAGTTTATTAACACAATTACGCAAATTTGGCAACAAGTTTTATTAGTAAACATGCACTAATTAAATTCTGACGTTTACTTTTTTCATCCATCGCCACAAACGTGAGTTCATAAAAGACGCTAAAAGGTGTGGGCGAGAGATTTCACAAATTCAGAAATAAAAACAAAGTGCCTGTGGCTCTTGATTTGTTTATAGAATTGATTACAGTTTAACACGAGAAGACAATAGTATACGATTAATTAATTTCAATGTTGCTTTTTTCATGTGTTAAATGTGCTAATATAATTAATAATAGTTTTAAGTTCATATGTTATGTATTTCTTTATGAGTTTATATAATTTTATTTAAATTCTCATTTTAAATATAAAGCTCATTGCTACAAAATGTGGAAAAAATGCAACTCTATTTGCAAAAAAAAACAACAAAACAAATGAACAGCTTGCTAATAAATACAAACAATAAACCGTAGAGTTTTTAAAGCGCCTTACGATGAGCATAGTGATGTGAAACACATTATGTTGGTCACTGTGGCCAACTAAATCAATTTTTCAAGTGCACTCGCTGCCATTGTGGCCAACTAAATCAATGTATACATGGCACTCGCTACTTTTGAGTACAACGAATGATTCTGCTTCTTCTGTCAAACAGATTTGTTTGTCATTGTCATTCGGTAGTGAATATTTCCAATATAGTTTCATTTCATGAAATAAAAATAAAAATGGTGCGTGTTCATACATTTTGTTTATTTAGCTATTCATTATTATTGAAATTATAAACAGGAATCGCAATCTATTCATGTTCAACCGATTCAACGCGTTGTGCTGGATGCTTCGCCAGCTGGTTCATTTCCCGGCCAAAAGAATTGCTTGGCTCAAATAGATCATATTCATCGTTTACATGATTCTGAGTTGAACTACGATAAGCATCAGCATAATCTCTCTATGCAAATGCTTCGCAACCGTGAAGGAATTGCTGCCCCATTGAAAATCGGCATGGAATTGCATGCGGCCAGAAAAATCGGTCGTTTGCCATTCTTGCAATCCAGGTGAGTGTGGGTCAAAAGATGAGATCTTACATATTTTATCTTTTTTTTTTTCTGTACATATGCTTCTAGTCACATGATGGAAGATGTGCTTCTTGGACGCGATGAAATGATTGGCTTCAGTGACTTTTTGTCATCTCCAGAAAATAATGAATTCATGTCTCACCCCCATGTTGTTGTTGAGAAATCATTGGGCATCTAATAAGCATGAATATGTAATAATTTTTGATAAAATTTAATAAATAAAAAGGAATACTGTGAGTCAGCTACATTCTGTGAATAGTAACTTTTGTTTATTTATTTATGTATTTCCGTTTATCTTTTCTCTCTATTGGAAAAAACAGAGAAGTGTATTTAATATCATAAATGTTAGGACATAAGGCATCTAAGTTCCCAGAGCTTCCAACGGGTCACTTAAGATGTGTGTGAGCCGCCCCGATACTTATGACAGTCATATGTCGATCTTCGTATATTTTTTTTATATTTATAATTTAGTAAGTTTTAGAAAGGGAAAAGAGATGCAATTTGCTTTATAAATCTTGCCTACTATATTTTGCCTATGTGTTTCTTAAATATTAATTAATTTCAAATATGGTCACAACGTATTTATCATATTGATGGTGACAACTACGAGTTTGGAAGCAAGCCTTACGCTTTTTAGAACAATATATATTTTTCGTTCCACTTGCAATTAATTTGAATTTCAAATTTATGAAGTAGTTTGGTATATTATTAAGAGCGATTTGTACTAGATTATTCTTATAAGCAGCAAAATTTTGACCCGGAATCTGTAATATCATGAGTATAGAGAATGTAAAAGAAGATATTTGTTTCAACTCATTTGTTTGGTTCAATGTCCTTTTAATGTAATTCACAAATTTAGAAATAGATGTTGATGTTCATCCATAAAAGCTTCTTTCTTTTATTCCTAAATTTCGGAACGTACTCTGATAAAGAATAATTTATCTCAAAAGGATTGTGGGCATATCTCAATATTCGACAAACAACATTTCGTTACGATAGACCTTAACATAATTAAGTATCACTGGATTTTATTAGAGCACCAATTTCGAAAGCACGCCTTATATGCTCCGTGTATTTTACAAGAATGGAGCAATATTATTTCAGTAGACATCAAATAGTGAACTCTCAAGATGTTTCTTAATCATATGGGTTAGCTTACTTACTTGTATATATTTCAGTATATATTTTAATTTATTTCTTCTTTATATATACATACATATATATGTTTGTACTTACTGCTTAGAGGATAGTGTTAAACATATGAATTAAAGAGATTTTTTTCCATATTTGTATGTACTTACAGACAAATGTATTTTCACGTTATGTCATTTGCATATAGAATAGAATGAAGGCATCGAGAATACAATATTATTTATTTAATTTTTGATTATATTTTTGTAAATTTCAGATATTCTTTATTATACTTATTTAAATTGAATATTCATCTAATACATACATACTTAGTTGTTTCATATATGAGCGAAGGAGGAAATACTATCAAAAATTAAATTAACAGCAGATTTATTACATATAATTATAATATTAAATTTGCATATTTGTATAAATATTTCTAGAACAAATCAATTACATTTTTTTTATTATTTATGGACGAATTCGTAATAACTTAAAAATTGAACAAATATAACTAAAACAAACATTAATTATAAAAAATTGGGCGGCATTAAAATTACATTTTTGTGATAAAAAAAATAGCTTAGATTTTTTTCTTTTCGTTTTCTATAAATATCTACAATATTTGTTTAGAAAAAATAAGAGAAACAATATACACATAGTATGATGTGATGGATGTTGATCTACTGATGAAATAAAATTAATTTTCATTGTAGAAATTATGCTATAAGAACACTTTGCGAAGTTAAGGCTTTTCTCATTGCTTCGTTTGTTGTTTGTTTGTTTCATTTGTAGCAAAAATTTGTTAATTTAGTATTTGTTTTTTAAGAAGTTAATTTAATATAATTCGTTGATTTTGTGAATCAGTAGATCCAATTAACTGGCACCCATTGCTCTTCGTGACTCATTTGATCCAATGTCTCAACGACTTGACGGAAGGTCTCATCGAAATCCTCATTAATGATTACCATATCAAAATATTTCTCATATTTACGTTGTACGAATGTGCTCTCCTCAACGGTGGCAATAAGATCGTCATCCTGGGGAATATTTGAATATGAATTTAAATGAGGATAATAAGCAAGCAAGCAAATTTCTAATAAAGCGAACATGGTGTGCTTGAATAAGTGGTATGTTGTCTCATTAGTTTTGAGGAGAGAAATAAAACAATCAAATAGGCATAGGTACCTCATACAGTGACGCTAGCGATTCAAGTGTACGTGCACGTCTTGAACTGAAACGTATGGAACTCTGGCGATCAAACTGTAATACACAATATATGGTAAAGGAATTAAAGCACAATTACAATACACAAACAGGATTTCGACAGGATTATAAGCTCGGATTTCTTACACTTAAATTTCTATTGGAACCCGTTGCACGTCGATCGGCATAGATTGTTTTGAGTTGTTCCATACCAGGTGCACCCACAAATATAACAAATGGCATCAACTCTTGACTATTATGCAATATTTTCAAGGCATTTGGTGCACAATCCAAGACGCACATTCGTCCACTATTTATGATATCCTTAATCGATTGCATATGAGTGCCATACAAATTGCCATTGTGCTCGCCATATTCAAGGAATTGATTTTTCTTAATTTCATCTTCCATTTCTTCGCGATCAATAAACCAATAGCTGACACCATTTTCCTCGAGCGCGCGTTTAGGTCGAGTGGTGTCTATAAATAGAAGCGAAATTATAAATTGTATTGTAAATCTAATAAAAACAAGTAAAAAGAAGGTTAACTTTGGTTATGGCGAAATTGATATACTCTTCACACACCACTACAAAACGTGTTTTGGCTACGCTCCTGTGATTGAGCATTGAGCCGAAATTTAGAAGGTTGGTGGACATGAGTTAGAAACCAAATTTCAATTCGATAGTACAAAAGACAAACACGTTTTTCTAATAAGAACCTGAATTTTAAAGGGTGGTTTGTATGGGAGGGTCTAGTTTGCATACATACAGACGGACATAGCTTAATCAACTCGTCTCGTTGCGTTGATCAAGGATATATTCTATATACTTTATGTTGTCTCCCATGTCTCCTTCTGTCTGTTACAAACTTATATTACGATTCACTGCGTGAAGAGTAGTAATAATAATAATAATAAGAATAGAAGTATTCAGGCAACTAACGTGGTACAACCGCTCCAAATTTATCTGGATCGCTATTGATTAAACGGTTTTTCAATGTACGGCGTCCTACTCCCGATACACCAATTAATACCAGTGTTTTCCTGCGGAATGGTGGCATACGTGTTACCTCCTCATAGAGGAGAAGCTCAGCCTTATCAAACTCACAATTGGCTACTGAACGATACATGGTTTTGCGTTTACGCTTCGATATCTAATGACAGAAAGAACGAGATTAGTACAATCGATTTTCTTATAAGCTATGTATGTTTAGTACTGTGCAAAACAAAAGCAACAAATCAATAATTTGATATTGAAATTCTTATAAATCAATGGAATTCAAATGAGATGATTGAGGAATCAATATCAAGAAAGGCAATACCCTTAGGTAGTCTTTAACTACAATATATGTAAGTAATGAGTCATTTACCAATTCTACTGAAATTAAGGGGACTCTTGTTTTGCTCAGTACTATTAGTTTATTCATATGAATTACCCTCGTGCCGCAGATACCAATTTTGTGAACATAATCCGCTTCAGGCGCAACGAATGCCTTACGCCGTTCTTCTAATTCTTGGGATGGAATCAAACCAATTTTATCAGATTCAGCTGTTATATTCTTTGCTTGCCACCAATTGGGATCCTTGACATTAATGATCTACAATAAAATCAATTAAATACACTATTATTAACAAAATCAATTAAATATTTTCTCTTATCAAGTTACCTGTAAAATGTCACCAGATTTGAAAGGCAAACCAATGTCTTTGCATGGCAAAAGTGAATCCTCCGAAGGTGTATAACTGAACAACGCACGCATATAGCACTAAATAAATAGAAGTACAAATTAATTATAGAAAATGCAATAATATCATTTATTGTAGAATATTGATTTTTGTGACTTTTACTAGGATTTACTTACTTAATGACATGATCTTTGGATTGGGTAAACTTTTTTTTTTCTTGTTTGTAAACAAAAACATGCTTTTAATTGAATAATTTAACAAATTTCTATATTACAGATTATATATTGACTACTTTTGAATGAATCCAAGCAAAAGACAACGCAAAAAATGGGAAGCCATGCAAAATAAGTAAAAAACTAAGAACCAATCTAATGCAGTCATAACTTTTTACCTATGAAAAGGTTCTCTACTAAGGATCACTAGACCGTTTTGGTTCATCAAGAAACGCAAACAAACAAACACAACTTACCGTTAATTTCTTGCCCGTCTCAAGATTTGAGATGCCATTCTGCTTTACCTGTCCACTGACCATGTAACGACCTGATTTAATTTCCTCCTCAACATTTGGTCCAATTTTCATAGTTAGATTCTCTTTGGCCCGTGACACTTCCACTTGGAGATCTTCTGGTGAATGCACCGGTGTTCCATTCACTTCCAATATAACATCACCGGTATGCAACATTCCTTGTTTATCGGTAACACCACCAGCAAGTATACGCGCAACAACAAGTTGCTTATGCTCATCAACTTCGACTGTCAAACCCAATGGTTGTTTCGGGTCACGCCGTAAACTAACCATTTTTATTGTTTCCACAGGCATAGTGGTTTTGAAAACTTCCTCAGACAATAGATAACCACCGAGTTTACGTTGAGATATTGCTTCAAGTTTAGTTATTGAGCCACCAGCTACTTTAAATCGATTCTCATATAAATGACCTATTTCATCGTGGGCACGTAAAAGAGCCTAAAATTGATAAATAATATGTAGGAAAATATTCTTTTTTCTTTCGAATAATTACAATAAAATTATTATACCCGAAAATGAGGTTGTGCTAGTAGTTTGGCTAATTCACGCGTTTCCAAACGCCTTGACGGTGAAAATTTTCTTATGATGTCGTCACAAATCGGTTTATTATTCAGATGTGCAGGCAGTAACGCAGGCACAGGCTGTGGCTCAGTTGGATTTAACTAAATAGAAATAAAGAAAAGAATGTTAAACAGCAAAGACAAGCAGTAGTAATAAGAATAATAAATTGAGAGCATAATTTAATTATTATTGTCTTGTTGTCGTGATACGAGTATGTTATGGGGCTCTACATTTTCTTTGTTGTTGTATTGTTGTACGTAGGTCATTCAGCACTTAATTAACTACTTAATTGAGTCACTCACTCACTCACTCACTCATTCATTCATTCTTTCTTTCATTTATAGTTTATTGCTGAGGAAGTTCTAGTATATTTCGATCTTATTATTAACCTTTGAACTACTACACTCTTGTACTCTTTAGTCATTTTAGATTTTTGAATATTTTCGGTTATTTCTAATAAATTTCATGGAGAGTAAGGTCAAAAAGTATGTCAGTGGCAGTTTAGAAATACATAGTAATGCTAAAATATAGTAAGATTATAATTTTTTTTTTTTTTTTATTATAAAATCGAAAGTGACTTTGTTGGTCTAGTAAATGCGGACACATATGGTTTGAAAAGAATTTCCCTGTGTTTGCTTTGATCATTAAAAACAGTCACTAAGTTAGTTATTGTTATTTCTATAGAGACATATGTGCGTACATATGTGTTTTCAGTATCGTTTGAAGTAAAATCTTGAAAATGTCATTAGAATAATGACAATGGTGATGATGTTGAGAACAACTTTCTAGATAACATGCATGGAGCATGAAGCAATTATAGTATGTACTTAGTTTTAATAATCTAGTCATGGTATATAAGTATTGTATATGACGAATATGCATACTACAATGTTAGTCAGGGCTTATTAGTTTATTAGCCTATGAAGCTCACAATCTTTTGTCAATGAAAAATGCGGATATTTACCTTTTTCTTTCATAATTATGATTATCTTTTAATCAAAGCTTATAAACCTTTCACTCCCACAATTTTTATGAATATTTATATCGTTTTTTTACCATTTGTTTATATATCAAACACATACAACAATTGCCAGACAAAGTTTTAACATGATTTAAGTGAAACACAAAAGAAAAGAAGGGTAGCTCTAGGAATTAGTTTTCTTCATAAACTTATAGTTGGGGCCATTGATTCTCCCGCTTTCTTTTATCAGCTTAATTTTTATATACCCAATCGTTCTACTAGAAACTTTGTCCCTTTAGCCCTAAAGAGATACACAACCAATTATGCCCTACATGATCCTTTCCGAGTTTTATGTACTTTATATAATAAATTCTATCACGTCCTCTCGCCTGAGATTTTACTTAACTTCATCATGCTTCGCTGCCTTCGGGACACACCACAGGCTAAATGATCTAAACGTCCAATATTGATTCACCTATCCTGACTGTTCGATTAATGTCTCTGACCACAGTTAGTTAGCTGTGAATGGGAGCATAGCTTTAAAAAATTTCCCCATCAGGTCAGAGATGTTTTCTTTCAATTCAATTTTTATTTTACTTGTCCTTTATTAAGTTCTTTTTGTTAACTTAGTTTTTAAGCTTTTTGTTTTTGGTTTTTTTTGTTTTTAATAATAATAATAATTTGTAATAATTGATTAAATTAAGCTTTATTCTAAATGTTTATATATAATTTCCTACTTTTAGTTTTATTTCATTTTCTTTTAAGTTGACAGTATTTTGTCATAAACAATTAAATAAATAAATAACATTTTCAATTACTTAAGGACAAGTTCTTTTATTGTAGAAATGTAATTCCTCTTCCTCAAATGCAATCAACTTCTGTCATTACAAAACTTACAATCTACAAAATCCAAGTGGGATGCAATCTGGGAAGCCCTACAAGGAAGTTACCAGTCGCATTATTGCTGTTTTTGTTGTTATTATTGTAAGTGTTGATGACGGAAAAGAAATGTTTTTCACCTTCTCTAAAGCTATTTATGTTGACTGTTTGTTTTCTGTGTTATTGTTGTCATATTTATGCAAGTATATTCTCACGCTTAACCTAAAGGCGACAACAACAAATAAATAAACCCAAGAAACCACAAATATAAGACACGTTAACTGTTTTCTCTGTTTTTCTTTAAAAACAAAAAAAAGTTTAATTTTGTTATTTAAAATAATCAAAATTGTTCTCTGTTTGGAATGGTTTCTTAACAGAACATAAAATGTACACCTCTGTTTAATTATATATTTTAAAAAAATAAACTTACTCAAGTAAATAAGTACATTTTAATTAAAAAGTAAACACATTTTTATACAAATTTAACAAATTATTTATTTCTTTTCATATTTTTTGGAGCCAACACCCAAAATGGGAGAGTGAGTAAGCGTGGAACGTATGAAGTGTTAAAGCCAAGACTGTGAATGAGCGTGACGTTATTAGTAGAGAGTGAGAACGGTAATCAAATACAATAGTAAAAAAGTAAGAGCGGAGGCGAAGAGAAGAGACTAACTGTTAGTGAGCACGTACAGACTACTAAGACGGGTCAGTTGTGATTATAATGAAGCAGCCAGCAACACAAAAACGCCGTTAAGGCGAATGCTTTTTTTTCGAAAGGTAAACGAAACAAGGCAAAGTGTTTGGCTAAGAGACGCAAGCTGAGGGAAACGAAAGTGACGCTGCTGCTGCTAGCACGTTTCAATGAGTAAAATGTTACACAATGAATTCGATTTGACGCTTTTGTTGTTGTAACTTAGAACTTAAACATTTTTGGCTTATTTAAAGGAAATACGAGACAACAAGGTCTGCGTCATCAATATCATACGAGTACATAAATCTTGTATTTACACTCTTTGTTATTTTATTTTATTTTATTTCATTTTCTTTACTTAATCTTTAATGCTTTTTTTTCAACAACATTGCAACACTTGGTTTTTGTTATTGCCTATTTTATATTGTTATTTTTCTGAGGGTAACCAAGGTAGCAAGCCAAGTTGAAAACACCTCAAATTATCGATAACACAAAAATTAGGTTAAATTATTATTACTTTTTTTTTTTCGATGTTTTACACTTTTATTGATTGCATTTAATTTTTATATTCTATATTTATAACGTTTTTAATTAAATAATCCATTAAATCCATAGATAAGCAAAAGCAAAAATGTAAGTTTTCTTAAAATCCAAGTGCATATAAGTAGAAGTAGTGAGCTGAGCAAACAAGTCAAGATCTCTTGCTCAGTGACAACTGTTGCATATGTTTAAGCCGCGTTTTACACTCGCATACACACACACACAAACACAAACACAAACACAAGCACACACAGGCAAAGAAATGAGAGCGTTTTATTTTTCTCACTCTCAAATCGCACAAGTTTTTTCCGTTTTTAAGTTCCAAGTTCCTCACCTTTTGAGCGTTACCACGTAACTGTAACTGAATTGAATCGACGAAACGCAGTAAAGCTTCAGAAAGCCAAGCCCAGTTAAAATGCCACAGCAAGAGCAACAAAATAGCCGCCATAGAGTGAGAACGTTAACGTTTCGGTTTGTGTGTAGTGTGAGAGCACAAATTAAGCTCGTGCTTGTGCTTTGCTGCTTTGTGCTTCAGTAAGCTTAATGAAAACAGAAAGTAAGAGACAGAAATTACAAAAGAGGCAGTTACGAACTCTTCAAATTTAAAATGAGGTTTAAATCTCTTCACAAAAAAAAAAAATATACATAATAAAGTTTCAATTTTATTTTGTCCCAATGATCATCACGCAAAGTTTACCCCTGATGTAGCTCTCATCTCTCAGACACTATCACTATTTCTGTTTTTCTTTTTTTTAATGCGCTCTCTTAATACATACATATAATACCGATCCCTTGATACCCGTAGCCAACAACATATAAATTCCCCTTTATAGCTTTAGTTATAACAACGAAAACAACGAACTCTATGCATATTACTTAGTAGGCCAACAACTTTGCCAACATGGTAAGAGGTGGGAGGTGGTAAATGAGCCTAATTTGATCGAGCCGACCGATGTAGAAAAATGTGTTTTGTGTTTCTCTGCAATTGTTTGTTGTTGTTGTCGTCATTGTTGGTGTTATGTTTTCTTTAAACATTTTCAATTTTTTTTTTGTTTATTTTTTTTTTTGTCATTTTATTTAATTTGTGTGTTAACGTAGTATACTATTCATCGCTCAAACTGGTTTTGTTGTCTGCATAACTTGTCTTGAATAACTAACAACAAATAAGTTTGGTTTCATCTCAAAACGGTCTGCTATGTAGACAAAGCTTCTTTTCGTTTTTCATTAAATTGTATGTTTTCTAATTGTCCTCTTTGAATCTCTTAAAAACATAACTTCTTTAAAAAAAAAAATATTAGTTGATTTTTATGTTTTGTTGGTTCTCCGTTTTTATGTAATTTATCAATCTACATCTTAGTATAAAGGTGGATTAGTGTGCCCATATTGGATAAATTTGCCGCCATTTTTAAATTTATGCATAATTGTTATTAAGAAAATTCTGCACGCAATTTTCTTGTTCTGTACAATTTGAATTTGATTTCATTATTTTGCGTGTTTCACACAAACTTTATTTACTTTCACTATATCTTAATTTTTCTTTCTTCGCTTTTCCCTTTCCTTTTCTAACTTTTCCAATTAATCAAGTCACGCAAGTATTAAGAGTATTTTTCAAATTGTTGCCTTTAAATTTTAAGCACAATAAATAAGTAATTCCTTTTAATCTCTGCTATGATTTCTGCGGTGCCCATTAAGAAAAAATCAATACTTTCAATCAAACAATTAAAGTTTGTGGACACAGGAGAGAGATACAACAAATTAGTAATTTTTGAGATAACCAAAAACTTTCACAACTTTCATAGAATATATACATATATATATATGTAATCTTCTTTCACCCTAAATGAAATAAATATTGGTTGAAATTTTGTTTGCTTATTACACATAAATTTATCTTTGTATCTACACTTTTGCATTAGACAAATCAAAGAAACGAGGTCAAGAATACATTAGTAAGTGATCCAATTGCAGGGTGTCGATGACAAACAAAGAACGATTCAATAATCTCATCTCCACATCCATGCAAAACAAGGGAAAGGAGCTAAAATCAAGTACAAACACCATGAAATCAGAAACGTCAAAAGTGCAGAGATGAAATTGGCACAGAATGAAAAAGTGTAGAAAAGAAGGAGGTAATGATGTAATGTGATGGAGTGAGCACATGTCTTAAATGAATTCGCCGACTTTGTTATGATTATCTATTTTCATCATCATCATCAGCATCATTATCATCATCACATGACTTCAATCAAATAACAATCAACCAAACCAAAACAAAAATAAGAATAATATTGGCAAATATAGTACATAGATGAACTCATTTCGTACTCACCAATAATTCCTTATGAGGTGTCGAAGGATTACTAAGTAAAAGACCTTTAAGAAATATTTCATCTGTATCAGAAAGATCTGCCGAATTTCGATTATTAAAAGCAGCTGGAAGTAAAAAATTTTGCACTGTTTAAATATAAAAAAAAAAGAAACAAATTTTAATGTTGAAATTGAATCGCCATGGGCTACCGCATCAGTCAGCAAGAAATACATATATGGTACTAAATATAGAGAAACAAGTTCATGGAAAATGTTATGGAAAAATCAAAATAGCGTATCAAAATAATTTACGTTTTAATTTCAGTTTCACCGAAAATTAAATACTTTACATATAAATGGAATAATTTAAAAATAAACTATATAATATAATATATATAATATAATAAACTATACAATAGAAAATACTTTCGTAAGTCCAATTTTTCCCTTTAAGCTTTTCAATTGAACTTCAAAACCTTAGCTAAATGAATAGACGTCAGTTTATATACATAAGTAACATATTGAACTAAACTTTTTATTATCTTGTTGAGAAACCTTTTTTTGCATTCCTTAAGTAATCCTTATTTCCAAATACGGAAACTGACTTTACTACCATATTATTAACCAATCAGTGCAATATTTCATATATAAAATATCATTTCCTTTTTTTTTTTTTTTTTTTTTTTATTCTGACTCTCTTGAACTTGAAAACTGTTAAAGTATAGTAATATTCAATATAAAAATTATTTATGCTTTAAATAATTGAATTGAGAACAACGAAAAACCTCAACTCCAAGTTGTTTTTTTTAAACTCAGAGATAAGGTTTCATCAACACGATGTGTGAGCTATAAAATTGAAAGACTTAGTTGAATGAATAATAATATAAAAATGTATTTACCATTGTCTTCAGATTCAATGTCATCGTTCATATTCATTTTGTTAAGGCTGTCCAGCAGGTTAACGCGATCCTGGCGACCACTGCGCGACGATGTAAGACGCACCATTTTGGCAATGAGTCAACTCAATAACAACAACAACAACACAACCCAATGATGATGGATAAATATAGGAAGACAATGTTCAATGTACAAAAGAAGGAAGGAAGGAAGGAAGGTATGTACATTTGAATATGGAAGATAAATCACTTTAATATCACTGCAGTTTTGTTCATAGATGGAACGAATAATTTATTTCGTATGGAAGACAATCATTTTACATTTGTTTTGTTTCTTTTTTTTTTTTTTTTTTTTGTTTTTGTTAAGTATTGGGTTACACTCAAAAAGGTTCTATGGGTGTGTGTTGCATCTCTCACTTCTGTAACAGTATTAATAATTTATGCAAACAAGTCATTTATCTTTTGTTGTGCATGACCGGAATAGATTCTGTGGGATTTAAAGAACACGAAAGTGACCAGCAAGTTGGCCAAAACGTTACCAATAACAAATTCACCGCGAAAGCTCGTTTGTATCGCAACTTCTGACGCCTCAACGAGCAATGCTTTCAATCATCAACATTCAGACTTTGAGATACAATACAATAGCAATGTCTATGTAGAAGATACAATCGGTACGATTACTCGTATACAAAACAAGAATTAAAAATGTTACTTCCTACTATTAAAATTACATTGTTTAATTAGAAAAACTATTATGTTGCATAATAATTAATAATTTCAAACATAAAGTGGTAAATAGTTGAATCAACGCATAATAATTGATAAATTCAAACATCAAATAGTATATAGTTGAATTATAGCCGAATCGATAACCGATACAAATTATTATAAAGAGCCTCTTACACGATCATATCAGTCGTCAGTTCAGTTTCTTCACTTAAGTTCGGAATATGGTTCCGTTCAGTTCTTTTTTTTTTTTTTTATAAATGTTAATGAAATCAACAATAAAATCGTGATCCTTGGACATAGCGAAAGTTGTATGTATGTGCACCATGCTAAATATTCAAAAAAACTAATGTCAATCATGGCGCACTTGTTTACACTTAGGCATTTCTAAGAACTGTAATAAAACTGATAGTTCTGGTCATCACTGACGGAATTTTCGAATTATTTCACCAATTTGGTTGCGCGCCAGCATAAACCAGCTGATAATGATTTTAAGTAGATTTCAAATTGTAAAACATTTGTTAAAATTTAAATAAAATAATAAAAAAAATAATATGTTTAAAATTTGAGCCCAACGTGCGTGCAACGTTTCATTTTTGTATGTAACCAAAACAAAATTCAGCTGTTCCCGATACAGAAAGACCTATGTAAAGAGACACTCTGGTTCAAGGGTCCTTATGCAGCGACGGCGTAAATACCATATGAAAAACTTATTACTCACTGTGGAAACTAAACTATCAAACTAAAACTATTGACTGATATGTTCTCTTAAAAGGATCTATATTGTGTTATTGAACTATAATCGTTCATCATGAACTACTACCAACTATCTCAATTTTTCGAGAGCACTCGCTAGTTTTCAAGAGCACACCACCACGCCACCTACTTTTCGTTTTGTACTATGTTTTTCTTTATGCGAAGTAAAGTTCGCCATCACAGCATTTGTTTTGAAAACTATTGGTGTATTAATTGCTTCGAAGAAAACTCATATAAGAGATAAAAATGCCAGACGAAGTGCAACAGAGCTTTGTGCGTTCCTTTATTTTATACCTTAAGAAGCAAGTGGACCTACAATCTCTAGCTCCCGATGCTTTGGAAAGTGTTGAAGTTGCCATACAATGCTTGCAGGCCGCTTTTGATATTGAAGACGTGGATCAGGATCAACCAACAATTTTGCTTGAGACCAGTTCGGTCCAACACGCACCAGATGTATCTACCACTAGTACAGCTGCTGCCAGTCTCCCTGTAAATCCTCAAGAAGTGAAACTATATGAACTCTTTGAGTCTTTCTACATTGAACAGAACCCCGACAAGTTGCAAATAGCTGAGACAATCAAGAATGATGGAAATCGTCTTATGAAAGAGGGCAAATACAATGAGGCACTTTTCAAATACAACCAGGCGTTGGCATTCGATCCGAAAAACCATATTTTCTATTGTAATCGCGCAGCGGCACACATTCGGTTGGGCGACAATAAAAGTGCGATAACCGACTGCAAATCAGCTTTGGTTTATAACTCAAATTATGGAAAGGCATACGGACGTCTGGGTATTGCATACGCTAATCTAGGTAAATATGATGAGGCACAGCAAGCATATACTAAGGCATTAGAATTTGAGCCCGATAACGACGATTATCGCAACAATTTGGAGGTGGCACGCAGAGCGTGTCAACAACAGAGTGCACCAAACCTATCAAATCTCTCTGATGGTCTCAATGTATTGGCCGGTAATCCGGCGTTACGCGATATGTTTAGCAATGTTGATATTGATCTGCAGGAAGTGCAGTCTATGACACAAAACCCAATGGTTATGAATCGTATTGGTCAACTATTTGGTGGCATGCAAGGTGCTGATGATATGTTGCAACTATTTCAAAGTTTCTCCACTCAGCTGGCAAATTCCACGCAAGATGGCAATATTGGCGGTAATGGTGGTGATCAACATGGCGACGGTGGTAATGGTAATGACAATGGGCATCATCAATCTCCACCAAGTAACTAGAAAGTGCATTTGGAATTTGCATTTTTAAAATGACACAAAACACAAAATAAATTATACACTTACCTTAGGTCAATGGAGGTCTCTGGTTGAAACTATATATTTACGTTCATAACATTATGTGCTTGTTTGTCAACGACGTAACGTATTTATTTATTTAACTAGACTGTATGTTTATAGTTAACGTAAGCTAACATGGCACAGCTACAGCTACTTAGGCTTTCAGTTGATTGTAATTGATTTATTTTAATCTGTATACATATATTAAAAACTTGAATGTATTGTAATGTAACTCACCTATGTATATAAATAAGTATTTTATTGAAGTTTTAAAATAATTATCATATCATATTATTCATTTATTTCATTATTTTGTGATACACTTATAACAAGCTAATGATAATGAAAATGAGATACAAATATTCGTGTGTATACCATGTTTAAAAATCGTGTAAATATAGCGTCTCTTGTTGTTTCTTGTTATGCTGTTGGTTTTGCCGTATCATTGGTCAAATCAAATTTTTCTTTTTTATGGTTCCGGATCCTTTTACTAAGACTTCGTTGTCCGTCATCGGGCCATATCATATTGTAATAGGTAGAGAGTTGAAATTTTCACAGAATGTGTAGTTCTATCCGGGCAACAGCAACAAATACTAAAACTAAAATATTTTAAAAAATTATAAGCAGACAATGACAAAACCAAGCAACGCAGTATTAACAACACAAACAAAGTTAAAGTCTTTGGTAAACTTAAGTAAAGTAAACAAAAACAAGGTAAAGTACCTTTTTCCTACTTATGCATAAACACTCATTCTCTATGCTTCAGACGCACAAACCAATATTTATCCCCTCTACGTCTCTCAAGCGACCACACTTATCGTGAATGTCGTTTCTCTTTTTTTGGACTTACACCTTGCTTAAGAAGAAAAATACATTATATTATTTTATTTTTAATTTGTCCATCGTTAGATAAATGTACAAAAACAAAAGTATCTAAGTAAAATTTTTCGGAAATACTTGTCCTTGTGCACCGTTTAGCTGGCATACAACACAATTACAATAACACTACAATTATTAATGACAATTATAGTTTAGACTTTGGTAGTTTCTTGATCATATCGCAGTATTTTGCCGCTTGGGTTCTTGGGTAATCATCATTAAAGCGTACACCGACATGTAATCTTTAAGCGGGAGAAGCCTTGTCAGCCACAAAATTTATAAAATCGTCTTCAATCAATATGACATTTGCTTGTTTCACAATAATGGTAGTTCGCCGGCTGCTTCATCGGGAAAACAATGACAGCGGCATCTTTAATTTTTTGATGCGTCAATAGTAACGCCTCAATTTCTGCAGGTAGCACTTGGAAGCCCTTATATTTTATAAGATCCTTAATCCGATCAACAATAAAGAATTCAAATTCATCATCGTAATAGCCAATATCGCATCGCCTGTATGCAGCCAGCCATCTCTTCCCATGAAATCATTAGATGGTTGAAGCTGAGAATCGATGGAAATCAACAAATTGTAATGTGTCAGTTGGACAGTTGTGCCCGAGGAGCATACAATCAATGCAACATCATTTTTCTTGTCGGCAACTGGCGATATGAAATCCGGATTCGATGATATATTTTTATTTTCCATTAAATCATTAAAAGAACATATTTTGAGTTAGGCGTCGCCAGTCTAAACAAGAAATGAAACTATTCTTCTTGGGTACCAAGGCGATACGCTCGATAGCCAACTAGGAAGGGAATAGAAACTTTGGCTTAGACAGATTTATAGCGTAATCTACTTCACGCTCTGAATAGGTAACATTTACAGGGGCTACAGTGGCACCACCAGCGAAGGAGGCAAATAAAGTTATTGCATATTGTAATGCTATTTTCTAAGGAAAATCCAACAACATCGTTTTGTTTTAGGCACAGTTTTTTGCAAGACATAAGCCAGACGAACAATTGAATTGTGCATAAATTTTACAGAGTACTCTTGCCCACTGATGGCGTCGACCATAACGGTCTTTTCGCCAAAACTCTTGTCTTGTATATTAAACATAAACAACATCAGTGACGTATATGTGTCTGGTAAACCAAACGGAAACAGCAGGTTACCTTTAAGTAGCAAACTGCTGCCTAGCGCTATGCCACACAGGTATGGGGTTCCACTGCTAATTATAACATTCAAAGGATGCAAGCCTGTCAAAACAAAGCTCTTCGTCGCTTTTCTGGAGCTTCGTGGTATATGAGAAACTCAAATCTGCACCGAGACTTAAAGTCTTTAACTGTCATCACATAGACGCCTCAAAAGACTTCATTCTAATGATCTCCTTACAAGGAGAGAATGAAAACAAACCACCATTGAATTCTATTCCTATCAGAAACGTCTATGACGAGCATTTTTATTGTAAAACAAAAAAAAAAAAAATAAATAATAAACGTAAGTCAAAACAAACATACCCCGTAAACCGCGTGTTAACAATTATCAACAAAAGCCTCTCAAAATATAAAAATCTCATCATGTCAATTGGGACTTACAAACTCACAGGTTTATTTGAATCTCAACCATGTAGTTGTACTAGATATATACGACGATGTCACTATGAATCGGTTTTCGGCGTCAAAGACATCGTACAAAGTCATATGGAGATTGCAAAATAAAACTAGGAACTACAGCACACAATTTGTCGCAGGCATTACGGTTTCAATTTGTTCATCTTCATACGTACATACTTAGTTACATATGGCTTTCGTAGAGACTCTGAGAAAATCCCACAGATTTGGCTGAAATTAAAAGTTTGACAGATTTGGTACAAACGAATAATTGAACTTTTGAATGTTGCCAAAATCACCTAGAAAAAAAAAAGTTTCAATATATTATGTCGTGTTTTACTAATTCTTTGCTTACCTTTTTGGTTACTTTAAACAAAATTCCGATGGCCAAATTGATCTGTTTAAAGTAAAAAATTTAAAATGCAATAGACCCTAGGATCAATAAGATAAAAACTGTAATCTCAATTATAGGAACGAAGCATTCAGAGCTAAATATTTTTGAAGCAGATTCTTCAAACGTCTAAAAGGCGCTTTACTGTGTTATTGAACTATAATCGTTCATCATGAACTACCAACTATCTCAAGTTTTCAAGAGTACACGCTACTTTTCAAGAGCGCACGCTACCTACTTTTCGTTTTGTACTATGTTTTTCTTCATTCAAAGTAAAGTTCGCCATTATAGCATTTGTTTTGTAAACTATTGGTGTATTAAGTGATTCGAAGGAAGCACATACAAAATATAAAAATGCCAGACGAAGTGCAACAGAGCTTTGTACGTTCCTTTATTTTATACCTTATGAAGGAAGTGGATCTACAATATCTATGTCCCGATGCTTTAGAAAGTATCGAAGTTGCCATACAATGCTTGCAGGCCGCTTTTGATATTGAAGAAGTGGATCAGGATCAACCAACAATTTTGACTGAGACCACTCCGGTCCAATACGCACCAGATGTATCTACCACTAGTACAACTGCTGCTAGGCTCTCCGTAGATCCTCGAGAAATAAAACTATTTGAACTCTTCCAGTCTTTGTACATTGAACATAACCCCCAGAAGTTGCAAATAGCTGAGGCAATCAAGAACGACGGGAATCGTCTTATGAAAGAGGGCAAATACAATGAGGCACTTCTAAAATACAACCAGGCGTTGACATACGATCCGAAAAACCATATTTTCTATTGTAATCGCGCAGCGGCACATATTAAGTTGGGCGACAATAAAAGTGCGATAATCGACTGTAAATCATCTTTGCTTTATAACTCAAATTATGGAAAGGCATACGGACGTCTGGGTATTGCTTACTCTAATCTAGGTAAATATGATGAGGCACAGCAATCATATACTAAAGCAATAGAATTTGAGCCCGATAACCAGGATTATCGCAACAAATTGGAGGTGGCGCGCAGAGCATGTCAACAACAGAGTGCACCAAACATGTTAAATCTCGTTGACAGTCTCAATATATTCGTCGATAATCCGGTATTGCGCGGTATTTATGGTAGTGTTGATATTGATCTGCAGGAAGAGCAGTCTATGTCACAACATCCAATGGCTAGGACTAGTGTATTTGGTGACTTGCAAGGTTTAACGTTTCGAAGACTCCCCCCCACTCAATTGTCAAATGCCACGCAAGATGGCAATATTGGCGGTAATGGTGGTAATCAACAAGGCGACGGTGGTAATGGTAATGACAATGGGCATCATCAACATCCACCAAGTACCTAGAAAAAGCTTTTGGAATTTGCATTTTTAAAATGACACCCACTCAATTAAATATACTTACCTTAGGTCAATGGAGACCGCTGTTTGAAACTATATAGTATTACGTGCTTGTAAGCAAAAAAAAAACTTTTTTATAATCAATTTCTTTTAATCAGTATACTCGTTAAATATAAAATGAAATGTATTGTATACAAAAACTACATTGTGTATATACTTAAATATAAGTAAGGTGAGAAACAACTTTGGTAGTTAAAAAAAGACTTGCAGACTTAACTTGTGGTTAACAAAAGCACAGGTTTAATTAGATCTAAACTTTGGAGTTATATTAGGTATATACGGAAAGCTGACTACGAACCGGTGTTCGACATACAGGACACAGTAGAATATTAAATGGAGAATTCGCAGTTAAACTTGCATGACAATCTTCACAGAGGCACAGATGACGGCACGGCAACAAAAGGACTCTTTTTAAATGTTCATAACACAGCACACAACGTGTTGCAGTCATTAGGGTCTCAAATGTTTCATCATAATACGTATCTTCCCATGACTTTTGTGGTGGCTTTGAGAAAATACCACAGAATTGGCTGAAACCTAAAATTTCACAGCATTGGTACAAGCGAATAAATAAACTTTTGAACGCCGCGAAAATAACCTAGAAAAACAACAGAAAGTTTCAATACACGATATGGATAGTGGTGTTTTACCAGTTATTTGCTTACCTTTTTTGTTGCTCTATAGAAAATTTCGACGACCAAATTGATCTGTTGAAAGTAAATGAAGTAAACTGATATACTCCCTAAGATCATTATGATAAAAACTGTACTCTCCATTATAGTAACGAAGCACAGAATTAATATTTTTGAAGCAGATCCTACAGACGTTATTAAAGCACCACAAATTGTGGCCACTACGTTGTATAGAGTTATAGGTACAAATATTATTCCCAAGCAAATGGATTTAATGGCATCATTTATGTACCATATGACACAGCAAGTATAGTAGTAACCACGAGCGATTGTCTCTCCATAGTCCAGGAATATTTCCAAAATCATTCCAATGTACCTGCGATAGTTGTTGGTCATCTCAGCGAAAGACTCAAGACTTTTGTTTAACGCGTTTAAGAAATGCAATACACTGTCCTTCAACTCATTAACAAATATAATATAATCCTTAAGTTCATAATAAAGTTCTTGGCCCATTACTACAAGCCACTCGCCAATGTTGGCGCTCAATATGAAGAAATTAACTAATGTGTTCCCAATTAAGTTTATTAACGATATGGCCAAATTGTGTACCATTTCCGAATTTTCGAACAAACTTGCATTAACAGAAATTTATTAATTTTATTTAAATAGATAATGCATTCGTATTTAAACAAACCTTATCTTTGATTTGAAAGATGTGCAAATTGAAACAAGAGATTACTTCCATTTAGTGTTGCATTACAACAATTTAGTGCTGCAAAATTCAATACATATTACAACACTAAACAAAATTCTTAAATAAATATAAGAGGTGCCAAATGAGCCTAATTTGATCGAGCCGTTTGAGCTTCGAACGTTTGAAGATGTAGACAAATATTTCTATAAATGTTCAATCGAAATATGATTGATTTATATAAATTATAGTAAATTATTTATGAAGATTGATTTTTATAAGCATTCTATTTTATTTATTGTTATTTATTAAAATGAATTATAATTTATTTTTAAAAAATAACATTCATAAAAAAAAAAAAAAAATTAATTTATAATATATAACTTAATAATTATTAGATTATTAACTACGCGCTAGCCCATCAACTAAGAAATTATTATAATGTTAAATTAAATTTAAATTGTTTAATATTTATAAAAATGATATTTAAAATTAAATATAATGCGCATTTTAAAAGCGTCGCATAAAATCGAAACAGAAAAAAATAGAACTTGCGAAAAAAATGAAACATATGTGTTTATTAATTTTTTTCTTTTGTTTTTTTATTTTAGAAAAAGAAAGAAATACAAACGCGTATATATTAAATAAGAAAATATGAAAAAAAAAAAAAAAAAATGGAAAATAAACTAAATTAAAAGAGGGCTTGTAGGAAGGCAAAAAGAGACTCGTGGGCATTTTTCTGCGAGAATATATATAGCACCACAGAAACTTGAAGAGTGGTTCAAAACTGGGCGTGTTAAGCGATAGAACAGCTCTAAATGACCTTTTCGCAGAGGGAAAAATCCTCTGGGCTATTAGGTCATTCAACCCGTACAAATCACCGGGACCGGATTGCATAATACCAGGTATACTTCAGACATCGTCTGCATATATCTTGTGCCGGGCTTTCAAAGGATTTTTAAGAGGTATCTCATTATGGGATACATCCATGCGGCAAGTTGGGAGAAACCCAACCAGAAGAAGATCTGCAATGCTACGGGTGGTTATGGACTTAAGCAGACCCCTGCTATATATTTTATTAGAATTGGTAGCAGACATCCCAACTCCTACACTTTAAGAATAAAAGGATTCGGATGATGACAGGAGCTTTAACGGGGCACTGTGCAATCGTGCGAATGGCTCAGAGGCAGCACGTTCAACACCAGGACTTCTGTCGTAGCTGCCAAAGCGAAGACGAAGAAGAAAGCATCCAACACCTCCTGTGTGACTGACCTGTACTACTCAGAAGGCGATCCCGATTTCTTGGAAGAATCTTTTTTGAGAACTTGGGTAGTGTGGCGAGAGCCCCATTGGGGAATCTGGTTCGTTTCATAGATTCTTTTGGTTGGTTTTACTAGCCAGCACGACCATAATTACATATATCCCATTTCTATTCTCCCGTCCCATCCTCTCCTTCCCCCCTTGTTTTTACGTTAACAGGCATCACAATGCCGTAAGGGCACTGGGTGAACTTGCGTGTATTCGTGAGCGGCCTGTATTACCTAAGCTAACCAAGTTACATTTGCTAAACATTACTACATTAAAAATTAAAATTTCCATCTAAAATAAAAATGTAAAAGCTATATATACAAAAAACCTTTAGTGTCAAAAATTATAGCAACGTGTGTATGTGTGTGAGAAATAGCCGATTTACAGTGAACGTTCAACGGTTCGTTCGGTATTGATGTTCACAGTGCCGACTTTGCGTTATCTTTTGTTTAGGTTATTCATACGCATGGAACGTACGCGCACGTTGCTCTAAGTTCAAACGTAAAATTAGTGAAAAATTCATGATTTGCAATGTATGCAAATACTTCTTGCAACTCAAGGGGAGTAGTTAATTCTTGCTAAGCCCTTTAATAAAATTTTAACAAAAATGTTACAATTTGAAATAAACTCAAATCATCATCTGCTGTTTTAAATTGGCGCGAACAAAAAGTGCTGCCACACCGGCTAAAAAGGTGGTGAAACTTGTTAACGAGGTGACATTACATTGTGCGTTCGCGTAGCTTTTGAGCTGCATTCGCCTGCTCTTGGGCCACACTGTCTACAGAAAAAACGCAGCACCTTCGTATCTGCCACTTACTCAATTTCAAACACAATATCCACATCGGCAACACTTTGAGAATTTTAGCAAATACGGATGCAACACCAACATCGTTATTCTATCAGTCCACCAAGCAAAGCAACCCAATATTATTAAGAACCTTTCTAGTCATAAATACAACTTTAACACTTCAACCCTCATTAAAAATAGAGTCTGCCAATTTTTGGATTCTCTCGTAAATCTAACCTAAAAAAAAATTTAAATCAATTCAAAACGCAGCAATTTGTACTGCAATAAATATCTGCAAACAACTTGATCTTCCATTCACTCCCATGAAAACCATCAATATAATTGTCAAAACATAAATGATAGATTTATTGCTTAACCCCTCCCTCAAAAATTCACATATCAATTACCATTTTATTATATTCACAGACGACTTCAAATCATTCGAAATTACAGGGATTTGGTTTTTCTACCGAAACTTTTCCATTGAGAACCGGCATCTTACCCTACTAATCTATTGTTTCCGCAGCTGAAATCACATTAATCCATAAAAAAATAAAAAAATATGTATACCAAAGCCAGGGAGATTTTAAATTAATCCATGCAGCAATAAAAATATGTCTATTATCTATCAAAAACTATTCTTTCAGGAACATCGTGAACATTTTACCTGAGAATCTCTTCACTATCGTCTATCAAATTTAGAGCTAGGATGTTGTTGTGGCTTTCTAATATATCCTATATATACCTAATACTATACTTATTTATTTCATCTTTTAAAACATTGAGATTTTTGTGAATGTTTTTGTTGTTTGATATCTTTGCAGTATCTTAATATTTATTGGAGGAATAGTTGTATGCCCATATGTCCATACCGGTTTCAGCATCGTTTTGTAGAACAATGTGGTACTTTGTTTTTTAAATTGTGTTTGGATTTTGGGTTAATAAGTCAGTAAATTTTTTAGTCTTTATTTTTAGATGTTGTGTCTTTTCCTTTTCCTTTTTTATGTGATGTTTCTATGTCAATCGACGATCTAAATGCATTCCAAGGTATTTGACAGTATTGCTGATGGGTATGTATTGACATTCTAGGGCGCTCATGTCTTCTAGTTGTAAATGTTACGTGTGTAGATTTATTTGGAGTGCTCCATTCAAAAAAAAAAAAAAAAGCTAAAGGCCCCGGAAGCCGAAGCTCATATAAAAATTAAAATTATTGTTAGCATTATAGAAGGCCTGTCGCATTTCTACCTCTTCGGACAACTACATTTGGCAATGAAAGGCAAGCGCTATGCCGATATTTAGACTAAACAAAGGCGTCGACCGATCAGTCACTTATAAACCAATAACTCGGCTTTTGGTCATGACATTTTCACAGAACGTCAGTAAAGGATATATCTTACCAACTAGTACTCCCGTCAAAAGATAATCTCACTGTCTCTTTTACTTTGCGACTGATCTTGTATGTATAAATAAATAAATAAATTGAATTAAAATTTTTCTGAGAATAATTAAGAATGAACTCATGTTTATTTCAAAGAATAACCTCATTAAGAAAACGATAATAATTCCGTGGAACTTTACTTGCCTTTATGGAAAAGTATCATATTTAGGTAGAATACCCATTAATCTCAAGTATCGCCATTTGCAATTCTATCATAGCCATAGCTGATGCTAACGACAGTACGAAAACGACCCGCACTTGATTTTCATAGATAAGTGTATTCAAACACCATCGAACATACAACAACCAAGAAAAACGAAAAAGCGAGATCGCGTCTTTGGTCGTCCAGTCTATTAGTTTAATCAGTTTTCATTTCGCCGCGAGTTGTAAAAAACGAAATCAACAACGCAACAACAAAATTATTGTTAAATATAACAAAATTTTAAATAATAATTGTAATAACAAAATATTAAAAGAATGTATTTTTAATTAATATTAAAAATATATCTTTTTTCTGTGAGTGGGTTTAATAAATAATAAATTAATTTAAATAAACGTGTTGCCAAAATATAATATTTATATAAAATAAATTCATTGAGTTTCAATAATCAAAAATTTAGCAATAAAAACAACAGCAGCAGACAAATATTATTATATATTTTCTGGTACTTTAAAATAAACTGTGGTAAGTTCCATAATTTGGATACCCAAACTACAATTTAAAAAGATTTTGCGACTCACGTAATTTAAGTAAACAACACACAAATTTATGATAAATTCTTGATTTTTATTTTATTTTTTAAAATCCATAGGATAATCCAAAAACAGTCATAGAAGTACTATTTTTTAAAACCTCTATAAGTAATAATAATAATAATAATTTAAAAACAAGTTTGTGTAATTTACTTTAAAGTTTTTGGTAAATTGGTTTTCAAATAACGTAGCTCTTTTTCCTCATTCAACGAAACTGAGGTCATCCACATATAATAAAATAATGAGGGTATCCTTCCATTCTAAAGTACACGAAAGAGTCACCTGCAGGTGGCTTCAATTTAATTTCTTTTAACGTACTATGGAGCTTCTTATACCATTTAAGGCCACTTTCCTTTAAACCATTTAATGCTTTCTTTAGTCTGTGATCTTGGTTGTACCGTTGTCTTTCTCCCTTTCGTTGAGAATTGTGCGAAATTAAATTAAGTTGAAGTGCAACCGGTAATAAATTTTATATTGATATCCTTTTACTACTAATTGAGATTTGCGACATTTCACTTCGCCATTCTTCTTGTAATTTATGCTTGCATCCCCGTTTAGTAGATTAGTGTGAGTGATGGCATTGCGACTGTGGATTTACTCCCCTTCGCAAAAGAAGTTTCACTTCAAAAAAATTATCAAATTCCGTCAAGCCCCTTAGGAAGAGATGAATTTCGCACAATTTTAAAATTTTATTTCTCATATATTGCAGTTCATATTTAAAAAATTGATTTGTTGCTTAAGTTGGCCTTGAGATGTTCCAAATTCCAACTGGCTCAACAAAGGAAAACCACGAACAGAATATAAATTACAATGGCCTTAAACATCAACAACACAATTCGGAGCAGAAGAATGTTAGGAAAAAAGCTTATGTGAAAATCATAGAGCAACCTGCAGGCAAAGCACTACGATTTCGCTATGAATGCGAGGGACGGTCAGCAGGCTCTATACCTGGCATGAATTCAACACCAGAAAGTAAAACCTATCCCACAATTGAAATTGTCGGTTACAAGGGACGCGCCGTCGTTGTGGTCTCGTGCGTGACCAAGGATCTGCCTTATCGGTAAGAATGGAACAAATTTGTCACTTAAGGATTAAGCAACATTTTGTAATGTAAATTTACATTTTACAGACCACATCCACATAATTTAGTTGGCAAAGAAGGCTGTAATAAGGGCGTCTGTACTGTGGAGATTAATCGTGAAACAATGCGTGCTGTTTTTAGTAATTTGGGTATACAATGTGTCAAGAAGAAGGACATAGAGGACGCATTAAAAGCGCGCGAAGAAATACAAGTGGATCCATTTAAAAGTAAGTTTAATTCAATTTAGAAAAATTAAGCAGATTGATATGATTATACCTATAATCCTTTCCAGCTGGTTTCTCGCATCGCTCTCAACCCTCAAGCATTGACCTGAACTCTGTGCGTCTTTGTTTTCAAGTATTCATTGAGAGCGAGCAGAGGGGGCGGTTTACCCAACCACTGCCACCTGTTGTCTCAGAGCCAATCTACGACAAAAAAGCCATGTCGAATTTGGTCATTTGTCGTTTGTGCAGTTGCTCGGCGTCGGTATTAGGTAATACTGAGATAATTCTATTGTGCGAGAAAGTATCCAGAGAGGATATCTCTGTACGTTTCTTTGAGGAGAAGAACGGGCAACAAGTCTGGGAGGCATACGGCGAGTTCCAACACACCGATGTACACAAGCAGACTTCCATTACGTTTAAGACGCCGCGTTACCATACACTGGACATCTCAGAATCTGCAACCGTAAGGGTACCTAACTTTTAAATCTATAACCTGTTTCATTCTTCTATTTGTTGTTCCCACAGGTCTTTATACAATTACGTCGACCTTCGGATGGCATGACTAGCGAGCCATTACCCTTCAATTATAAGCCGCTCGATTCAGGTAAGCATACATTTTGGACACTATATTTATATTTCAGCAAATACTAAGTTTTGATGCCATGCGTTTATAATCAATTGTTTTGTGCAATGCAACTAAAAATATTCATGAAAATTTTTTTTATTTTAGATTCCGCGCATTTAAGGCGTAAACGTCAAAAAACCGGTGGAGAAGCAATGCAATTCTTGATGCAACAACTACAACAGGAAACACAACAACATCAGAACAAACAAGATAGTAGTAAGTTCGAATAGATATTTTCTTGCTTCTATACTCTCTCTCTCTATCCTTCTTATAAACTGTGATCCCGAGAGACCACCGTCCAAATATTTAACTGATTTAAATATGGTTGAGATTCCATTTTTCTGCAAGACTTTTGTGTGAAATCTCTCTATGGCGAGCAGTTAGCATATTTCATTCTTGACTTGACTTGTTAAATGCAAAATTCTTAGAACGTATTTGTTAAAAATTTTATATTCGCCGAAGATCGTATCTAGAGAGAGTAAGTTTTGTGCGTATTGATTTTTGCATTTTTCAAGGATCAAAATTTCTTTTATGTATTTTTTCTTTTATTTCTAAACTTCT
The DNA here is from genome assembly GCA_037043295.1 of Amiota minor. Classification (NCBI taxonomy): domain Eukaryota; kingdom Metazoa; phylum Arthropoda; class Insecta; order Diptera; family Drosophilidae; genus Amiota; species Amiota minor. The sequence goes on from JBAMAW010001862.1 coordinate 345,541, forward strand.
TATGTTCATCTTACATGGGTTCTTTGTGTGATTATTTTCCAGCTGTACAAAATAATGCAAATTGTTGGAACCCACGCATTGAACCACCGATCAAGACAGAACTGCGGGGTAAGCAGCCGTTTTCATTACCTTACGCAAAGAACACAACGCAGCCTCCGTATAACGGTGTGGCTCCTCAAATGCTGTCGCCTGAGCATCATCAGCAGCACCAGAAACAACAATATTTTGGTAGTCCAGAAATAGGGAACGCTGCGATAACAGACAACAATATGGAGATACCTAATTACAATCCATTTGCACAGCAGAATGTTGCAAATCACGCCACCCAGCAACAGCAGCACAATTTTCACACGAATCCCTTTGCCTGTGTTGGAGCTACACATTGGGGTAATAGTTTTCCTGCAGCTGATATGTCGGTTGCTAATAACAATTGCAACATTGGCAATCTCAATAATCCATTAGCCACTAATAATCTTTCGATAACAAGTGACAGTAGTGGTGATGGAGTTGGTGGTGTTGGTGCTGGTGTTGGTATGGGTATTGGTAACGGCGTAAATGGCTCTAGTGCTAGAGCCGCCAGTAGCGCAAATCAACATTGGAATATTTCAACGAATCATGTGGTGAGATCATAGATGAGATCCTCTAAATTCTTCAGATATAGTTAAGTAACTTTTGCTTCTTACCCATCCATCCATTCATCCATACATAGCACAATCAGCATGCATCACACCAAAATCAGCATCTTGCTCCTCATCAACAACAGCATACACATCAGCAGCAACTTCAACAGCAGCATGCACTGTCACTGGTAGAACAGCAACCGAGAGAGTTGACAACCTGCTATGGCCTTACCAATAGCAATGTCAATGTCAATGACAATAATAATAATAATAATGAAAATTTCAACCTTAACAACAATCATAAAAATGAGAATGGTCCAACGGTTAGCAATCTATTAAGCTTCGATAGCGAGCAGCTGGTGTGCGTTAACTCCGAGGATCAGGAAATGTTGAGTTTAAATACCGAAGATCTGAAAATATCAGATTTGTCCTTAACCATATAGATTGAGCTATATGGGGCAATTTTGTTCAATTGTAATACTATATGTGTTCGACCCCAGCACCAATAAACCCAAGTACTTAAACAATGGTCCAAAGTCCAACGAACTCAAGTGTCACTCACCAAGAACTAACTGACAGTATACCATGTAATAATCCAAAAGTAACTGAAATACCTATAAACCAAAAACAAATTGTAGTCGCTGACTCAAATATTGAAGTCATAACATAAAATGATTAATCTTAAGACTTAAGAAAATAAAAAAACAGTGTAATTCCCTAGCGTAAGCATTTTAGTACAGCTCACGCAGAGATAAGATTAAAGATTTTATTCTAAATAAAGTTCTGTTCGATTCGAAATGATCAGTTGTGTTCATAAATTGTAGGAAACATTTTCCTTGCCAATATCTACCAAAATTCTATATTTATTATTTAGTAATTAAAAGAAATAATATATTTTTAAGATTATTTAAATGTTCTAAAAAGAAGAAAACAAATTTTGAAATAAATTACTAGCACATTAAAAAATACAAATATAACATATGAAACAATTCCTCATTTCACTACAAAAACATGAACACTCATAAAACAACAACAAACAATTTGAATTCTAATAATATGTCACATCCCGACACAATAAATTTGATGACACTAAGACTGGCATATATCACCAACCTAATCCTCAGGTTTATCAGAATCGCTATTGAATATTATAAAAGATGATGAGTTAGAGGTTTTAGAACAAAATTGCATCAAAAATTCTATGTGTAAAAAATGGCACATACGATCATTTTGCTATAGGGGTCGATATGAACACATATCATCACCCTCAAAAATTTGCAATTTTTGGAAAAAGCGTCCATAACACTCTGCATATGGACACAAATATGAAGAGTGATCATATGCTGTATAGGCATACTAGTTTAAGCCCTATTCACACCGCAATTGCTTCACGAATGTCAATAAAAATGCGTGATGGTATTCACACTAGGGTTGTAACGGTGGCCATTTTAGCGGAGGTGTATACGGATGTGGAAGTCCAGAGTTTGAGCTCCGCGGAAGCGGCGATTAACGGAGGCGGAGTGCATTGTGCATTTTTTGTTGCGAACGATTAATCAGACGAACTTATTAACAAACAGAGAAAGAATTGGGCTGTGGAAGAAGGTTTGGTAAATTCGAACTTCACGTAAATTGATGAGCGGTATAAGCAAAAAAGTTCCTTAAATCAAGTTGGCGTGCAATAAAGTAAATAAAAAATTGGGAGGTTCCGTACCGTTTGTATGAGATGTGCCCTTTCTAGTGGTGCAATTTGGCACCTATATCAAAATTATAATGTCTAAATTTTAATTCAATAGTGCAAACAACAACAAAAAAATTTCTAATCAAATCTGGAATTTTTGTGGGTTGTTTGTAAGGGAGGTACCACACCTAATGGTCCGATCATACTGAAATTTAGACACTATAAGTTTCTAATCTATTTCTACCAACCATGTAAGTTTCAAGATCGTATGGTTACTTGATCGTGTCCCATAGGTCCCATAGAACTCCATAAGTTTCTTGAATGGGGACCCCTTTAAATTTGTAATGTTATTTTATTTTAATATTTGATGCTGTAACCATAATTGAACTTCACAAAAACTTATCTAAATTCCCAATTTCTACCTATAACGGTTCATGAGATAAAAGCCGAGGGTTCGGAAATCTAAAAAGCTATTCGATAGAGCCGCACGGTCAGCCGTGGTCTATTCTATCTCTGCGGACGTTTTTCCAAGTCTTCTTTCGCGTATTTGGCTTTTGTTAAGTGAGGGGTGTAAGAGAAAGTGAGAAATGAAAATATGTAAATACACCTCCGCTAAAACTCCGTTAAAAACATGCGGAGGCGGAGGCGAAGTTCCGTTACAACACTAATTCACACATTTTGAACAGATGTTTCCTGTTTTCGTTTGAAATGTAAAATTTGTGAAGAATACATGATTTAAAACAATCTGGAATATAGAATATGCAAATATTCTTGCAGTTTATTAAAATTTCAACACACTTAATACAATTCCCAATTTACTTAAAATCATCATCATCTGGTTTATGTTGGCTTGCAACAAAAAAATAGGAAATCAGTTAAGACATTGTCATATTCGACCACAAAAACAGCGAAAATTACTAAAACGGAGAACCATAACCAAATATTTGGCAACTCTGATGGAGAGTTGCCAAATTTAACATAAAATCTGCCTCATATTATTTCACATATATCAACCCACTGTCACATGTGGTTATTGTAAAATAAGAGCCACATTTTAACGCATCTGTAATATAATTCAAATTTTGTAGCAATTGCATACGCGCCGTAACGCGCGGTGTGGAGTTCGACGATATGTAAAATTGTCTTTGCTTTGTTCGCATTTAGTGCTGTAAAATTTAATGTAATGAAAAATAATCTAGTGCGGTAAAATTCAATGTAGAAAACAACACTGAACCGACATATTGACCAACCACGAGCGCCAGAGATGAACCAAGTATATGAATAAAAATTGTATTGACAATTTAATTACAATTCATTTAATTATTTCTGAGAATAATTAAGAATTGAACTCATATTCATTAATTGTTCTATTTTAAATAATAACTTAATTAAGGAAACAATAATAATTGGGTTGAAATTTACTTGCCTTCAATCAAAAGTATCGTACCATGTACCATGGCAAATATGCATTTCCTTTTGCTTTTCTATCACTGTCATTAACGCTAATGACGGCGGCCCGCACTGACTTCGATACATATATATATACATTTCTCGTGTGCCGCTTTCTGGGAGAAATTTATTAAACGTTTGTTTGCATTCAAGGAGAAAGGACACAAACTCTATAAAAGAACTTAATTCTACAATTAAAATAAATATGGATAATATAGAACGTCTATACAAATGTTACGATATATTATCGGAAGCTGGTGAAAAAATCTCAGAGGTAAGTAAAAAAAAAAAACTACCGCTTTTTACATGCGGTAAAACAATCAAACTGTAAAATGAAATATTCTTTATTCCAGCATGAAGAAGAATACAAAGAAATATTGAAAGCAGTAAAAGGATCATCGAAAGAGAAACGTTTGGCTTCCCAGTTCATTGGGAACTTTTTTAAGCACTTCCCGGCTCTAGCAGAGACAGCCATTGATGCTCAGCTGGACTTGTGTGAAGATGAAGACACTCAGGTAAGTAAAATGTATGAAAAATGCATTCAATTTACTATTAAATCCATTTTCTATTTGTTTAATCGTTTGATGTAGATACGTCGTCAAGCTATAAAAGATTTGCCCAAATTGTGTCAGGGGCATGTCGATAATGTAGCTAAAGTTAGCGACACACTTGCACAGTTGCTGGTTCTTGATGATCCATTTGAGCTTCAACAGGTTAACAATTCCTTACAAACCGTCATTAAGGTATGTTAAAATTCTCTTTGTCTATGTCGTTTGACTAACAATTTATATATTATGTTCTATAAAGGTAAATCCAAGAGCAGCAACGTCCGGAATTTTCCAGCAGATTAGTACTGGTGAGGAGTCTACACGAGAACGTTGCTTCAAGTTTATTTCTACAAAACTGTTCGAAATGGGTCCAACTGTCGTTACGAAAGAAATAGAGGATTACATTATAGAGGAAATAAAAAAAGTGCTCCAAGATGTTACCTCAGATGAATTTCATTTGTGCATGTCTATCCTTGGAGCAACAAAACTAGGCTCCACCATAACTGGTCACAATGAGCTCGTTAAACTGGCTACCGAGCAGGCGGAACTTAATGCTGATGCAGATAGCATCGGAATCGATGATGAGGTTGTGGAGCGTTTCATACAATGTGCTACGGAAGCAATGCCCTACTTTTCGGTAAGTAAACATAAATTGTTTCTTTTTTGAATGTGTACTTATTTATTTTGATATTGATACCATATAGAACTCGATTAAGTCAACGGCATTTGTGGTCTACGTTTGCGATAAATTGCTTCCATTGAATACATGGAACATAATCGCAACGGCAGTGCAGCAAGATCAAGTACAACTGCGTCTACTTAAAGTCTTTGCCGAAATGGTTGGCTACAGTGATGCACTTGAGAATGCAGCTACACGTATCAATAATATTTATAATGTTTTACTGGTAAGTTTAAATAGTAGTTTTCAATTGTGAAATATGAATTTCATTAAATTTGTTTGCATTTATAGGAGTATATGCCACTTCCAAAATTATTGGAAGAAGATGTGACTGCCACGGCCACTGCCCCTTCCTTTGAATTCTCGCATGCGGAATGTTTACTTTATGCCTTGCACACATTGGGCAAGAAGCATCCAAATAGTTTAACTTTTGTTAATGATACTGACAGATTGAAAGATTTTCGCGCACGTTTACAATACTTGGCACGTGGCACACAGGGGTATGTGTTTTTATTACTATTACTCTCCTACAAATTTATCTAATTTCAAAATATTCAATTCATTAGATATATTAAAAAGTTAGAAGAAGCTCTTAAGGGGAAAACAGCTGAAGAACTTAAATCGGAGGAGAACAAACTAAAAACAACGGCATTGAAGACAACATCAAACATAAACGTCCTCATACGTGATCTATTTCATGCGCCGCCAATTTTCAAACATGATATACAATTATCATGGGTTTTACAGAAAAATGTAAGTTATTTCTTCTATTTATTTATGTTTATAAAAGTAAGTTAATTTTTTTAAAGTAAGACTAAGTTAAAATTAGTTTACACAGTCTTCTCTTGTTTAATTTAATATCACCAATGTCAGGACTATATTGCGGATGTATTGAAACATGCCCTCCAAGTTCCAATAGCTTCTTACAGGCCACGAAAATCGTGCGTGGCATGGGTTGCGTTAATGGAACATACATAACTTCCTATTGACCAATGGGAGCAGTTCATAGTTGTATGATTCCCTCCCAATCCTATCAAACACTCAAGAAAAAGTTCCTGGTCTTTGCCACAGTTTTGGGACTCTCCGTCTTTCATCACCAGTCACCACCTTGTTCAAAAACGAATACTTTTCAGCAATAATTCGCAGATTAAAATAAGGTCAATTTGGTTTTTGTTGGACAAGTCATTTGTCAATGACAGAGATTTACTAAATGCTGATATATTGCTTTTCCCACAAAGCTTCAAATTCCCTCTAGCAAGAAACCAGCAAGTCATTACGAAATACCTTATATTGTTATATTTAAAGTGAAGATATTATAAGTAACAGCAACAGAAGTTTACACAATTTTTCCATATCAGAGACATCAAATGAGGAATTGAATTTTATGGAATATGAGATTTATTTCGTTTTTATATAAAAATATTTTGATAATCAGAGCAGGATAATGCTGAATTGAGGGCTTGGTTTGCTTTGATCATTTCCATTTCGGTTTACATTTTCAGCTAAATGAAGTGAGTTTAAAGAAAACATGTTATGTTTATAGAAAAAAACTATCAAAGTTGTTAAAAAATTGAATCTGTTATTACTGACAATGAGTTAAAATTAGGCAACCTATAATATTTGCGTATATATGTTTTGCGTATATATGTTTGATTCAATTAATGTAGATAAAAGTATGATTATTCAATATTAGATCTTAGATTTTATTTTTCTTTAAGGAAATGTTGCATGTAAATGTTGTGAAGAAGTGTTAATTTTTGTGACATGTTCTGAACAATGCTTTAAAATTTTACTAATCAATTATCGTACTTCAACAGAATAAACTTGCTGGGAAACGTCGTGTTCCAATAACTTTCTCTGAAAAAACCGAAAATGGCAAACATGAAGAAATAAAAAAAACGAAACCATCATCAGAACAAAAGATTTATGCACCGCCTTCGGGCAAGTATTCGGCAAAGGTACAAAACTATGGTGGCAACAACAATCGCACGCGTTCACGCAATGGAGGAGGTGGTGGTGGTGGTGGCGGATTTAGAAATCGTCGTGCTTTTAAGAAATACTAAATAAATGAGTGCGTTTTTAAATGCAAATATGCTCCTCACAACAAAGCGGAACTAAAAAGCAAGAAAACGAAAAAAAATCTATTCACCTAGTCCTCATTATTTCATAGCCTTTTGAAGCGAATTTTAACAGATGAGATTATATTAACATGATCATCTAACTACGAGTATATAAAACAACATCAGTACAATCATTAAGGAAAGGCAAACTTTCGAATAGATGTTTTTCCTGCCTCTTCAATTATCATCTATTATCATCAAGGATAAGTAACACACAAGCACACACACACACCATTAAATCCACCACCAATAAAGAACTTGAGAAAAATGAACAACAGTACACGAAATACAGGATGAGTTTGAACCTGAACATTGATATTATTTGTGTGCTTCCATTGGGGAAGGTAAGTAGTGAATTTATTAATCACTAATTGCATTTTTTTTTTTAATATTGCAGCGAAGTTCAATGAAAAGCGCGAACAAATTGCACTTGCAAGTCACAAAATATTTAAAATTTATAATTCATTATTCATACTATAAAATTTGCTTTTAATGAAAACTTTTTAATGGAGAAAAGCAGAACCTGAAAACTTAATTATTTTATTTTATTTTTTTTTTTTTTTGTATGTAGAAACGTAACGCTTTTAACAATTTGCAATTGTATACAATATTTTTTATTTTCTTATTATTATAAAGTTTTATTTCTTTATTTTATATTTATTTACCTTGATACAATTTTCTAATCTTATGAATTAGGAATTGCAAATTATTGCAAGCGTTTTGTTACAAGATAAATTATAGGATATAAAAAATAATATCAAAAGACACTGAAATCATGAACGCATTATAATAAAATATGAAAATAATATTTATATAATTAGAAAACAAGAATGATCACATTTTATTTAATCTCCGCTTGAATACAAAAATCAAATAAATATTTCACTAAAATATATAAACAATCCAAAAAAAAAACAAAAAAAAAAGATCTAAACATGAAACAACAATAACCTCGGTTTACCCGAAGATTGGATATCTTTCACACAAATATTAATAATAAAAACAACAAAAGCATTATTTTTTTTTCCTATAACGAATCATTAGTGTAAAACAAACAACAAGTTTCAATGTAAAGTTTAAGCTCAATATCTTTGTAAGTGAACAATAGTTTGGATAACAACAATGGATGACAAGTGAAATGAACGATCATGGCATTATAGTATTATATGCTCTCATTCTCTACTATGTGTGAAAGATATAACAACATAAACTTATATAAGAATTAATTTTTATGCGCAATTTTTTACAATTTTGCCATAAAGTGTGTTTTTCGTTGTTTAATAAACGCAACAAATTTTTTTCTCGATCTGTAAATCAAAAATAATTCTTTGTAGAGTAAAAAATATAAAAAAAGGTTTGGAATTCAATAAAATGAAAACTTCGTAAACCAAATAATACAATTGTTTTTTATTTACATTAATAAGTTGTGATTCACCAGATGAATATGGATACAATCAACCATTTGCGGTATCAGCAGCTTATCTTCCTGATTGAATTGGACTTATAAGACCCTTCGAAACATGCAATAGCCATTTAAGATTGTAAATATCACCTCTAAATAATGTTAATTAAAGGTGAAATCTACAGAATCAGTGTGATTAAGGATTGACCGTACGTGTTTTTTTAGAATGGAAGTACTTTATTACTTGTAGTTAACAAATTTATGTTAATAATAGTTTGAATTGAGAAAGTAAATTACTTGTCTAAAGGCACATGAAGTATTTTTGAGTGATCATTTCCTTGATTGTGCTTTCAACAAAAATATCCACTTCCATTGCCACCTTTTTAGTTTAGAATTTTAAATTTTTCAAATACAAAACAATTTCTGGTATTTCATTTTTATGTACCAGTCTTCTTACCCTTGTTTAGCTTTTTTAGATGAAGTTTTTTAGACAAGTGATATGTAGGTAGTAGCAGCTAACGTAACCTAACGCGGAAAACATTTTAATTATATAATTATAAAGACGATCAGCACATCATGTTGGCGTTACTAAGCTGCCGAATAAACAGGCTTCACTGTCTGCTCAGCGTGAGAAGTTCACACTATCACGGGAATAAGCGTACAGTCTACATGAAATCATTGCCCGTACAAGTCTTGCAGAACAAGACATTGCGCATATTAAAAGGATGCCATTTGTATGTCAGGAACTCAACCCTGTATAGAGACATAAAGCTAGTGAAGAGGTACACGTGAAAATTAAATGGACATCATAATACCTCAAGTGTATAATGAGCATGAAACTGTAGTATTTTGGAAGAAGCTGCCAAAAAAAAGCACTTGCATTGCAAACTCTACATAGATTTCAACATTCGAAAAAAGTATTATTTCTGTTTTGCTCCAATGCAAATAGAGAATGTAAAGTTAAATTGCTTAAGATGAGAAAAGCCAAAAACCGAAGGTCGTTTAAAATTGCACATCTACCGTTAGCATGGCTAACTCCATAAATGCTAACTGAACTACGTTATAAAAATTGTTTTCAGAAATCATTTTTGTAAAGATAGAATTTAAAAAAAAAAAAAATAAATTCCAAACAGAGCTGTTTCTACTCCTTCTAACGTGAAGGTTTTTTGTATCTCTGATGCGGTATTAAACCCCAAATAACACAACTGAAATAGTTAACCTTGCGCAATTATAAGATTATATTTGTACATAGCGGAATATCCTGTAAGCAATCTTGTCAAGGGACGCTTACGCTTGTATCTAGTAACAAAAAATCATACTTTGAATACAGACAAAGTAAAACATCTGTTAAAAATCCATCTGAAAAGCATTGGTCAGCTCCAGTAAACATTAACAGCAATCTTCATAGTTAAAAAATACGAAAAGGACATCAAGAGAATGCGGAAGAAAAAGCTCATATCAGATGAATCTGTCGAAGATATTATATCTAGTGATTATAGACAGACGTGTGGCAGAACTTCAAAAGAGACGAGAAGCTTACAATAGTTTTTACGACAAATGTTCGTTTTTAAGCTCTTTGATTAACTGAGGAAGTCCAAAATAAAGCGAGTATGTGAGTATGAACGATTAACTGTATGAAAAATTGTCAAATTGTCAAAGAACAAAGTCGTAGAGAATTTTATGCACTATAAATTTTAACTAAACATAAGTTACCATTTAAAGCATATATACAAAAACAACAGATTTAAAAAAAATAAAAAATAGTGTTAATACGATTTTAGTTTATTATGGGCTTTCATTTCGCAGATATAATAATACATAATCAAGCTCATTGCTATCTTTAGCATAAACTTTGACGATGTTATTCGCAATTTGATAAGACAAAAATATGAACAAATGTAATTGGATATATAACAGTGTTTAGCACTTACCAACTTTTAATAAATAATTCTATTCATGGAATTATTGTTTTTATATGTTAAATCCTACATACTAAGTACTTACGTTTGTAATGATAAAAGACCATTCATCTACAAATTGTTTAGAATATTCACAATTAACTACACAATTGTTTTATGAATTGGATGGCACAGAGACCACGAATCTAACCCTCATGCATTCTGCTCCCTATTTACATTTTTTGCAATTAAGGGCACCTTATTATTTTGCAAAGTATATAGATACCACAGTGGTGCCTATGTGGTGCTAGCTTAAGTGATCTCGATACTTAATCCGCCTCTGTAACTACATACTGTGTTGGACAAAACTGAAGCACGCATCTTACCATGTCAAAACTTTGCACAATAGAATTCTCAAACGGGCCGTAAAAGATTTTCATGAATTTAATTAGTTTTAACATTTGTTATTCTAAATATAAACAAATTTATCATCATACTTAATTTGAACCAAAAATTTTAAACCAAATATAACAATATCCTTAAAAACGTCGCAACAAAACTAAAGCCCGAAGGCAAACATAAGAAAAATACTAAGTACTTTTTTTTAGGGTTCCGGACCCAAAAGGTACCAAAGGGTCCGTCCGTCCTCAGGTCATATCTCATGAACCGTAATAGCTAGAGAGTTGATTTTTTTGTTTTCACAGAATGTGTAGTTCTATCCGGGCATCAGCAACAAATACTAAAAGTATATAATTTTCATAAACTTAAAGGGGTCCCCATACAAGAAACATTTAGGTTGGTATAGCAGCTACACGACCACTATCTTGAAATTTGGATGGTTGTTGGCTATATATTAGAAACTTATATTGCCGAAATTTCATTTTGATGGGACTACTAGGAAGCGTACCTCCCATACAAACCCACCATTAAAATTAAGGTTCTTATTAGAAAACTTTTGTGTTTTTTGTTCTATCGAACTGAAATTTAGACACTATAAGTTTCTGATGTACGCGTGTTATGTCCAAATTCCATAACCTCGCTTCGAACAACTATGCTGATGCGGACGATATCAGCATAATTGTTCAGAAGTGTAGGAAACATGACGCCACCGAATTAAGATTGTTTCTTCGCATAAACAACGAAAGCGAAGCCTACGCTGACGTTGTTTATGCTTAGTAAACAATAGGAAAAGTATAAAAGAAAAGGCATTTGCATATGCCAAATACAGTTTGTGAAAAGTCATAAGACTTCACTTAAAACAGTTAAATAAAAGTTGTAAACTAAAGTTGTACACTATAATAAAAACTAAAGTTAGAATAAAACAATAAACTAAAGTTAGGTTGAATTAATACATAATTGGCGCAGTCGGTAGGATGAACATTGCAAGAAAAAACTAAAGTTACGTGAAAAAAAAAAAAAAAACTGAAGTTGTGAAACAGCCAATATTCAAAAGAATATTGGGGTGATTTTTTTTAACCAAGACTCCTCAAAGAATCAAATAAATGTTTAACGTTATCAATTTCATTGTCGGTATTTTTCAACAATTTACAAAAATTTAAAAAAATACTAATTAAATAATAAAAACAATTAAAATTTAAAAAAACAAACAACTCTTACAACTAAATACATTTAAATAAATAAACAAAATAATAAACGCAAATATATCGAAACAAAAATAAAAAAAATAATAAATAAAAATAATAAGAAAAACATACTAAATATTGTCATGAAGAAGGAAAACAACCTACATAATAAGATGATAAATGAAATGAAAAACTACAACATTAACAAAGCTTAATTACTATGTTTGTATTATTATAAATATTGTATGTGTATTCATGAAAAACAATTAAAGACAATATGCATGCAAAGGATTCAACATCATTATCTTCATCATATTAATATATATTATTGTAATTTTAACAATAACAACAACAAAACAAATAACCACAAAATGAACATGAAAAAGATAAAAAGAAGGATTGTTGGAAACGATTGAAGGACATTGAGAGAAAAAAAAATTCAACAGCAAATGTGATGTGAAAGCGGCTAAAGACATTTAAAATATTTCCTAAAGAAACACAAACATCCTAAAAAATTAAGATTTAAATGATTTGAAAAAAATTGTGAACGAAAAAATATCTTAAAGATGTTTTTCGATAAAAAAAAAAAAAAAAAAAAAAAACCAGCAACATTTATATAATTAATTATTAATAACAAAGAATAAAAATAAAACATAATGATAATTAATTTAATAAAGATAAATCACTAACACTTATTAAATATATATTCATAAATTGTAATTGTATTGTATAAAAACAGATTTTTCCAAAAACCAAATTCAATACTAAAGTAAAAAATATTGTAATTTTCCGTTTAAATGCTTTTCTTAGGCTCAAGAACAACAAAATATTTAAAAATTATAAAATATTTGAATAAGAAAAATGAAAGAATTAGAAACTAAATTACAATATTTCCCAAAATTAGCACGAAAATTTAAGAAATGGAATATTGTCAACTTGTCTTAAATAAAAAGCATAGTTTTAACTTAAAAAATTATTAAATATAAAAACAAACATAAAATTAGTTTTAAGCATCAAGCAATTTATGTTTGTATATGCAACTACAAGGAAATCGAAACCATAAGACGACAGGAAGCTGCAATAATTCAATTGCAACAGCAGCTTCAACAACAACAAGAGATGCAGCAGCAACAGCTTCAGCAGTACCAAACAGACAAATGCGACTTTCTGAAGAAAGAAACGCACTTTATAGGCCATATCTATTCGGAAGGGAATTCGATCTCGAGAGTGATCAACAACCACTTAAGTGGCTCATGACAAAATACTCCGCGGGAAAGACATAAGCCCAAGACTACAAAGGTGGCCTATTAGTCTAGGAGAATATAATTTCTCATTGGACTATATAAAATAGAAAAAATATACATATGTTAAAAATAAAGTGGAATCCGGGAGAATTCCATGACAAGAGGGGGAGGTGTTATGTCCAAATTCCATAACCTCGCTTCGAACAACTATGCTGATGCGGACGATATCAGCATAATTGTTCAGAAGTGTAGGAAACATGACGCCACCGAATTAAGATTGTTTCTTCGCATAAACAACGAAAGCGAAGCCTACGCTGACGTTGTTTATGCTTAGTAAACAATAGGAAAAGTATAAAAGAAAAGGCATTTGCATATGCCAATACAGTTTGTGAAAAGTCATAAGACTTCACTTAAAACAGTTAAATAAAAGTTGTAAACTAAAGTTGTACACTATAATAAAAACTAAAGTTAGAATAAAACAATAAACTAAAGTTAGGTTGAATTAATACATAATTCGCGCGGTACATTTGTTGGAATCAGCCAAATCGGCCAACTAGGAGGGATACCTGATACCTCCCATACAAATCAACCATTAAAATTCAGGTTCTTATTCGAAGAACTTTTTTGTTTTTTGGACTATTGATCTGAAATTTAGTTTTTGATATAGGCGCGGTACATTTGTTGGAATCAGTCAAATCGGACCACTAGAGGGAGGATCTCCCATACAAACTCTGATCTGGTACGGAACCCTCCGTGTACGAGTCTGAATCGCAATTGGCTCATTTTTTTTTATTTTATTTTGTTAATTTTTTCATACTAAAACGAAAAATTTGATGGTTTCCAATTCAAGAATTAAAAAATTGGGAAAATGCGATTAATGTTGGACTTTGTAGTTGACTAATCTCATTCATACATCAAATGTTTTTATTTTGATTTTTATGTGTTCACACTTGGCCCATTTTCTTAGTATTCTGCAGCGTAGTCGTTGTTTTTTAGCATTGCTTCACATCTTCGAGGCATGGAGTTAAGTAATTTATTTATTTTATGTATTGTATGAAATATATAATAAATAGACCAACAGTTGAGGAAATAAGTACATTTTTTATTTGAAATTTGAAATCATTGAAAAAGAATATAATCAAATACATACATAAATAACTTTCTCAAATGACAGTTACAAATATAAATATCAATTTAATTTCATGAATTAATTAAATAACTAATATTGATTTATTGTTGTATTGTACATACAATAAGTACTTAAATATTCAATGTTGTTGTTGTTGTTGTTGAATTTATTGTTTATAGGCAAATAAATGATTGAGAGCACACAATATACTAAGTATAAGAAATGTAATAATAATAATAAGTAATAATAACATTTATTTATGTATATAAGTAAATATTTTATTTTTCTTATTCCTTTGTAATTCCTTTGTATTTTATTTATGTATTGTAAATTAAATTATAATTATATTTGTAATTAGGAAAAATGAAATAATATTAAATAGAAAATACAATATTTATATCATAATATAATAACATTTATGTTTATGAATATTTAGCATCTTTATGGATTCGAGAGATATTTATATTATAATATAATATTATTATTATTTTATTTGCTATTCATTTTTGTTATTGCATGGCGCCTTCCTTTTATGGGGGTTTGATTTATTAATCTATATTTTTTTTGTGTTTCTTCATTTAGTGATTGATTGGGGTTTTTTATTTTTATATATTTTGTTTTCGTTTGTTTTGTGAGAAAGAAATTTATTTGTGTTTTATGCAATTAAATATTGTAGTTATTAAAACTATAACGAATGGCTTATTTATGTTTTGTTTTTGTATTTTGTGTTACTTCAATTTTTGTGTAGTTTTTATGTGGTGGTAATTAATTTTATTTTTGTAATAAATTTATTTGCATTGTTTTTTTTTTTTAATTTATTAAACATTTGAGTTGTGTGCAATGTAACTTGATATTTTTTCATTTTTTCTGAAAATTTTTTTTATTTGTTTTGTGAATTTAGACAACATTTAATAATAATAATGTGGTTCAGATTTGAGTTTTTGTTTTTTTTTTTTTCTTTTATTTCATTTTCAATTACAATTATTTATTATATTTTATAAATATTGTAGATTTTTATATAAATTTATTATTATTTATTTATTACATATATTTAATATATTTTCTAATAATTGTATTTTTTTTATCCATGTAAATATTAAAATTTTAACAAAATATATATGTAAATGTATATAAGTTTGTGTATGTTTATGTAAAATGTATAAATGTATATATGTGTGTGTAGAACATGTATGTATGCCAAGTAGTATATGTATATCATATATATATATATATATATAAAGTTTTTATTTGTGGTGTAAAGTTGTGATTTAAAAAAAATATGCGCTTTTCATTTCCTTAGGTAAGTTACATTTCTCAAAAATATTGTTTATAAGTAATTTGTTTGGTTAGCAAATCCTTTAAATTTTGTTTATCCTTATTTATATTTTCTTTTACATATTATAAGTTTTACATTTCGTGTATATAAAATTACAAAAGGAACATAAAAAAAGTTTAAACCCAAATGATATTTGTAAAAATAATTATTATTTTTTTTTTTTTTGCATAGTACATACTCGTATATAAAAATATTTTAAGTATTAAAAATGTGTAAAGCCCACAAGAAATATCATAATGACTAAGTATGTTGGGAAAAATAACCAATGATACATTCTTTCAATTTTGTGTATATCTATCCATCCACCCATCGTATACAAAATAATATGACAGACAGTATAGTTGGGAAAGGCTATCAAAAGTTGTCGTTTGAGAAGCCATTTTGTCCATTTCATCATTCACCAGAACTTATTCGAATTGTTAAATCAACATTTAACATCGAATAAAATAGTATACGATATTTGATATTAAAAAGATTAAAGTGAAACTTTGAGCAAAATCTTCATTCCTTTAATACTATTGTATATTTCAGTCAGATTATGTTTGCAAAATTTAGCAAATCTACAGAGATTCGAAACACTTTTTAATATCAGAATATTGAATATGCTCGTATTTCTAAAACTAACAACTCAAAATTAGTTCTTTCTCTAAATGCCATGTATATGAAGAATAGATACTAAGTCAATCTATGGGCTAAAACTTTTTTTTGGCTTCCAAAAATCATTGGTATACTATGTGTATTTTTTTTTCATTAAATTTTTTTTTTTTTAATAAATTTCTTGGGGCCTCTTGTGTATACATATATGTATGTATATTGTGTTTATGTATTGTATTGATTCTATATCCAAGTTTTCTCTCTTACATATACAATATTGTATTCTATTCAGTTTCAGATACTCATAGTACATTCCATACATTGTTCCTTAGTTACTTTATAGTTTCATTAATAAACTGGTTGCTTTAAGGTACTTTCATGTTGCACTGCAATCTTATTCATGGGCGTTTATGGCAATTCATTTGTTATTATTTATAATAATTTATATTCATATTAAACTTGTGGTGCTTTTTTATGATTTCTATACACATTTAGATTAATATTAAGGAATTTCTAAGAGTTTAATTTAATTTTTTTTTTTTTTTTTTTTTTAATTTTATTGTAAAATTTGCTATTTAAATACAACAAAAATATAATAATTTATCTATTTAATAGATGTAGATGATACCAATTCAAAGATTTATTATTACTATTATTGCGAAAAATTATATGTCTAATATGTCTGTGTGTAGGGTATACACACATGTACATATGTATTGTATGTGTTATACTATGTAGCAATTTTGTCATGAGAAATTCACATTTATTGTATGTTTGGTGGTTTATTAAAATGTATGATATGTTTTAAATGTAATTTTATATATGTTTTTTTTTTTTTTAAATAAGTATTAGGTAGCCGTAGGAGGGTTGAGAACATTGCCAATATAGATTAATAATTATTATTGATGATTATACTTAATCATTGCCAAACAGTGAATTTAGAAGTCTTGAAGATTACTTAAACATATAGGCATATACATTTGTATATAAACTTTGTATATTTTTATAGAAAAATACATGCAACAATGGAAATTATTTTTATTTTAACCATAAAAAGACTTAATTTTTATATTTTTTGTATATATGCATATAAAGAATACTTTAGTTATTCTACCTAAGTTAAATTTTATAGAATTTGACAGATTTTCAAAACATACAAGTACAAGTATATTAAGTTAAGTTAAGTTATATAAGTACAGACATATTATACCTTTTAAAAAATATTTTAAAATTGGTCAAAATATTTTTAAGGGAAACATAAATGAGAACTTGAATAATTGATAGGTTAGCCATACTTTTATTATGTCAAGAAGTATAAAAACAGATGTCAAGATTTTTTGGATTAAATGTAAAAACATAAACCCCAAAAAATGTTCCTTATACATGAAGTTCAGAAAATCACTTGAGGTTAGAAACTATTGTAGAACAACTTATGGGATGAACAAACCGGACTGGACTCAAGTAAATGCTATTGATTGGAAAATAGATCCTTTATAAGTACGAGTATAATGTATAAAAGGTATAAAATCTTCAATGATACCGAAGTTATATTAACATAAATTTTATATGAAATACACATTTTTAAAAATAATTAATGCCAATTTATCACAAATTTATAAAAGTTTTTCAATTAAAGCCAAGTTTTAGCAGTAGTATTACAAAACATAAATAAGTAGGAAATTAAAAACATGATGATATATCATAATTATGTACAATATACTGGATTTATAATTATTGAAATTAGGTTTTAAACACTTTCAAAATTCAATTTTCTAAATAATAAAATCTTATAGAAAGATTACAAAAATTAATGTATTTTTTTTTTTTTTTTTTGTAGAAAGGACACTAGTATTTTAATACAATGATATCTTAAAAACTATAGATTGGTTTGCTCTATATCTAGTATATAATTCTAGAACTAATTGTGTGTGCAATTTTGTGTCAGACACAAATCACAAAGGTACTTAAACTCTCAATGAGACTTTCAACGTGGAAAATTCTCATAAACCTATAACTATGTACATACGTGTATGTATTATTTAATCATTAATAATCTATATATTATTTATATATATAAAGTATGTATATCCATATAAATATATTTATTTATATATACGAAAAATACTTTTGGGAACATCTTAACGAAAACATATGCAAATTTACCTACTACTATGTATTTCGAATTGATATTTGCCTCTATCCATTTAAATTTAAATATGTATATTTTTCAATTGATTTCACTGGCAAGCATAAATTTAAATTCAAACAATAAATCAAATGAGTCCCTTTCATTTTATAATAATGTACAAATTTTGGTAAATCATATAAAATATTGGAAAAACTAATGAAACAACCTAAACATTTGATTTATTAAAGTAAAAGAAACTTTTAAAACAATTGACTAGAAATTAACAATAAGAGGCAAGAAATCTTGAATAAATGGGTTTTGGTTGAATAAGGGAATATGGAGTGTTTCGAAACCACAAGGCTGTGGGGTGTTAAAAGACACAGTCACAGGCAGCCGCCCTACTGGCTGTCTGTATAATTTTCTGTGTTTGGGCCACATTGCTTTGACAGTTAAAATTAGCCAATTTTTCAATTAACGTCAACAAGTTCTCAATGCGTAGACAAGTCACGGAAGGATTGATTTCATTTGAAAGGAAATGAAAACTTAAATACCGAACACAACAACAATAAATGAATGAGACTTAGATATATACGTACTACAATATATCTATCTACAATATCTATATGATATACATCGAAAACTGAGAAGGAGAAGAAAAAGTACAACACATTAATTTGTAATAAATTTTTTATATATAAAAAATTCTATTAGGTGATCCAATCGATTTAACACGTAATTATGTGTATATAGCATATATAGTGTGTGTATATGAGTTTCTATAAAGGTATCCTTTTTACTATAGAGCCATGCGTGTCTATGTACCTTCATGGGGTGCATTAGTGAGACTCTTTAAAGCCCAACTTGCTTAACTTTATGAGATGTTTTTTATTTTTGTGTTTCTAAGTTTTCTTGTTATTGTATTTCTTATGCACTGAATTATAAAAGTGTACTTTGTATTAATTGCCTAACAATTCCGGAATATTCAAGAGGAAGTGCTTAGGAACCATGCCTAACTTTCATTTTTCAGAGACCATTAGATCTTTGTTATATGTTTGTATTATGTTATAAATATGTATTGTACAATATATATTAACTTATAAGTTAACTTATTACCCTAAAGGAAGAAAACATCTAGATGTGTTAATGATAAATTTAAAATGGTAAACTTGTAACAAACATGTTCTCGATGAGAGCTGGTGCCGGTACTAGATCCTCTAGTTTTAGATAGAATATACGTTGTAGGCCCTGTACACTCAAGGAACGTAATTCGGGTAATTTGCCAAGTAAACGACTGAAGTAGTGATGTTTCTTTTGTGCCTCAGCATTGTAAGTAACATGATCGCGTAAGCTGCCAATGATTTTCATTTGAAGTTGTTCGACTTTTTTGGGTTCACGTAGACCATGACGTTCTATAAAAAAAAATTTGTAATTGTGATTTTTATCACTCTAACAACAACAAAAAATACACTTACCAGTGATCAAAGTCAAAGCGCATAGACAGGCAAAAGCTGAGATGTCGATCTGAAGATTGTGCAAACTCCGACTAAACTCCATGATGCCATTAAGCCATTCGCCAAACGAACGCAAACATTGATTACGATGCAGCACTGTACCATTGCAGAAGGTCAGTTTGGTGTCATCGATGCGCGAGCGATACGACAGCCGGAGCACGAAAAGCTCCAGTGAGGCTGATTGGAAGAGTAGCTCTTGATCTTCGGCGCAAAGATCGATGTAGCCAGGTATTTTTTCGGCAAATTGTTTAATCACATCCACAGATGTCGTGAGCAGATTATAGAATTGCTGGATCTTGTCGGCTTCGCTAAGCAATAGCGTTGGCGAATCTTCCATTGTGGTGGGCTCTTCGTATTGCGAATAATCGAGACATGATGGATCGGGAGTAGTGTCAACATGACCACGCACAAGGGCTGTGATCAGTGAGACGGGGGGCGATGGTGGTGATTCCTGTGGCGATTTGGGTTTGGAAGGCAAACGACCGCGACGACCCTTAAGTGAATCTGTGCGTACGACTTCCTTAACCATGCCAACGACCAAACATTTTTGAAAACGACAGAACTGGCAACGGTTTCGTCGACGTTTGTCAACAGGACAATTTTTATCGGCGAGACACACATACTTGGAGCCCTTCTGGACGGTGCGCTTAAAGAAACCCTTGCAGCCCTCACAGGTGCGTACGCCATAGTGCTGGCATGCGGCGGTGTCACCGCATACGGCACACAATTGAGAAGCTGGTTGCACAATGCGGCTGTTCAAGAGATCGTTGACACCATTGAGAGTTGGTGCTGTAGCTGATGTTGGAGTAATTGGTGTCTGGCGTATACTAGGCGAACTAGAAGCAGAGCTGGGAGCACTGGATAATGGATGATGCTTGATGTGTGTGAGGGCAGCAGCTGTGGGTGTGGCGTTCACGCCAATTGACAATTTAGGTAATTTGGGACTTTGTGCTGACATAGCTGGTGACCCGGAACGTTGAATGGGCAGCGAAGCTCGCCGCAAAGGTGTCACAACATTAGAGACATTAGCAATAGCCGTGGCATGCTCGAGCTCAGCGAGGGTGGGAAAAGTAGGTAGCGAGTAACGTTCGGCGTTGCCATGTTGTACACCGCCATAATTCTGATAAAAGAGAAGAATAAAAGATATGGCGAGAAGCTTTAGCATAAATATATAAAAAAAAATTATTTGTAATTGATGCTTACATTTTGCTGATACTGTTGTTGATAGAAAGTCTCATTAGCAGCCCCAAAATTTGTCAATTGCTCACGGCTTGCATTGTTGGAAGCTGCTCCGTTAAACTCATAAACTGAAGAGGCAGATGAACCTGCTGGTGATGCCGTTGACGTAGTGAAGTGGCCATGATAATTGTAAGCTGAGTTGCTATTGCTATTAGCAGCGATGGTATGCTGCTGCTGCAGCTGAAGTGGTTGTGGCTGCTGTTGCAATTGTTGATGCATGTGCAACGAATTGTGCTGATTAAGGCCAGCAACGACATCGGCTACTGCTGTCAGTGGGAAACAATCTTCATCCATCTTAAGCGTAAGAGTTTGATCTGCGGGAGTGGCTGCTGGGGTGTTGTCTGCTCCGCTGGTTGGCGTTCCAGTAGATGCCACGCTCGCCTGCTGTTGTTGTGGGTTATACTTAAGGGAATATGTCTCTTGGAAACTGGGCAAAGAGCTGCCACAAGAGAGTGGTCCCCCAATGGGTGAGATCAACAAATCTGATGCACCGTGCCGTGTATGATTCAATTGGGCCTGACGTTCCTGGTTATGTGCATGAAGTGCAATGGCTGGATCACTGCTTGAACGCAAGCTAAGCAAACCCAATTCTTGGGGCGTTGAACGATCAAAACAGAGCGAATGCTCTTGCTCGGAATTCGGAGTCGTACTGGTCACTGTATGCTGTTCAGGTATGGAAGAGAGGCGTTTGTCGCGTAAACAAGTCAGTTTAGTGAGATTCTCTAAAGAGCTGGTTATATCGTCACTACTGCCTATAAGGGTCTCGCAGGACGAATGGAGATCTTGAAGTGCTGTTGGTGGAGTAGGTACAGCGTAATTCGGCGTACTCTGCTCTAGATTTGGTGAGAGCAAGGAATTATTTGAATCTGTATGAAAGAAGAGATCGGATATTTGATTGAAACTGTGATCAATGAGCTCTGTGTGCGAGACAGCGGTATCAGTTAATCCACCAATTAAATGATCTTCATGGGACAACAATTGCCGATCATCGTGTTGGAGTTGATGCTGTTGTTGTTGTTGTTGTTGTTGTTGTTGTTGGGGATGATGTTGATGCAATGGATGTTGTTGTTGGACTGGTTGTTGTTCTTGCTGCTGCTGCTGCTGTTGTTGTTGATGATAATTTTGGTGTTGCTGCTGCTGTTGCTGTTGATGATTGTGATGATGTTGTTGCGAGTTATTCGCTTGTTGCGTTGCGAAATTATCAAACGGAGAAAGCGAACTAAAAGAGTTCTGCAATGAACAAAATCACAAAATAAACTAAATAAGTTGAAAGCATATTTTGGGTGTCCAAGTCCTAGCAGCAGTTAGTAGTCAGTGTGCTCATCAAATCATTTGGGTGGAGTCAAAAAACATATCACAAAGAAAAGTCATGCGCGCTATCTAACTCAACTAAAGCAACCGATTGGTGGCTCTAACAAATTTCAACCCTTAGATATTTTTATACCATACACCAAAATATCGCACGCTACATACGCTATTGTACTTATGCCGTCATAGTACATAATTTCTTAATTTGTTATGGTCTCATCATCACAACACTTATCATTGTTTTGTTTATAATATGAGATTGATTAGATAGATGATCCTATGTAAATGTAATCAATTGCTTATTGTTTATTAAAAAATCGCTTAAAAAAACTATTTGCATATATTTACGAGTATATGGTTATTTTTCCGTTTAGCAAAATGAAATATTACTGGGCATCATCTGACACCAACATTCGTAATTAATTTGGTCTTGTAATGTGCTTTACCAATATGCAATCATACTTACTACTCCTTATTGTGTAGGAATACAAACATACTTTAAATTAATGGTGATTTGTATAACTAAAGTGTGAGGCCTTCATTTGTTTGAAACGCCCCGAACAGTGAAGCAAACATTTGAAAAGCATATTTTGTCATCGGCCAATAAGACTTTGCTGTGCACCTTACTACATGAATACACAATACAATATTTTGAAAGTACCAATATACAATATAAGTGTGTTGAAATTACTTTTTTTGAATGGATCACAGACAATATCAGACACTTGAACAGCTTTTATGAAAAATAAATGAAGGTACTATTAATAAGAATTTTTTCTTCTTCCACTCTTCATGTTTCGATCTTAATCAAATATTTGTTAGAAGTGACTTTAATAAATTGTGCAGATTATATTTTATGTATAAAAGAAATATTGTATTTGCGATGGATTCATTCATTTAATTTCATTTTTCTATTTCAAAAATTGGTAAACCTTCTAAAATTTATATATTTAACTCTAACAATATTTTTAAAAATCTATTTAAAAAGTCATCATTTTAAGCTAATTTGAAATAGATATATTTTTATGAGTTGCAACTCGATTGTTCGGATTGCTTGATACCGGGCTTCATTTCTCATTTAATTTTTTACATAAAATAAATGAATTCCTAGATAATAGAGGACAATCACTGTTAATTGAAGAATCAGTTCCCACCACTTAGCAATCCGAATAACGGATGTACTTACTTAAAGGAGGTCCAGATAATCAAGGGAGGGTCATTTGTATTTTGTTGAAAATTAAATTAAGAAACCTATGTATGGTGTTAAACTTTTAAATTATGTGTAGTGTATAGGAAAATGACTTTTCTTGTCTTTAACTTGTTTAAAGTTTTATGTTGTGTTGTTGTTAATGGTATTGTTCTTGTTGTTGTTATATTGTATACTCACATTTGGTTGCAACAGTAACATGCTTGTAGTAACTGGATTATTAAGCCTCGACTGGCTGATTTTTGAAATTCTTTCAGGTTTCGCCTCCTCAGTTTTCTCTCGTTTTAAACGTTGTTGTTGGGATTGTTGTTCTTGTTGTTGTTGTGACGTTGTTGCGTCGCTCGTATTGGCCGATTTTATATCTTGTTGGTTTATATTTTTGTTGTTATTGCTAATGTTGGGCGATGACGTTAGTCCCTGTTGTTGTTGTTGTTGTCTCTTATGTTGTTGCTGTTGTTCTTCCGTTACTAGATTCACGTTTAAAGATTGTACAGCACCTGTTAACATTAAAAAAAAAAAATTCGTTTATCGTAAATTAATATAGAAACATACTTGGATATAAAGCGTTTTGAATGCGTCATGTGGAGTAGGCAAGGGTGTGAATGAAGTACAGTATAAAGCAATTAGTGTCGCTACGATTTAATGGACATGCAAAATGTTAAACTTTCCTTGGGGAATTTTACATAATCAAATAAAAGAAAAATCATAAATAATACGACTACTGACATTTACATAATTTTATGATGTGATGAGTGGTGTATTTAAATTAATTTAGTAAGTTCTGGGATACGGAATTCGTTGCACTTATATTAAATGGCAAAATAAATATTGTAGTTTGGATTATTTAGAAAGCTACAAAAAATATTCGGCGGTTGTGCACCATTTAACGTCAGATGTTCTACAACCTCAACCATGAACGTGCATCCAATTATGGTGTGAGCTCCAAATGAATGAATGATTGCACAAGCATGTAAAAATAGCAACCCAACATCGATTAAGATACTCTTTTCGAAGAATTCCAAAAACAACAATTGGACACATGTTTCACTGTTCATATTTTAAGTCTATTGCTGCAAATGCCATCCCAGAGTCTAGGACTATTTCTTTATTAGAACTAAGATTATAATTACAAATTATAACCTAGTATTTAATATGAGCAATAGCGACAGAGGCCTTCAGCTCAGGGGAATGTAAAGATGGAAAGGAGGAAATTAGAAAAGTTCAGGACCAGACTTGCCTTGAGCGGAAATCGAACTCGCGAGACTTGGGATGTCAGAGTCTAGGCCTAAATCTAATCGAATCTCTTTCAATAAATTTGGTACTATTCAACAATATACCTTTGTTACTTATAATAGTTTGAAAGATCATAAACTAGTCATAAAAATGGAGTGGGGCAGAATTGAAACAAAAATTTGATTTTTTCCATTTCTTCCAAGCAAGTAATTGATACTAGGGTCTAAAGGTGACCATTTTTGTGGAAGTCCAGCGTTAGAACTCCGTGAAAATGGTGGTTAACGGAGGCGGAGATGGGTTAAAGATTAATCAGACGAATTTATTAGCAAAGAGAGAGAATTGTTTAGTCCAGGTGAGTGTAACCTGCTTGGTTTCCTGAGCCACGAGTAAATGGGTGAGGGAAAAAAGAAATAAACAAATTTCAAACAAGTTGACGAGCAAAAAAATAAATAAAAAAGGTCCTCGGTTGTGCCACACTGATACCTGGCTTGGAACGCATGCAACGCACTCGCCGCAGGTTGGACAGCCCTGGTCTAGTCTATCTTTGCTGACGTTTTTCTTAGTCTTCTTTCGCGTACTTTGGTTTTGTTGAGTGAAAAATATGATGTCGCACGCAATAACATGATATAAATACACATTGATACATTGACCAAACGAAAAGATTATGCTGCAATAATAATTCTTTACCTTTAAAAAAAAAAACAAGAAAATATATTATAAATATCAAAAATAAGGGGCAGCAGGAAGTACTAATTAAATACCATGAATGTATTTCAACTTAATAAAAACGATGTTGCGAACTATTAACTGAAGGTATGGACAAATTGGGTTCTACTGAAAGTGAAGAACCTCTTTTTGATTTTTTTCTATTTATGATCACAGAAAATCAATAAATTTTGTTGGCCGTGCGACGCCACATCGGGTCGGGTACTCTAGTATTGTAATAAAAATATTATAAAAAACAGATTAATTAATTTCATTTAATTTTATATTTATGTTTATTTGTTTTAGATCCGCTTTGAAGAATGTTTAATAAAAAATAATTATTAAAGAAAGAAAAAAATCTATAAAAAATAAAATTTAGGTGAGCAACTTGTTGGATTTGCTGTGTAGAATAAATGGATAGAAACTTGTTTCTTTCGAACGAGGGTCACTTCTGTGAGTAAATACATACTCGTACATACATATGTAAGTAATATGATGAGTAGATTTCGCAATAAAATTTGCTCAAATGTGATGAGCCTTTGAATTGTGCAGTTTTCGGGTTGCACGAGTTGAGAAGCCTAAATGAAAACCCCGTACTAAACGATATCATGTCTTGGGTAGTTAAAGCCAAACCCCAATTACGCTTTATTGTCACAGCAGTGACAACAACAACAACAACATCACCAATAATAACACTGATGACATATTGAACCATAACCCATTCCATTCCATTTCAGTATCGCGTTCGACACGCAAACTCAGTGACAACGACACCGTCAACAACGACGATGCCATATCGAATGTCTTAATTAGAAATGTGCGCATGTGCAACTGTAGACACCTCATTGTGTCGCTGAAGATGACGTTGAACAGCAGCGACAATGGGCATAGCAAACTAAAAGATGGATCATGCAGATACAACAAACAGGTGGGAGCAGTCGCAGCATCAGCATGCAGCAGCATGAACTGTTGACTTGTCCTGTTGTTTATAGCCAAAGTTGCATCTCTTATTGCCATCATCATCGTCATCATCATCATCATCATGATCATGATCATGATCATCTTGGTCGTTTTTGTCTCTTACTGTTTGTTGTCGGTGGATGCCGCATTCAAAACGAGGATCATCTCTATGCTCACTAATGCCCCGTTAAATCGAAATAAATTGTTTTTGACTTTCCCGCTGTGTTTGCATTTAGGATTTAAGTTTTTCATCATTTTAGGTAATTTTTTCGGTAGGAGTAAATCCACTTGGTTTATTACCATGTCATTTTCTCAATACGTGAGCTTAGTTAAAAATATATATTGGCAATGATGTTAATCATTTTTATAGTTGTAAGATTTATTCAATTTTTTAATAATATTTTAATATTTTGACTATAAAAATATTTATTGTTTCTGTTCAAGTTTGAGATTAAGATTGCGAAAAACAATAAAACAAAATATATTTATTAAAAGTATTTCTTCATAGAAATCTTCCCAAAACTAAAAACCGATATTCATTAAGTAATTCATTTTACATATCATTTGGAGGATTTTATTTAGAAACTTGGTATTTTGGAGGACGGCTCAAAGACTTGGGGCAAGAAAGGGCCAGAACCAGAACCAAATAACAAACGGATACTTGAAAGATCAAATATGAAATACATAATTTATTAAATAAACAAAACAAAGTGGAGATAGTCTGGACATGTAGCTCGCATGGTAAATACTTAGATTATCGGTGTATAAACTAAACGAACTATGCAATGAAAACTACTAGGATAAATGAGAGATAACCTATAGAATGGAGTAACCACACAAAAGGAATAATGAACCATTGAATTAAAAATGATCAAGAAAAGAAAAGTTACAAATATTTAGAAGAGATCTATGATCAACGAATGAATGGATGATGATGATATCTTCATTGAAAAAGACAATTTTTTAGACACTTCTCGCTTCTATATAATTAAATTTTCTAAACACCTTTTTTAACAAGTTTAAGTTTTTATGGACAAAAAATGTTTTGTATATTCTTCTGAACCTGAATGAAATTCTTCAAAAATATTGCATAATCTTTCTTAAGTATTTGCAACCTTGATGAGTAAGATCAGACTCCCATCCATGCCCATCCCTAAATGAAAAGGAATAGCCTAATCGCCTTAATAATAATGTAACGCCCTACTGTATACCACCGATTGTAGTAAGTATGCCTTCATTAGAGAGGGAACCACCACAATAAAACAATACTGAAATATCATTTTAATAGCCTTAAGATATTTAGAAAGCTTACTAAAGTAAAGTTTTGGAAACGATGCAAACTACCGTGGGCTACTGCCACAACCATAAATGTGACTACTGAGTGATAAGCGTCGATTTCGATGGCGGCATCAACGGCATAAGCAACTCTGATGGTTTTTTTTTTTTTTTTTTCTTTTCTTTATAGAAATACAATAATGCTCCATTGTTGTTTTATTGGATACAATATAAAAATAGGAGAAAAAAAAAATAGAAGCAGTTACTAGCTATCATTATTAAAATTTAATATTTATGCTAGCAATATGAGCCACTCCGAAATTTATAGGAATAAACAATAAGAAATAGAAGAAGTAATGATGGTTCGAAGATGTTGTTGCCTACTACTACTACATACTGCCATCGGTTGTTTGTAACAATAACTTTATTTTATTGTTATTAGTATTAGTATAAGGATGATTATGGTGATCATTTTTATTAAAAACATATGGCATATGATATGAGTAGATCTGTCAAACTAATTGTTAGAGACTTATTTGGTCAATCGTTTAAATGTTTATTTGCTCTTAAAGATTCAAATGCCTTTCTCTCCTCCCCAATATACATAGAGCTTCTACATCTCTCTGGGAACTGTTGGATGTGTAAAATTGTAAAAGCCTTTGTATGTTGACTGTTTTTTTATTTTTTTTTTAAGCTTATAAAACATTTTTGTAAATTTATTGTAATTACTTGGGAACATGAAGATATCCATACATACACACTCACATCGAAACTATACTATACTTTATTGATATACTATTTATACTACATTAAAAACATAATACTAGGTACTGGGTTAGATACATTTACAAGGCAACGCTCACTGTCCAATCAAGCAATGAACGAGTATCTAACACAAATGAACAAGCAACGATTCAACCAAAGATCCAACGAAGGAAGGAATGAAGTGTAATGGGAATTTGAACAACGACTGAACCAACTCCTTCTTTCGTTTATTCATTCATTTGTTGGTTCGCTCGTTCATAAGTTTCGTTCCGTTGTTTGTTCGTGTCTTCTTGGTATTACATAAGTTTGCTAATTTTTTATATAATATCGTTAATACATATTATTTTCCTTAGTGAGGTCTTGCAACATGCTCGCTTCGATCTGGCGGCATAGCAGTATTTTTATGCTTTTCTTGTTGTTGCTGCTTCTACTTATTGTGCAGTCTTCACTGCCCAAGCTGGCAAACAAATCTCCTTAGTACAAGCACAACAACAATAACAACAAAAAACAAAAAAGTATCTACAACTAGTAACATGTCGTTGTCGTTGGTCTTCTCTCTAATCTATTGAAGTTTTGTATTTCATGGCAACCCAAATGTACAAACGTACTTTGAACTACGAACTCAATGGCGAGGCATAAAATTGCAACTAAAAGACATTCATCGACGTCGTCAAGCGATGTGCAGCATCGTTGAGTTTTATGATGCCACCACCTCAGTCTCACAACTCCACCAACAGATCACCACAACACACAACAATAGTCATTGATCAATGTGTCGGACATAGGTAGTACGAGTATTGCCCGAGAAAAAGATGAAGAAGCAACAACAGAATTTACATGAAAGTGAATGAGCTTAGTGATTGACCCAAAGAAATTGTATTAACATCGCCTCCGAGCAATCGTACGAGTAGGTATATGAATTCACCCAGGGGCTGAGTCTGGTGCAGCAACTTTGAGAAGCCGATAGGATCATATAAGTGAGGAATTCATTGCCTTAACAATGTGCTATAGAAACAGACACTTAGTCAGTCAGTCAGTCAGTCAGTCATTGAGTCAGTAGGTTCAGTTCATGATATCCATATTGCTGCCATAGTCATTTGATTCGACAAACATTGTGCAAAACACTATTGCACCAATACCAGACGCAGTCAACATCAATAGCAACAACGACAACAACAATGACGTGATCATTGATCTTAGCAGCACTACTAACATCACAAATTCTCTACCTGTCCTGTCCCTCGATTTGCCCATTCGTTTGATCTGTCGAATTTCGTGTGAAGTTAGACTTGCTCGTTTTAGTTTTAGATTTTTTTTTCGTTGTGTTTTGTGAGAATATTGAGTTTTGTGTGGCGTTACCAAAAGGGAATTTCCATTTTTGCCTTTGCCTTGATGTGCCTTGTCGTCCGGGCACGCTGTTAGTCATTTTTGCAGGTTCAACAATAGTTGGCAACTAACTATTGCCAACTACTCACTCACTTATACTATGACTATACTCGCACAACAATGTTGATGAAGACGATGGTATCGCCTTTGAAATAACCACGACAGCAACGATTGCTTGTGTTAGGTATGCTTCATTTGGGGCTTAATAGACTTCCTCCTCCTACTTACAATACTCGTACTTCATACTTCGTCGCCATCTTCTATTGTACATTGTACTTTTGTACTTCTTTCTTCATCATCTTTTTCTACTTGCTGTTCGAGTCATGATGTACTATAGTCAGTCTATTGGGGTTTTAGGTATGTCTAGTTAAATGGAAGAAGGGACAAATGGACAAATGGTCGGACGATCGATCGATCTGTCTGTATGTCTTCGCAGTTTTACAGGTCAAACTCTTGTGTAGACTTTCACTATTAATTGTCGATTTTCATCGATTGTGATTGTTGCAGTTGTTGCAGTTGTTGCTATTGTTACTTAGGCATTATTGCATACAACAAAAGTTTTTTTAGTTTAATTTTTATGCAGACTTAATAGGGTCGGTGGTATTTAAAGTTGTGCAAAGAAGAGAAGACCTTCTTTGCCATCTTCTTCTCCTTCATTGCTTGGCTAAATTCATATCGAAATCTAAACAAAAAATAAAATAAAACAAGTAAAAACAAAAGTATTACTCAATGCGGTAATTCGCAAACGAATTCAAATAAAGGAAATCGATTCAATTTGATTGATTTATGCAATTTTCGTCTTATGAACCGATCTACAATATCTATCTGTGTATCTATGTGTCGTCCGTCTGTGTGACTTTAATTTGAATGCGAGCGAACAGCGCATCTTCCATCTGAGAGTCGCGTGTTATCAAAGAGTGACAGTGTTATGTAATAAAATATACTACAATAGAAATGTATATTTTTCATCTTCGTCAATTTTATTTAACAAAAATCAGAAATCAAATCAAAATGAATCAAAAAAAAGGCAGTGGTTCTTAAACCTAAGTATCTTATGTACAGATTATCTCTTAAACAACATTTTAGCACCAGTGACAAGTTGTCTAACCAAGTGGAAGATTTTTATATCAAAGATATAATACTCTCATTCCTTGCTGACTTCCCACCTCACAATGGCCAAGGATAAGGGAATCCGTATTGATAACTTTATCTTTTAAAATAAATTTTTAAAATTTTGTAGACTGACAGAATGACTCCTCTTGAATTTGTACTCAAACAAGAATATATGCAAATATAGTATATGTAATTAATATTGGTATGCCAATGATGAGTAGATTTTGAATAGATGTGAACCAATGCTCCAAGGAAATACAAGCAAGTTACATTTACATTGTTGCATAGCGTTTCGAAAAAAAACAAAAGTTAAAAATCAAAGCAATTTACATACCAAAATATTTCAACTAATGACATGCTTAAAGGTATTTTATCTTTAAAATTACAGTAACCACAAAAAATGTTATGAATATTTGTCACTGCCAAATTCTACATTCATTTGTTTCCAATAAGGAATTGATCGTTTCAATCTAGGTATAGTCATCGATTTTGTGTCATCGTCGGCATTCGTTCTTAAAGAAGCTTGCTTAAATGTGGTAAGACTAGCTGTCTGACTGACTGACTGACTGACTAACTGACTCACTAGCATTCTCATTTCGATTTCACTTTATTTGGCTGCGGTATGCGCATTTATGTAAGTTTTTTTCTTACTCGTACAATATTTTATTTCTTACAAAAAGCATCCAACTATTTATTAACAAAAGACAAGTTACGACTACGTAAAGACAACAACAACAACAACAACAGAACAAAATCCAAAAACCAAAATACCTTTTTATTTTTCTCCATTTTCAAATTTTATATTCTTTAGTTTTTTCACATATTAAAAAACCATTCAATAAGCTTCAAACAAATAGCGATTTGTTTGGTTGCAATAAAAACGTGATTTTCGCTGCGTGAAAATATTTGATTTCATATATTAAATCTTTTTGGTTTTTTAAATTTTTTGCGCTGTTCCAATAGTAATTTATTGTTGGAACTTTGAACTGTGACCGTGTTTCCTCTATAAGGCTAGTATTACTTGTTAATATTGTTATTGTTGTTGTTGTTTTTTCATATTTTTTTTTTTTTGTTTTTTAATATATTCTTAATTTTAGTTAAAAAAAAAAAAAAAAGCAAAATATTCACATATTTAATTTATTAATTTGTCAATTTCAACAGCAAGTTTCTAAATTTTTTATTCGTTGATTTCTGTCTACTTTTATCTATTTATAAGTAATTCTTTCTGATAGATGTGTCAAAGAGTTCAAAATGTTAGATTTATGTGTTGGTGGAGTCACATTTGAATTTGAGGTGCACAATTATTTTGTTACTTTGTAATTTATGATGTTAAGAGTTAAGGAATTGCTTACAAGAATTTCAGTGTACAATATATTGCAATAGAGTTATGAAAAGAGTTTATAAAATTCTACATAATAAATCCAGTGAAATCTCTCATAACCCAAATAAAAAAAAAAACTATTAATTGGTTTGCATAAGAGGACAGTAATAAATCATCCTTGGTATCAAAATCAAGAAGGCTACAAACAAAATCTGACTTAACAAAACCAATTTAGAGTTGCCTAACAAGGCTTTGATGATGTATAAAGTTTCCACATTCAATAGATTTTGTCAGAGCTGATCTCGATCTTGTTATTTTAACTTTCGATACTATGAGTTTAAAAATCATACAATAAATTTAACTGTTTTAATCAGAAAAAACAAAAATATATTTACAATTGTTAAAACTAATTCCTCGATATCTAAAAATAAGACACTTTTTCGATTCTGAGATTTCAATGTGTGGAAATAAAATTTAAAAAATGGGCTAAATTCGAGTCAGATTCGTACGCAGAGGGTTCCGCACCGGATTAGGGTTTGTATGGGAGGTACCAAATTACTGTAGGTTAGATTGAAATGTACCGCGCCTATATCAGAAACTTATAGTTTCTAAATTTCAGTTCAATAGTCCAAAAAACAAAAAAGTTTTTCAAATAAAATCCTGAATTTTAATGGTGGATTTGTATGGGAGGTACCCCTCCTAGTTGGCCGATTTTGCTGATTCCAACAGATGTGTAGCGCCTTTATCAAAAACTTATAGTATCTAAATATTTATTCGGTAGAACAAAAAACAAAAAAGTTTTTCTAATAAGAACCTGAATTTAATTTAATTGGGGGTGTGTATGGGAGGTACCCTAATTAGTTGTCCGCTCCAACTGAAATTTCGACAATATAAGTTCTAATATATAGCCAACAACCAACCAAATTTCAAGATCGTAAGATTACTGGGTCGTATAGCTGCCATACCAGCCAAAATGTTTCTTGTATGGGGACCTCTTTAAATTTATGAAAATTATATACTTTTAGTATTTGTTGCTGATGCCCGGATAGAACTACACATTTTGTGAAAATTTCAACTCTCTAGGTACTACGGTTCATGTGATATGATCCGAGGCAATAGGGTTCCCTCTGGTACCCTTTCGGTCCGTAACCCTAAAAAATAGGAATAGCCAATTCTATTGACATTAACTACAACCTTTTTCATAATGTAAAATTGTCAACGATTGGTTATCGGGAAATCTGCTTATAAGAATGGAATTTGGAATGGATAATATTATAAAACTATGAAAAGTTTGCGTTTACATAATTTGTTCGGTTATGGAAGTTGTCCGCTTATGAAAAGTATAAAAGATTCACTGAATACTAGGATTATTTATTTTTATTGCAATTCTTACAAAACTAAGATTTATTGATTTATCTCTGAATTAAAAATTTTATTATCCAATACATTAATCACCTAATCTAACCTACAGTAAATTGGAAAATATTCTTTTTTTTAAATGATAAATGAAAAATGCCATACATTTTTAATACAATGTGTACAATGATTTATTAAGAATTCTATGTAAATTTTATACATTTAACTAAACTGTGTCAACTGATGATGTCTCAATATAAATTGAAACTTGTCTCAAAAATAGATTTTTATCAATTGTTAAATTTTTTACTACAATATTTTTCCAAAGGTCATTAATTTATTGAATATAATGTAACTTGTAAAATAGAATGAAGAAGGAAAAGCTGTGTAATGTAGTTTTAGAAATAAAATCAGACAATATTTTAAACCAAATTGAACGTCGGCGACATCATTATTAACAACAAAGACAACATCAAAAACATCAGCAGCAGCAGCAGCAACAGCAATGACAGCAACAACTGTGACAACAACATTGCAAAAACATGTCGCGTGTATTCTTACACAAAAAGATAAATTCATTGAATAAGAAAAACCAAAAATTCATATTCAGTATGAAGTATGATTCAAAAATTCCAGTTTCACTAAATTGTCGCAATAATATCAGATGTATCTAAGTATGTACATATATACATATATTTAATTTGTGTATAGTACACAATGAACACCATCACCATCATCATCATGATGATCATCATCCACCAGCAGCACCAATGTGCACCAACAACAAACTCTACAAATACAATATATATTTAATCACTGTAAATCGCTCAAGGCCAACTTGGACATTTTAAGCAGAAAGCAACCGTTTATAGAGGGGGGATATTCATACATATATGTACATTAGTCAGTCATACAAGATAGACAGATAGTCCAACCGACCGACAGACATACATACATACATATGAAACGGATTGAAGTCAATTTTAGCG
Organism: Amiota minor; assembly: GCA_037043295.1. NCBI lineage: Eukaryota > Metazoa > Arthropoda > Insecta > Diptera > Drosophilidae > Amiota > Amiota minor. Next base: position 380,317 of record JBAMAW010001862.1, read on the forward strand.
CATCTCAACTGGTTTAACGCAATCACACAAATGGTTTATCTGTCGCCTCAGTATGGTCACCTTATTCACTTTAGTTGTTGGTCAAAAGGAACTTGATATTACTTGACTCAACTCAACGCAATTTAACTCAGCAACATGGCTTTGTTTGGATTAACTTGGTTCGACTTGACTTTGAAGCTTCTTATGCAAAATGATAATGATTTTTTTTTTTTTTTTTTTTTTTTGTTAAATGAATCTCATGCTTTGGTCATTTGAATAAAATTCTAATAAACTTTGTGCAAACGTGTTGCGCGTGAGATTATACTAAGTATATGATGATCATACAATAGATTTACTAGTATTGTGTGTATGTGTGTTAGTGTTAAGTGATGCTATGAATTTGCGATTCATTTTATGAAATCCATACTCATAAAATATAATAAGAATGTTTTATGTGTAGCGTAAATTAAAAATTTAAGTGGAATTTTGGGTTTCGTTTTATGTATTTTGAAATTTAAAGTTTCGTCTTCAACTCATTAGGCTTACAAGTTACAAAAAACCATCATAGATTCGCAGTTAGAGACATAGACGGACATCGAACACCCCCACCTGTGGTTCAGGCAACTGCAAGACTCCAATTTTTTATGTATTTATTTATTTATTTATTTATTTTTAGTAATTAATAGCAATAGGCGAATGTTGCATGAATATACAAACGTACCATATAATATTGTATTGTGTATATACTTTTTGGTTGTTGCAACTTGGCCACTTTAAGAAGAAGCTGCCGCTGATGTTGATGCTGATGGTAATATTGCTATTGCAGTGGCAAGTTACCGCGCAACACGCAAACCTTTTTAGTAAAAATCACAAGAAAAAACATATAACAGAAATAATGAAAACAGAAAAACAAAAAAAAAAAATGTCCAAATCACGTCTATCAGTATTTTATCTATGACTTTGGCAGCCTGCAGTTGTACAAGTACAATATTTGGTAGCATCCATTGCCACTGCACTTGGTGCCTTCTTGTTAGGGTCCAATTTTATTTTAATTTTTTTATTTTTTTTTTTCAGTTTTTCGTTTCTACTCTTCTCTCAGTATCTCTGCTGTCGATTACTTAATTGCCGCTTTGCCTATAATAACAATTAGTTTGGCATTTTAATATGCATTATTGGCGAGAAAGATCGAAACGCGATTTCCATGTGCAAAGTCACGATTTCATTTGTTCGTTTCTCATTGAACGACAGGACACTTTGAGAAAGCTACACAATTTTTCGGTTTTTCTCTTTATCATTACTATACTCGTACTATAAAAAACTGATGCGCTTGTATAGAAATTAATGGGTTTGTATTTTGACCATATAAGTTTATTGTAATAAAATAAAAAAAATAAAAATAAAACTGTTAACTGAAGTTGACAAACATTTTTAATTAAACAAATCGAGTAATTGGTTTTTTCTTTTGATTATTTCAAAGAAAAAAAAATAAACACAAAATAATATTGTGAAATACTTTTGTTTGACTTTTGTAGGAAATTTGTTGAAAATTGCAATTTCTAGAGGATAAAGTTAATCATAAGGAGATGATCAAACCGAAAAAAGATATAAAATTATTTTTATACTCGAACACATTAAATTTAAGAAAGTTATCGGTTTTTATGGTTAAATTTTGATATATCAGTAGGTGAAAAGAATAAATGAAGGTGTTTTGACAATCCCTAAAAGGATCCTCATACAAATAAAGATGCATATAGTGCGCTTAATATTTTGTAATAGCTACAGTATCATTGTTGGACTACCATTCTTCTGCTTAGACTAGTATATAGTCCTATCATGCATTAGACCTACTTGATCAAAAGCGGTGGGAATCCATCTGTCAAAAATAAGGTCTATGTATAACATTTAGAATATAATCCAGAAAAGGTTGTAATCTTAACCCGCTTCCTGAAATTGCTACTCAAACTAATATATGTATGTATGTAAGTGCTAAAAATTCTAAGATAGATCAAAATATTTAAATAACTTATCAAGTCTAAAGCACCGGAAGTTACTACTCATATAAGTTAATTTTTTTTCTAAGTTCCTGTGTTTTAGCTTACAGAAATATTTCATTTTAAATTTGAATTATGTTAAGGGTACCATCAGTAGTCATACTAATACATTACATATTTTTCAACATTCAGACCGACATATTTGATGGTTGATGGCTATACGATCCAATAATCCTAGTATCTTGAAATTTGCAGAACAGTAAATTTTACCTTTAAAAAATGAAAAAAATAAGTATGGGACTCGCTGCGTTACACAACACAAAAATTTCATCAGAATCGATTCAGCTGTTTGGGAGGAGTACAGTCGCAAGGATCTGCACCATAGAATGTTATATCCGAGTATAAAGTTAATAAAGACAGTAGTAGCCTAGCCTTCTATATATGATTTCTGATTTGTTGTTTTAGATTCATGCTATAGAAAATATAATCCTGGCGATATGTAAACTCAAAGTAAAGATACTAGTTTATATTAGAAATCTTAGCTTAGCTAAATCAAATTGAAGAAGGCCTAAATTTGCGAGACCAATGCTGATCGGCAAATATGGTTTATTTTTAGATACGTGAACTAAACAACTAACAATTAATTAATTACTATTATATTGTAATCAGATGTCATCAGAGTTCGGCAATCATATTGTAATATGTATATCATTTGATCGTCAATATTATACAACAATAGTATTCTTGTAGATCAAGATGGTAATCATCATAAATCTGTAATAATCAGTAATCAAACAAATCATGACTTTAAACTCTCTGTGTACGATTATACTAAATCGGAATCCACGCCCTTTCACGTCTTTGCCATAAACAATAACATTTGAACTAACCAATGAGCTCAAAACTCAAGAACAACAAAGTTACGTATTGTACAAAAGACTTGCAATAAAACAATTATTATTGGCAGATTGTAGCCATTTAAGAAAGAAGCTTTGCTAAACCTTTTAAAAATATCAATTGTTCAAAATCGAAATGAAGCCCAAAACTTACAATAGAACAACAACAAAAAAAAAAAAAAAAAAAAATCACAGAAAAATAGGTCAATAAAACCAAATACGCGAAAAAATTTATCACACCTTAGTTAACCCCACCTTGCCACCACGTTTCAAGAGTAGCAGCAACAACAACAACAACTTCCACTACTCATACATCATTTGGAATGTGCACTTTTCCTGCACTCCTCCTCCATTTATAGGCGACAGACAATATGATGGCAACAATATTGAATGAATGCAATAAGTTAATAGTTCGATAGTTTTCTGGGAGAAACCTTATGGCTTCAGCAGTAACAACAGCAGCAGCAGCACCAACACCACCACCAACACCACCACCACCACCACCACTACTACCACTGATGCTAAGCAAATAAAGTGCCTCAAACTAAGTTAAATGTAACAAAACCAAAGCACCAGCGGTACCGTCGTCGTCATCGATTGTGTTGCTTCCCCAAAAAAAAACCGAAAATCGAAAATCAAAAACCTAAAAACCAAATAACAATAAGAAAAAGAAAAAAACGTTCCATTGGCTTTTGGGTGCGTTCCGTGAACTCCACGATATGCGCGCGAATCTCGAATGTTTGTGCCAGTCTCACTTTAGAGACTGCTAATGATGCTAGATGAAGTTGCTCATCACCATCATCATCACCATCATCATCACTATCATAGTCATCGTGTTGATGATAATGAAGTTTATGTTGCTTTGGGGCGCTCTTCGTGTGCTTCATTATTGATTTAATAACAGGCTGAAGACACGTTTAAACTGCAATAAAGTGTGCATTCGATGACGATGAAGATGATGATGATGATGATGTTTGTGCGGCTGATGCTGATGGTGATGGTGGTGCTGGTGAAGACAAGGAATAGTCGCAACTTGTTGCTAGTTGTTGTTGCTATTTGTGATGTTGCCATGAATTCCACACCACACCAAAAATCATGTTAATAAAACCATGTGATGCGATGTGATGTGATGTTGTTTTGTCGTTGTCTACAAATGCTCATAATGATGTTATAGTATAGTATGTTGTTGCCTGTTGTTTGTTATTTCATTTTGATTTGGTACGCCTTTGTCTTATTGGTTTGGTTTCTATCTCACTTCTAAAAGATATCTAAGTACTGCAATTCTTCTCTTTCCTTCTTCATAGTTAAGTACTGTGGGTAAAGCAAGAAGCAAGAAAAAAAAAATCAAATTCCCCAAATGATGCGATATAAATGAGTTTGCAGTATCTATGTATCTTTAAGTTACATGATTCGCTACTAACCCAAATATTTTGATATGTAAAATACCAATGCCGCCGCCGCCGCCGCCGCCGTCGTCGTCACCATCGTCGTTGTATTATTCATTACTCTTGCATTTGCAGCGTCTCCATAACTTGGGCCACGCTCACTAAATCAAATTTTATGCGCATTACTGACAAATATATGGGTTAGGCTCAATTTGCGTCCCAAAACAACATCGTTTTGCTAAGCGCAAGAGCAAAAGTACTAAGCCAACTAAGCAACATTGAGCTAATGTTAAAACTTGTTGGGCATAGGTAAAGTTTGGTACATACTAGTTGTTTTGATTTTGGTTTTGGCTTTGGGTCTGTCTGCCTGTCTGCCTGTCTGCCTGCCTGATTTGTCGTTATTCGTGCGCAGCCAGCAACCTGTTGGGAATTATACGACAGACATGGCAAGCATGAGGCAGCCAGCCAGACGGACGGACTGAATAAGGGACGGACACTCATTCAGGGTAATCGATTTAGTCAGCAGGTCAGGCTAGAAATACTACTACAAGTGGCTGCAATAGAGGGATTAAATGGATGAGGAGAGTATTGCGAGAAGGTCATAATGCCAGTGCAATGTTGGCGCTATGATTCTTTTTCTTTGCGGGTTTTCAATGGATTTTCTTTTCTTAATTTTTGTGGTTTATTCCCGCGCATCTAGACACTGAACATATTATACTTTTGTACGAAAGCGAAAATACCGTCGTGTTGCACTTTGCACAACAGCCAAAATTTACAACAAAGAATACAGTTGAAAATTAACACTTATAGTAAATACATACACATCCATAAAGTATCTGTCTATATAGTATGTACAGCAGGTTTATTTTTTTGTTTTGGGGTATTTCGATCGCTTGCTTAGATTTGTTTTTGTTTCCGAACGTCACTTGGGTTCATGGGATTAACTTGGGCTATGGCGGCGTCGCGTGTTTGATAGCACTGATATTTTGCATTATACTCGTATTGGTTTAGTTTGGCGCTATAGACCAACAACATCCACATCAACAACAAATAATGCAATGTGCAACAAAATTGTGTCAAATTTTTTTTTTTATTTATTTGCCAACACCCTGTCACCCGCTGCCTCACTCACTTTGTCCCATCAACCCCAACATCGTCATCATTTTAGCCAAACATTTTTTTTAGCCGGGGACTGCACCTTATTTTATGCCTTAAGGTGCAGATGAGTTGCTTAAGAGTATTTTTTCTTTTTTTTTTTGTCTTTTTGTAATATTTCTCTTAAAGGATCGAAATTTGTATTCTTTCATTTCATGAAAAATTATATTATTATTATAATTATTATTATATAATCAACTAAAGGAACCCAATTTCAAGTTGTCAGCTTATTTAACTAATGTCTTAGTCATGTCTAGTCGAGTCGAGTTGAGTTGAGTTGAGTTGAGTTGAGTTGAGTGGAACCGAGTCAAGATGAATGCACATCGAGCCATCTTAGATGAATTGAACTCTGAACTCACAGCCAACATCAAAGCCTTACAACTAACACGGTCTGGGATTGGAATTGGAATTAGAAGTGGAGTCTGGAATGCCGCCATTGCATGCAAATTAAGCGTCACAAAGTTGTCTGGCATTAACTTAAATAAGTTTTAAAGTTTGAGACTCTAGTTTGAAATGTTTGGGTTCCCCCTTCCCTAGACAAAAATGTAGTAAAAATAGTCACAACAAACATTTGAGAAAATTAAATGCAACGTTTAAAAGTCAAATAAGTCTTATGGTTAACTTAGGCATCTCATCCCATCTCATATCAACAGCACCAGCAGGAGAAGATGAAACCCACTTCAAGTTTGCCAAATTTTGTTGCAATACTCAAAGTGTTGTTTACTGACATCATGAAATCAATTTGGTAGCGCATTATGGTCTTTAAACAAAGATACAAAGAGATCGGATACAAACAAGAAAGAGAGAAAGAAAGAAAGAAAGAGTAACTGACTGACAGACAGTAGGTTAGTTAGACGTGTGGACAGATTCATCTTAAGTGTGTGTTTCAAGTGTTGTTGACTGACCATAATCGTTGTGACTTTGTTTTGTCTTCATGAGGCGTTTATTTTGCGTTTTATATTCATGTTTTCGTGTTTTACTTGTCCGGTCTGAAGTCTTTGCTTATGTATCCCTGTCATTAATGACATGGACATCATTTATTAGCTACACCATTGTATTGTTGTTGACGCTGTTTTGGATGTTGATGATTTGTTGTTTATAGCGTTGTTGCAACATTGTTGACTTAAGTGGAAATATCGTGTATCAAACATTATTTTCGCACTTAAAACATTTGTATTGTTATATTGTACATATTTAGTTCTCATGCTAATATTACAATATTTTTTTGCTTAATTTTTATAAATTAAAAGTTATTACAATTCCTTTTTGTTAGTGAACTTTGCTTATTTCTTTAGAGATAAATTTGAAAATCCTTAGCATGGAATTTATTTTGAAAAACCGTATGCATGTCATCTAGAAACATATAGAGATGTAATTGTTCACACATTTTCAAAGCATTGTGAACATATTTCTGTTTACACAGTTTCTGCTGGATCTCTTTATGATCAGCGAGAGCGTAAGAAATTCATTTACCTGCATTTTATAAAGTCATGTTGTCATTTGAGCAAATCCATCATCTTTCACTCTTTGCAACGTTCAATTCTAAGATTATTATAATATTTTCAATGCATCACATTATATCCTAAGTGATCTAGTCTTTATCAAAGGCTTCCTCCTCTACTCAATGTTATTATTTACTATTTATTTTTCATAGAATTTTTATCGAACTTCACGTTCAAAAAATAAATTTTGTTGCAAACATTTGAATTTAAACTGAACTCTTCTTTTATGAATGACGTATCAAACCAATTGAAAAATAGAGGACTATAAAATAATATTTTGCATTCCATAGAAAAATCTTCTTGACAAATTGAACTAAGATAAATAATAATAAACTGTACTGTGAAATCAGATAGTATTCTGTATGAGTAAAATATCTCCATATTACTCAGTTATATAAATTATCATTGTATTTATCCTTCGATGTCAAAATTATTCAATCTATGGGCTCTGCAATTAATCAAGTGTGTTCTTCATTTTCATAGTGTATTTTGATTTTGAAAATTACTCAAAGAAGACGCAAGAAAACAAAACAATTAAAGCGTGCAAGAACTTCAATCGGAAATTGTAGTTTTTTTCCCTCATTTGCTTGAAATTGCATACTAAACCAATAGATCCGTGTATCGATGTATCTATTTCAGCACAAATGAATCGCACCCATTTTTTGTGTATTTTTTTTTTTATTTGTTTTTGGTTTTATTTTATCGAATGTCAGTAATAGATTTTTTTTTTTGGCTACAAATTCTTGACATGCTGGAACTAATCCAACTGTGAGTCTAGTAACCGATGAAGGTGATGATGGGTCTAGAAGACCCATTGTTACTGTTTGTGGTAGTGGTTGTGTTGCCAATGTTGATGATGATGATGGCTGTGTTGTTGCAAATGTTGTTTGTGTTAACATTGAACTTTTGCAGTGACAGTTCAACCAAAAAGGCACCACAACATGTTGTTAGATACATGCTACAGATACAAATATTGTAGTATACGAGTACACAATTCAAGACAATAAATTCAAATACAATAATATTTATTAAATTTCCATTCCCATAATGCAAAAGCTTAAATTTACAAAAACAAAATCAAAAAAAAAAACAAAAAAAAATGTAAGAAATAAAGTAAATTAATGATTTATGGATGGAAAAAACATTCAGATACATTTTGAAAGAAAAGATATACCAATAAAAATCATTTTCGACAGATTGCAATTATTGTTATTCTCTCTGATCTAATGCGGATCTAACGCAAAAGTTTTTTATTATTATATACCTACGATGGTTGGATGTCTCTATATACATAGATCAGATTTAGAGGGATGGTAAGGGAGAGTATGCAACGGATAAAAAGTGTAAAGCTAACGGATGAAACAAGAACCTTGTTGTGCATTTAACACGCTCCTCAATAATAATGACAACAGTGCAAAATATATTGTATAAAAATAAAACTGAAATACAAATAAAATATCTAACACACCTTAGATGGCGATCATCAGACGGACGGATGTGAATACAAAGACACACAGATACAGTTACAGATACAATAATAAAATGCTATGAATTATGGGCAAAGTAATCTTTTTTTCAACTTTTTTTTTTCTTTCTTTCTTCTCGTCGACACTTTATCTTCTTCTGCTTTAGCTTATTGAAATTATCTGCGGTGAACTAAGAAAGAAATAGTAGAAATAATAATGGAATAAAGAACAACCAAAAGCAAAAGCAACAAAAGATATAAGTAAAGCAAATCAGATGCCAATCAACATAATCGCTGAATCAAAGTGTTCATAGTTTTTGTGTGGTGGAAGAAAAAAAAAAAAATAGCCATCACTTGCGCGCAATTGTCCATCGATCAAATTGTGGCATCTGGACAGACAGACAGACAGACAGACAGACATACACATAAATGGAGAAACAGACAACTGGACGGACGGACAAAGTCTGACAGACAATGAGACAACTTTGTCGCTCATCATCATCATCATCATGTTGGCGATGAATTTTCCGATTGTATTGCGATAATTCGTTCGCATTCGTTTTGAACGAGGAGACACGAGATTGATTATCGCATCTCTGCACTTTGATGATAATAATAATAACAATAATCATGACGCTCTATCGCTGATGGTACTGGTATGGTGATGGTATGTTGCTGTTGCTGAGTTGACTGAGCGACATGTAGATGGCGACTAGTAGAGGCAAAAAAAAAGCAAGAAATGCGTGCAAATGTTGCAAGACGAAGGTCTAAAAAATTTTATATAGTGGAAACAACTTCACAGCAATACAAACTCAAAGGCCAATTAAAGCGACATCACAGCAAATGAATTCAAATAAAAATCAAAGCAAAAACTAAGAGTTAACTCAACTAAACTCAATTCTTTTAAGATTCAATCCGATCAGATTCAATCAGATCTGATAAAAACGAACAAATGAATAAATAGATACATAGATATATAGAAATAGAAAAAAGTGGTTATAAAATTGTATAAAAAGAAGCTTTTGACAATTAGCATAAATTAAAATTGGTTTATGGCGCAAAATTTGCACGATGACACACACATGCACTTGGCATCTAAGAAACAAAGAACAAGATGAAGAAAGAGAGAATGGCTGCTAAAACACATTAAAGCAATGCTAAAAAAAAAAGCACCACACATGATCATCATAATGATGATAATGATTGAGAGTAAAAGTGATTTGACCGGTTTGCTAACATTCTTATTCAATTTTGTATTTTGCATGGGTCTTCATCATCTTATTAAGTTGTACTTATTCTCTAATTTATAATTTATGTAATATTGACTTACAGTTTTTTCACATTTAAATCAGTAAAAAAAATATAACACAGTTTTGAATCAAAATTATAGAAAATTATAAATGATGCTCGGTCATTTTAGTCTAAAAAAGTGAAGTTGGTATGATGATGATGATGATGATGATGATGATCAATGATCACAAACATTGTTAAAAGGTAATGAAAGCTAAAGGCAAGGTAACTTATGATGAATATCATCTATTCATTAGTTGATTTCGTTCTTTTTTAATTTGTGGTTTCACTTTCAATTTATTTTTATTTATAATAATTTAATAACTTTATATTTTGTGTTTTATTTTCTAGTTTTATGGTGCGTATGATTAATATTCTCGTCATTGTCATGTTGTTGATTTGACTCAATTAAGAAACTCAATGAATGTGCTTTTGTTATTCACCGTAGGCTATGCAATTTTTTATTTTAAGCGAATTTCATTGATGAACATTTTAATTTAAGTATCTAACAATGAAACTTTATCCGAAGCTGCTAAATTAAACTTTAATTATCAGTTCAACATTTCCGAAATAATATCATAACACTACATATACAAATTTAAGTAAAAATCATATGCTTAGATATTCTAAAGATATCTATCACATATAGTTTGAATAGATGAAAACATCAACAAAAGAATTGGTTCAGTCTCTCTATTGGAAGCAGGTCTGTAATCAATCTTAGTCAATTCTACATATAGAACCATAGCAACCATAGGACAGTTGACAAAAACAACAACAAAGGTTCCAAACAATCAACGCAGCAACAATAATTTCGATGTGGCGATTTCGTTTGCAATGAATTATTAGCTTTTAAATGCAAGTAGCGGATCGGAAGCAAAAAATTTCCTGTTTCTCCACTTGTTAAACAGACACTGGCATCATCAGTCGCATGTCAACTAGGCTTCAGATGCAAGTCATTTCGACTATACTTCGACTTTGACCACATTCTTATAAAATGAAATTTATGATCTGAGAGGGATCTTCTGATCCTCAAAACACTTTAATTGTCTTGTTAAATCGAATTTTCATATAAAAAATGAAAAAATGAGCCAAGTACGAGTCAGACTCGTACACGGATGGTTCCGTATTTGTATGAGTGGTACTCGCCTAGTGGTCCGATTATACTGATTCCAACAAATGTACCGCGGCTATATTAAACACTTATTGTGTCTAAACTTTTGTTCAATAGTCCAAAGAACAAAAAATTTTTTCGGATAAGTACCTGAATTTTAATGGTGGGTTTGTATGGGAGGTACCCTCCTCAGTGGTCCGATCAAAATGAAATTTCGATAATAAAAATTTCGAATGTATAGCCACCAACCTTTTAAATTTAAAGATCGTGGGATTACTGGATTGTATAGCTGCCATACAAACCATAATCTTTCGTGTATGGGGGACCCGTTTAAGGTTTTGAAAATATTTTAGTTTTAGTATTTGCTGCTAATGCCCGGATAGAACTTCATATTCTTTGAAAATTTCAACTCTCTGGCTTTTGCGGTTTATGAGATATGACCCGAAGGCGGATGGACGGAGGGACAACGAAGGCTCTGCAATAGGGTTTCTTTTGGTACCCTTTGGGTCCGGAACCCTAAAAAAGATGCTTTAAGTTTATCATTTGAATATATAAGAATCGTTTGCTAATGACAATTTGTTGTCAATATATAAAAATTGGAAATATTGCCGTAATATTTTTTTACAATCGGAAACTGTTGTCAAGGTGCCAGCGAGGATCGGTTAGTGCTGCCAGGGTGTTAATCGCTATGGATGCATGTCCCTGGAACGATTAGATGAGGAAAACAGCAAGACGAGGAAGAAATTTTCATGTATTCACGAGGACTGATGTGATATATAAGGTTATCATTTCTTTCTTTTTTTTTTCTTACTGGAACTTTGGAAAAGATCATAAACAAATAAAATCGAGAAAATATTTATTTTATAATTTTGAAAATTTTTAATGTTTCTAATGTGATTGTGTAGGGTATCTAAATTATGGTTAAATGGAAGATAATGTTCTATCTAATTTTATTATTAATTAATTCAATTTGCTATGCTATCAAGTGTTGCCTGCCAATTGTCAATTGTTAATTTTTTTTAGCAAAATTTGAAATAAATTTATTCTTTTGTACGAAATCAACTGTTTAACAATTTATGGCCTTTCAGCATTCAATTGTTAATATTTCATTTTTATAGATTTCTTAATTAATTATTTTTTAATAAAAATAAAAAGCAAAGATGCATAAAACTGAAACAGAAACAGAAAACACAGAAAGTTGTTGTGCGGGTTTTGCCTAATTTTACTTCATAAATTGAAGTTAATTGAGTTCTAAATTCAAAACAAAAAAACTAAACTGAATCTGAACTGAACTGAACTGAACTGAACTCACCCACATATTTTCTATTAGTAATCCACAAGATTCAATTTCAAATGCTCAAATAATAAATGGTCAAAATCATACATTCAACAACAACAACAACAACAACAACAATAGAAACAACAATGAGTGACTTAAAAACAATTTTTATAGTCTTAACACGATGAAAGAAAAATAAAAATGGATGCACGTTAAAACTAAATTAAAATACTACAAATGCTGAGGCATCGCTTGGCGGCTTCGATTTGAAGCTCGAGCAAATCGAGTAGACAAAGACCTTGAGTGGCATATACAATTAACTTGGCTAACTTGGTTAACTTGGTTTTTGGTTAGCCAAACTCAATGTGGACCATGCAGATGCCACTGACTAACAGCTTTGCATGTCTGTCCCACTATATCTGTCTAAATGTCTGTTTGCCTGCTTAAATGTTGCAATGGGAGATTTTTCTTCTTGTTTTTATTTTTTTTTTTAATTCTAAGTTAAAATAACAAGCTCATAAAGAAGAGCCTGTGATATGCGGGGTCGAGGCAAATGCAATTGAAAGCTCACATACACCAGCGGCAGCATATAGTAAGTAAGTAAGTAAGTAAGTATAGTACAAGTATAAACAATCTCTGTGTGTATTAAAATTGCATAAGTTTTATTTTGAATTAATGATATTTCTTGCTGTTGTTGCTGGTGATTCGTTGTTTTTTTCGTTGTTTGAAGCATTCACTTTCGTCATTGATGTCTCCCTCTCCAATGCTGGAATTCCCAAAGGTGCTGTTCTTTGGGACAACAACAACAACAACATTAACAGCGCGACGCGACAACTACAACAATTAACAGTGAATATTTTTTAATTAACACTCTTATAAAAACTTCAAGATCTTTGCTCTTGTGAAATAAATTTAATTATACATTTGTTTTCTTCTTTTTTTTTTTTGTTTATTTCTAAAGCGATTTTCAAATAAAAATTAAATATACTAAAAAGAAGAAAAAAAATATTCACATGAAGTATACGCCCCATGACATCATCGAAGAAGAAAGTGAAAAGACATAGAAAAATGTTCAGTTAATAATTTAAAAAAAAAAAAACAAGTAAAAATAAGTTATGTTTGGTCTTCCCAAAAGGCTACATACACTTCACTTATGATGGCTTTGAAATACAATAGATGATTTTAAAAATATGAGAAATTATACCAAATGATCAAATTGTATGGGGCATGTGCTTTCTAGTATTCATATGATGAACTTGATAATTTAATATTATAAAAACTGTCTAACAAGACACCTGGTAATAGAAAAGACCCTATCAATATTTAATTTATAATGTGTCAATGTGTTACAAACCTCACAGCACAGTGTTGTGCTATGAAGTGTATTAAAAAATTGAACAAAAAACCAGAAATCGAAAACCCAAAACAAAAAATGTTAAGCAATGCAGTTTATTATTGGTGAAAGATATTTTTTAAATAATTTGTTCTAATTAGAAGCATAAAACATAAATAAAACCTGAAATAAGACTATAATAAAAATCTCCGAATTTTCAAGGTCAATTTGGCGGTTTAATCTAGAGATTTGTTTTTATTCTATTTCAAGCATACGAATATATTTCTATATTTCATTTTTGTTATATAATTTATTGGTTTTATTACCCAACTAAAACTGGGACACAAGAACATTAAAACCATTATGAATCTGATCGCATGATTTCCCATAAACAATTCTTCATTTTCATTATAGGAGATCATGAATGAATAGATCATCATGAATGAACATTACAAAAATATTTTTTACGTTCTTTTGTTTGATAAATTTTCTGTTTGCCCAAAAACGAAATTCGCGCATGCGTTTTAATTGAGACAGGAAATGCTGTTGGAAATTTATTGCTTTACAAAAATTTAAATAAAGTTATTCATTAGAAATTTTACTTTATTTTTCATACTGAAGCTACAAATCACTAAAGAGTATCACAATTGTTAAATGCTGATTTAACTTTAAAATTTGTATTAGATCATTTTTGTATTTTGTTTCTTTCTTCTGATCAAATTCTATATATTTATAACAAAAGAATTGCTAATGAAATGAAAAAATATACAAAATACAAATCAAAAATGAAAACGAATTGCCGTTATTTATGAACTTTTAGCAAAAGTTGCAATGGATGTGGGATGCTTGGGTATATAAAATTTACGAAAAATTTGTCAACAAATCGAAGCAAACTAGTCTTATGAAATTGAACCAAAAATCTATTGAGTTTTTAGAATAATCCATTCATTCCTTCTTCCATCAAAAAAAAAAACCTATAAAAATCCATTGTTCCTTTGGTTGATATAGAGAATATTCTTGGGTTTGCTATTGTTCAATATATTTGAATGGCAATGAAAGAAATCTCTGCCGCCTGCAATTAATCTAAGTAAATCATAAACAATATAAATTCTTTTCTCTCTATGACTTTGCACAATCAACTAGTGATGATCCCTAAGTTCTATCAATTCATTTTGATTCCAGTTTTGCTCTCTTAACAATATCATTAATTATCATGCATATAAACCCGTTTGTTTGTCTCCTACAAATATTTCAATATTTTATAACAACAAATTTGAATCGAATATTTATTTATTTTTTTTTAATAAAGTTTTAATTTAATACTCAATATTATTAAAATTTATTTTGAGCTGCTTTTACCATAAACAAAAAATGCAGAACGAAAAATAAAGAGGAAAAAAAATATAAAAATCGATTTTATGAATCTAATTTGTATTTTCTTAGTCCAAAAGGAAACAAGCTTTGATGCATGTTGTATCTGTTTCTAAATTTGAATTTTATATTGTATTTTAGTGGAATATTTTAATGAATTTTGTTTATTGTTTCTTTTTTATTTTGGAACATGAAACGTGTTTAAGTTTTGGCCAAAAAAAAAATGATGAGAATTGATTTAAATAAATCGAATAAGCAAAAATGAATCTGCATTAGATCGTTAAGAACAATTCGAACATTCAATAAAAGAATAACAACAGAAACAATAAAATTAAAAAATATAATAAAATTAAAAAAATTCAAAAAGTAGAAAAGGCATAAAAAAATCATCTAAAAAAAAAAAAATACTTTTATTTTTATTTTGCATTTTTGTTATTTATGTCATGTTTTATGCGCTTCTTATTAACTGACTGTTTGTTACTTTTTGACAATCTTGTCACACATTTTCATCATATGTACTTGGATTTTACACTTCTGTTGAACAGAGAAAATATCTTTGTATCTATTGTATTTGTATATTTGTATTTCAGTAGCTTAATACATATAATAATAATAATAATTAACAGAATATTAGAACTTTAATGAAGTATAAGTATTTGTGAGACTCAAAATCAACATTAGATGTGATACTCGTACTTTAAAATGTTTGAGGAACAGCAGCAATAAAATTTTACAGATGCACAAAAGAACTTTGCAAGATATTGCTGTGTCTAGGGAGTTAGCAACTAAAGAAGACTAACTACATACTGTAGATACTTCGTTAGTGGACATTAAAGACTAGATGATGGATGCTGCTACTAGACACTCTTCAGTTCAGTTTCTAGTAATCACCAAATATGGTTGTTGTTCTTCTAATTACGACGCTATTAAATTGTTGCGTTTGCTCATGTTAAAACTCAATAATAAATACAATATTTGTTGTACATACGAGTATATTTATAGTTAGTTAGTTATGTTTAAATGAATCTGTTCGTGTTTTTTGTATTTGTATATATATATGATTGATACAATAGATATGTAGTATTTATTTATGTACTTAGATACATGCATAAAAAGATTGTATGATTTCTTAATTGACCATAAACACAGCACAGTTCACTAGCTCGCTAACTTTTGATGATTTATTCTCTGGTAATACTTTAAGTAAATTAAAAAAATTTATAATCTCTTAGTTGTGTTTGTTATTGTAAATTATATTTTTACGTTGTGCAATTAAAAGATGTTTGCATCTTCATCCTGATTATGGAATTTTAAATGTTTTACTAGATTACAAAGTTCATAAAAATATTAATTAAAGACAAAAGCGAACTATATAAGAGAACTGATCTTACAATATACAATAATAATAAAAAAAAGTTAATAAAAGAAGCATTTCTAAAGAATGCAATTTTCAGTAAGTAAATAACAAATGTAAATGTAATTTATAGGGAAAGAATCAATCAAGCAAATATAAATATTAGAACAGCCAAGTAAGTTTGACTAAATTAGCCAATGATTAATTAATCCAGAGTCCAAGAGCTTTATTTCTATATTACAAAATTACTAAGTACAATACAATATTTATTCCCCGTGTCATTTAGAAAAGATTTAAGTTAGTGATGTTAATTCTAAGGCATCACTCAAATGTGTTCTCATTGCTTATAATAAGGACACTTCACTAAGTTTAATCTTCAAAGAGACACAGAAACCTACACCTATCAGGTAAAGAATTTTTACTTCATTTTAATGGAAATTTCGAAATACTAAAACAAAGTTTTGAAAAAATTATTTTAAAAAAAAAAAAACTGTTCATTTTAGATTCTCCAAGCTTCAATAAACTTAGTGCTCTCCTGCTACAGTTAAAATAATGTACCATTTTCACAGCCAAATTAACAAATCTTAAAAATTCTAACGGAGTTTTTATGGTCATGAACTTGTTCCTTACTTTCAAAGATGAGAGACTGATTTGGATTATATAAAATATATAATTGCAATGAAATCTAGTAGCCAAAACATAAAATCTTAGATATATAAAATCTACTTTATACAACGTGTATCGCAAAGTAAACGAGACTTTTTCAAAATCTCTATTTATATTGTAGTTTTTCCGAATTTAATTTTTCGAGCGATGCTATAGCATTGCAACATTGTCATAGGTATAAATCAATAACTCGGCTTTAAATTGTCCGTTGGTCTTGAACCTTTCCAACTTGTTCTGAAAAAGATATCGTCACTATAAATAGAGATTTTGAAAACGTCTCGTATGACCTTAAATATACCATACTTAGTCATATCGAGTAACGGTCATGGTGATGGATGTCATCTTCGATTCCCTTCACTATACCAAAGATGTGTTACAAACATCACACTTTAGTGATAATACATTTTCTCCCAAAGTGAAGTGTAGTGTATACAACTAACTTCTTTAATGATTTTGTAATCAAAATGAAAATTTAAAAAAAATAACCGCCTTCACGCTTATTAACAAATTTTTATTTGTGTTGCAAGCCGCCTTGTTCTTGTCAAAGAAATCAAGAAAAACATACATTGATTTTCAAAAAAAAAAAAAAATATTGAAAAAAAAACCAAAACAAACAAGAAAAATTTAAAAGAATTACAAATTGATGATGATTATAATTTTTTTTTTTTATTTTTTTTTTCGTCTTCTGTTTTTGTTTTCTTTAACACACAAAAGTAAAAATTACAATTTTTAAGCAATTTTTTATATTTTTGTTTTTACCAAAATGTTTTTTTGTCAATATTTTGTTTGGAACTTGTTTGTGGCGCACTTGACTGGTGGTAACAGCAGCAACAACAACATCTAACAAATGAACAAACAAGCAATAATTTCAAATTCAGCAATAATAACAACGGCAACAGCAACAGCAACAGCAACAACAACAACAACGAATGTCAAGTTATGCGCATGCGCAACTGTAAGTTGCAGCGACGCACCTCATTTGAGACTTAAGGCAATAACACATCCATACACATACATATATGAACACACATGTACGAGATGCATCTGAAAATTATTGGACTTGTTGACTTGCATTATTCTTCTTTATCCAACACGAGGCATCCTTCTAACTAAAATCCACAAAATGTTCCTATCATCCTGAAATAGTTCAGGAAGTCACTTTGCGGTTTACTATTACTCGCATTCTTTTCACCTATTATTCCTTTGAAAGGAATTTTAAATTTTAGGAAAAGCTAAGGGCCATTTTTATCATTAAGCACACAAGGTAGCCATTTCTACATTTTTGGTAAGCTAAGCTCTTTTTTTTCATACTCATTAAACACATCACACAGTCACAAAATGACATCCTTTGGTGTTATTGAGCTCAAATATCGACCAGAATGCAACACACTCTCATCAGACCAGCTTCCATTCTTAAGCCACCATTCTTTTGTCTATTTTATCCATACATTCGCCTTCAAAAGCATTCTATATCATGTGTCCGCGTAACTGTGTTTCATCAAGTTTAAAGCAAAACTGAATGGAAATTTATTAAAACTTGATTATAAATGGAAATCAAACACACTTTTGGAACACATCTCGTATATGTATCTACAGTAATATGAAGATCCAATCAACATTTCGAGATGAAAGACGCTAGTGATGGTGATACTGGACCGACTAGCAAGCTACTGTCGGAGAGTCTCGAAAAGACAGAAAGACTAAAGGAGACAGTTACAGCGTTTGTTTGATTGATCGCTGCTTTGGTGTTCAAGTGTTGAGCAAAAGCAAATATTCAAAAAGAAAACAAAACCTATAATCAAAATTTATGCGTGCGAGTTTCAGTTCACAACAACAACAACAACCACAAGCAAAAGAAGAAAATAAAAGAGTCTAAATTAATAAGAAAAATCATCATAGAAATACAATAAATGAATAATTTGCAAAATGTTTGGTTTTCCTCTTTCACAATTTTCGCTTTTTTTTTTTTTCTTTTTTTGTTGTTTATTTCTTATACGTAAACACACACACTTAGGCACATGTCTTGAGAGTTGTTACTGGAAAAGTATGTAAAAATAAAAATATAAAATCGATGACCAAATGAGTAGGCGTAGGCCAGTAAACTAAACGAATGCCACCACCCAAAAATCAAGCGTCAACTCATAAAAACTGATGGCGTAATATCTGCTCGAACTTACAGCAAACTAAAACATATAGTACATTCACACTCATATGAATGTACATATGTATATATTGTAGTATTTACCCCCATTACTGTTTACTATTGAGATATATTTCAACTGTTATTTTCATGTATTGTACAATTGCTTTTCTGTTTTTCTTTTTTACTTTAACAAAAATAGTCTGCCGCGTTGTGACGTCATTTAAGTTTTCTGCTACTACATATTTGTTTTCTATTTAATGGTTTTGTCTGTAGGTCGGGGTCGCATTGTCAAAAAAGTACATATGTATTTCTTATGTTTTATATACTCGCATTTATATACATATACAAAAACAAATGACAGGGCTACATCATAATATTGTACTAGTAGCAATGATAATGAATTCAATCATATGAAATCAAAGTTTAATAAAGTAAGAAGAAACTAAATTTTATCTCCCTGCTATTTACTGATCTTAGAATATCTCACATAGGACATAGTTAGTAGCTCTGAGGATTGATAGTCTAAAGAACATAGCGAAATTGAAAGTGAATGGAATGAAATTTTAAGATAATTATAGTATAACAGTAATCGGACTCTATTTGATATCCCTGAGGTCTAATTTAAACTACACCATCTATAATATTTAATGTAGTAAAATTTAATATTGTACATATATCCTTCTATATTTTCGCAGAGCCAACTAAGGAAACTCTGAGAAAAGACCTTTTTCCAAACTTTCCTCCTGACTCATTCGAAATATTGTACATACTTTCAGTTTTATATTTATCAGATAAACTACATTTACACCATTTTAAACTCTTATTTAGTTACATTATTTATTAACATCACAACTATTAATAAATCATGTAAATTATTTGAGAAACTTCCGGGATACCTTTTACAAATATACTTATGTATCATTTATTGGTTATATAGAAAAATGTCTTTCTAAAGGTTCATTTATTAACAAAAATACCTTTCCTTAGCTCATGGCTCTGCATTCAGCCCTGGTACAATGAATAGTAAGTACAACAAAACCTAACAGTTTGTTTTTTTCTTCTTATCCTATAAACCCTTACCCACCATTCCTTAAACACCCTTAACACGTTCTGTAAAAGCATTGACTCTCTCACGTGTTCACAAAGCTTTAGTGTTTTGACTCTCTTTCTTGTATCACGAATGCTTTTTATTGTATATACAATAGATATGTTTGTGTGTATATGTGTTACATAGTTTCTGTGTTGCTAACGGTATTACATTATTTCCGTTGTCGTCTTCGTTTGCTTCTTCATTCTTGTCAAGGTCATTTGCTTTTTCCCCTGATTTTCAATCTCTTTCCTTTTTCCACTCAACTTCAACCCCATGATGATTTCACAGTTTTTCTACCCGCATCGCACTCCCCTTCGCCCTCTTCTGGTATTTGTGTGTGTACACACCCCTTTTCATGGTGGCATTAAATTTATTTATTAAAGTGTTTTACCATTTCCTTGTCAGCTGTTCTTTTCTTTGCGTTGTTTTAAGCTAAATTTTCTGGTTGTGTGAGGAACAATTGAACGTCTTTAATTTTTCAATTTTTAATATATCTATTTAATTAAATATCTTCGAAAATCAGTTAAAACAAAAAGATTTTAATTTTCAGATTTTAAATTAATTTAAGTGTTTCCTTTTATAATAAAAAATTAGTAAGAATATCTACATTTGCTACTCTTATAATAGTTCAGATATTCTAATAAAATACTCAGGATGATAAAGTAAAATTTTCTTTTTATAGTTTCTCATTTAATCTATTAATAGTCAGCTTCACATAACTGTATTTAATATTTTTACAATTAATTTTGCAAGAATTAAATCAGTTGTTTCTAAATCTGTCGCATGCAAACTGTGATTATAATTAAACTGGCTTCTTTTTTTTTCGCCTTGTAGATACAAACGCACTATGACGTCCTTGGCTTTGACTGCCATTACCATTTAAGCTTTGGTGGCCTGACCCACCTCAAGTGTTTGTTTCATCATCAACGCCATCGAAATCAACTTCAGCCCCATTTTTGGGTTAAGTAAATCGATAAAACCACCATGCTACTACTATGCCAAGCAGTCGCCACCATTAGTGGGCAAAATATATGTTTACTATTATTTGTTTTTGCAATCGTTTTTGTATGTGTAACGAAATGAAAACGATGACGTCAAAGCGGAAAAGAGATAGACTTGCTGTGTGGCATATGTATTTAGTATTGAGTGCGTTTCGTTTTCGTATTTTTTTTTTTTCTTTATTTTTGTTATGAGACTCTCTCTCTCATTTTGATGTGCAGCCTTTGAAGCACATTTATTATTTAGTGTGTGAGAAAGCGTATGAGAAACTGCGTACAATAGTCCGTGTCGTATGAGTAATATTAATTGCTTTTGTGGGTTTTAATATGACGTATACGCACCACAAAACAAAAGAAAATGGAATGAACGAAAACAATTTTTCATTTATTATTAAAGTAAATATCTATTATTGTTACGATTGTCGTAATCATGATAAGTAAATAAAACCTGATTGTACTAACAGATTACTGATCAATTTGTGGGATGCCCCAGCTATGTACACCGAAATCATTTCAAAGTTTAAAGATGGAAAACAAAGTAAATGCATACTGACACAAAGAAAAGTTATGGTACAAAAATTTGGGAATAAATAAAGCATGACAAAGACCATCATCATCAATTTAGATATTCATAATACTTCATTGCTGCGGGACAAGTGCAGCCATCATGAAATGGTGTTGTTGTCCAAAATGGATTAGCTACTAATCATTCCATTAATAAACTAGCTACGGGAGAAGATTTTCTACAACACATTGTTATAATGACAAAACTTGTAACCTGATGATGCAATTGTGTATTGTAATTTCAATCAACCACATAAAATTGATCCACAAACACTTTAGTCTTGAATGGCAATAGTAAAGAATGTGCCTAGTTCAGTTTTTTGGCTTTAGCGTTTCCCAGCAGTGGGTGAACAGAATATTAAAAAATCTATAAACGATTTAGATATCTCCCCCGAGCGAATTATATTTTCTAATGTCGCTGCTAAAGAAGAACATATACGTCGAATAATACAACACCAATACACGTTTTATGGATTGTTAAACTAGTTGTTACTTTACTTGGAGACACATTGGCATCCTGAGAGGCAGCATCACAATTAGCAACTCTTTGATGTCCAAAGTCAATTGCAAGAAATAGACTAGAATATCACGATATAACCACCAAACAGAACAGAGTAAAGAGAATATTTGAGATCAATGAAAGCTAAAGTATGAAAGGCTTATATTGATTGGCAATTGTCTGATTGTTCGACATACGTTGAGAGATTAGAAAAGATATTCCCCATTTAGTTTCGTCAACATTTAAACAATTGCTTATTTTGGTAGATATAAAGATTTGTGAGAAGGTCCTAGCTATTAATATTAACCGAATCAATATACCATTTTTAATGCTCTGAAAATAGATTTTTTGCAATTATTAATTGTTGCGTGCAAAACTCATCACAGTAAAACCAACAGAGTTTACATAATATGGAAGAGGAGATTCAAACTAATTTCTAAAAAAATTCTAACTTTCACATAAATTTACTCATACCAATTAAATTCTATCTCCTTGAATGGTGCAGATGACAAACATTTGCAATATATTGTACTTTATCAGTGTAGCAATCAACGGAGATTATGTAGAACTAAATTTTTTAGTTTAAAAATTGAAAAAGGCTCCCAGAAGAATTAAGAGTATTCATCCCTTCACACTGATTACTTTCATATTCTGTGGAATTTTCGTAATCGGGATTTATTAGAAATCTAGAATTGATTTGCGAATGCACCCCTGCTTAGCCTCTATTACATGTCGCATGCATGCCGTTGCTCACTAATAATAATGGTCAAACTATATAATTCAACTCTATTTTCCTTCGACCATTGTATGCAGGTTCTGAAGTTTTTAATATCGTCTTAATGTTTAACTTTTGGTTTATCATTGTCAATATCGATTGATAAATGCCTTTGATCTGAAACAAATCATTCACCCATTTCAGATTGTGATAATTGTGTAATGATTATCATTATTCATTTCTGCAGCAAAACTTCTATTATTGTTCATTCTTGTGCATTTTCATGCTCATTTCATCTGTATCACTTTGAGAACCGACAATAGCAATCTACTATAAAATTTTTCCAATATTTTATTATTTTACTATTGCATTGATAACAACTTGTTCCAAGAATTAGCAAGGAATGGTTATATCTTTAACAACATGCCAGACAAGGCACGAAATGAGCAACGTCATTGTTAAATAATGTGGCAATTGCGAAATAAAGCGTACTTACAAAAAGGTGAAATATAATATAAATAACTTGCAGTTTATTGGGCGTGACTCAGCAAGCCGTTTCTCATCGCCTAAAGAGCTTAGGAATGATCCAGAAACTGGGACATTGGGTGCCGTACGAGTTGAATCCGAGGGACATCGAACGGCGCCTTTGCATGTGCGAACAACTCCTCCAACGGCAAAACAGAAAGGGTTTTTTGCATCGCATCGTGACCGGCGATGAAAAGTGGATACACTATGACAACCCGAAGCGGAAAAAATCGTGGGCGCTTCCCGGTCATACATCAAGTTCGACCGCAAAACCGAACATTCACGGCTCGAAGCTGATGCTGTGTATCTGGTGGGACCAGCTCGGTGTAGTGTACTATGAACTCTTGAAACCAGGGGAAACCATCACAGGAGCCCTCTATCGGACTCAAATAATACGTTTGAATCGAGCGTTGAAGGAAAAACGCCCGCAATACTCGGAAAGACACGACAAGGTGATATTTCTACATGACAACGCTCGGCCACATGTTTCCAATGTAGTGTAAACATACCTGGAAACTTTGAAATGGGACATCCTACCCCACCCGCCGTACTCTCCAGATATCGCCCCTTCTGATTTTTATTTATTCAGATTGATGACGCATGAACTGGCAGGACACCACTTTCGTTCTTTCGAAGAAGCCAAAAACTGGATTGATTCGTGGATCGCGTCAAAAGACGAACAATTTTTCCGACGAGGAATTTAAAAGCTGCCAGAAAAATGGGAAAAAGTTGTGGCTAGTAATGGAAATTATTTTGGAGATTGAGTATGTAACGAGTTTTTTATAATAAAGCCTCAAATTATGAAAAAAAACGGCGATTTTCTATTTGTACGCCCAAGCATACCTTAATATATTTCATTTTAATAGAGAATCGATCATTGAATTATAGAACATGCGATTTGGATTAGCGAAACCGTGTATGGTCCGAAAAAATAGAAGAATAAAAAAATTTTTTTAATAATTTAACTCTTTTCGGATTACTGAAGGATTCGTTACATCTGTGGGTTGCGGACACAAATTTAAGTATTATAATCATTTCATCTTTTTTAAAAATTTATGAAAAAGAGAAACAAGTTTAGTAACTTTGAGAAATAATTAATGAACAAAACAAAATTGTAGCCACATATTGCAACAAAAAAAACCCTAATCAAGAAAAGAATTCTTAAAATATAAAAACAAAAAAAAAAAACAAATTTAATGGTAAAAATATCTAATCGAACGTTTAATTGACTGAAACAACTCACATGCATTCTCATGGCATTATTAGCAACAAGACTAAAAACAATAGATACAACAACAATAACAGCAAGAGATTGCAACTGCAGACAAAGAGATTAAAGAAGGGGAGGCAATGGTAAAGGCAAAAGACGAGGAAGTAAAATCAAATGCGGCACGTTCTTTGCATGCCAAAGTGTGACACTAAAGCGTGATCCATCCAAGTGAAGATAGACAGACAAACAACAACAACAACAACAAAAGCAGCATTAAACATTTACAGTATTTTTGTATTTGTTTGTTGCTTTGTATTCTTCTAGTAATTGTTTTTTGTTTTTTTTTTTTTTTTTTATTATTGTTGTTAGGCTAGCGGACAATGATCTATCTGCCCAATTGCTGAGTACAATAGTTTTAGCCAAAAATAAAATTGAAAATCAACCAATAAATAAATAAGGGAAAAAATTCTCAAATTTAATTGAAATCGAAATCAAAACAAAATCTCTGATATGCGGAATTGATTGCAAATGAAAAAATAATTGCAAGAACATCGACATCAGCAACAACAAGAGATACAAAATGACAATTCAGATACATTAGACATAGTCAACATGAAGGAAGTGGGTATTGAGACGATTATGGATGAGGAAAACTTAGACGTCGCCATCACCATCGGCTAACGATAAACGTTAATTGCTAGGCTCACTTGTTATTATTGTTATACATAGAGTATTGTTGTTGTTCTTGTTGTTGTTTTAGATATTTTAGTCAATTATCTTTTTATTTATTACAGTACATGACTTTACATTGCCTTCTCACATACATAAATGTCCTTATCTAGATACAATTAACTTTACACACAAAAATTTCTTTGATAGCAAAAAGAAAATATTAAAGTTTATGTTAATTAACTGTTAATTTCTCATCAACACAAGCACACATCTATACACAGATACATAGATTTAAATACACAAAACCAGACGAGTATAAATTCATCAAAAACTCGTATAACAAAATTGTCTACTGTCGAATGTTTGTCAATGAAATGAAGAAAGAAATACAAACAAAATTGTATGCGAAATAAAATAAAAAAAAATACTTTTAATGAAATTCACTAATAAAATAAAGGGAGGGCTGCTGCTGGCTCTCTTTGGTCTTACCTAAGCTAACAGGCACTTAACAAAAAAAAAAAAAAATGAAAATCATATGTTATTCGATAAGTAAAATCATAGGTTGCCACATAGTAATTCAATCTATTCAATAAATGCATTTGACTTAAGTACAGTCTTACAACTCCTGTAATATTGTAGTTTAAAGATTTTAATTTGAAAAATCTGTAAATTTGATAAAAAAAAAAAATGTTTTTGATTTGAGCTATGGTGAAATTTCAGTACTCTATTTCGAACACTTATGAACAAACTGGTGAACATGGCTTGAGACTTGATACACTTAGTCCTTTATATGGTTAATTTTAATTTCACCAGAGTCTATCTAAGTCTACCCATGCTAAGCTACCATTTTCCTTCAATAATATCAAGTGTGCCTTATAAACATTAGCTTTCAGTAAAAATACTCCATTGTTATGAAGTGTATAGTAATGAAGACACATGTCTATTGAATATAGGGAATACTCGTATATGGAGAAATACATTTTAAATACTATCTATTTTTCTTAATTTAATTTACACAACACAAAACCATTTGTCCTATCCAATAGCATCCTTTACCTCATTGATTTTTATTGTTTTGTTGTTGCTTGCAGGCATCATGAGTTTTGTAACTAAATAAACAATAGTAAATAAAATTGCATTTGAAATTTTATTAAAGTTGTTAACTAAAAGGAGTAACATATAATTATTATGTAATTATAATTACATATATGTATATGTACATATATAACACTAATCATCAAAGCCTAAATCTATCCATCAAATTGCCAAAATCAAACAGTAGCTGGCTGCTCTTCACCTACGATTGTACAGCACACACAGATGACGAAGCGAAAGATAATGACTTTTATAATATTGTTTTGTTGTTCATGTTCGTAAAGATGGGAAGTAAAAGTCTTCATATGATGTGAAAAGAGAAAAAAAGACCCACAACAATATAAGAGGAATATAATTATTAAATAACAGTTGTACATAAGCAAAAAAAAAAAAACATTAACTTTGATTTTGTTGAACATTAAAAATAATTTTGAATTATCACTTTAAAACAAAGCTAAAAGTCTTCATTGGAAGCACTGCGAACTGGACAATTTCCTGTCAAAGTGTTGACAACCAAGGTTTTCTCCACATAAGGATTCAACAAAATGGACGGAATGCCTCCCATCAGACACATTATTTGAGCTTGAGTGGTTTCGAAATATACGGCCGAGTTATCAGTGCTAAAAAAGCTGAAGCAAAGAATCGTCGTGAACGTCGCCAGATTGGAGCTCAGTTGAAGCACATTGCAACAGGTGCCAAAGTCGTGGGAGGTGTGGATTGGCGTTGGGAAGATCAGGATGGATTTAAAACTAGCTAATTGTGAGAACCTTTCTATGTTCGAAGGCAACAATTCCATTGTGCCACTAATGTCAAATGTGCTTGGAAAGAAATTAGACAAAGCTAATGCTCTGACGTCTCGCAAATCGAGTTCAATTGCTTCATTACCTGAAGCAACAGAAATTAACAGAAATGCTGAGGATCCATCAAATCAAAATGCTTCGGCAGACAACTTGGCTTGAAAACAGACAGTTGAGGCCATTGGAGAAAATGTTTTTATATCAGCTAAATCTCAAATTCTTTCAAGCTCCTCATCAACTGCAGTGAATCCCGGT
Organism: Amiota minor; assembly: GCA_037043295.1. Classification (NCBI taxonomy): domain Eukaryota; kingdom Metazoa; phylum Arthropoda; class Insecta; order Diptera; family Drosophilidae; genus Amiota; species Amiota minor. The sequence goes on from JBAMAW010001862.1 coordinate 407,660, forward strand.
TATAATGAGAATGAAGGATTTTGGTTCTTAAAAACAATGAAAGAAGAAAAACCCATAACAATAGATTGATCCATATTTATTGTACTCGTATAACTAATGTTTTGCTTGTATATAATTAGAATTATATGGTTATTATATCATAGCCTAGAAGAGACTTATTTGAGATCTATTCTATTTAGTTAAATTCACTATTCATTTCACACTGATTAAAAATTTAACTTTGATGTATTTTTCTTTCTCTCAAAGGCATCATGCAATCATTGCAACATCTTTATGTGAAGGGTATAAAAATAAGTACTAGTTAAAGTCAATTTAAAAGTGTAACAATTTCAATTGCATTGGAGATTTCCTAAATTAAATTGTTGCTTGTCATTTGGATATAAGTAAAAATGAATCGATATGTATCTGTTAATATTATAAAATTAATATGATTATTCATATATAAAGATCCTATTAATCTAAAATAATAATCTATTTAATAATTTTGTATGCCTATTATTGTTTTTTTTTTTAAAGATAATAATAAATATGTGACCAAAACTCTTCCAGTGCTTAAAAGAACTTCAATTCTCAAAACTAATATTGTAAATTGATGTAAGTAAATGTTTTTAAAGCAATCCGTTTTGATTAGAACTTAACTTAAGAAATCTTGTAATCTTCCAGTAAATTTCACCAAATTATATTGTATAATTTTCATAATTTTGTATCCCATACAAATTTTGATATAAGAAAATGAAATGAAGAAATCTTTATACAAACACACGAATAAAGTTGAAGAAACAGCAATTTATTGATGATTAGAAAAGTGGACAAACAGACAAACAAGTCAACAAACGAACGAATGAATAAATGAATGAATAGATAGATAAATGTATGTATGCATGCATAGATGAATGGATCGATGGATAGATAGATGTATGAATAGGGAGAGATAGATGGACGGATGGATGTATAGACGGATGAACTAAAACATATTAGATACGTTATGCTTAAATACAATATAATGAATAAGCTTTAGTTAAAGATGGATTGCTGGTTTATTAGTTCGATTGTATTGAGCCCTCAAGTATGAGATAATACAAAAGTGTGCGTATGTGTCTCTATGTATTGTACACATGTGTGTATGCGTGTAAGTGTGGCAGCCAAAAGAAGTAGCAGGAAAGCAGGTTGTTATTGTTGTATTTTCTTGGTGAATTTTAGAAGCAAAAAAATCCATCTTTGTTGGCATCATTTATCATGATCATATTGCTTTGGGTCAACAAAACAAAAAAAAAAAAAAATTTGAAAACACAAGGCACCGTCACAGTTATTTGAATGATGATGAATTCGATTAAGCCACATAGCAAAAGATTCAATGAAAGAAATATTTTTTATAATATATTTTTTATATGTTGAAATGGAGAATTGGATATAGTTTTTTGTTTTTTTTTTTTTCGTTTTGGGGGAGTCAAACAAAAGAAAATCTTCATTGATTTAAATCCAAAGTCAAAGGTGTGAACTATGTATTAACGATTTGCATATCTACAGACACATTTGCATCTACAATATAAGCATAGCTAATTGGTGACTATTGAATAGAGACAAAAAAAAGGAAGCTTTTAGCTAAAAATGCCTTGTGAACTCATGCCAAAGATTTCATAATGCGATTTTACATTATTGCATATTAATTGAATCAGTCGACTATATTTGGCTCACGAAAAATCAACAAAAATCAAAATGAAAAGAAGAATTTCATGTCATGAAAGATACTACAAAAACAACGGAACAATACGGGGGGAGTATGAGAGCAGAAAGGTAAAGGCAAAAAAGAAAGAAAAAAATTACAATCGACAATAATTAAAAATATATCTAGCAATTTTAAAAAGCATCATCAATGGCTCGTGATTATTTACAATAATAAAACTAACGCAAATTAAATTGTCTCATCATGCTTTATTGCAACCTCACAATCTATAATAATAATGATCTTAATAATCATAATGATGATGATAATGATTCTGATGCAGATGCTGAAGCTAGTGCAGATGCTGAAGAGGACAACGTCATTGTCTAAGCACGTGGTTCGATGACTATGTTTCTTTCTTTCTTTCTTCTTATTTGTAATAACTAAAAATATTTATTTGCTCTCAGTTGTTGCACAAAAATAAAGATGAATATTCTGAAATTTTAAATATACTGAGTATTTATTGTGTATTATTGCTTGGCAGCAACTATTGACGTAGTTGTTTGTTTGTTGTTGCTGTCTTTGTTCCTGTTGCCACATTTGCCACTATTGCCATGTTCTATTGACCAAAATAAAATAATGCATCTACTGTTTATTTATTATTTCACGCTAATAAGCGTGCTGTGCACCTACTGTCGTCATTAGCATCATTCATTTAAGCATTTGTCGTCGTGCTTAGTAGGTAGAAGATCTTACAAATGATTCGTTTTCCTATTTAGTTCAGGTTCAGGTTCAGTTCGTTAGAACAATTAAACTTATGAAATGCATCGGCACGCGTGCCAGCGCAACAAATGAAAGAAATGAGGCAGCATTTTATCTTGGCTTGGCTTGGCTTGGCTTTGTTTTGTTTTTGCCTTTTTAATTTTCTTGTTGTCGTCATCATTATTGAAGAAGTAGTCGTCATAGCAGCGCGTGCTCCTACCAATGACGATAACATCTTTCTTGTGTGCTTCAGATAAATAATAAAATTAATATTAATGGTGGTGATGGTGATGGTGATGCTATGACGTGCAAATTAAGTTTATTTTGCATGTACTATATGTGAAGAACTTCTGTGTATCCAAGCGTACTATAACAGACCGTGTGCTTGACTAATGAGTAATTTATCTGAATACATCTCACGCTCTCTCTCTCTCTCTCTCTGCATAGAATCAATATAAGAATGTAGATACTGTGGATTGACGTTAATCTGTTCAAGTCAAATGTTTTAAAATAGTTTACATATGTACAAGTATATTAGTTATTATTTCACTCATCTGGCTGGGTATTAGAAAGAATTACAGGTGTCAAAAGTACAAGTATAGTGTACTTGTGTTTATTTTTGGGTCTATCAAATTTTGAGTATTTTAGATTTGTCTATTTACATAAAAGTATTTAAAGTATTTTACTTATCATTCGAAATTATTTTATTCTGTCATTTGAAAATCTAATTGTAGGTTAAAATAAACCTAAATAATAATAAAGATATGTATGTAGAAACCATTTATTTCATTACTCATATTAATTGGACATTTATTTTGTGAATTTGTACGCGATAAACAATATTTTTTCATATCTTTAAAGTCAAAACTTTACACTGCAACATTGATGGGAAGGTGGGGAGATTGACAAGAAGTTATAGAGTTAAATTTCAAGAAGAGTATTATTTTCTTTTCCTGAAGAAACACAATAGTTTTGTTGCAAAAGTAGCTTACAGATCAATTTAAGTTCTCCATCACATCATGTGTTTATTATGTCCATTTTGTTTTCTTATAATCATATTGTATATTCAAAAAGCTTTGTTGGAAATCAATTTAAGTCCTTTACAAAAAAAAAAAACCGCCTTCTTCATAATAAACTGTGATCACACTTTTGCCTAACAAATTTTATTGAATTTCTTTCATTTTTAGTTTTTCAAATATAATCAGTCTTTGCCTTATTCTTACTCTTTATTATTATCCTAATTTCTTTTTAAAGAACATAAAACAATAAAACAACTCAAGATGTATAAATGAATAGTTTTCCTTAAGTTAAATCTTAATATTCTCCACACTTAAAACCCTTCTTCTCTTATTTTCCTAAGTATGTCTAAAACAACATCATTGGGTTTATGATGATAAAAATCATCAAACATCAAAAGGCTTCAACAGCAACAGCGACAGATGATAACGGAGATGGTGGTGGTGGTGGGTGGGGATGGGGATGGATTATGTTAATGGTAACGAAGACAAAGGCGGAGACGATGGTGATGGTGATGGCGACATTTTTGCTGCTGTTGACGATGATGGTAAACATGTGTTTTTGCACTGCCCATAATATAGTCGAATGTTTTTCTTGTTATTTATTGTTGCTGCCGCTCTTTGCTCAACTATTTATTTATTATTGTATTTTCTACTGCGTTTTATAATACTATTATATTTTTTCCTTGTTTTTTTTTTTTTTTGTTTTCAATTTCTTGTATTGTAGTAATATATTTGAAATAAAAGTGATGAAAATTTATGTCGTCATTGTATGAGTACGAGTATACATACATATACATATATGTGTATCTTTCAGTCCTTTTATTCGTTGATTTGTTAAGCAAGCCTAACTAACTCAAGAGTTTTCTTTCTATGACAGTATCTCCCTCTCCCCCTCTCTTCTTGATTATTTTTATATCATTCTTTTGCATTGTAAACAATTTCAATTCATTAGCATTTCTATCATCTCCTCCTTTTTTGAAAAAAATAAGTATTGTATGTAAGTATTGTATGTATGTATGTATCTTTTACTTGCTTGTATCATGGTGTTTACATAAACGACGCCTCTATTTGCCTAATGTAATATTTTTCATTATTTTTACTTGCGACATAAACAAACGACAAACGACAAACGAACCATCTGACTGAATGAATGCTGATGCAGATGCGTTACACATACGTCGCATGGGCCCAACGGCATATTAAAATTAAATTATATGTATATTGAACAATAAATTCACTTTCCTTAACCTTATTTAGTTCAGTTAGTTATAATTGATTAGTTCATATATTAGTTATTGTAATAGAATCGTAGTTAATTTAATACATACTATTATTGTTGTTGTTATTGTTGTTCTTAAGATGTAGTTGTTGTTGTTGATGTTGTTCCTTGAATCCATTTATTTTATGTGATTGTTTCTGTTTCAATTGTTCTGTTTGTGTTGTTGTCGTGGTTGTCGTGGTTGCTGTTGATATTGTTGTATTGGGCTCATGCCAATTTCCAATATTCTTGGAACGAGATTCATCATTATTATCATCATTATAGAAATCATCATGAAAGCGTTTCTCAAAATTCGAACATGTTATGTGAGTTATATCACAGCCATCCGGAAAGAGATTACGACATGGATATATAAGCGGTGTTGCATGGGGGCACCGACTTTGTGTTTTCTCATTAAGATTTTGTCGCAGGCAATTGTTGTTGTTCAGCTCATAGTAAACATGGAAAGGGCTGCCAAATTCCGATTTGATATGTTGGTGTTGCAGCAGATGCTGATTATGTTGAGGATGTTGCATGTGGTGTTCCAAGTGATGTTCTTGTTGCTGGTGTTGGTGTTGGTGTTGGTTTGTCGATGTTGTTGTTGTTGTTGAGGATGATTATGTTGGAAGTGATTGTTATTTTGATAGTGTTGTTGCTGCTGCTGCTGCTGTTGTTGCTGTTGCTGTTGGTGTGAATGATGATGATGATGATGATGATGATGATGGTGAAAAGGATGCTGTTGATGTTGATGTTGGGACTGATAGTGTTGCTGTTGTTGATATTCCAGATTTAATTGGAGACGCTGAGCAACGTCTAAAGTGTTTTGATGGTATTGGGTTCTTGGTTGCAATGTGTGTAGAACACTTATATTTTGGGTGATGGTGGTGTTGTTGTTGTTATTGTTATCACTGTTTATATTGTTGTTATTATTATTATTATTATTGCAATTATCAGTTGTTGCAATTGGCGTTTGATTTGCCGTTTCTTGCTTCACAACAATCAGCGATGCAAGACGATCGCGCATTATTTTGTATTTTCTCTCTATTCTTTTTTTTTTTTTTTAGTTTTCCATAAAGTTTTTCATTTCAATGTACTTAATAGAATGAATTATGTGTAGAAAAACATCTTTAGAATGAGTACAAAATAGAATAGAATAAAATCACATAAATACAAAAGTAAAACATGCATACAAAACTCAACATGGAACATGAAACAAATTGAAAGAAACGAATATCTTTGTATCTATCAATCAATATTATCAATAAAGACCTGTATGAGACTGTTTGCACAGCCTTAGCCGCGTTGCTTTTGGATTTCGTTGCTCCAGAACGGCGGTGTTGAGACTTTGATTAAATCGAATCAAAGTTGATACAGAAGCAGCTTTTCTCTTAAGTATAACCGTTAAACCTTTGTGACATAGCACATGATTTTAGTTCATTTTTATGATATAATATTAATTAATTGTTATTAATATTTCTTATTTTTAGTCTTTTATATAGAACAAGTTGTATATATTTATATAAGTACATATATTTACAATAGCAAATGAGTGTCCTTGTGCACGTTTTGCATGTCCTTAGACTTGAACTCAAAAGCTGATTGTTTCTTATATTTTGTATTCCTTTTATTTCTTTTATTTTGGCATGTGTAGTTTGAGTATTCTATGTTCTTCCTAACACTCAATTTTGCGCGCACACTCAGCGACTTAATAAAGCTTTCTATATACACATATACACATATCTACATACATACATACGTTGCACGTTGTGTGTATTTGTGTTTGTATGAATAGTAATTTGTCTCTAGTGTTAACGACGTAAGCAACACAACAACGACGTAATAACTTACGCACAGCTGTTCTATTCGTTTTATTCTTTTATCTGTTTATTTATTTATGTTTTTATTTGTGTGTGTCTATGTCTTTTTGTTTTATTTTTTTTTTTAAAGATTTTGTAGGAGTTCGCACGGCATCTATATTAATATACAACAAACGTAAAGCAATGAGACATGTGCGTTTTACTTTAAAGGAAAACCTATACAAAAATATTACACATACGCCGTGTTGAATAAAGTTTTTTTTTTTTTTTTTTTTTTGTTTGGATAAAAATCTTCAATAGAAAAGAAAATAAAAATTGTTTTTGTTCTTATCAAAATACACGTACTTTCAAATCAAATTCAGCTTTAGTTTATCACGTTAAGTATCCGCCGCTTAGCACTTGGTACAGTTCAATTGAAATAACTTTAAACTCTTCAACAGTTAAATGCTGTATAAACTATCAAAATTTGTTAATACTTTGCACAAATATACAAGTACAAACACACTGATTGAATGATTGATAAAGTTACTCATACGCACCGACTGCACTTCACAATTTCCGTTTCCGCATAGAATTTATTTGATTTCATTAAATTCTATTTGTTTGTTAAACAACTTGTTGCAATTTATTTAATAATGTATATTTCTTTTTTTTATTGTTAATTTGTTGCATTTTAAAATTGTGATACAAATGAAAATAATAAAACGCGCGCGAAAAAATTTCTTTGGAGAAAAACAGAAAACTAAGTATTTTATAATTATTTAATTTATTTGATTTTGAAATTAAAATTGTTTAGTATAAATCAAACTTCCGTTTTTGTTCAATATATTTTCGATTTAAGAAATAATTTTTAAAAAACTGGTTAAGCGAATATTTTGTATTGTTTTTATTATAAAATTATTCTTGTTGAATTAACTGTAAATTATATTCAGTTGTTGTTTGTGATTATGTTAAAATGATTTAAATTTAATTGTTTTATTAGTTGTGTCTTTTAGCTGTTTTGAGTTGTGTTAACAATGCGGCGTCTGTGACGCGACTGAACTTATCTTAACGAGTTACGAGCAGTTGTAGCACAGCGATTTCGTGCTACTCAGTAGGTAAACAATGAAAAAAAATATAGAAATCGCAGCGAATGCAATCGAGAGAAATAAGTAGAAGTTTTGCGAGGAGAAGTGAGCAGCGGGTGAATGAGTGAGAGAGTGATTTGAAAGAAGAAGCAACAGTAAAGCACAATAAAGCTAAATACCCGACCTACCTCGCGAGAGTTTTTGTGCCTTTAAGACCCGAGACGCGACCAACAAACGAATCACTCATATTATTACGTCATTGCCTAACCATCATTATAATCATCATCATCATCATTAATAACAACAAATAACTGAGAGCATGCGACCGACCCACCGAGCTCAAGCTCAGAGACTCTCTCTCAGGCTTTAGTTTGCTTGGAAATATGCCCCTCTGTTCATGTATGTAAGTGTGTGTGTTTGTGTTTGTTTCTGAAAAATCGATGACGTCGTTATTAGGCGCCTGCGCCAAACAAATATTCACACAAACACTTTATAGAGTGCAGTGGGCCAATTCGAAACACACACACTACGCAGCTGTATAGAGTAGCGTGCCGAATCCGTGATTCCCCTCTGCACCGATTTACCTAACGAACACGAAGAGGCAGACATAGCGACACCTATACAAGTGCGAATGAAGCGACGAAAGCGAAAACGGAAATAATTTGCGTCATGAAAAAGCTCAAAGTGTTTATTATTGTTGTTGTTGTTGTTTTACAATTAATTCGTTATGGTAGTATGAGAGAGAAGTGCATGTGTTTTAGAATATCTCTGTGTATTTGTATCTTTTGTATATTGTATGTTTGAGTATGTTTGGGGGGTAAACAATAGAAAGAAACAACAACAAAAACTATAAAAATTGATTATTTAGCGGATTATTTTTATGGCGCACTCATTTGTTAGTAAGTATATCGTTAGTTAATCAACCATTATCCATATACCATACATACAATATATGTTCCTATAGTATACTATATATTTATACCTGAGGGTAGTTAGTCTTCTGCCTTCTGTTGTAGGTGTGGGAATTCTTAGTTCCACCGCTTTACACATCAATTAAAAGAATGAGAGCAACTACTACATATGTATGTATGTAGGTATATGTATTATGCTTTTTTTATAATTTATAAATACTCAACTATCATTATTATTATTCATTTCATAATTTCATTATCTATTCTTATCAATAAACTAAACAATTAGTTTAATTTCTCTTAAGGATTATTGTTCTACTGACAGAGACCCTTTGGCCTTTGAAATAATTATAAAAAAAAAAATATTAGAAGATTTCCTCACCTGTTCCTAATATCATTTAATTGCCTACATAGCCTTCAAAATATGTACAATATGTATTTGTCAATGTCTTTAGTATGATACTTGAAGTATTTTACTGTCAGTTTATTAGCATTTTTTTTTTTTTCAATTACATATTTGTTTGACTTAAGCAGAGATTCTCAATCCATATACCAAGGCATTTTATTGTGAGAACAAATGAATTTGTAATCCTTACCAAACATCTGCTTAATCTAAATCTAAACATTTGTATTTAAAGCACAAAACCCTTAGGGACCTTTAGTCACATCAGAAATACATATATGACTCCTGAATAAATTTTGGCCTTTCCTAGGACTTAATTATTAAGTAGTTTTTGATATTTGGATGTCACCTTTGATTCTATTCATAAATGTACCTTAAAGAAAAAAATGTTGAGAATCCCTGGTCTTTTGTATCGTCGTCGTGCTCAATAAAATATCTGCCAATATTATTATACACCGGTACACGCAAGTTAATAACAATAAGAACGACATGTTGCAAAGAAACGTCATAAAACTGAGCTTCAAACTTCAAAACATTGACTCACGATCAAGCAAAGGTTCTCCTCCTTCCTCTCAGTATTCACTCACTCACACAACTCACACATCATGATCAATATTCATAGCCAACAACTACAACAACAAATCAACAGCAACAGCAACAGCAACAGCATCATCACCTTGCTGAGAGTGAGAGTAAAATATTTGACATGTAGGTGAGGTTAAACAAGGCTTGGTTGTTTGTTATTGTGTTGTACATACAAAACAATACAATTGTTATTAAGCATCGTGGTAAGCACGACTTAAGTTCGGCGGCCCAAAACTTAAACTTCGTTTTCACTCGTTCATTCGTTCGATCGGTCGATCGCTCGTTCGTTCGGTTGATCATGTTCCTCTTATTCGTGCACTATAAGTTTTTCTTCTTCTTCTTTTGTTTCTATTTTTAGACAGGTTCAAGCCACGTTTTCTAGCTAACTGTAACTGGTGTAGAGCTTAAGCCGGCTTGCGTGCCACTCGCTCACGCTTATTTTAAATCTACACAGTGCGAGAAGAGAGAGGCTGTATTCTCTCACAGTACTAACAAATATATTGTACATACATACATACATACATACATACAGATGTATGTGAGCAAGTGTTTGCTTGTGTGGTGGCTCTTCCTTTCGTTTTCAGTTTCGTTTTTTTAGATTTTCCCATAATGCTTTTTTAGCTATAAGCAGCAATTTCGAGGAGTGAATGAGTTTAGCGTGCATATTAGGAGGAGTTATTTTTTCTATGTTTTCTGACTTTTCTATCTTTATTTTGGGGAGCGACGCGATGTCGAACTGGTTCTTGTTGTTGTTGTTACTGTTGCTGTTACTGTTGCTATTCTAGTTTTTGCCTCCCTGCATGCTTATGTTTTTTGTTGTTGGTTTAGCTTGACCCGCTTGTGGCCCCAGAGTGCACCATACTCACTTTAGATGGTCGCTCGCTAGTGTCAGTGCAAACATGCAAACGCTTCGAGGAGTCACCATCACCACCACATCGGCTCATATTGTACATACGTATGTATGTATGTATGTATGTATGGTACATACTAACTATAAGTATGTTTATACTTAGTACAATAGTGAAGTCAGCTGGATGGCTGACTGAATTTATTTCCAAACTTCACTAGTTTTTTTTTTTTTTTTTGTTTTGTCTACACTTTTGGGCTAAATTGGTTTTTCTTTATTTTTCGTTAAGCATTTGCTGTTTTAGATTTATAAGCTTAATGGTTGGTGTCTTGTAGCATGACATGCCAAGTTAAGTTGCTTGGTAACTAAGCCAAGGCATGAGAGTCACCACTCCTTGCTTGCTTGCTTACATCGGCAAACTCTACTACTCTACTAAACCAGTGATGATATTCTAAATGTGTTGAGCTAAATTGTTGTTCATTGTTGCTTTTGGTTTTCACTGTTGTTGTTATATTGTTAGTGCTGTTGTTGTTGTTGTAGTTAATACATGTTTCATATCGATTTCGCATCGCCATCATCGGTTGTTGTTTTCATTGTCGTTGGCTTTTGTTCAAACCAAATCTGCAAAATTCGTGAGTTTTAATTTGGAATTTTTGTTTTGCGCATATAATTTGTTATTGTCTTTTGGTAATGGAGGTCGTTTTTGTACACATAGGCGCGTTTTCCTAGGGCCAACATGGACAAATGCCCAGGGCACAGAACGCAAACCAGAAACACTTAAATTATATAAAAACAAAATATATACTGAAAGTCCTTGGAACTGTGAGTTTTGTGATTAGGAGACCTGAAATTCTGTTTTGCCAAGAGCCCTCGAAAGTCAAAAATGCAGCACTGTGTTTAATGGAATTTTTGTTTTTATTTTATTTTATTACAATATATATTTACTTTAATTTTCTACACTTTTTGATTTCCATTAACAACTAAAATGTCTTTAAGTTACTAAATAAGGGGTTTTCAGTTACATTTCACTATGTGTCTCATGTTTCCTTTACTGTGTAATACATTTCAGTTTAGTTATTTTTGTAACTTCATTTGCATTTTGTCAAATGATTAACAGTTCTCTTTCAGATACTAAAAAAGGACAACTATAATAGAAAATTAGAGTGACTCCAACCATCTGAACTCTACTTAGCGATAAGTATGTAAGTATTATGATCATTATTATTATTATTATTATTATAATTTGCATAAATTGATTTCCTTCTGGCAACTCTTTTTATGCAATTGAAACTATTGTCTTCGCCACCGCCCACCCACTCTCCAACTACATATTTATATTTTTTGTACTTGTATATGATTTTATAAGTCTCTAGACCCACCTTCGACTATTTTCATGCATTTTTTGTCAATTGGGGGGTTAGTTACTTTATGAGGAATGGCTTAAGGTGATTTTATTTTAGTAACTTGTGAAAATGATTGTTGTTATTTTCAGTTTGTTACTATTAATAAAATTGCAGTTATAGCGATATTTATATTCTTCACTCTTCACACAGTGAATAGTATTATAAGTTTATCATGAAGTTTGTAACTATGGCTCTGGCATTTCTCTATGCATAATCACAGGGGTGTTGGCAAAAACGTCTTCTAGAGGTGCGTGAAGAGTATAATAACTGCGACATAGCCAAAGTTACTCTCTTTTTTCTTGTTTTTATTGTTCCGGACCCAAAGGGTACCAAAGGGAACCCTATTGCAAAGACTCCGTTGTCCGTCCGACCTTCCACGAGTCATATCTCAGGAACCGTAATAGCTAGAGAGTTGAAATTTCACAGATCGTGTAGCTCTATCCGGCCATCAGCAACAAATACTAAAACTAGAATATTTTCAAAAACTTAGAGGGGTCCCCCCATACAAGAAACATTTTGGTTTGTATGACAGCTATACGATCCAGTAATCTCGCGTTCTTGAGATTCAGGTAATTTGTGACAATACATCGGAAACTTATACTGTCGAAATTTTAATTTGGTCGGACTACTAGAGAGGGTACCTCCCATACAAACCCACTATTAAAATTCATTTTCTTATTAGAAAAACGTTTTTGGTTTTTGTCCTATCAAACTGAAATTTAGACTCTATAATTTAAGATATAGACGCTATACATCTGCTTGAATCAGCCAAATCGGTCATCTGGGAGGGCTACCTCCCAAACAAACCCACTATTAAAATTCAGTTTCTTATTAGAAAAACGTTTTTGGTTTTTGTCCTATCGAACTGAAATTTGGACACTATAATTTAAGATATAGACGCTATACATCTGCTTGAATCAGCCAAATCGGTCAACTAGAAGGGCTACCTCCCAAACAAACCCACTATTAAAATTCAGTTTCTTATTAGAAAAACGTTTTTGGTTTTTGTCCTGTCGAACTGTCGAAATTTAGACACTATAAGTTTTTGATATAGGCACGGTATATTTGTTGGTATCAGTCAAATCGGACTACTAGTCCCCTTCGTAGTACCTCCCACACAAATCCCAATCTGGTAAGGAACCCTCCGTGTACGAGTCTCACTCGCACTTGACCGATTTTTTATACTTACTTTATAGTTAATAAAAGACCAAGAAGGAAGACTTCTGCTTGGTCATTATTCATTCCATGCCTTTGATGAGTTCGTGGAAATAATATTTAATTGATCTCTTGACTTCATTAAAACGGAATATTTTGAAGGCGTGGTCTCTCTTAGTAGTACAGTATGTAATAATATTGTTTTAAACAACAATTAATTCTCCTTAACAAACTTTTTACTTTACTAAATATAAAACATTTTAAATAATTTTCTCTTCTCACATTAATTTTCCGTTCTTTCCTTTTTGACCTCATTTTATCAATATACAATACATAATTACAATCGATTTCATTTAAGTCCAATTTTCCCTCGTATTCTCTTTACGTATGAGTACTTTTCATTCCATCTTCAACGCTGACTCAATGGTATCATTGAGATATGCGTGATTATTAGTGTTGACGTCTGTTTATGTTATCAATATCAATTGATTTCTTTCCACCACCATGTTGTCGTCAATAAATTTTCAAAATCATCGACACGAAAATATTCCAATGCATTTGAACCTAGAAAAGTACATATGTATTTATGTCTATAGTAAATGAAATATTTATGTATATCTTGTTGTTAAACATTACGCACATGTTACTGGCAATGAGGAACGTGTAGTAGGAGCCTTTGACCTCATCATTATAATAACACCGGCTGGATTTGATGACATCAATAGAACAACAAGATAACGAGAACAGCGCTGACTAATCCATCTGAGGAATATTAAAACTTCTAATCAAATGTTTTAAGGATTTGAAAAAAAAGAAAATACAATTAATTTTTGCAAAAAAAAAAAACAAAAATAACGAATTTAATGAAAAGAAATCGAAATAAAAAAAAAATACATAAAATTTGAGTTTGCATAAATCAATGTACAATATATAAATAACAATGATGAATTTGTTTTAATTCTGTATTTAAATTAATTATAATAATTAAAAAAAAAAATAATACTACAACTAATAATTGACAATAGAGCACTAGCTACTAGGTCTTCAACTCCAAGAAATTATAAAATATTATTGTATATTAAATTTTTTAAAGTTACAATTTTTTAGGAAGTTGATTATCTTTTCTATATTAGATTTGGAAGCTGTGATAAGGGCTGATGAGGAATTGGAGTTCGGAAGGAGGGCAACTCTGATACTTTGAAGATGATGGCATTGGTCCATTGGTGCATCGTAGATACCTTCACATGATTGCAAAGTTGACAAGATGGGCGTGCATCCCCGTTCAGTAGATAAGTGTGAGTGATGGCACTGTGACCAATTAAATATTTAGAAATTTAATATACCAACAGAAGATTACGATATTTTTACATTTGAAGCGTTTGATTGCATGGCATTTTGTATGCATGCACGAGTGAATTTCAAAAGTAAATAGAACATTCATCTATAAGAGCAATAGTTTACGAAAGAAAGTGTATCATATTTGTAGTAAATCATTTCACCTGCTGTGCTGTGAAAATCAAAGAAAACATTTCAGTGAAAGCTACTTGTTTAAAGCTTGTATAGCTTTTTATTTTCTTCCTTTTTTTTTTTTTTGTAAACATACTAATGTGCATGGGATTAAATAAATACATATCTCCTTATTTCATGAGTTATCGACATCATCTCCATAAGCTCATATTTCATGCTCAAATCATCCGAAACGAACAAATGAACATGAGCCAATTGATAAGCAAGATAACATTAGAAGTATTTTCTCTTATTCTGCACCGGCAATCGTTTAATGTAAATTCTCTGATATAATACAAATATTTTCAAAACAATAAAAATAATAATAAGACTGATATGGCTGAGAGAATATATAATTTCGCATGAATACAACTAAGGAAATTACAAAACTCCCATTACATTTTAAGCAAACCTTGTTTGCTATTATTAATAATAATAAATTGTAATATACATAAATCATAAGAAAATCTAGCAACTAAAACAATATTATTATTCTACTTGTATTTTTCAAAAACCAAACGTCTCTGTAATTTTTTTCCACATCACGGCAAATGCATTGACATTGACATTAAACTGCCTTCAATTTGCCTTCAACTTGCCACTTTAGTGGGCCAACATTAAACAACAAGAGCAGTAAGTTCAACAGCCATAACAACAAAATATAATAAGTCAACGGTTAAAAGATAGAAGAAGATTCAAAAAAATGGGGTGGCCATGCTTCGTGCATTTATGTAAGTCATCTAAAGAAAAAGAAATACATATAAAAAGAAATAAGAGATTTCATTCTTATAAAAGAAATAAAAACATAATATTAAGTACATAGGTATATTAAAGTTTATTATGTAAATGTTAATTTCAAACAATCCATTTGTATAGAAGATCTAAATTTTATCTAAGTTTCTGAAACTATGCTACTTCAAACATCCTCAGTATGATTACAATAATAAAGTACATAGCTGTGAGATAAAATTCAGTGTTTCACCTTCGTATATATTTTCACGAGCAACCGTGTTCCTTTTAAGAAGCTTAAGATCCATTTGGAATATATTTTATATATTTTCAAGTCCCAAGATTCTCGGGCAACAACTGACACATAGCAAATTAACAAAATAAGTAAGACTATGGGAAGGCTCATTGTAAAATTTCAGTTCCTGAGCTCAGAAAGTATTATATAGAATGATGCATACCTCAAGGGGCAGGAGCACTAAATAAAAATCTCTGGCGTAAAAAGCAAATAGAATTTACAATTGATAATAAACAATAAGATTTCTAAATTTATCTACGCAACTGAATATATATTTTGGTTTCCACCCACAAATTGTGCACGTGAGTATCACCCTTCAATGACGTCATTAATTGTTGTTGATTTATAAATCTTGTTCAGGTATTCAGCAAGAGAGAAATTTAAAACGAAAATCAATAAACAAAGACGTCATCATTTTGGGTGGTGGTAATCCATTGGACGGGCGTAAGCTTTCCACTTGGCTACCACTGACATGGCGGACATGCGCAGCTGAGCGTGTAACTCAATGAGCAAACAACATAGCAACTTATGAATGAATGAATGAAAGTGGACAGATAGACAGACGACGAACTTACTCAAGTGTGTACAACTCACTCACTCACTTCGTATTTGAGTGAGAGTGTGTGCTTCTGTGGCCTACGCGCATTTTGGTCACAAAGCCGGCCGGTGTTATTATTTCTGTGCGCTCTTTTCTTTAACGCTCGCTCTCATTCGGTTTCTCATTTAGTTTGTTAGTGAGTGACTGACTCTCTTTGCTTTGGGCCAAGAATAGCACGTGCGTCAATGACGTCGTTGTTTTGTAGTTAAATAGCGAAGGCGCAAGTACTCTTACTATCTTTTTAAATGTGACGTCATAACGAGGCAAATTGTTAGGAAGCTATTTTTGAGTAAAACTATGATGTCATAACTTTTACCACACACTTATGTACTATGTACACTTACAAACATTTACAATAAGTAACAGTGGGCGGCCAATTTAAAAAGCTTAATGACTATTTTGTCTTTGCCTTTGCCTTTGTTCTTGTTGTTTATTCCTTTTCTTTAAATCTTTACGGATATAAATTATGTTTATGCACAATTAAAACAAGTCGATAAATGGCATTTAAAGCATTTAACCTTCTATTACATCTTCATCTTTACCATCTACATATATTTGCAGTATATCATTCTATATTTACTTTTTATATTCATTGAAATGGTTCTTTTATTTCACATTTAAATATATAATTAATTGTTAGTTTAGAAAAATATCACAGTAAGATGCTCGTGATAAATTATTTTAATGAAAGAAACAAATAAAAATAAATTTAAAAAAAGCAACTTTATGTTTCTCGACACGTTTTATTGTAGCTTTTAGACAGACTGTCTGACTGGCTGACTGACTGACTTTGCCTTTACACGACCAAGTCCGGTCTAAGTCAATATAAAAAAGATGCGCACCGCAAAATCACCTGCGGCGAATGTTGCAAATACAAAGCAACTAAAACTAAACTAAATGTCTGTCCATTCAAAGTATCAAATCATGTAAGCCAGTTTTATGCACAATGACCTCGACCTGTCTTGTCTTCGACGAGTATTCATTCGCAGCATGCCATACCATGGATAGTGGTAATGTGAGAAGATTCTTAAAAAGTCGTATTATTTATTGACATGCAATAAAATGAAGCATTAAACAGAGGGGGGAGGGAACTGTTAGTTATACGAGATGCCAACAAATGGTTTGTTGTTAGCAATCGCTCGACAATTCCATTTAGAACAAACATGGTTCCATGGTTCATCATGGCCTGGTAGACAAATGGAAAAACATCAAAAGCATAATAAAAACATAGTAAAAAAACAAAAACTCAACTACAAGTTATGTTATTTGCAAATGGCTAATAATAAGTTGCATAGTTTTTTCCTATTTTAAAATGCAATACTGCAACAGATCTAACTAAATACCGTAGTACTTAAGTCTTAATTTAACATACTTACTCTACACATCTAAACAACTGAATATACAAGTTAATGACAAACCTTTTGGATCCATTTCCAAATTAAATTATGTATTAGAAACAAAAAAAAATACGAAACCTGAATCTTAATACTTTTTATTTCTGCGAAAGATAAATTTCTCTTTATACTTGTATTATGAAATTATACAAGTTACTTCAACTTTTCCATTCTGATTTGTTTTCCAGCGAAGTTGGATTTCGAAATTAAAAATAAAAAAAAATTGTTGGACTTTTTATATAAAAAGAAATATGATATGCATAAATAAATAAATAAATTATTTTTTTTTCTTTCAAATGTCAAGATGAGATATTGGAAATTAAACACAGTAGAGATGGAGTCCATTATTTTAACCATAATATCACAGTTGTAACTTATTCTATGTTGATGATATAGAAATCAAAGTTGTAGCTTCTACCATCCTGCCTTAACCAATTGGTCTTATTTTTTTAAAAAAAATCTGCGTCATTGCTCGAAGTATTGAAATATCTAAGCACATTACATTTAGCTTGAGACATCGTGATTGTCCACCAGTTATCCTTCTTCAAGAAAGACTCCTAGACCACACTTAAAACTGGCTGATTGATTCTCATTCCTTAAATACAAAATACTACTTTGTAGGTTAATCATAAAACCAGTGAGCACATATGGAAATCAACTCTGGAACACCAATATTGTAATACTGCAAAGATTTCAATCCATGATTCTCAGAAGCCTTGTCGGAGCTACATACGTCAAAAATTCTGATTTGCACCGAAATCTTTATACATACATATGAAGAAATTACGAGATATAGGATAAAGACTACTATACAAAACGATTGGTCAATCAACACAATATATGTACAATACTAGCATCCGATTCAGTTTAGAGTACCTACGAGTATAATAATTTATCGACTTAAGTAACCTAATTTGCATTCCTGCACCAATTTAATTATTGTATATTTTCTCAGTAAATTTAGTGAATGTTTAATTAAACAAAACTCAAATAAAATAATAATTTAAAAAAAAAAACACAAAATTATCCCTTTAAATGTTTGAAAATTTTTTTTTTTTTTAGTTTTAGTTTTATTTTTTTATTTTTTATTAGTAAAATTATTATTTATATATTTATAATATATATTTGTTGTTGTTGCCCCAATAGAAATACTCATTCTGTAAAAATTTTAACTCGCTTCCTATTACGGTTCATAAGATATGACCCGAGGGCGGACAACAAAGTCTTAGTAATATGGTTCCGTTTGGTACCCTTTGGGTCGGGAACCATAAAAAGGAGTTTTGATTTTGAGTTTAACAAAATCAGAACTATGAGTGCGACACGCGAGACATTTATCTTCAGGCCAAAAATAGGAATGTGAATGAAAGTCTTATCGAATTGGCATCCAAAAATTCAATTCAATTCACTTTTGATTTGTGTTCACATCAGGGGAAGTTAACTTCAACTAACGCGTAATATTTCTATCTCTATTTTGTTTTCTTCGGTCTACCATTTTCTGGCTAAAAAGTCCTAAATCCGAATGAGCATCTCTGGATGGATGTTAAGTATAGTGCAAGGAGCGCCAAACCAAAAAAAAATTACCAAGAATTTTTTGGATAATAACCTTTTGTCAAGATGTCACAATTTTATTAATTCAATCACGATCAGATGCAAATAAGTGATAGTAGATCGTGGTAAAGCTACTTTTAATCCATTTTAAGAACAAATATGTAAAACTGTTTTGAAAAACCTCACAGATCATTTTGGAAATTTTATAACAAAAGTGACAGTGATAAAATTAAAGAATAGAAACTCATTTCCCTGATTTTTTTTTCTGCATTTATAAGTGGTTGTATAGAATGAAAACATAAAGAAGGAATTTTAGAAACTAAAACACTTTAATTTTTATACTACTTTTTTATCGTTCGCCCTTTCTGTTCTTATATTTTTGAATACGTAATAACTGAAGATTTCCAATAATCTTCGTTGAATGAAATAAAGATGATTTTTTTATATAAAATGATGACTGAATGAATGAATGTGTAGTGTAGAAGTAAAATATTTGCATTAAATAAAAAACTTCAAAATATTTAGGCATATAAGGACAAGAATTATAATAAAAAAATATTTGTAATTTTTTTTTTTTTTAATCAAAAGCTTAACTAACCCAGTAACAGAAATTTTTAACGAAGGTACATAACATAGCATAGAACAAAAGTTAACCACTTGCAGTCCAGTCACAAGTCTTGCATTGCATTGAAGAAAAGCAAACATCAAAAGATTGGCAACTTTGGCAGATGTCTGGAAATATTCTTTTTACAGACAGACCGTCCGAATTTGAGACGCAACAACAAGGCATCCAAAACAACACCACCAACAAGACTTGGCAGCACGTCGTGTTTTACTTGAGTGTGTTGCATAACCATAATTACCACAGCTTGTAGAAGTATCTAAGTATCTATGTACAAGCAAACATCGATGATAGGCAGACACACAGACTCACAGACTGATAGACAGACAGAGAGATCGGCTTATGAATGTACTGTAAGCAAAGCGAACAGAATGCGGCGAATTAATTAAACGGCTTAAATAAGATGTACTAACAATTTGCACTAATGTGCCAATCATTTTGAGCTGCTTGCTGTACCAACAGCAGAAGCATCTGCAAGTTGCATGTTTACATGCCACAATCATTCAATGTTGTACTAGTAGTAGTAGTAGTAGTAGTAGTAGTAGTAGTAGCAGTTGTAGTTGTTGCTATTACTGTTCTTATGTATTGATAGTGCTGCTGTTGTAGAATTCGTGTGCTACGATCCCATGTTAATTTTCTGTCAAATCTTAGCGATCTACACTGCTACACCGTAGCACCACTGCCATCTCAGCTAGAACAAGGAGTGTTTATACCATGAGGCACACACACACACAACAAGCAGTACCCAATGAAGAAGTAACATTTTTCAATGTACATTTTGCTGGTTGAACTGAACTGGGACACAAGGAGAATTGTTATTTTTGTTGTTATTAACTTGCAGCAAATCGTGCATGAATTTCCACAAATTACCATTGAGTTTTTAATATCTATTTTTCTTCCCTCGTTTTTATTTTTTGGTAAAAAATGTTAGATAAATAAATAAATGAATATGAAAAATGGTTACAGAATTCGATGACAAGTTGTCAATTTTGTCATGTTTCAATGAATTAGTGCCGCACCTAACCTTTAGTCTCATTAAAACTCACCGCAAATTCACCATACCAAAAAAAAGTCCTGCCTTCTACTTTAGTCGTCTACGAACTTACTTAGTAGTTTTTTGACTTCAGATGTCGTCTGTTTTACTATCACTTTGTTCAGTCTGGTCTGATCTAGTCTGATTCAAAATGATGTAACATGAGAGTAAGAGGAATTATTGCTGTTGTTGTTGTTATTGTTGACGACACTAACCCACTTTGAGGAGGCAATTCCTGTTAATAAAAATTGCCACATTTTATTGAAAGTTGTTGCCTGCATTTGCTTACTAAACGCTAAAAGCCAAATTAATTTTATTGACTTCATTCGACATTGTGAAGTTCACCCCCCATCCCCCCACCCCTTTTTAAGTCTTTCCATCTGTCTATCTATCTTACCTTCAAACGTCATCGCCATTTGTATGAGAGATAGTACCAATGAAACATCCAACCAAGTAAAGAAACCCACCTCCCTGCCATTGGCTGCGGTTGCGCCCACTTTACCAATTGTTCATAGTTTTTAGCAAAACCAAGGCTTCATGATGATCTCGTATTTGATTTAGCGTATATAACGGTTTCAGTTAAAGACGAAAGTGTATCTCACACTCAGATTTTTTAAGGCTTGTCTAGCTTAAGAAAGACAACATTAAAACTCAAACGAAAATTAAGAAAAAGCAAAAATATCAAACTTTATATAGTAAAAAGCATTCAAACAATTCGAAGGCGTGATACAACACGCTGTGGATATTTCCCTTAATTTTATTTCTCATGCAACATCTATGAAGCACTTACACATCACAATAGATACAATAGTATCCATGGGACAATTCACCAATCAAGGCCCAATGTATGTAGTTATTTCTTTTAATTTTTTTTATTTTTTAAATCTTTTAAAATGTTGTACTTTGAACCATAAATGATCATGGAATTGTCAACGTTTTGAACAATTAAAATCGATTCTATTTTTTTTTTTTTCTTGTCTCCTTTGTATTTCAAAAATTTTCTTTTTTTTACAATTTACCAATTTAAACAATCAACATTGTTACAGCTGCCGCATGTGGCACGATCGATGACTGTTGAATGTTATTTTCAAAACAAAAAAAATATACTCATGTACTAAAGAAATAAATATTGTTGAACAAACAAAAGTGCACACATGTGTCCAAAAGACAATCGCTGAAGAATTGGTGCATCTTTCAGAGCGAACGCGCAGGCAAATTCAAACATTTAACCTTGGCATGTCATGGCATCATTGCTTGGCCACAAATGGTCATCCATGATGTATTGCGTCCAAGTGCTTGAAAAACAATATTTTTTACTCCAATTTTTTCTCTCTCTAAAGTAAATAGTATGTATTTTATGGAGACTGGTGATTGTAACCTTATAAATATGTATGTATGCACTACAATAGTAAATGAATGCTCTTGATATATTGGATTTTTATTCATTAAACCAGATTAACCATGTCTGTGGATAATTGGATAAACTGCAGATGTCAAATTTTATGTTTTCTTTGAAATAGAATCGTTAAATTTTCAATATCCAAAAAGTGTTCTTTTTACTCTACATAAAATATACCAAACCTGTCCTTCTATTGTTTTTCTATAAATATTTTCTTTGATTGTTTAAAGGTGGAGATGGCAATTTAAAGTTTAAAGTCATTAACTCTAGATCTTGAATATTGAAAAGAATCACAGGATTCATTTATGGTATTTATCTCGCTACATAGATTAAACCATAAATCAATTACATTAAATCATAAATTCCTTATCCTATTAATTTATTTTTTCTTTTTTTGTAAGTTCCTATGATGATATGAAAGCTTCCGGATATGACTTAAAAAATCATCATTATGTATGTGTATTATATTTATTGTAAGAGTATATTTCTCAACTGAATCGTCTTTTTAGCCAATTTACTTTGCCGACTTAATGTTTTCCACATAGGTTTGGAAAGAAAAAAAAACATTCGCAACATTGGGGCTAAGACATCCCGATAATTTCCCACTCTTGGAAATTTTTGGAGTTCAACAAGTCCTCCGTGCTTAGAACTTATATTCCTGGAGGGAACATTGTTTTTTCACTTATAATTTGTGATCCAGGTTATCCTCTATAAATTGGATTTCTTGACTACTTCATGATTGAAGACAAAATAGGTCACCAACCCGTGAACTTTTTGGAGTTTGAATTGGTAGTGCCTTCAAGTACGAGGTTTTACCAGAGGCTTTTTCTGGTACCACGGATGATCAAGGGCCCACGGGACATCCTGTTCCGTTCTGGCCAGCGATACGGCCCCCTTGTGGGAGTGGCTGAGGGCTAATACCCAAATGCGGGTAGAGTTTTTAACTCGACGTGGAAATGCGTAATATAACCGGGTGCTGTGAACTAGAGAGCAGTAGAGGTTTTAGGTGGGCCTCGCTCCTCACCAAGCTAGGAGTTATATTTACCAAAATAAATAGAGTTTAAATTGGTATCCAAGGGGACGTTGATTGACGTTTATCAATCCATGCTTGGTACCGCGTTTTTAAGTCTTCCATGACAGGCGTTCACGTAAAATCAAATAAAATACTTTTCATCCCGATGATTTTGCAGTAACTATGTAAAAGCTTCTATTACAATCTTATTGGTGATGACGCTAGGCTTTTTCTTTTTTTTTGTTTTTAGTGTTGCGATCCTTCAAATAACTTTTATTAATTGTGTAGTTTAGTTTCATATCAGTTCGGATGATTTTAATTCTTCTTTAGTTTATGTACTATATACATACATATATAGATTATTAAATTAAATTATTTATGTCCTCTACATACAAACCTTATCGTTTATCCTTAATCTTTTCGTTGGTCAACTCATCATTTTCCTTGTATTCTCCCAATTAGTCACTTTAAGTCAAACCTATTTGCCCACCGTGCAATCAATTAAATTTCATTTGAAGGTACAAATCTGAAAACAGACACAACAACAACACCAACACCTGATCATGTCACGTAACGTAACGATTATTTATGTACTTTGTCGCATTAAATTACAATCTACAAACTCAAGAGCAACGTCAACAACAACAGCAACAGTAATAACAATACTTGAAACTAATACTACTACTACTTCTACTACTCCACATTGCAGACAGACTCCGGCTCCGACTCCGACTCCTAAATGCTCTTTGTTGCATTGCAATACATACAATACTAACGATACTTTAGTATCGTAGTGCGGCCGCTAAACAAGATTATCATGTCTATTTAAGGAGACAACGAGGTTAAATTCTTCATGTACCAAACTTACATACAACTTATTGACAATGAGATACAATTGCACAGCATCACCAGCAACAACAAAAGCAGCAGCAACACTTAATACAAACGATTGGGTTCTCGATTGACGACGATGACGACGACGACGACCTTTAAAATGTACAACAAAGAGTACAGACACGCAAGTTGTTACGATTCCCTGCTTTTGTTTTAGACAACTTATAGCCAAAGGCTAAGTAACAAGTCGGATGCGAAATTTACTATATGCATGTCTATGTCTATGTCTATGGCAATGACGATGACGATGACTAAACTCTAAAGATTAGACAAAAACAAACACAATTTCAGAATTGACTAAGACTAAAACTGTGCAGTTTTAATAAATTGTTTAATAAATCTTGTTTTCATTAACAACAAAACAAAAACTTTAAGCATAAATAAAACAAATAAAATAAAGAAAAGGAATAAAAAGATACAAAAATCGAAATTTTATTGTTCTTTATTGTTTTTATTTTATTTTAATTTTTTTTGCTCTATTGATTTTTTTTTTAGTTGTTGTAATTGCGCACATTTATAAGTTCACATTGAAATCAGCGATCACCGTAACGATAATCGCGCGCACTGTGCCACAAAACTCGCTCAATGGCTTCCTGCTGCTAATACAGACATCATTCCAACAATAAGAATAATAACAGCAACAACAACAACAACAGATATGTATATATATATGTACAATATAGCAGATATTGAATTGAATTTATTTCATTTAATATTCATGATCTTTTTGTTCCTTATATTGATTTCTATTGCGAATTTAAGGTGCGCGCTTTTCAAAACAATATTCAATTATGTTATTTCATTATTATGTTAATAGTTTGGGAGTTTACTTGGTTCACTAACTTGTGATTAACCTATCCATGGGAACTTGTATCAAATTTCAAGTTAAAGAAGATTAAAAAGAAATACAAATACTTATCAAGATTATCTTTAACCAATCAATAGTTTAGTTTAACAAATCACGTATACAAATTCAATAAACAAACTTATGATTTATTGATAATAACCAATTTAAACAAGGGACCACTCAATAAATAGTCAGGATGCTGTAATAAAGAATTCTACATATTAAAACCAATTAACAACATTCTTTTTTCAATGTTTGTTTACCTTTATTACTTCTGGCGTGATACTTGTATGCTCTGATTTTATAACCAATGCGGGACGGAAATCACCATAAGTTCTACATTTATAATAAAATCGAACTGCATCGAGGATAAAATCATCCGTAATTTTATTAGTATTTCGTATATCAATAAGACGTAACTTTTTGCATTTCTGCAGCAAATGCATTAAACCAGTTCTAGAGACAAACCCACACCAATTGATACTGAACACCTCCAAGTTTTCCAATCCAACAAAATTGGGACAAATGTTCATCGTTAACATCATTGTTATACCAGTGAAGTTCCTTCAATGCTTCAATTTTACCAATTGCACATGCATGAGACTGGGCTAATTCTATTTGTCCCATTAATTTCAGATACTCTAAGTCTTGACTCTTCCGAACGACCAATTCATCAAGAAAACTACTTTGTAACTCATTGGAATGCATCCAGGTGGTCAAAGTAAGGCGTTTCAATTTCGGTAATCTAGCAACCATATCGTAGTTAGTGTCACAACAAGAAAATGTAAGATCCTCAAGTTGAGTACAATGATCAGCGATCTTCTGAAAGAGTGGAATGTTTGTGACTTCAAAAGAGCAGTCAGACAGTTCAAGGCTTTTCAGATTGCGTAATGGCGTTAAAAACTCATCAGAGTCCCAGAGTAAACAATCGCGTAACACAAGACGTTGCAAATTTGGCACACAGCATAAATTGTGTCCTGATATTAATCGGAATCGCAATATTTAATAAATAAGTTCAAAACAGAATGAGATTCAACTTACCCGTATAACAGCCACTGATCAATTCAAATGTTGTCAAGTCTCTATTTTGGCTTAAATCAAATGCCAGCACATCATCTGAGTCAATGCAGTGGACGGTCACTTTTTTCAACGTATTAACTTTATGAAGCAGATGTCCATAATGAAAACTGTCACTCACATTGCAAAAATCTACTTGCATCAGATTTGTACAATATGTTGCAACAAACTCCACAATCAAAGACTCCTTTTCAATTGACTCACAATCAATATTTATTGCCGTAACAAATGAACCTCCCAACTGAAAGAAATCAATAAGATTTGTCAACACCATTTCCTCCAAATCATTCGATTTAATTTCGGTTTTCTTTGATGTTGCCCATAATTTAAAAAGATTAGTGAATCTTGGGTTGACCAAACCAAAAAAAACTTGATCCTGAAAGTTTGGAGAGAGATAATTAAAAAGCATATATATAATATCATCACTTAGATCGAGAATATTTGTGCTCGAGCTGACATTCTCCAAATCAGCTGCCATGTTGATGTATCTATCAAGATTACTAAGTATATTTGATAAATAAGGAAAAATTTGAAATTTAGAATTTTGATTAATTTTTCTGTTGCTTTTTCCGACATTTACATTATAGCAAAAATATTTGTTAACACTTCCGGCTATAGAATTTTTAGCTAATGGTTTGGTAGAAGGTACAACATGAATATGTATAAATATTGTCACATTGTTCACATTTATGGTCATAGAATTACATATATGCATTTCAATTTTATGCCAATCATTAACTAGTATGTTGAATTGATTGAATGATTCAACTAATACAATACATGATTTGAAACCAATTGCTTCCTACAGACATTAAAAAAAAACGGGAGAATATTTACTTTGATTCTATAGAATATTATATACCCTCCAAATAATAGATATTCAATATTGTAAGTGAATTTTTAGTTAAATTAATTCGATTGTTCCCAGTTTAGCATATTGAACTGCATTGTACATAGGAGCCTTTAATACTTATCTTCTAGTAAAATCAAAACCAATCAGATATAAATTGACAAATTTTTTGCCAGGATTATTGTACAGTTTTGATGTGCGAGACATGCAAATAAATCTCAACATTCAATGTAATGAAGAAGAGCATTTGATATGCCACTGTAATGGGCTCCGACACCTAGGTATCCATCACCTAGAGCCAAATGAAATTGTAGACTTATGTATTTTCATGGGTGTATTATATTAGGTCTAATGTAATCTAATCGAATCTATGGGATATTCCATGTTTCCTTTAGTGTGTTACAAACAACAGGCTTATATGATAAAATCATAACAACTTAATAATGAGAAAATGTATTAAAAAACCAGATGCTGATCGCAAGATTTACAAGCTCGAAATCACAATCAACCAATTAAATTCTATAAATGCTATAAATCAAAGATTCAACAGTTTTTGCTTAACGTTGTCTGTTTGTTGTCGTCGCCGTTGTCGTTTGCTATTCTATCTGTATTTTAATGAAAAACAATTCCACAATTATCAGAATATTTAAACGTTAACCATTATGATTGTACATACATATGTGTCTTTACGGATATAGTAAAATAAACGGAGTTTAAACTTGAAGTCAAGATATTGATTGTATTGCGCTCTACAAAGTTTGATAGTTTGATTATTGTAAATTTACGATTATTGAACTCTGTTCTGGACTAAATTATATCCAATGTGTTAACTGCATGGTGCCATCGTGCGTACGCTGCGTATCCATAATACTCATTTGGCGTACTAATCGTTTCATAGACGGTCGATGTACGGGACGAGTACCATCCAACGGTGTACGTTCGTTGATGATGGTCTTTTGACGTTGGCGACGTAAGCCAGTTGTTGCTGCTGAACCGGCTTTCATTTCCAGCTCAACATCTGAGCCAGTATTGGAAGCTAAAACATCAAGATTTTCATATGATGTCGGTGGTGAAGTTGTATCGCTGTTGATAATAGGAAAACTAATTAATTTTTTTGTATATAAATGCATTTTTAAATGTTTTCTTTACGGTTCTGGCCGACAATGAAGGCAATCATTCAATGTCCAATTCTTGCCAAATTCCTCGCCTTCTTCGATCGTTTGAGGTAAACGATGATGCAGTGTTTCTGGTAGGCGTAATCCTGTTAAACCACCAAGCATTGAGACAAATCCCATAATGACTAAAGGTAATTTGAGATTTTCTTTGCCCTTTGATATACATATGTAAATCTATTGTTATAATCTATAACAATTTCAAAGAATTTTATAACCTACCAGGTAAGTAACAAACGGTATTACAATCAGGCCTAAGCCACCAATATAACTTGAAGCTCCAATGCCAATGCCACGTACTTGGGTTGGATAAAGTTCTCCAGCAAATGGGTAGATAATCAGAAATGAAGCTGAAAGCAAAGCCTTTGAGATGAGGTACAGTATGAGTGTCTCATCAATAGCATTATCAGGCAGCATAACTGTTATGACACAAGCAACGCCCCTAAATTATAACGTCAATATAATTGATAACAATTTACATATGTACAAAGGCTTGGACTTACCCCAATATCATTGAAAGGCTCAGCGGCCAACGACGTCCCCATGTATCCATGAGATACCAACAGCAAAGATAACTTGGTATTTCCACGACGGCTGACAAAAAGAAACTCAAATATTGATTAGTTCCTAGTGATGGACCATAGTAGCTTAAGCCCAGATATACAGTCTCATTGGCGAACCAACTTAATGTTATTAGTATAGTTTTCAAGCGCATGTTTGGTGTGCGACACAAATCAAAGAGACCAACATTGATGACTTTCTTTGTATGATTTAATTTATTTCGAGTGATTTGTGCCTCCAATTTGCTGTGCACTGCTTCTGGAAATTGTCTGCCATTAACGCGTGCCATACGTTCAAGTATTGTGAGAGCTTCCTCTAAACGTCCACGCATTAATAACCAACGTGGTGATTCTGGCATAACGAACAAATATAAAAAGTATAAGTAGAACGGCAATGATGTTATATACGACATGCGGACCCAATCGCGCTCTAAGTATGTAACTCCAGATAGCAACATTATGCCGGATGTATAGAAAGTACATGTCATGACGGTGACAAAGGAACGATAGTTTTCACCAACAAGTTCCAGAGCTAAGCAATTTAAATTAATCAATATAAAATAGCATCACATGGTTTTAAGGTACTCACAAATAATGAAGGGTATTTGATAAACAGCCGGTATTGTAAGTCCCACAATTACACGGCTACCAGCCCAAGTCCAGAAATCTTTACTAAGTGATGTTATCAAACTACCCAATAGCATTGTAGCCAAACATGTGAAATATGAGGTGCGTCGACCAGCTCGATCATTTAGAACGCCAAAGAGGTAAACACCAACCGGGCCACCTGTGTTGAGCGCAGCCAAACCAATTGTTGGATAAATGTCTTGATCACAAACCAGATCATACTAAATGAGGAAAACATATGCTATGTTATGCTTTACTTTTTATCTTCCAAAGCATTATAAAATGGCACATTCTATGATGTAAAAGCAAACGATAGCACTAACACATAAAAATAGCTTTACTTTAAAACATTGCTGCATGATTATTATCCATGATATGATGACTTGCTGTTATTTTGTTACACTCATTTTAACACACATCAATCACAATAGATGACCAAACTGTTGTCGTGTTGTACTCCCAGCCTTGATCACATTTCTGTTGAGGCCAACTGGCATTGGGCTCGAATCCATCAAAGTTGCTTGTTATATTCTCAAGAATAACCGTCCAATTAACTGCATAACGATAGCATTTACTATAGACTCTTTCATCGTTTTCCTTAAAAATACGAAGGTAGGATTAATTTTATTGTTCATCTTGAGATTAATAATTGCAATTCATTTTAGTTCGTTATAATTTAGTATGAGTATTATATTCAAGGGATAACCAAAGGTCTTGTTCGTACAAGAAACTCATCTTGTCTGTGTCGTGTGAAGAAAACTTCAACTATGTAGGAAGGACACATAATTATATGGTTGTAAAAGTTAAATCCATATAAATATTTAAATATTAAGCGATACAATGTATAGACAAATTATAAAATAAAATATTTAAGAGAATTAATTTATCCTTTTCTTCATTTCTATAACAATTATTTCCTCGCAGAGAATCGTCTTCAAAGCACGTAATGACACCTCAAACTTTCTGCAGTCTTGCCAATATCAATCATACGCACAATTTCAAGGCATCGGTAACGTCTTCGCTTTATATTCTATACCCTAATATGGCTTCTTATAATGACAAAAAAAAAACATTAAAAAAGCTCTTACCAATTCTTGCGGTATTGCCAAATATTTCCGCTGTTCCAATGGTAAGTCCAACAATTCCGGTACTTTACACCAATAATCTTCCGGCGTATCAGCCATGAAGAGTTGATTGAATGCACAAAAGCCGCAAGGTATACAAGCTGGCAAGCAAATACCAAATACAAGCAGTTTCTGATATTTGCCAAATTCACCAATCGTTGGCAGCAAATCGTCCAAATCAAATACTTCCTACATATTAGAAATTATTTTCAAATTATTATAATGATACATCAAAACTTACATCCTCAACAGAGTGATGTGCACGGCTAGCACGTAATTCGGAAATTTCGCCATATTCGGAATCAGATTCATTATCCTCTGGCATCACAATCGTTCAATATTTTGATTTTATTTGCTACAAGCAAAGTGTAAGCAACGTTCTACTCTGAAAATTTGTTGAAAACTAAGTGACATGGAAGACTTAAAAGTGTTTGTCACTTTTCATTTACCAAAGCCCAATTCGAGAAAGGGGTTCAACTATAGTAGACATCAAAGCACGATAGAATAGAAAGGCTATAGGGCACAATGTCAGAAAGTGTGCTTGATTTTAGTTGAGTACATGGAAGAGAATTTTTACATTTTTGTTTTTAAAATTTATTTAAATTTATTAAACTAAATTTTATTTTATGGTCATCAATATCTGTTAGTATTATTTTTATTATTATTATTATAATTAATATTAATTACAACTGGCAAATGCTCAACATTGACTGAACCATTGCTTAAAGTTTTCAATAATATTATAAAATATAATAAAGACGCGAGAAATACAAATACAAATGAATCAATGAATTTGCAAAATTTTAAATTAAAGAATAGCTTTGATTGCTAATCACCAAAGCATCATAATGCGATATGCAAGACAATTCTATTCTTGTTTGGATGTTTGTGTTTTACTCAAATTAAATCGAAAAGGAATTATGCATTGTAAGTTCAAAAATTAATATTAAGTTTGATTTTTGTTTTGAACCGAAATATTTGTATGTATATTATTATTTTATGCATTAAGAACTATACAGTTTTACACTTAAGAATATTGCGCGCATACTTCTAATATATTATTAACAGAAAACCGAGTCAGCTTGGCTCGGATCGCAACGCATCGCTTCGATTGTGTCTAAAAAACCAGCAGCATTCAAGGAAATCACAAAAACACATTAGACTTAAAGGTGTAAATTGTGGCTGATGCCGTCAATATTGATGACGTTGCCATCACCATCGTTTGCTTTGCTTAGTCCACTTTAACGACACTGTATATTTTGCGTATGAACCAAAAACACGCAAAGAAACCAATTGTGCCGGTGAGCAAGAAAAACAGAAATACCATAATGGCGGTATAGCCAAAGTAAAGGAACGTCGATGCACTGTCCTTTATCGAGAGTTTCGTGACAAAGTAATGGCAGCAGTAAATGAATAGATAGGCTGCCGTAAATCCTGATGTTAAGAATGATCGCCACCACCAGTGATAATCCTCTGCACAAAGATGAAAATAGCACAACAATATTGTTGTCTCAGAGCATGTGATGATCAAAATGAGAAAGACAAGGAATAGAAAACCAAACATATAATACATCTGATTCGACCAAATCGAGCTTAGAATGAAAAACAACTGAATGAAAATGCACCCGAAAGGTAGCACGCCTCCCATAATGATGCCGGGTATCGGTTGTGTATATATTGATTGATCGGGTATCTGACGTGGTATTTGATTTGTGCGTACTGGATGTTCAAGTGCCTGCAAAAACAATGCAAACGTTGTAAAGTTCTTTTCAATTATTGATTACTTTGTTGTCACTTACCCGTTTGCGGAAACCAAAATATGCACCCACAAATGTCAATGGAACCGAAACACAAAACCACAGTGCAAGTAATGCAATCAGAGTACTAAATGGCACAGCACCTGAGCTACTTTCACCCCAGAGCACAAGATTCATTACAAAAAATAGTGAAAATACAACGCTAAAGAAAAAATAGAAATGGTAATACATTAAAAACAAAACAAAGTAATTTAATTACAATACGCAAGAATTTTATTTACCCTGGGCATACTATCGATGTGAGTATAACATTACTCTTCCATTTGATGCCTCCAAAGCTTTTATATATGCGTGCTGACACATACCCAGCAGGAGTTCCCAAAGATACGAAAAGCACCATGGAGCATGTCATTAGAGCACCGCGATTTGCTGGTGACAAGAAACCCAAACAAGCAAACGCCAGAGTAATCAACGACATAAATGTGACTTGAACACCAGAACCTAGGAAAACCGACAACAACATGCCTTTACGTGGCGGCCTGAAGACATCGCCATGCACTAGTTTCCAACCGAATTCCTCTTGTGCATCTTCTCCGCTGTCCATCTGATTGTAGCGAGCAATATCCTTGTGCAGAGTGCGTAACATAATCATAGCCACCATGCCAGATAAAAATAAGACAATAACTAAAGAATTCAGAATGGAAAACCACTGTATATTTGTATGTGGCATCGACTCAAGAATGTAATCCCAACGTGAGGACCATTTTACTGTGTTGTTTTGCACAAACTTGACACTGTAAGTGTAAACAATACTCAATAGTTCGCCGGTTTTTAGTGAACTCTCCTTAATTGCCAATGGATCGGTATTTGTACAATCAGGTTTCTTATGATCAACGTGATTTATTGAGCGTGGTGAAACTTTCACGGAGATGATACGACCACTATTGCCTTGGAAGCCAACACCCCATTCCTCACGTGCACCACTATGATAGGTAATCTCCAAGTCGACATGGTTGAATGGATAATAATGACCACGTTTATTGTATATCGAATTGATCGGGCAGCCCTCTTCAGCTTCCGCACGCACCAAACAACCCATTGGGAAACCTGTACTGCAATATTGCTTACCATTCTCAAGTGCATAACACCAAGTTACCGGCATATTGTCAACAATCCAATGATGTTGGTAGTTGAGGCTGATGCCTTTTTTAAGCACCATCATCTTTCGATCGCTATTCGCATCGCCACCAGTGTAGTTCCTGACACAAGTCTATATACAAATAGAATTTTTAGATCAAATAACAACTTTCAAGAATCATAACGTTATATTTTTAGTCAACATACCACTTTACAATTGATATCTTCCAAAAATTGTATGCTATAAGGACCTGGTCGAATACGTTCGCCGAATACCACTTGTCCCAAATTCTCAACTGGTGAGTTTTCTTCTTTGCCCAAGCAAAAATCAAAGTGATGATATTCATACGGAATAACAGACTCTTCCGTATTCAAACGATTCACATACAAAATAACTTCCGACTAGAAATAGAAACCATTTATCATTTTTTTATATAATGTTTCTTATTTGATAAAAAAAAAAAAAAAAAACAACGTCAAAGCAAATACAAAACTACTCTCGCAGCAATTGATAAATACCAAACCACAACAAAAACAACATACATACAGCTGCTTTGGAGGGTTTGGGTGTTTGCTTGCTTTGTTTTCGTCGATCTCGCTTATCTTTGCTTCCTTTTCAGAAGCAATGAAAACTTGCCAATTGACAATTATACGTACATAAGAAACAAAGTTAGATAAACTATTGTAAGTACCTTGCATGTAGAGGAAACTTCACCCTTTTTGCAAAAGTTCACAGGTGCCAGGCCTGGCAAATAAAACCCATCCGTGCAAATGGCATGAAGTAGAAAAATCATAACAAATCCTATAGAGTTGGTCAAGGAAGGTGGACGCCAAAGCGCCATTTGTTTTCTGTGAATCGCCATTGGTTACTTATGCAGATATTTAACACTTTTGATAAAAAATTGCTGACGACGTTCTCGTTCTGATTATCTTTCTCACCGCTCTCTAGCAGCTAAGAAAGATATGTTGCTCTCCAAACGTTCGACAGATCTCGACGGTTGGTATTTGCAAAATGTATTCTTAAGTTATAATCCAATGTGCGCTTCTTGCAGCGTTTAATTTTTAAATAAATTTTTTCAATATAAACTAATTTTTCATGTTCTCGCCGCCGTTTCTCCGTTGTACATGACACAAACGTCACCAACGTCAAATTAAGTGCTGTAAAACACAGAGAAGCGTGCAACTCAAAAGAGGCGCATACACGAAATATTATAAGCGCTGCCAATATGAAGCAGACAAAATATTTAAATTTTGTTTAAGTTTCAACCTAATAACTAATTTACACCGACGAAATGCACACGAAATATCGCTTTATTTTTCAGCAATCACTGGGAACACAGGGTTGCTATTGGAGAATGAAAAACGGTGATTCACCGAAAAGAGTTTTATGCTGTTAACTTGTTGGCCAATATGGCCAACTAGAAATTGGTGAATAAAATGTTGCATATAATGCTTAGAGACATATTTTAAAATTAATCAAAAACCACAGATAATACGTCAATTTTCTTCGTCTGATTTTTCAAAATTATTTATTCAAGTGATGCGCAATGTACTACAGTTTGTTTTGAATAAATTAATGTTCTCTTTAAAACAATAATACCATGGACAAGGCCAGGGGGGTGTGCTTTGTTGTTCATTTGGGGGTAAGTCACATGAATTTTTAATATATCCGTCCGTTTTGCCAAAAAAAAAAAAAAATTGGCTGAATGCGAGTCAGACTCATTACGGAGGATTCCGTACCACATTGTGTTTGTATGAGAAGTACTCGTATTAGTGGTCCGATTTGGGTGATTTTAACAGATGTATAGCGTCTTTATCAAAAACTTATAGTGTCTACATTTCAGTTTGATAGAACAAAAAACAAAAAAGTTTTTCGAATAAGAACGTGAACTTGAATTTTTGTATGCAAGGTACCCCTCCTTGTTGGGCGATTTGGCTAATTCTAGTAGATGTCTAGCGCCTATATCAAAAACTTATAGTGTTAAAAATTTCAAACTGAAATTTCGACAGTATAAGTTTTTGATGTATAGCCAAAAGCTACCCAAATTTCAAGATCGTGAGATTATTGGATTGTATAGCTGCCATACAAACCAAACTGTTTCTTGTATGGAGACCCCTTTAAGTTTTTGAAAATATTTTAGTTTTAGTATCTGGCTGATGCCCGGATAGAACTACACATTCTGTGAAAATTTCAACTCTGTAGCTAATACGGGTCATTAGATATGACCCGAGGACTGGCGGACGAAATCGAGATTGAAATACGATAAATGTAATTCATCTTTTCTCTTCATGATCGTACTGATCACACTATTTCAAGGATTTCGGTTGGCCGTGCGATGCCGAGTCGGGTACTCTTGTAATAAATAAAACAACCATAAAAACCACATTTAATATATTCTTATGAAACTTTAAAAATCTGCAATTTTGTATTGCTTTTTAGTTTATTTGTGAAGACTGTCGTTGCTTTAAAAAGAAAAAGAAACATTTGAGCCTATAATTTCTTTATGTCGGCGTCAATTTGGGTGGCTTGTAAGTCTGAAGCAAGGCGTCTTCATCGCTAATTTCGCAACTCCATGTGGAAAGGCTCGATTTATAACCGGCCAATTATTACATCTTGTTTAAAGAAATATATCATCAAAAGACACTTTGTATTAAGCAAGAAATCGTAATATAAGCGTTGTTTAAATGTAAATTTAATATTTGGTGAAATTTGCAGACAAAAGAAACCTGTTATAAAAAAAATATATCAACCCAACACAAAGAGAAAGGTAACAGCATAGAGAAGAGAAGCAAAAATCAATTTTCTCACATCAAAAATCAAGTCAATGATAAAAATAAAACATTTGTAGTTGCAAAAATATTGTTATTAAAATTTGTACGCGTCTTCTGGTCATATCAATATCTACCAACGAGCGTCGTAATCAAAGACCCACGACGATTACGAGAAGGTTCCCGCTTCGCCAAATTAAAAATTGAACGTGCTTTTTAAGTGAAATCCGACATGGCGTCAACTATATCTATGCAAATTATCCAAATTCTGGAAAAAACGGTGTCACCTGGTAAGTATTAGAAAAATCAAATCAATTTAGGGAAGTGTTTCAAAATTTCACACACACACGCAAAGGCACATTATGCACATTGACACAGGGCCATTTACTAGTATCGTAGGCAGCAGCGCGTTTTTCGCGGGTGCGCAAACACAGGGTTGCACTTTTTGTACATTTTGTGTTTGTATGTGTAAGCGTGTGTCCGCGCTCTTTCGTACGATTTAATTGAGCATATCGTTGCTATGGGAAAAATTGCTATAGTCCGTTGAATCGAATGCGCGTTATTGCGTACGGGCAGCATTGCATAGAAGGGATCGAAAACATAACCTCGTTCTTATGTTTCAGATAAAAATGAGTTGTTATCATCGAAGGAGTATTTGGAAGAGGCTTCCAGAAGCAATTTGCCTGAATTTCTTAAGGCACTCTCCAGTATACTCGTCAACACTAACAACAGTGTGGTGGCGCGGATGGCAGCCGGTCTGCAATTGAAAAACCATTTGATGAGCAAGGATGATAGTATCAACCAACAATACCAGCAAAGATGGCATCAGTTTCCTGAAGAAACGCGCGAGTTCATCAAAAATAATGTAAGTTTTACATCTTTTATTTTTTATTTATCCAATTGTTAGTATCCTTTCTTCTTGCATAGATTCTACTTGCCCTCGGTACAGAAAGCACTAGGCCATCTTGTGCCGCTCAATGTGTTGCATACGTTGCCGTCATCGAATTGCCTATAAACCGGTGGGGCATACTTATCCAGACTCTGGTGAACAAGGTAGTGAATGAAGCGTCAAGTGAAATGGATCGTGAATCGGCATTGGAGGCTATTGGCTACATCTGTCAAGACATACGTTACGGTGTCCTCGAGAATCAGTCCAATCAGATATTGACAGCTATTATTCACGGTATGCGTAAACAGGAACCCAGCAACCATGTTCGACTATCTGCAACAACTGCTTTACACAATTCGCTCGAATTCACAAAAGCCAATTTCGAAAAAGATTTAGAACGTAATTTCATTATGGAGGTTGTTTGCGAAGCTACTCAATCATCAGATCCTCAAATCTGTGTGGCGGCTTTGCAATGTCTCGTCAAGATTTTGACTCTGTATTATCAGTTCATGGAGCCTTATATGGCTCAGGCTCTTTTCCCCATCACACTGGAAGCCATGAAATCGGACAATGACGCCATCTCCCTGCAGGGAATTGAATTTTGGTCGAACGTCAGCGATGAAGAAATAGATTTAGCTATTGAAGTTCAGGAAGCAACTGATGGTGGTCGGCCACCAACACGCGTTTCCAAACATTATGCACGGGGTGCTTTACAATATCTGACACCAGTTTTGGTTGAAAAGCTTACAAAACAAGATGAACACGATGATGAGGATAATTGGAGCCCATGTAAGGCTGCATCGGTGTGTCTCATGCTGCTGGCCACATGTTGTGAGGATGAGATAGTGCCACATGTGTTACCATTCATAAAAGAGAACATTAAAAATCCAAATTGGCGGTATCGTGATGCAGCGGTGATGTCATTTGGTTCAGTACTAAATGGTTTGGAGAACAACACATTAAAGCCGCTTGTTGAGCAAGCTATGCCGACCCTCATTAATTTAATGTACGATACGAGTGTTGTTGTGCGTGACACCACGGCGTGGACTTTTGGACGTATTTGCGATGTCAGTTTTTCTTAACATTTTTGTCCTATCACATAAATTAAAAATAAAATTCCTTTTTCTAGATTATACCCGAAGCGGCAATTAATGAAACATATCTAGGCGGTCTTCTGGAAGCTTTCGTTAAAGGGCTGAAATCTGAACCCCGTGTTGCTGCTAACGTCTGTTGGGCGTTCATTGGTCTTTCAGATGCCGCTTACGAAACTGCAACCACAGTGGAAGGCGAAACACCGCATACCTATGCACTCACCCCCTACTTTGAATTTATAATAAAGCAGTTACTCGAGGCCACCGATCGTCCTGATGCTGCTCAAGCCAATTTACGAGCAGCCGCATATGAAGCACTTATGGACATGATAAAAAATTCACCTCTTGATTGCTATTTGGTCGTGCAACGCACTACAATTGTCATCCTTGATCGTCTGAATCAAGTTCTTCAAATGGAAAATCATATCAGTAACCATGGTGATCGCCATCAATTCAACGATCTGCAATCTCTGCTTTGCGCCACATTGCAGAGTGTTTTGCGTAAAGTACGCGTAGAGGATGCACCACAAATTTCCGATGCTATTATGACTGCATTGCTAACTATGTTCAGCTCAAGCGCTGGTAACTCAGGTGGCGTGCAAGAAGATGCTTTCTTAGCCGTATCGACACTTGTTGAATTGCTTGGTCCACACTTTGCCAAATATATGGAAGCATTCAAAATGTATTTATACGTGGGACTCAAGAATTTCGAGGAATATCAAGTATGCGGTGCGGCTGTTGGTCTCACAGGCGATATTTGTCGAGCGCTCAAAAGTCTGGCAGTGCCGTATTGCGATGAGATTATGAATATTCTGTTGAGTAATTTATCTGAACAAAACTTGCATCGAACTGTTAAGCCTCAGATATTGTCAGTCTTTGGCGATATTGCACTTAGTATTGGCAGCGATTTTGTCAAGTATCTAAATGTTGTGTTGGAAATGTTGCGTGCCGCTTCACAGTTGCAGGTAAATACAGAATATGAAAATTTAATTTTCAAGTACCATTATTTTATCTAAACATTTTTATCATTATTAGGTTGATACATCAACATACGATCTTGTGGAATACATTAATGAATTGCGTGAAAGTGTCCTCGAGGCATACACTGGCATTATTCAAGGCTTAAAGGGCGTTGAAGATCAGCCCAGTCAGGATATCTACCATATGGAACCGTATTTACCACACATTGTTGATTTTATAAAGCGCATTGCTCAAGATGGTGCAGTATCTGATTCAATGATGGCCAGTGCTGCTGGTTTTATTGGTGATCTTTGCACTGCATTTGGACCGCGTCTCTATCCAAAGCTTGACGATGTTACTATCACACAATTCCTGGCCGAAGGCAAACGATCAAAGGCACAACGCACCAAAACTCTCTGTACTTGGGCCACTAAGGAAATCAAGAAAATGCGCGATAACCAATCCATTGCACAGTAAAGACAACAACAATGAAGACCGGTTAATATTTTGCAAAATTCAAATAAAAAACAATCTTAATGGAGAAGCCAACAATAGTGAATACAAGTACCAAAAATTGTAAAAACCAATTAACTAAAGAATGGTAATGGTGAGTATTATGAGATATTTGTAATTATAATAACATTTTTTCTTTAGCTATTATGTATTTTTTATATAAACAATACACAATCTTTCTTTACAGTCTGTGTACATACATACATTTTTATAAAGTTGTCCGATTTTGGTATAAACAAACTGAATCTGATTGAGATTAGACTATGTTTCTAGTTATGACAAATCAAATGATTATAATTATATTTATATTGTTATATTTATGTTGATTCTGCTGCAAATAGTTTTTAAATTATATATATAATAATATTGCGATGTAGTGGCAACAACAGCAACACACTCACACATAATACCCCGATCTGATCGATCATAACAAACAAACAAACAAATTATCCTTGATATTTGTAATTTAAGTTTCATTTGAATTTCGTTTTTGATATAAACATATACATACATATTTCTTTACATAACAAAAACATGCCTTACATTTTAACAACAAGATAATGATAATGATGATGACATAAATTAAGAAAAGTATAATTAAAATTAAACACAAAATTACACAAACGAAAGCTTAAGAAATACATAATTATTATTTATTATTATTAATTTTTATTTTTTTTTTTAGTTTACTTTATAATTTATCTTCTTCAATTAAAAGAATCAACCACAATAACAACAACAATACAAAAATGCCATTTATGCTATAGGCTTCTTCATGACAAAGATTGTTATCCGATTATTATTACTTCTTTCTTTCTTTTTTTTTTTTAATATTAACCCAAAGTATTTTGATTAAGTTTAAGAAAAAGAAAAACAAAATATTAGTGTCTATCAAAACATTACAATCAGCAATCAGAATTGAAAAAGCTATAAAAAATGTTTTGTAAATTTAAAATGTTCTTGAAGAAATTCTATATTATTTCCTTTTTATTTTTCCTTTGAGCAAAGAACATTTTAAATTGGGATAGAAAAACAAAAAACAACAAGAACAACAAACTTTGGTTTGACCAAAGCTTTTCAAAATACACTTCACAGAATGGTGTCAGATATAAGTGAAATCTTAAATTGCATCTATGGATATTTTCTATCTTATTAATGTTATTTTAAATTTACCAAAACCAAAATATGGGTTAAATTTCGGGGTTTTAAAAAATCAAACTAGAATTTAAATGATTGATCCCTTTTTAGTTGTCCATTGAATTTGGATGCAGACATAAATTATATAAATTAAACAAATATACGAACTAGGAGCAAAAGGACAGTCGAACTTATCTACACCATGATTATTTTTGATTATTAAAAACAAAGATACAAACTTTAGTTTAAAGTAGTAATACACATCACCATTATGTGAAGTGTATAAAAATATAATAAATATTTGCAAAATTTGTCATTAAAATCTAAATTTATGATAATCATAAATTAAATCATTGGGTAAAGATTAACTAACCCCAATAACTGTATGCCTGTCTGTAAGAGAGTGTGTATATGACTGAATGTGAGTGATTATTATAATTAAAATTATCCACAAAAAAAAAAAATATGAAAAAACAAGAAACACAAAACATATGAATCAAAAATTATATATATTTCACAAAACATATTCAACTAAAATTTACAAACAATATTTTATAAAGTCATGCATTATTTATAGTATACTTTTTTTGTTAAATCCATGTCCGATTATATACAGTCCACTTCTACTTGATTTTGTAATCTTATACATTTTAAACTTAACAATGATAACAAGCGAATTAAGAATCTTAAATGACTATACCAACAATCTGACAATTTCTCCTTAGGACGTCATTCCTTGTAGTATAAAATTCGTGTGGGGAATATTATGAACGAATTTGAATTGAATTTGAGTCAGTTTATTGTGGCGAACTACTTGAATATCTGTCATGTAGTATATTATATGTATGTATGCAATCATTATTTGTTTTGTGAAAGTTATAAATTATTCGAAAATTTGGTACTGTTCCAAATTTATTCTAAATATTTTTAAGATCAAATTTGAACTCCATTATAAGAGATGATAATTAATTTCGTCCTTAAAAACTAGATCTGTCTTTTCTTAGTAATAAATTAATAGAGAATGATTAATGATTATGGATATGATGCTGCTGAAATAATAAATAAATAGTGCTTAGTAATGAATGATGATGATGATGAGTGTTGAGAATGATGTGTGTTTTTAAGAAAATTTACAGGGTGTGTTTAGTTTAAAAATGAGTACGCTGGTTTTGAAAGTATGTGTGATATGATATTATTTACATGTATGTTGTGAATGGTGTTTTGATGTGATTCTCTATAAAGCCTCCCCCACTAAATTTCCCTACTTCCTCTTCCCTCTATGTGTCTCCAATTCCTTTCTCTTTCTGGGTTCCCAAATCTTTATCCTTTATACTTTTTTTCTTTGTGATTGAAGACTTAAACGAAATATGTGCGCGTGTGCGTGCTGTGTGTGATATTAAAATGTAAGTTCTCTAGACTACTAAGTTAAATAAAATATAAAATTCATTTAGTTTAAAAATAATAGAAAAACACAACCAATTTACATATATTTGCAAACTAAAAACAAACAAAAAACAAAACAAAGGATTTTAAACGGAATTTAATGTAAAAAGAAAAATATATAAATTTTTAAAAAAAATAACTAAAAATATTATCAAAAAAAAACAAAAAAAAAAAATTATAATAAAGAGGAAACAAAACAAGGACTTAGCGTTTCAAAAATGACGCCAAAAACACTTAGGAACAAATGCACATGACTTTATACATACACATGACTGAGGGACGTACAAAACAAACAAACATATTGGTGCAAGTTCATTCAAAGTAATAATGGGCAAAACATATTGTTAGCTTTTCATTGAATCATTCATACATATGTTATGATGATTGCCATCATCAACTGAAGAACATCGAACAACTACTTACTAAGCACACTTACTTACTAACCTATAGGAATTTCCATCTACAACTTGACAACATGAAGATGTTATCAAAAACGAACAGTGGTCAGCTGACTGATCTCTGAAGATCGAATTCACACAGCCATGGAAATCTTTCATTGAAAAATTCGATTGTTTCATTACTTGTGTGATCCAAAAAGACAAATTCTACCCAGAGGGATGATGTTATATTCCATGAAAAACGTTAATCTTTCGAATGTCATTAAAATATAAATATAGAAACTCCATTCGGTTCGTTTACTATTGCATTTTCCAACTGTCAATTGCAGATGAAACATTCTTTATAAGCATAAAAAAACATACTGTATCACTTTGTTTAACCATTAGAAACTTAAGAACACGTGTAAACTATGCAAAATGAGAATTTTTCTTTCTTTTTATTTTTTTTTTATTTATTTTTTTTCTTATAATC
The DNA here is from genome assembly GCA_037043295.1 of Amiota minor. Classification (NCBI taxonomy): domain Eukaryota; kingdom Metazoa; phylum Arthropoda; class Insecta; order Diptera; family Drosophilidae; genus Amiota; species Amiota minor. Next base: position 450,403 of record JBAMAW010001862.1, read on the forward strand.
ATAAAAATTACAGTCTTCGTAATATTTGTAGAATGATTTAAACAAATTCCAATCACATGACGCTTATGATGTACAACACAAATAAAGCAATATAACCAATAACAAAGGAATAAAGATAAGAAACAGTAATTTCTCGGTCCCACCGAATATCATATACCTTTCACTCAAGCATAGAAAAACATAATTATATGTTACAAAATAGAAGTCTAGTCCAATCATATATTAGATGAAGATTCTTTAATAGGATAGACAGGAATGTGCTTGTTGTCACAATGGCTATTGTATGCCCATTGTGATTCCTGGTTTGGTCTGCTTTTGGGAGGCCCTACAAAAAGACCCTTTAACAAGACAAGGCGATGATAAAGGCTCAACCTGAAAGTTTTTTTTTTTTTTTTATAGGATCGTATTCTCAAAAAACCCGGGACTAGACTCTTCAATATATACAGTTTGTACTGTTGTGCGTAATGCTTTCTTAGTAAATATTATACAAACCACTCAAATTAACCCTTGAAAGGTATAAAAATTGACCTAAATTCATTGTTAATAAAATAAAAATTATTAGGAAAAGTTTAAACCATTTAAATACAAAACCCAAAGACGACGAAATGTACTACACTCATAAAAAAAAATACATTCATTTAATCAACAATAAGCAACTAAACTACCTACAACTAGCAACTTACGAAAGACATGACTTGGATGTACGAAAAATATTAATATAAAACTACAATAACATCAGAAAAATAAAATAAATATTTAATAAACCGTTTAAGATCTTTTCGCTAAAATCATAGATTTAAGTTGTAAAAGATATAAAACAAAAGAAACTACATCATGAAATTTTAAACAAAGTACAGATGAAGATACTTTTTATTTTAATAATAATTTTTAATATACGAGGGTCAATCACTAAGTCCTTAGAAAAAGATGCGTAATTTTCTTCTTATTTTCCAATTTAATCTCCTTTCTTTATTTTCTATCCTTCTAAATAATAGGGTTTCTCAAGGTCATCAAAATAAGCGATTGTTCCAGTGATAACCTCTTCATTCCATCCAAATCTCTTAACGCTGAGCTATTTCTTTAGGTTTAAAAACAGGAAATAGTTGCAAAGGTCGAAATTTGATGAATATTCTGAATGAGGTAGCAGTTCAGAGCTTAATATGTAAATGGATTTTTTCCAAAGCACTTTTTTCTTCGCCATATTTTGTCGTTTTTGCTTTAAATCAATGTCGAATCTGTCTAACAGCTCTGAATAATATAAGTCAATGATTCTTTTACCTTTTTTAAGGTATTCGATGTGTCGCCATAACTTTGTTGGCCGCCAGACACACCTTGACCTCCTTTGGTACACATTCCCACCGAGAAGTCCAGAGACTTTACCTTAGTCTCTCTAATATTGTGATGGAACAATGTTATGATCACAGCGTAAAAGCTTGTCCGGATTGCGGTTGAACATCGCAGAACACTCCTTTGAAGTGGCCTCACAGTTGCGCTTATGGTGGAGTGTGAGCAATAGCAGCAGGATATCTGTTTCATATCCAAATAATTTTGTTTAATGTGATGTACCCGCTTAGTTGGATGCCTACAGACTCTGCCACCTCACGCACTTTCAATTTCCAATCATGCAATATCATTCCATTCATCGACAACTTTCTGGAACGACTACCTCTTCTCGGCGAACAGAACGTTCGGTGTTACGTGTGCTAGTACGATCACAAAGAATTCAGTAAACCTATTCTTCACAATTGAAATTGATAGTGCACAGTGTAGTGTCCATAGTAAAAATAGTAGCGAAATTATATTGCAAATCTAATAAAAACAAGAAAGAAGGTTAACTTCGTCTAGGCCGAAATTGATGTACTCTCACGCAGCCCTAAAAAACGTTTTTGCCTACGCTTCAGAAATTTTTGATTATTTATTTGACTTATGTTTAGGGTATAGTCAGTACACATGTAGCATTTCAACACTGAGACCGGAATATTTGTATGGAGTCTTACGATCCAGTAATCCTAGGGTCTTGAAACTTACACGGTTAGTGAATATGGGTCAGACACTTATAGCGTCCAAATTTCAGTTTGATAACAGAAAACAAAACAGTTTTTCTAATGGGAATATATATTTTTGTTTGTACGGGTGCTATAGGATCCAGTAACCCTAGGATCTTAAAATTCACACGTTTGTTGGACATTGGTTAGAAGCTTATAGTGTCCAAATTTCAGTTTAATGGTGCAAAAAACAAAAAATTTCCTAATAAGAACCTGAATTTTAATGGGGGTTTGTATTGGAGGTATCCCCCCAAGTGGTCTGATTCGGCTCGTTCCGACAAATGTACTGCGTCTAGTAAAAAGAAAAGTTTGTGCAAAATTTCAGCTCTCTAGCTAAAAAACTGTGGGACTAGTTTGCTAGCATACAGATGGACATGGCTTAATCAACTTGTCTCGTCGAGCTGATCAAGAATACATATACTTTATGGGATCTCCGATGGCTCCTCCGTTTTTTTACAAACTTAATGACAAACTTATAAGAGTGCAGTAAAGAGTACAATGAAACCATTAGGTCAATATTATTGAAACTTCAACAGCAGATTAGTGATGAACCAAACTAAAAGAAAAAAAAAAGTGAATGATTCTACGTGCACCAGCGCTCACTTTTGCTAAGGACTTATTGATGGACCCTCGTATAAAGATATTTATTTTAACAATATTTTTTTAATATAATTCAAATTACAATTGAAAGCCAAACGATTCAGATTACATTTTAGTATAAAATCAGTTGTCACATATCCTTTTCACAAGAATAGTGGAAACATGAGCACTCAATCAATTTGAATCTTTTCGGGTAGGGACTCTTTTGAAGTTCGTTAACTCTTTACATTTGCATATTTAGGCAAAAGGACACACTTTGTCTGTGGTATCACTAAATGAGCTGATTTTGATACCGACTACCACCCAAACCTAAACTAAGGAGGAAGACAAAAATTAAGAATCACACGTTCACGTCATTATGTTATGAGGGTGTCTTTTGAGTCTCCTTAACTGTTCAGGCTGAGTCCCCCAGGTAATAGAACTCGCTGTGATAGTGTTTACAACTGCTACCTTACATAAAGAGGTTAAAAATGAAAATTCATTTGTCTAAAATAATTAAAATTTGTTAAAAAGTTTTTGAAGTGGAACTTCTTTAGCGTCGTTGTGTCACGTTTTGGAATCATCTGTATCTCATTAACCGCACTAGGTAGAGACTTCAAATTCTACAACAAATTATAAAATTTGGAAAATCCACCGGAAAAGTCTCAAACAAGAGATTACATTTCCACAACAACAACATGCAGTTTGTGTGTATAAAATGTTTATAACAACAACGTGCAAGCACAATTACAATCGCCACAGAAACCAAAAGCAATATACAGACGGACGGAGAGACAGAATGACAGATTGACATACAATCGTGCCATGACCCTCCCCGCACACGTTGTGAGAGTCCACAAGCAAAATGAAATTGTACAATCAATCGCATAATGTGTGACCGGCATTACAAACTGTCTTGACAAACTTCTAATATTATATGTAGTTGTATTTGTTTTGAGATTATCTCTCTCTATGGCGCACGCGCAATTTTTTTGATTTTCCATACAATCAGCTTCCTACTCTTCCCCGCACATGTTGTGCCGGCCAACAACAATCTTCTATTCCAATTAATTCAATGATGTTGTACAACGCCGTCGCATAATTGTATGGTATGCATATCATGTCGCACGATAATAGTAACGGATTTACTTTTGTCTATTGAGAAGATACATCCAAAGCGTACCTTTAATGATATGGGCAGTTGACTGCAGATAATAGAAATTTGACTCGCCAAACGACTTTATTGAAGTCTGATCAATGCTCTAGATTGATGAGGAAAGTGGTGTGATGACTGGTCCTGGTACCCAATTATGTTTTTAGTATTTAGTACGTTATCTGCAGCATTATTATTATGTTTTTTTTTTTTTTTTTACAAAAATAAAACTATTTCGCTTAAAATTTTTTTGATTTGAAGGATTTTATTATTTTTAACTGATCTTGATTTTGTCTGTTCCTGGACCATTAACAAAAATGTAATCTGAAAGTTATAGCTCAAAAAACTAAATCTACATAAATTTTTGTATTCAAATTATTTCCTAGGTACGAGTATATTAAATTTCAAACAATAAATTCTTCTTAACTTGGTTTAAATTCAAGTAAAAATTTCAAAGTTTGTTTAAAATTAATAGAACAAAATTTAAATAACAAGTTGCATATGTATGTATTAAATATGAGTTTTTGAAAAAGTAAACATGTTAACATATCATAAAATTTTTATACCTTAAATAAAATATGTTTAATTGTCCGAAACTTAATGCAATATTACAGAGATAAACAAAATACGTGGTTTATTCAAAAGCTGCATACTGCGTTTCACGGTATTAAGCTCAATAAAGTTCGGGGAAGTACCAACTTTTTCATAGTACTGACGAATTCTAATCAGTGTTCAGTTGAATAAACTTCGACTACCGAGACAAATTTTTATAATTTTTAAATGAAAAATGCTTAAACAAAATTAAAAAAAAAAAAACTTTGAAATTTTTTCTCTTAAGTTATCGATTAAGTTGTAAGTTAATTTAATCGGAATAAAATAATTTCAGAAAATTCAAGATGGATATCAAATTAAATTCTTTTGCATAAATTAGCTTTTAGAGAGTTTGTTATTGTATGAAAGAAGTTTGTTGTGTATCTGGTGATGATGATAATGATAAGGTGATGATGTTGATTATGAGATGGTGACACAAACAGATGTGATTGTGATTGCTGTAGAAAAATGAATGATACCATGTGGACTAAATGACAGCGAAGGGAAATTTGGTACGGATATGGCTGTGTTTGTAAATGTAAGTTAAAAAAGAATGTATATCTAAAGAAAAATTACATACATACATATTTCTTTATTTTAATTTATCTTTAATTTAGAATAAAATTTTGTATTGATAAAAAAAAATTGCAAACAATTGAATTAACTTGAACAATTTATGCTCTTGCAGGTGTTGTGCGTGTGTTTCATTATAATGAATTGATGAATTAGTAATGTGATGAGATGATATGATATGATGTATGATGAAGATGTACGGATTGAATTGAATGAAGCGAATCATAAAGCAAAATCCTTTTCTCCCAATTTTAACGCTCATAAACAAAAATAAACAAAGAAACTTCCATACTAAGCTAAAGATATAAAACTCTGTGTGCTTGAGACAAAGACGAAGACGTTGAACGTGTAGTATTCATAACAACTACAAGTTTTTGAGATCTTTGAAGGAATATTTAATGTCTGTCTGCATTGTTATGATGTAACATTATGCCAATAAATTGAAGTTGCAAAAAAAGTAATGTGTCTGTGATGTATAAACAAAAAAGAAAAAATTACGTAATTATGACGATAACTGAGAATGATTATGATGATGATGATGATGATGTATGTAATGTAATGTAATGTATGTTAATTTTTAAGTTAAGATATTCGTGAAAGGGAGAAAGCACAGACTACTTGCCGGCTGTCATAAAACGAACACAAACAAACACTGACGACGTAACGTTAAAGAACTGATTTTATTATTTCTAGTATTGAGACTATTTTTTGTAAACATTTATAACTTAAGGACTATGTAAAATGTATTTTTAAACTAACCTAACCGATGGAAGAAACCAACTAACTTAGGACTCTAGTGAATATACCAATACATTCGTGTATATTCCTTTATATGGCAGTGGCAGTGAATGTGGTGCTTTCTTTCCTTCCTCGTTTTATTGCAATAATATAATGTGTGTACAGTATGAAAGTAAAATATTTTATGTTTGTTGTATATGTTTTGCTTTGCGTCTGTGTGTATGAGATGATTTGATAGAGTTAGTTTGAGATTTTATATGTTTTCTTGAATTCTCTAATTACTTGAGTTTTGTACGTCTAAACAAAATGTCTATTAATTATAATAAAAACATGTAAACGAAAATCCGAAATTAATTTTTATAGTTGAATCATTTTCTATATCAAATTATGTATATGAAAAAATATTTAATTGTAGTAAAAATCTATTAATTTGTATGACTGATAGTTTGTATGTACGATAAGAGAAAACGTGTGTGAAAATAAAGAATTTTGAATGAGAGAAACTGTTGGTTTTTTTTAATATCTTTGACACTAATCTTACTATGTTGTGATAAGGTAAATCAATTGGGTAAAATCATTTGTTTTGCTTATATGTGTAGTCTTTCAGTTAATGTTGTACAAAGATAATGTTTTAGAACTTTAGACTTTAGATCTAATTGTTGGATGAAGTAGTGGTGTCACCTTAAATTCCATACAATAACTTTTAATGAAACAATAAATTATATAAATAACTTGCTATCCCTGTACACTTTGCATAAGCCCCGTTGTTCGGGAGTTTCTGCATCTCTATTTTCATTTGTGTCTTGCTTTGGATGCTTTTTTTGGTGCCTTGACTAAATTCTTTATGCATAAAAAAATTATTGGTTTTAAAAACTTAAAAATCAAAAAGATATATTTTACAAAGGCAACTGATTGATTTTATGACATGTCTCTAAGATTTTTATACAATATTTGCTGCATTAATTACGACTTTTCCGATGGTCCGATCCACACCAAAGTTCTTCACAGAAATACTCTCCGGATAGCGAATTTGGAAGTCCATATGCCACATCGATACATATGTACGTATATTTTAATTTAATACCTTTCTCGACGTCACACATATGGATCTAAAAGTATCCTATATGTACCAAATTTAACGGTATGGCCGCGCATAAGACAAACAATTTTTTAGTATTTGGTAACCATTATCTAAAACCAACAGAAATTACAGGAAATTCCTAACGAATACTAGAATCAAGGAGGAGCTGCAATTAAGGGCTTGTTACAATAGGCCCAATCCCGTCCGTCATTTATCTAATTTAATAGAATATCAGCAACTCGAGTGTGCAAGATTTCGGTGAACCGAAATATACTTAAATATGGAAATCTATCAAATATCATAGATACAAAAGTTCGTCGTTTATTACGTATGTCTCATACTGACTACTAAAGTGTGATAACCGATTACCAAATTTCACAAGATAAAATGCTAAAAAAAAGAAACAATAGGTTATTTGTTTTATTTATTGTTTTGTAGTTATGATTAGCAGAATTAATCCCAAATATGCACCGTTTTGTTCGAAAATTTGTTTCCATTTTGAAAGTTATTTCAATACACTTCCCTCGCAGAACACTTTCTCCCTATCGACAAAGCTGCAAAAACGACAAATCATTACCGAACAATTTGCAACTTTGCTTATTTTCATTTTGCAGTAAAAATTTATTTTTCTAAAAAAAAGTTCAAATACTCTGAACATAAACTTAACAAAGTATTATATTATATATCAAAGTTTTGCTTTGCTTGTCATTGGAAGGAGTACAATGCCATCATCGATTAACTTCTTTATCTCACTTGTCGTTAGACCAACTTCGTTTAACAATAAATTCATTTCTTTGTATGCATTCTCACTCTTTTGCAAGGCACACACTTTGCCCGGTGTACGACTTAGTCGTGGTGCTGGCTTCGGCACAATGACATCATCAATTACTTCAAAGGAATTGCGCTCTTTATTACAATGATAATGCATCACATTCTGCCAATCTACCACTGGGTATACGCATGCATCGATATCGTCAAATATTTCTGTCCATTCTTCTTGGGTTTTCTCCAGAAATGCTTTTTCCAATAATAGCTTGCCGCGTAACTGATCCTCTTTGCCATATTGTGACAAATCTTCAGGTAAACTTAAGCGCGATTTCAGTAATTCGAAAAATTGTGGTTCTATTGCTGCCACTGTCATGAAGTGACCATCCTTTGTCTTATAAGTGTCGTAAAAATATGCACCACCATCAAGAAGATTATCACCACGTTGATTGCCCCATATATTTAATTGTCGTGACATATAAAGCCAGCTGGCAACATAAGCAGCCCCATCAACCATAGCCGCATCTACAACTTGACCACGCCCAGAGCGGTACCGTTCAAGTAGAGCAATGCAAATCCCAAGTGCACACATTACGCCTCCGCCAGCAAAGTCTGCTAACAAATTTATGGGAGCATTCGGTTTATCATGCTTACGGCCAAGCATAGACAAAACACCAGATATGCCCACGTAGTTTAAATCATGACCAGCACGCGCTGCTAGCCGTCCATTTTGACCGAAACCTGTCAGACGCGCATATACCAAACGTGTATTTCTTTTACACAGAATTTCTGGACCTAAATTGAGTTTTTCCATAACGCCAGGTCGGAAGGGTTCTATAAGCACATCGCTATTATCCGCTAATTTGCTTAGCAGTGTTTGACCTTCTGTAGCTTTGAGATTGACCGCAAGCGTGCGTTTGCCATGATGGAGAACTTCTATTGGATTCTTGGACCACTGCATTTAAAGTGATTGGTGAGAGTAACAGATTTATTGAATATTTCACTTACCTTGTCGATTCGTGTCACCGTAGCACCAAAATCTGCTAGTATTTTTCCACACAGCGGACCTGGCGCAAGACCAACTAATTCAATTACATTAATGCCTTTAAGGGGCATTTTACTGAATGATTCTATAACAATTCAAAGTCTAACTTTGCTCATTGTGTTATCATTCTTCTGATATACATGACAAAACTACGAATATGGAAGCATCTAAACAAAATTTTAAGTGTTGCCGTGTTATGCAAAAATTGCGTACACTTTGTGCATCACTTTCGTTGAATTTGAATCATGACCCGCGAATATTTTAAACGACAAAAACACAAATTCTCTGGTTATCATCACATTTGATTCAGTTTCTTTATTGCAAAAAAATAAATAAATAAATATCTTTTTATTGTACCAAAAATGTGTACATATTTTCGATTATATATAATAGAGTTTAATTTTCGTTGATATAATGTACTTTAATTATATCTATAAGTTGCAGACATTGGCGATAAAATACTGTGCGACTATCGCATATGATTTTATCTTGGAGCATCAATTCTAAGACGTTTCTTATGCTTTTCAAATCGTGTTTCTTGTGATATTTGTTGAGTAAATATGTATCAAAAAGTATAAATCTGGAAGATGTTGTTACTGGGGACTTCAACTCATTGTCTTTGTCTTCTATCGTACTATCACTATATATATCGGTGAGGGAAGTTACACGTTGGTATACTATGAAATCCAAATGTTCAATAAAGTCGAGGTAGTTTAGTCCAAAGCTGGCACGCAACACAGTCTGGCAGTGCGCATCAAAGTTATCCATTTGACGGCAGTCTTCAATTGCAGCAATAACTTTGACCATATTGGATTGTAGATTTTGCCAAATGTGTAGCAAATTACATGCATTGAACCAATTGTGGTTGACCGATATGGTGTCGGTTATATTCCACACCTGATGGTACCAGCCACTTGGCACAAAAATAGCCTCATTTTCTGCTTGCAGCAACGTAAAATAGCGCACTTGATGCTTTTCGAGTAATTTCTCGTCAATGCGAAATGGTAAATTGCCCAAACTATCGCTTAGCTTGATTTCCTCACCTGGTGGCAATATAAGCCATTTTTTACAGCCAACAATATTAGTCGACCAACTGAAAGAGCCAAAAACATCTGCATGAAATGGTGTCCTGAAAAATTAATAGTAATAATGAAAATAAATCTCTTGGAATTAAATTATTTCACGTGAACACACCATGTATCCTTAGGTCCCATATATACAAAGCGGTAGTCATCATACCCTTTAGCCACAAGTTGTTCATTCAGCCAATCGGATGCAAATTGTTTAGGCACACGATAGAAATTATAGTCTGGCAGTGCAGTCTTAAGATGCCAATCTTTGAGGTAGAGTTTGGTGTTCTTTTTTGACTTCAAATTCTTGTTATTATCTGTTCCTTCTACTTTTGCCTGCCAATCCGCAAGAAAATCGAAGAAATCCATTTCACGCTTCGCATGACAATTAAAATATTCTGTTGTGCAATCAGCAACGGGTACACGACAGTTGCCAATTTTCTTCCTGAGGTAGTCAAAGTTGATGGCAGCGCAAGTAGGTCCACCTTGAACGTTGTTATTTTCATTATTACTACTATTCCTTATTACCCAATTTTGGTAACATTCCCATTCGGTAGCCACATCTGTTATTATAACCGGCCAATTGCGTTGCATGTAAGTCCAATAAAATTCATTATATATGAAGTCTTTAGCGGCTTTTCGGCATATTTCAGTGTGTGTTTGTTTGTTGCAGTCTGCATTTTCTATTGACACCGGTTTCAATTGTAAAACCTCCAAATTGAAAATGTCGCTTCCATGCGCCATTTGGCTTATCAAAAGTATTAAGTTTATTTTCTTACCATGAACCGTTGCGTTTTTATTTCAATTAAAATATATGAAAAATATTTTGTAACTTAAAATAAAATTGCAACAAAAGAAACAGCTGATTTCTTATCAGCAAAAAAAACTCACAATTCTTGGCAAAGTATTTCACAGCACTCTTTCTTTTTTTTTGTAATTATAGAATAAATTCCAATAATCAAAAAACTTAAGAGCTATAAAAATAGGTAAAATTTAAATGACAATTAAATATTAATGACAAATGATATAAAAATATTTTTCTGTTAATTTCACAGATTCACGTTCGCTGTGCAACACTGCGTTTCAGTGCTAAGCACTACTTTTCAGTGTTGCCGAGGTTGGACGAAAATTCAAAAGGGCATTTCCCTCAATGCTATTTCAGGTGAACGAATTGAACAATGATTGCTTTACTAAAGAATAAATATGTTTTGAGGTAATTTATTTTTTTTTAAAGTTCTCTCTACTATCAACAAATATATTGATCGTTTGAACTGTGCCGCACCTCGGAATTGTATGTTATGTGTATTTGATATGAATTGTCTACCGAAGGTTTAATAATACATTAAACACAAGGTAAGTTTTTATTGACACATTGACAAGTTATAATACATACATAGTATTTATTACATACACACTATACGAGTATATGAACAATTATTGTTTATTTAGCATCACTCACCCAGCTCACATTAGCATGCCATTGGCAAACAAATGCATAAACACAAGATGAGTGTACAAAATTTCCGTAGGTGCTTCATAGAAATTTGTTTAAAAAATATTCAGACTACAGCTTTTACCGGTCGGTTATTGATTAATGGCTTACAGTCATTCATAAAAAAGTGATGTACAAACAAACATTTAATGCTCATAATTTTTTGTAGACGGGGATAACCCAAAGTAGATCTTATAAGCAAATAGATTCATAAGTCTCAGTAAGAAAGAAGATACAGCATATTCCGACAATAACTTTCAGTGATCTACGATAATACGCGCTCTCTCTATATCTTTATCTAGTATATAGTACGGATGTATGTATCTATTTAGTACTGACGTCAGTGAAGTGTGAGCCTAGCTCACCAAACCAGAGCAGGGAAGCACATCACACTTCGAGCTCACTATTGATAAGCGAATAGAAAACAAGTTTTTTTGGTCACACACTCCCACTCACCGTTGCTATTATCAACGAGCAATTCAAGCTGAAACCTTCTCCATCGGTCGGTTTGCTTGCTGTAGTATAACTACAAAGCTCGCTCAACGTTGTGAATTCAGTTGGGCAGTTTTCGCGATCGATCTTACTTCGCCAGCAGCGGGAGAGCACTTTGAATTTTTAAGCTATAATTCAAGTTATAATAATCCAATCAAACACAATTTGTACGGTTTTGCGAGCAAGAAGCAATATTTTTTGATTTAGTGTTATATTAACACGTCGATAGACAAAATGAATTCGTATTTGGTGGGGATTATGGTATTTGCCTGTGGGATCTACAGATGCAGTGCCGACGGTCTGATTAGCGGTCTAAACAATCCTCTAGGGCCTTTTCACACTTCACTAATAAAATCAGATGAATATTATGGGAATAACCCAGTGGTGAGTCAAGCAATCCCCTCTTTACCTGCAACAGCTGGAAGTATGTGGCGTGACCATTTATTGCCCGCACCAGGTGATCTTGTAAATATACAAATATCCGATAATATCGCCAAAAATGTGCTCAGATTCGCTCATAACATTGGCCAACAACTATCAGCAAAAGCGAGTAAGAGCGAAGTTTTCTCACCACTGAGCGTAATGTCCGCACTGGCATTGTTACTGCTCGGCGCCAAGGGCAACAGTTATCGTGAATTACAAACACTTTTTGACCTTGGGTACGATAGCGAATTGCAGTCGCATCCCGAGAGGCTACACGAACAGTTTGGTCTTCTGTTGTATGACTTACAGAAATCCGATGTAAACAATATTTCACCACTACGTGGACAAGTTCCCTGGCGTTATACCGAAGCCTCGCTAAATATACGCAATAACCGCAAGACAAGCAGTTATCAACGCAACGAACATGTTATAGAAGTTGCAAACGGTCTCTTCGCACAGAAGGGATACTCGATAAACCCCGATTACAGGTATGTACTGAGAGACAAAGCAGCAATTATATATGTATATATATATATATATTTGGAAATACCATAAAAGTTAAATATGTACATAGGTATAATAATTATTGATGCTAATGGAAATAATCTATTCTGTTTTTGATTTATAGCAATGTGATAAGCTCTGTCTATCACTCTGAACTTTCGCAATTGGATTTCCAGCGAAAAGCTTCTCAATCACGTTCATACATCAACAAGTGGGTTGACCGCAGTACGCATGGCAAAATTCCCAGCATTATTGACAGTGAGATAGAGCGCGGGACAAATGTCATAATGGCGAGCGCTTTATACTTTCGAGCTTTATGGGAAAACGATTTCTTTGTAGCTGCTACTAAAATTGATGATTTCTACCCAGATGGATTCGATCGTCAACCTGTTAAAGTGCCTATGATGGCAACCGGCGGCACTTTTCCATTTTACAATGCCACCAAATATGGCTGCCATATTATTGGTCTTCCCTATCGTGGCAATCTGACAACGATGTATGTCATACAACCATATCAGTCTACACGTGCCAAATTACGCCAACTGCAATCTATATTAGACGCTGATAAAATAGAAGATATGATTTCACGTATGGTTCGTAGATCGGCTTTGTTGGTTTTCCCAAAAATGCGCTTGTCTCGCAGCTTAAATATGAAGAATTTACTGAAACATATGGGTGTTCGTGAAATATTCTCGAACAGAAATAGTGATCTCTCGCTTATTAGTACCGATCCATCAACAGCTACTCAACCATCAGGTGTTCCAATTCGTTTACATGGGGATGATGCTATTTCTTCTTCTGCACCTAATGAAGACAAGACAACTCCCTTAGACCGTTTCGGCGAGCCAGCTCATATTTTCGGACGTGGTGATTTTGGTGAAAACGTAGCAGAAAGTTTACAGCGCTTGGAAGCAGATCGTGCAGCTCCCAGCAATAGACCATCTGGCTTATTTGTAGAAGACATTGTACATAAAGTCGATTTCGATGTCAATGAGCAGGGTACAGAAGCTGCAGCTGCAACAGTAACGTACTTAAAGAAAAGCGGACCGGATGTGTTATTACGTGCAGAATCACCATTCATGTTGCTTATTCGTCATGATCCGACGAAACTGACATTGTTCTATGGCATCATCAACGAACCACCATCTGCGGTATCATCCACAGGGAGAGGATTTGGTTCGGTGGACTTTTAGGTTATAAAAACTAAAATCACAGTGATTGTAAATTACAGTAATAATATAAATGTTTGTGTATTGTTCATACAATTTTGTGATAAGTAAAAAATATAATAATATAAATATTAACATGTTTTACTAAGAACTAAGATTATAATTACAAATTACAATCTAGTATTTAATAAGAGCAATAGCGACAGAGGCCTTCAGCTCAGGGGAAAGAAGGAAAGGAAGAAATTAGAAAAGTGCAGGACCAGACTTGCCTGGAGCGGGAATCGAACCCGTGACTCTTGGGATGTCAGCCCAGCGCACTAACCTCTGGGTCAACGAGCCAGTCTGTTTTATTAAGAATTTAAACCATAAATATTAAAACTAATTAATTTTGTAAGACCCTTGTTGCTTCACCTATTTTTTTATTGTAATTAGAATTATGTTTTTCTAGTTTACAATACATAAAATACAATAATTTTTAAAAATAAACCGTGGTTTTGATTATCGTTACAATTATTAAATGAAAGTAACTATTTAATTCATTTTTCAGCACTGTGAGCTTGAATCAGCTGTTTTCGTTGTTTTATATTCTTAAGCAAGCAAATACGAACTTTGGAACTTGTTCGAGAACTTCTTTAAGGAAAGATGAGTAAGTTTAAGAAATGAAGACTCGTAAAATCTTTAATTTCTGTTTCAATCAGATTTTTTACCTGATTCTGATAGCGAAGATGAACTTCCACCCGGCTGGGAGGAACGTGCAACAGATGAGGGCATTGTTTGTTATATCAAGTAAGTAACATTGATTAGTGAAAAATAAGGGAATGATTCACTTGTATTGTCTTTAGTCAACAAGCGAAGACTACACAATGGACGCATCCACGCACTGGACGCACAAAACGTATTACAGGCGAATTACCAATTGGCTGGGAACGAAACTATGATAAAGATACACAACGATTTGTATTTCGCAATAAGCAAACTTATCAAACCACTAATGTGGATCCCAGACTTGCCTTTGCCGTAGAAGAGCCACCATTAAATGTGGCACAGGTACGTCAACGCTTTGATTCCTGCAGTACCGCTTTACAAGTGCTACATGGTAAAGATTTGCATGGTCGCTTGGCACTTATAACTGGTGCCAATTGTGGCATTGGGTACGAGACGGCACGTTCTCTGTTGCAACATGGTTGTGAAGTGATATTCGCTTGCAGAAATCGTGAAAGCACAGAGAAAGCAGTCGAAGTTCTTGCAGAGGAACGTCCAACCCTGTGTGCACGTTGTCGTTATGTCCATTTAGATTTAGGTTCCTTGGAATCAGTGCGCAAATTTACCGAGGAAATAAAGCAAAGTGTAAGGTGTGTAAAAATGGTATAATCAGGAGAATGGTGTTAAAAAACCATATGTAAATGTTCGTTTTGCTTTTCAATTTTCAGCCATATAGACTACTTGATACTTAATGCAGGCGTCTTTGCGTTACCATATTCAAAGACTGTCGATGGTTTAGAGACAACATTCCAGGTTTCACATTTATCACATTTTTATCTAACATTACAATTAGAGCAACTGTTGGATCACAATTCACGTGTGGTAGTATTATCATCGGAATCACATAGGTAAATATTAAGAAATGGATAAGTTTATGATTATTGTGAGTTTGGCGATGCATGGCCGACAAAGATGTTGTTGTGTTCTTTTGATGCAGATTTTATTCAATATAAAAGTATATGATGCTTGGCCTTGGTATATGTTTTGGTTCATTTTAAAGTACAATTGTGTGTACACATTTTCAGCTCTCTACTTTAATAAGTAGGGGAGAAAAATGTATTGATGAATTCAGTATGTTTATTACTTATTAGGAACATGCAGTTTCTATTCCCATTGCCAGAGAAGTGTGTTTCAGGCTTAAGATGGCCAAAAATTATACATACATTGTATAATGTCATGATCCCCATCACAAGGGAAATCTAACTAACAATTTCTGACTACATTGACTGAATTTTAAGACACAATTAAGATCACCATTTTGTGTATAACTTCTTTAGGGAAAGATGGGTCTTTATACAATGAGTGACTAACATTCGCTCAGTGACGCAGAATTGTAATTAATTAAATTAAGACTGCTTATTCGTTCGCTATCTTACTATCCACTCTAGTTTGAGACACGTGTAGTACAGATGGTTGCCTGTACAGAGGCCAGCTGACTGAGTTCATTAACATTTATAAGGCCACGAAGAGTAAGAGATATATGCGAAGCGGCACTGTGGATTGCATGGAATGAATGTATATACTGCTATTCTTTCGGGTACCAAAGCCTCGTTTACGTTAATAGGGTGCAACTCGTGTTGAAGATATTGTCATTAGAACCGGAGGGCTATTGTGAAGTTACCTATAAAACATTTTTATTTATTTCTTTATTAAAATTAAAGCTTCGTTTAACCTGCGAGGATTAATAGCAACAAAAGTCGTGAGCTCAAAAGCTATTTGCAACATTGGGTGACCAAAGTTTAACATTAGATTAGATTAGATTATATCGATTAGAATTTTTGAGAAATTGCAAAATGAGTTTCAGATTATGTGTAGACGAATTGGAAAGAGTGGAAAGTGGATTTGCTTTGGTTGTTTTTGGGCATACTAAAAGAAAATCGTTTAAATTTGAGCTATCAATGCACGAACAAAAAGTGGTATGCGTTGCACAACTTTCTGTGTGATAGTCCTAGATGACCTAGGCATAGCCTGATATATTTTATCATGTCCAGTAATCAAGTAAGAATGAAATGTATGTTTTAGCTATCAGTTTAGTAAAGTTGATTACCTTGTACCATTTTGATGTTGATTATGAAGGGATATACTTAGAATTCGGATAGTTATATTTACCATGTCCAGAGTTTTCCCAATATGCACGTTGAAGCACAGTTTTTTATCCAGATGAATTCCCAGATATCTAATATCATTTACCCATGGAATTTGTTCATTGTTCCAAACAGTAGCAGGATATGAAACATTCTTTACGCTTCCTTGTAAAGAAAACTGCACCCGTTTTTTTCGTTAATAGTTATTTTCCAGTGTTTATTTCAAACGCTACGATTCTTGTAGTGATGTTGCACAATCATCAAAAGTTGCACCCGAGCTGTAGTGTCATCAACAAAAATTGATGTAATACAATTTCCTGATGTTGGGATATCCTAGGTTTATATGTTGTATAGTGTTAGTCCTAATACCTAGCCCTGAGGAACTCCAGCACATATCAGTATCTGTAAAAACGATCCCTCAAACAGCTTTGGATTAGCTTTATAATACTCTTCTTTATCTTGATTTTTAATAACGTTTTACAATGATTTTCCATTATATAATTCACAAAATCAATAACAAATTTTAAAAAAAACAAAATTATTTTATTGACATGGCTACTCTGCACTAAATTTTAACGTTGACTGGCTCGTTGGCCCAGAGGTTAGTGCGCTGGCTGACATTATATTTCAATTGTTTCTAAACTCTTGTTCATACTGTACGAGTATGCTTTTGATACATTCTCCTACTCTTTTCATTCATTGAATACTCCAAAAACAAAAAAGCAAAAAACGAAGCAATGTGATTTTTTTTTTTTTTTTTGTTGTGTATCTTGTATGTTGTTAGTACTTATTCACCTTGTTGTTGTTGTTGAGTTAGTGGTAAAGCAACATTGTTGATTGCGTTGAATGCATCACGTACAACATTTTCAAAGTTTTGATGATGTTGTATGTATTTGTTGCACCTTTATATGTTCCATAGAAAGAGTTCAGCTTGGCGTACTTGATAAAAGTCATGTAAGCCATAAAACCGCGATCAATGAGAAAAGCGAATTGCTTTTATTGTTTTTTGGATATTTATTAGGTATGTATTTTTAGATTTTTAATCCAAATAAAATGTATACATATACATATGTAGAAGGTTTAAACAAATTCACGTGATGTCATAAAAACACAATGTAGATATTTCACAATTTTGCAGAACTTATTATGAAGAATAATAAATCCTGCCCTTTTATTGCCTAACCCACTGTACTCGTATTTATGGGTTTATTGACATTTTACATTTTATCTATAAGTGTTTTGCTAGACAACCTTATCCCCTTTATTTTTTATTATTATTTTAATACTATATTAATATACTTTATATTGTATGTTGCATGTAGGGTGCAGTGTGTCTGTTGTTGACTACGTCAAACACCAGTTTGTTTATTATATTGTTATTTTTGGGGAAAATTTATTCATAAAATACTCATAGATCAAAGATAAAGAAAATGATTTTTTCTTTGATTTTTGAAATTATTATTCTTGGCTATTTTGCAGTTTCAAGATCATCAAATAAAATGGGGGGGAATTACATATTTATAATTTTTAAATTACATACTCGTACGTATATCATTCTTTGTTTCATTGGACACAATTGTAAATTTGCGTTTTATCCGAAAACTAAGAATTACAATAGGCAATTGAAATGCTTATCAACAATAATAACAAAATGAAAAACAACAGCAAAATATTTAAATTAAAACTAAAAAGAATTAACGGACCAATGCCATCTGTGTACATACATATACATATATACATATACATATATACAAATGTATGTACTTAGCTACATAAATTAAATTCCCAATTCATGATTTGTTGCTATTTCTATGGAAATGAGACGCAAAGCAAAGTTACGTACAAGAAGAAATCATATCAAAACAAAACCCATGAAAATCAAAACAAATCCAAAGTCCAAGTTTCATTTCAGCTTTAAATATGTTTGGCTTCGTCTCCAAAGAGGTTAGGGAGGGGGATCTGATGATACAAATTGTTTTTTTTTTTTTTTTTTTTTGTTTTCTTATTTGTCAACTGGATATTATTGCGTTGCTTTCTATTGGGCGCGCACACTCTGAAGACTTGTAGTCTGGGTACAGTGGGACAAAATTAATGAAAATTTAATTACCAACGACATGCATACATAATATATAATTACTAATTCAATCAATCTGTAATGCTTTTCTCTCCCTCTCTGTCCGCTACTGCAACTAGGACTGACCTTAGTTACTTTGTTTAATTGTTTCCATTGTTCTTTGTTTCTGTAGCTCTTTCATTAATTTGTTCATTATTCTTGTTATGCATTTCGTTGTCGTTGTTGCTGTTGATGTTGCTGTTGTATCTCATTAACGTCACGTTATTGATGCACAATAGCATAATGCAGTTTATAATAGTCGCAATGAAGGGTCATTGAACGTTTGTTTTAAAGAGGATATTCCTTATTTTCATATACACAACGTACATAAGTACTTCTTTAATAGGAATTCTTTAGTATTCCTTAAACCACTGTAATGCGACAGGCAAACAAGAAATCTTTGCCAAGCCGGCTGAGCTGTTCAATCTGATAGAGGTACAAAGTCCAAATGCATTTGAATTATTCGTTATTTTTTGTTATTAGATTTCCATACCAAACAATGAGTAAATAAAAAAAATAAAATGAACAATTGTAGTAAGCGAAACTGCGTGTTAAAATAAACTTCATTATTCTCGCCATGGTCGTCCATTTAATTTGACTTCATCGTCATCTTTTCACATTCATTGTGGCATTTGTACTTCGTTTGGCTTCCCGTCAAAAGCCATTAAAATGATAAATATCAACTACCCAACCTTAGATCTTAAAATATGCAATTGTATCTCTTACAGATTCGCCAATTTGCCCATTGAGAATATGAATGAACAACATTTAAGTCCGCCGCCTGAGAAATATTGGAGTATGATGGCATATAATAATGCAAAACTATGCAATGTTCTCTTCGCTCAGGAACTGGCCAATGTATGTACATAGATAATTATAGGCAGATGTTTGTATCGTATGCTGTACAAAGTCCATTGAACTAAAGTGACCCACTTTAAGCATATTTTTATATAATTCAACATTGAAGAGATCTCTATTTTCTTTTCATCTCTGTTTGTTCCTATAGCGATGGAAACAACGCGGTGTTTCTGTGTTCGCAGTACATCCAGGCAATATGATATCAACTCAAATTTCACGAAACTGGTGGTTCTATCGTTGGCTATTTGCTTTGGTGCGACCATTTACCAAATCATTGGTAAGATAATGACTTTTATAAAACATTTTATGGAATTTCATGGCATCATTTTATAGCAACAAGGGGCTGCCACAAGTGTCTTTTGCGCCACGGCTAGTGAGTTGACTGGTCTCTCTGGGTATTACTTCAATAATTGTTTCTTCTGTGAGCCAAGTAAACTATCACAAAATGAGCAAATACGTAAGCAGTTGTGGACCCTAAGCGAACGCATGGTGGATAATATTTTAACAAAGCAATGCACAAATGATTTCACTTATTAATTTTTTATTGTTATTTTGTTTCAATTTTTTTCTAATAAGAGTACTGTACAATAAATCATTCCTTAATAAACTAATGCCTTCGAGTGAGTATCCTTCTTGCACGCGGTAGAATTTTTAACTTAAATAAATATACATAAATTATTTGTAAATCATAAGGCTAACAAAGAAATTTTTTAGTGTTAATAGGACTAGAAATCGGAAACGCGACCCTTGCGCTCCCAATCACCATAGCGGGTGGGCTCTGGTCCAGCAGGTCCACCAATTTCACCTGTATATGGATTTGTGTTTTTGGGCCATGGCTTTAATGGTTCTTGCTCTTGAAACGGATGCCGTGAGAGTTCATCCAATTTACCCAAAGGTGTTTTAGCGCGCAATTTCTTTTGAAAGTTGGCGAAGCGTTCGCTTTTAGTTTTTGGTTCCTTGATCTCAACGACAAGATCATCTTGTCTATTAGCATAACGTGATGTACTGCTCGATGAAAAGCAGGCAACTAATATAATAAATTAAAAGAATGTATTGGTTTATACAGATTGACAAACACACACACACACACCTTGTTTAATAGCCTGTGGCCAAACACCGCGAATGGTTTGCTTTGCTAGTGAACTCATCGTTACAATTAATTTGGAAATTTAAACGTTATTTTAATTTGTTCTGCAAATTGAAAATATGTATGTATATGTATTTATTGCCGTTACTTTATATAGAACTCGAGTTGCACAACAATGAGTGTGAAATGTCGAAATAGTTTTCCTTACAAAGAATTTTTATGCCGATCTTTACTCTCGCTTGCTGTTTGAGTGTTTGAATTTCAATCTCTTTAGCTACTTGGTTTTATACATCAGAGATTGATCAAACAGCCGGTTTTGTTTATACAAACTATTGCTTTGTCGCTACGCGAGGGTAATACGTGCGTGTCGAGATGTACATGAACAGCTGATGCAGCCAGCAACTACATCAATTTTTTTTTTGTTTTTGTCAAGCTAAATAATAGTGCTGCCAACTTAATAAAATTGAAGTTGAAAATATCGATTGACGATTTTTGGTTTTTCAAATTTGTTTATTACAATACATTTTGAAATGTTTTTAATATTTGTTCAATCCAAAGGAGACTTTGTTCACAAAAGCTTAAAATTAAATTAATTCCATAATTTATTCTCTTAGCTTGTTGTGATGTTTTTAATAATTTAAAAATGTATGCAATTTTTTATTGAGTCTTTCATCTGCTTAAAAACTAATTGCACACTTACACACATAGATACTGTTATTATAAATTTTGACACTAAATGATTTTTTTTAATATTTCTTTTATGTGAAAAATTCCAATAATTTTTTTTTTTCGTTGTCATTTGTTTTTTGCAATATTAATAATTAATTAATTATTTCTTATTCCTTCCTCTTTTTAGATATAAAATACTGTTTTTTATTATTGTTTTAATAATTTTAATAAGGCAGATTAACCAACATATTCTCAAAATTTTTTCAATAAAAATAGCAAAATACCTAGGTTTGCATGTTGACAGTTTTATTGTCAATAGATAATCAAAACTGTCAACAACAAATAAACTTATAATTTATAAATCGGTGTTTGTAGTGCCTGCGCGCGGGTCACCGTAATAAACTTTAGATTTTACAATATAAATTATTTTTAATTTTCCATTTTATTACTCCACTTCCCTACTTTACTAAGTCCTGATCCTTACTTTTAGTTTTAGGTTAGTTTTATGTTAAGTTTCATAATTCTTTAATAGAATATTTTTTTTTTTGATTCCCAATTTTCCTTACACAAATTTCATGATGTCTAACGTAATGAATAATTTATTTTATTAATTATCATCTTATTTATCTTAGTAACTAAATTCTGTACAAGCGATAAAAATTAATAAGTAAATTGAAATTATCACAGCTCGCTCAAGTTGAAAGCTGCACTGTTAAAAAAAGCTACTTTTTACATTAGTCTGTAAAGTGTATGTGTATTGTCAATAAACTTCAGTTTATGCAGACTTGCCTAATTGGAAGAAAACGAAAATACATTGTTTAGGAGATTTCCCGAGTAATTCTGGCTATTTATAATTTTTATTTCAAATCTGTCTTTTCCTCCTCTTAAGTTGGCAAGACTGAGTTTATCATATTGTGTCTTCGTCATTTTACTCTGTTATGTATCAATTCAAGACACAACATCTTCGAAAATGGATAGTTTTTCTCAAAACTATTGTCCGGCATTGTAAATGGATCGCTATGGTACTGCAATATTTTTAACAAATATCTTTTTTTTTTATAATGACATTAACAGCCATTTATAGCTCTGTTAAAGCTTGAAACAGTTTTGAGAAAGGTCGTCAATTATCAAAAAATTTCTGATGCTGTTAACGTGTTACAGTATCACAACTCGCTGTTAAAGCCATTATGGTATCACAAAAAAAGCTCCTGGCTATCATAATTTGTGATAATCTGACGTCACAAACATACCACAAAAAATGTTAAATATTTGTGCCCACTATTATCGCTCTGTAAAATGGTTAATTTATTTATTTATTAGAACTACGATTATAATTACAAATTATAACCTAGTATTTAATATGAGCAATAGGGACAGAGGCCTTCAGCTCAGGGGAAAGTAAAGATGGAAAGAAGGAAATTAGAAAAGTGCAGGGACCAGACTTGCCATGAGCGGGAATCGAACCGACGACTCTTGGGATGTCAGCCCAGCGCACTAACCTCTGGGCTCACGAGCCAGTCAAATTGCACTTTTTATTTGTTTTAATTATATATAAATCTTTTATTTGCACTTAAGTATTTACATATAATTTTATTTTATATAAAACGGTAAAATGCATTGACAGCTTACCAATTGCGCGTGCATGAAGCTGGGTTATATTCACAAGTTGAGAAACTTTAAGTCTTGACACTTCTGTATGGCCAAAGCATCAAGAAAACTAATTCGTAACTCATCCACATAAGCCCCAAAGATCAAAGTGAGGCGTTTCAATATCGGAAATCTGGCAACCACAAGAAAATCTAAGATCCTCACTGGGAATATACGTAAGTTTGAAAATAAATATGTAAATAAATAAAAATAATAATAATAAAATTATTAAAAAAAAAAAAAAGAAATCAAAAAGCAAATTTTTCAATAAATAAAAATTAAAATAATAATTAATAATTGTGTTCTGAATGGAACGCGCTCTACGCCCACGACACCTCTTTTTTTTTGACTGCTTTCAACATGAAACAGAATTACAAATACAGATTTTTGTAACAATTTTGTGATAATTTATTGATACAGTTGGGAGAATAAGTCGGTAGATCTAGCTTGAATTTTGAAGCCTATCGAACCGAACCAAAACTTGGTCGGCGTTGCTACGGCGTAGGCTCAAAAATTTAAAAAACCAAAGCCCAAAAGGTCCAAAGACCAAAAAGCTCTTATATTTAAAAAAATGCAACTCTGTGTTTCATTTCACTTCGTTTTTACATAATATAAGTATAATTATTGTGGCCAACCAAATCATTTTTTGATGGGTACTCTCAGTAAGTGCTGCCAACCAAATCACTTTTTCGAGGATATTCGCAGGAACAGTTTCTACAGACAGTCGACAACTTTGTCTCTTGAGAGTTGCTGCAATCATTATTATTTTTTTGCAGCTGAACATTGGTCGAGAGCAAATAGAATCATGTTGATTGAAAATAGCGACTCACCCGCAACACCAAATTCGACTTATTCATCTGAAGAACTTGAACATGATTCAGTGGAAGAGGAAGAGCTTGAAGTTGATGAAGTACCATCTCCAGAACTTGCTGATCTAGAGGAACTCATACAACATGCAGAGGATTACACACCCACAGTGCCGGATTCCTTAACAGAAAGTTATCTTAAAAGTGTAAGCTGCTAAATTGATGGCGTGGAAACAAAATATAACTTTAAAAATACTATTTATAGGCTGGCTTTGCCAAAACTGACCCAATAATTGTGCGCATTATGTCTTTGGCTGCCCAAAAGTTTATCGCAGAAATATCAAATGATGCCTTACAGCACTGTAAGACTCGCACCACAAATAGTCAGCATTCCAGTAGCCACGGCACAACTAAGGTAAGTTTACAGATAACTTGGAAGATATTGAAATGATTGTGTATTTATTCTCATTTTCATAGGACAAAAAGAAAGCTACGGACCGTAAATATACCTTGGCCATGGAGGATTTAACTCCTGCTCTGGCTGATCACGGCATAACTATGCGAAAGCCACAATACTTTGTTTAAGCAATTCATTTTTATTAAAACGATGCAATTCATTTGGTTACCAAATTAAAAAAATACACATAATAAATATTTATTTATGTATTGTACGTAAACAACGCAATTGTTTCATTTCTATTCGTTCCTTCATTCATCCATTCATTCTTTGTGTATCAAAGCAACCCTGCATTTCTTTTTTATGTGTCATCGGAAAGAAAAACAAAAATTTGTAATAAAGAGCAAACCGGCTGTTTAATTAATATAGAAATTATTGTATTGAAAATATTACAAATTATTTAGATTGAACTATGCCACAGAGTGATGAAGTAAAAGATGATGATAGACCATCAAATACGCTCGAACAATTCACAGAACTGGAGCAAGTGCTTCAGATGATTGACTCAATAAAGCCCATTGACAACGGGTCCTTTGAGCGAGAATTTGAGCAATTCACCGAGGTGTTGTCACGGTAAGTAAGCATCACTTTAAGATCTATACAATTTCCACAATCTCTGATTACTGCAGCTATCAAGAGCAACCTCATTTGCTAGATCCTCATATTGATGTCTTGCTTGGGCGTCTTTTGGCGAAAATACGAGATCAGAGTCTGGCGGACACATTCCGACATGCTGCATTCAAATACCTATATATCATTAGCAAAGTACGGACTTTTAAAGTGTTGGTCAAGTTTTTGCCGCACGAGCTTAGTGATTTGGAATTAGCTCTCAAATTGCTTGAGCTTCAAAATCCTGCAGAGCACAAAACTTGGGAAACCCGCTATGTATTATTACTATGGATGTCCATATTGGTATTAAATCCCTTTCATATGTCACGTTTAGATGCTTATGATCAAAGTGACACTCCAGCTACTGAGTTCCACCTAAATCATTGTACCACACAAAAAACAAAAATGGAACGTATTTTTGATCTCTGCAAGTTATATTCCTCGAGCAATGATACCTGTAGCGATGTAGCTGCTTATCTAGCAGCTAAATATCTAGTAAGGACAGACGTTAAGGACGTATACTTAGAGCTTTATTTTGATTGGGTCATAGAACAGCATCAGGCCAACACTGTCAATGTGAATTATGGACAATTAGCAGCAATTGCCGCCATTCTTAAACATGGTAAGCGGGAAGATTTGCTCCCATATGCAGGTAAAATATTGCGCTGGATTATAAGTTGTCAATATAAAGACAGCAATGACTTTCTTAAGTACAAAACCTACATAAAGATTATCCAACGGATTGGACTGATTTATCTAAAGCCACACATCGCAAGTTGGCGGTACAAGCGAGGTACACGTTCACTAGCGACAAACTTGAATCAAACCGTCGATACTCAAACTCAAATGGAAGTACACTCAGTAAATGAAGGTGGCGATAATGATGAAGTTGCAGTGCCAGATGCAATTGAAGATATCATTGATGAGTTACTACAAGCTTTGCGTAGTGGATTCAGCGACATACGTTGGAGTGCCGCAAAGGGAATTGGTCGTGTAACAAATCGTCTGCCTAAGGAACTTGGTGATGAAGTTGTTGGTTCCGTCATAGATATACTTATGCCTCTGGAACCTAACGAAGCATGGCATGGTGCCTGTCTTGCACTGGCGGAATTAGCTAAGCGAGGTCTACTTTTACCTTATCGCCTACATGAATTGGTGCCACTATTAATGCAAGCACTTTTCTATGATGAAATGAAAGGTTATATGTCGGTTGGTCAACATATACGTGATTCCGCCTGCTATATGTGCTGGGCATTTGCTCGTGCCTATAATCCCCAGGATCTGCTTCCTTTCGTACAGCAAATTTCCTCAGGTTTGCTAACTGTTGCCGTATTCGATCGTGAAATCAATTGCAGGCGTGCAGCTTCTGCTGCCTTTCAAGAGAGCGTTGGACGTTTGGGTAATTTCCCATATGGCATTGAGATCTCAACAAACACCGATTTCTATGCGGTGGGCGTCCGCCACCATACATATTTGGTTATAAGTGATTATATTGCACAATATGAGGAGTACCAGAGACCTTTGATAGATCATCTCGTGCAGCGAAAGGTGAGCCATTGGGATATAGCCATAAGGGAACTAACTGCAAAAGCTTTAAATACGTTAACATACCGTGCTCCAGAATATATGGCTACTGCGGTTTTACCAGCGCTGTTTGCTAAGACTGGCAACATGGATTTGAATATGCGACATGGAAGCATCTTGGCCATTGGCGAAATTACACTCGCTCTAAAACGATTAGAGCAACACAATGATGATGGGTCAAGAAAAAACTTTCTGAGTAATCAAACTATAACAAATTTAAATGAATTACTTGGTAATATAGTTGAACGTGATCAATTCCGTGGCCTCAGTGGAGACATCATGAAGCAATGTTCTTTGAGCTACATAGGAAACTGCAGTTTGGCTCATTTAGAATTAACATCAAGTTGCTTAGGTAGGTTGCATTGTTTCAAAAGCTTCACACATAACTGATATTTTGTTTAATTTATCTATACCAGACTCATTCCAACATATTATCGATTTATGCCTTATAAGCAAAGGTTCCACCGTTCGTCAAGCAGCAATTGGCGCCTTTGAAGAAGTTTGTCGTGCCTATTACAGCAATACCAGCCAACAACAGAGAGATAAGAATGATAGCATCGTATTAAAGTATTTAAGTGGCGCGAATAGTGATCTCGAAGAGCATATACGCATGGGCTATTTAGGAGCATTGGGCGCATTGTCAAAATCTATGATTTTACCAAATTTTGAAGCAATTTTAGATAGTTTGGTTAAACATGCATTGACGCCCCTACAGGCTGTCATAGCAGGTGAATTATCAGCAAAAGATCATGAGAACACAAAAACGTACACGTGGAGTGAAGCGCGCAAAGAAAGTGTTAAAGCTTTGTCCGCATTGATAGTCACAATTGGCTATGATAAACAACAAAGCGGTATATGTCTGAGTATTATTTACTTGGTGACATCTATTAATTGAAATCTTTTATTTCTCATAGTGTCCTTCTTACAACCCATATATTTCAACAAAGCATTTGATTGTCTTTTAAAAGCTTTGGCCGAGTATACTCTTGATAACCGCGGAGATATTGGTGCCTGGGTGAGAGAGGCTGCCATGACTGGTAAATCTGAATTACTTATGATTATTACAATATTTCTACAAAAATCATTTTTATGTTATAAATTTAGCTTTATATGAAATATTGACAACATGTCCAAGTGAGTTGCTTACGCCGAATCGTGTGCATCAAGTTTTGGTTGGTTTCATGCAACAAGCTGTCGAAAAAATCGATCGTACGCGTGGTTTAGCTGGTCGTCTCTGTTGTCAGTTTATTAATGTAAAACCTCCGATATTGTACATTAAGGAGCATGCTGCCCTACTTCAAATATTTCCAGAGGATGTGAACAGAGTCCTCTGGCTGTTTGCCGATCAGACATTTCCTTTGTTTTGTAAGCTACTCGCATTGCCAGACTACTCTAAACGCATTTTACTTGGCCTAACCGCAAGTATTGGCCAACTAACTGAATCTTTGGTAATAAACTAAGTCAACTTAACAAACTTGTAAGGGATAATTTAACTTTTATCATCACCCACTGTAGATCAAATATGCATCGAATTCATTGTTCCAATTCCTGCGCTCTAATCCTGATGAAGTACCACGTTTATGTTTTGAAATCATAGAAATCTTTCAAGAGAATCTTCTAAATGAACGCATAACATACCCAATGCTAAGTTTCTTGGATAAACTAATTTGCTCGGGTGTAATAAGCGTTGTATTACACGATGAATCCAATTCATTTGCCGAGGATATCTACAGGCTTGTGACTGAGGAAATCAAAGGGTTTAAGAAACTCTATAAATTAACCTCCAGTGTTAATGTCTATTGCCAGCTACTGCAGGTGCCCAGACTTAGTAAACGCATATTGTCGAAAATGTCTATATTCCTTGGCCTGACGCATGTTCATGTGCGCAAAACCACCGCAACAAAATTATATGAGTCGCTTGCACTACACGGTGATATTACTGAAATTCCAGAAGACAATATGGACGAAATATTGTCCTTGTTGTCGGAGACTGACTGGGGTTTACCATTGGTTGAAGTAAGGCCAATTCGTAATGAAATATGCAACTTAATAGGCATCAAACATCCAGTGAGTGGAAAAGCATCATTACCGGTGGTAAACCCTATGTTGTAGAGTGTACAACGCTCGAGATATAACTATAATTTATAGTAAGTAAAGGCTTTTACTAATTGTGATTAATTTTCACTATTATTTTCTTAAAAAAAGACGATTTGTTTCCCTTGTGTGTGTGCTTTTTTTTTATCAAAATGAACAACTTCGATAACATTTAATTCAAGTTAATGAAACTATTTTTATATAAATGTAGATTGTATATTTATGCGTCTTTAAAGTCAAACTATGAATAGAACTAACTTAATAATATATATAAATTTATAAACAAATACATATGTTCATTAAAAATATAAAGAAATTTCTTAATAGAAAAAGAAAATAATTTTCTCTTATTGTTGTTTGTTGAGTTCTTTCGTTTTTAACAAATTATAAATTTTGTTAAATTATTGATTTGTTTTAAGTTTATTAGCTACTAATTCACATTATGCACTCAGCACTCTCATTAAATACACATACAGGCTATATCAAATATCAGGCGATCCTTGGAGTGTGCCCTATATAATTTAGCGGTACAGGCGGGTAAATGTTTTGAGTGCTTGTGTAATTGCTTTAGCTGTGTCCGCTCTGTAACGAAAAGAAATGGAAATTTAGTATACTATTCAAAAATATGGAGGAGACATTTTCAACTTACAAAAGCACAGTTTTGCTAAAGTCTTCTAGTTGCTGTTGCGTTGCAGTTACATAACCGCCGCTATTCTTCTTGGGTAGCGCTTCGAGTGCCAATCTTAGAAACGCTTCCAATTGTGCTGTCATAATAATATATTTCAGTTCTGTTAAAACTTCAGCCACATCAGGCAACATATAAGAATGCAACGAAAATACAGATGCATGTATCAGATTCATCACAAGTTCCTTTCCATTTAGTGTGGCAATTTCAATAACCAGCGGACGGCAATCAGCAAAACGATAATTACTACTGCGACCGCATACGAAAAGGTTAATGAAGAACTTCATAACTGAGGAATTGGCCTCTCGATGATCTAGTGAACAAGCAATCAACGCACATTGGAAGATTGGAGTTATTAAATCACTACGTAGCAATTGCAAAGGGCAACAGTCAAGATAGCGTGTAACCAAGCGGAAGAAATCCTCGACGGTATCGGGATTGTTACGTAAACCGTTTTCAACTTGAAGCATATTGAAAGTGGGTTCAATAAACGCTTGGAGCATTTCAAGCAGACCTTAAAAATGTAAAAATAAATTTTAAAATATGAAAGAATGAAATAAATATAATGTAACAAACGAACCTGGTATGCATTCAGCGGTCTTGGCGAATTCATCAACCAATACTGAACCAAGATACAAGAAACAGCTATGATGATGCGATGCATAAAGTACAATCATTTGTTTTATTAGTGGCTCAACAAGAACTACAGCTTGCTTGCCTACCATGCGTATGCCATAGCGGATTAAACGACAAGTTCGTTCCATGATACGCAAATCCATTTGATATTTATTCAAGACACCGGATAAGAGTGGCCAAGCGTCTGTTAGTATTTGTACAGTTGGATGTGGTTCATTATCGGGTATATCGGGATTCGTGTGACGTATCAAAGAGCACGTACGATCAATCCAATATACGGGATCTGTTCGTTCACCCTTTTGTATGGAAGTAACAATATTATTCTCGACCATCCGAGCCAATGGCTGTAGTTGAAAGGCAATAATCTCACGGAAAGCTGGCTCTAGCTGTAGGCGTGGTAAACGTGTTAGTATTGATGAAATACCCTTCAGGAGGCCAATGGCCACATCATTGTTGATCTCAAAGCTGTCTAAACAACGTGCAATCTCAACAAGGCCACTTATATGGCAGACCATTTTCTGGCGGCAAGCAGTACAGATCGATGTCAATGCTATGGCCGCCGCTGAGGCAAGCCCGTTTTTCTGTTGCAAAGCATAAAGTAGGAAGTTAAGCACTGCCTGTAGGGACTCTGAATGAATGTCAATCCAATCACCCAATTCTCCTAGCAACAGAATCGATGTATAGCGTACAGCGATGTGCGTGTTCTCCGGCAAACTAAGTATGGCTTCGACAACTTTTGGTATGATTTCGTTTTCTTCACTGCTAAAAATAAATAAAATATAAGTAACAACAAATTTAAATGCAAATGCATCTCAAAAGCTTACGGTAATATATTCTTGGCCACATTCTGCATAACAAAGAGAGCAGCTTCCGTTGATTCCCAAGTGGTGGTGGGAGTTTGTAGCGTAAGAAACATTTGTTTGAAACAGGCACCGGAACCAACTATGAAGGCAACATCTTTAATCAGATCTGATACCTTTCGTCGAAAGTCCTAAAAAATCAAAATAAAAATTTTCTTATTTACTAATCTCAAATGGTTGTAAATCAATGCAATCAATACTTACATTGAAACTACTGTGTTCATCTATTAGACCTTCCTGATCGGAGTCCATTTGGGAGTGTCGGTAGACTGCGCCAATCAAACGTTCAATGTGCGGCTTAAAGTGAATAGTGAGTTTGTCCTTATTCCGCTGGAATAGGTCCTCACTAAGACGATACCAGAAATGGAACGTCATTTCAGCCACTTCATAGTCAAAGTGACCCACACAAAGAAGCACCAAATCCAAACCTTTAAGGCAATAGTGCGGCATTTTATCTTCGGCCAACATGTCATAAAAGAATGCATCGCATAAAGATGTAAATATGCGGCAGTAATTCATTGCTTTGTCCGTGTCCTCGTGCGCCACGCTTAAGTGGTACGCGGTTTCCAACATACAGACCGCATTGAATATTTGCAAATCCAGTTGAGGATCACTTCCATAGTGATTATTATTTGAGCCAATGGAGGAGAGGAGAGAACAAACAACCTCTGTGGCATTATCGTGCATCTTGCCAGCAGTTTCATTTTGACTTAAGAGCACAAAAGATTGCTGAGCGAGGGTATTATTATAAAAGTGATGTGCAGGAAATGCGTGTATAGCAAGCCAAGAGCTAAAGCACCGTAAACTGCTGTTTAATAGGCGTTCCTTGTTGAGATCATCGCGTTGCGTGCACACACACAAAAATTTCAAAACATTTTGTGAACTGACATCCATTTCTTTGCGCACTTCCTCTCGCCGATTTGCTCCCAAGCGCAGGTAACGCGAATCTATTTCCTCTGGCAAAGACTTTAATATCTCCAGCAATGGTATCACCGTGAATGGGTGTGGTGACAGCATATCCAACAAATCTTGAATTGGATTTTTCCATGTAGCCATTAATAATACCAAGTCGGCTATAGCCAAACTTAACTGTGTTATTATACGCAAATCCGTACGTTCATCTGTCTGGCTGATGTGTGAAATAAGCGAATCTCTTAGAGATTCATGTGTATTTAATGGCAGTTCATTGAATGAGTTTTGTATTTTATTGCGCATTGTTTGCGCTGCAAAGTAACTGGCATGTAAGTCGCGTTTCTGGTGCAGCAGTTCATCGGCAATAGTCCATGAATATATCTACATATGTATATAAAAAAAATGTATATTAAAGCACGTGGTATATATGTATGTAAGTATGTATATATATAGTAATATTTACCGATTTTTGAAACTCTTCTAGCCATTGGTTTGCTTTTTCCTGATCTTTAGGATTATTGCCGTTAAATAGCGTGATGATCGCCTGATACACTAAATCACTTGTGTACGCGTCCATGTTGCAAGTTACGTGTTACTTTACTAAGAGGCTTTCTCTTGACGAACTTTGTGTTTTATACTAGTCCCAGGTTCTTCCTACATTTCTGTCGAGGCATTTTTATTTATTGAACGCGGGCAGATGTAGATAGTAATTATAATTCATTAAAAAAAACACTTACAAAGCTGAGTCTGCCTTTACATTGCGGTCATAATTCTTCTGTTATCAACAGACTGCTAAAGATGAACAACATTGTGAATATAAATAAACAAATTACCAAGAAAACATAATTATTAATTAATTAGTGTGAAAACAACCTAAACAAAAACATTCTTAAAAAAAAACTCATTAAGTAATAAAACTTAATTAGTTTTGTTTACCTGGTAAATTGTTAATGATTATCGAATAAAATTTGTCCACCGCTAATTTCGCATATACCATAGCAGTCAGGGATGATATTTTGTGTTATTTTACAGCACAGAATTGGTATCATTTTCTTATTTTAGTCATTTGACAGCTGATTTGCTGAACTCTCGATTGTGTTACCATGGATAAAGAGGATTCGGATAGCACTGTGACATCTTTGGACGAAAATACTGAGAATTTCTGCACTAATCCAACACGTGACATTCTCGCTGAGGGTATAAATAATTTGTTCAAACCGTCGATTGAAAAATTGGATGAGCGTGTGGCCTCCACCATACAACTGCAGACGGAGTTGCGCACTCAATTGGATGCACTTGCTGTTCAATTGCGTGAAATAGAGAAAGCGCAAAACGAAATACCCGAATTCGCAGACAAGGTAAAAGAATTAATAAACGTAAAGCACAAGGTAACCATTATAACTAATGTGCTGAGCACTAGTCAGGATCGACTGACTAGTCTACATAAACTCATCGAGAAGGAGCAGAGGCGACGACAAGCTCTGTTGGACTCTGCACTTAGCACAAACATATTGTAAGTTATCCCAAATGGAGACACCAATAACTAATCACCTCACGGCTGACGATTACGAACATGTCTATGAGCCTGCTGAAGATTCTTTTCTGTTACTCGATGCACTCGAATCAGATCTGAAGTACATCGATAATCTTGCGCCGTCTGTTTGCCTGGAAATTGGATCGGGTAGTGGTATCATTATAACAGCATTAGCTAAGCACCTTAAAGGTAATACCCTTTGTCTCGCAACCGATGTCAATGCACGTGCTTGTCTGGCAACCAAAAGAACAGCTCAACACAATAATACAAACGTGCAAAGTGTGCGCTGTAATTTAGTGGATGCACTGCGACCACATAGCATTGATTTGCTTGTTTTCAATCCACCCTATGTTGTAACAACGGATGAAGAACTACAATTGCAGCGTTTCGGCGAGAGTGAAAATGTTGGGGAGACACATACCAAACGAAATCTTGTCTACTCATGGGCTGGTGGCAAAGGTGGTCGACGTGTGACTGACGTTCTATTAAACCAACTGGACACTATACTATCGCCATGTGGTGTACTATATTTATTACTATTGCGCGAAAATAATCCACATGAAATTATTGATCAACTGGTGAGTTTGCAATTTATAGCCAACATATTTATGGAAAGACGTATTCCCGGCGAATATTTAGTTATAGTTAAAGTTTCTAGAAGATGATATATGTATGTATGTACAATAAATATGTATGATACAAGCTTACATATAATAAATAACGCTTTAAAGGCCATTCTTTATAATAAATTCCATACTTTTCTTAAGAATATTCTCAACTTTTATTAATTTAGGGAAGGAACCGATAATTCTAAATAATTCCAAAGGATTCCCTTTTAAATTCAATGCATAAAAGAAGTCAGTTTTAAAATGCTTGGTCATAGTGAATTTTATGTGTTTGCAGTGTTGCCAACCACGTATTGTTATCGATTATTGATTTTTTTCTATTATTGCTCCGAATGGAAATAAAACTGCTGTTTGGCATTTCAAAAACTGCCAATTAAGTAATAATTACAATATTTATTTATTGTATATATATCAGATGTATGTATATTGAAAAATCATCATAATAATCATTTGTTAATTCTTGGAGTATTTACAATTTCCATAAAAACATATGTGTGTGTATCTATTTTAGTATTTATTCCTTGTAAGCTTTTTCATTGCTTCAATTATTAATATTTCTTTTTTGGTATATATTTTTGTGTTTCTATTCAATTAATGTTGCTATCATTGAGGAAATTATTATTGAATATTATCTTCTATTACATATCAATTGGTTTGAGGGTGGGACAAAAAAAGAACAACTAATGAAATTTTTTCCAACTTTTAAATTTAATTCAATTTGAAACATTATCATCAACTACAATAATTTACAAAATTTCTTGTCTTCTTTGGTTATGTTAATTAACTTTTTTCTTTTGTACAATTTTCTTCTACTCCCAATTTTTTTTTTTTTTTTTTTTTTTTATTAAAACTTTCCTGCTTTGATTATATATCATGATGAATGTATATAGTATATATGTATGTTTTGTATTAGACAATAAGTCTACCAAAATACTAAAGGAAATAAAATGCTTGCTAAGTACCTTGTTAATACTGACAAAAGTTAGAAAATAAATACGTAAAGGAATTACAGATAATTCTTTTTTTTTTTTTTTTGCTATATTTAAGTTGTTTCATAAATTCTCATTTTGTTGTTGACATCAATGGATGATGGAGTATTTTCAAACACTGTTGTATTATCAAGATGGACAAATTTTCATGTAAATTCCTCCAACATATTGTTCAACACTCAAATTGAGCCAAACATTTTGCCACACTTAATTTGTTTTTTGTAATTGAATTTAATATTTTTAATCGGAAAAGACACTTTAATGTTCCTCTATTATTGATTGATTGATGATTATGTTAAGAGTACATTTATGTTCTTGTTAAAGTTCAAGTGTTGTTAAAAAAAAACAACCAAACATTTATTTGTCCATCATGAGATTTTATTCTTTTTTAACTTAATCTCCAAAATTCTGCTTAATTTTTTTTTCGTTTTAATTTCTGTTAAATTTGTGTTTCTTATAAATGAATGAAATGCATACATTTTTTTTCAATATTTTTTCGTTTTTATTTAAATACAAATTTTTTTGTATTCATTTGTTTTTAAATATTGTTTCCAACTTCTCAGTAACGTCTAATTTTAGTCAATTACGATTTTTTTTTTTTTGTGGGTTTCTTCTCTTTGCAAATTTACTTCTCTTTCGAGTTTTTCTATTTGCACATTGATTTTTTACTTCTCTTCATTTAAGTAGATATTTTAAATTAAGTCTTAAAAATATATCTATATATCATCGTTTTTAAAGGAAAGTGAATAGAGCGTTTGTTTGTTGTTGGTTTTTCTGTTATGTTGTTGTTGTTGTTGTGGTATTTGTGTGGGTTTTGTATATTTTGCGTTTACATCTATACTTTTTCTTCTTCATTTTCTCCGTCTTCTTTCATCTTATTGATTTGTCGTATAAAAAATTACACATAAAATACAATAAAAATAAAATCAAATAAAAAAAGTAAAAGGAATTTCTTAACATAAAAATGTAAATAATTTCTTTTTTTTTTCTTTAATTTTTCAGATTTTTTTTGTTTGGTTTTCTTTTATTATATTTTTGAATTAATTATTAATTTAATGTTTTTTTTTTTTTTTGTATTTTTTATTTTTTATTTTTTGACTACATTATTATTACGCTTGGTCATCCGAACCGGAACCATCGTCGTTCTCATCATCATCATCTGCAAATGGAAATAAAAAAAGAAAAAATTCATTAATTTGGAGTAGGAAATTATTGATTTCATTGCTTTTGAACTTACCATCACATTCTATGTCATCCTCTTCGCCATCATAGGGAATATCATATTCATCACTTTCGATTTCACTGTCACCCTCGATGATCTCTTCTAAAACTTCCTCGTCATCGGAATCACCGTCAGCAGCGGCAGGTTTGTCTTTCTTGGCTTTCTTTGAGTCTGCGGATTTTGCCTGCAAAACGAAATATACCAAAAGGAAATTAGTAATGCTTAATATATTGAAGACTCCAACCCACTCCCACACCTTAGTCATCGCCCATCCCATACCACCCAAACTCCTTGATCAAGGGCAAAACCTCCAAAAGCAAAAGAAACGAATTGTTTCAACGAACATTTGTCTTACGTTATGTGATGTGTACAACATACAAAACATTTCTCAACAAATAATATTGAACACAGGGGCGTCTGTCGTGTACAATAGGAGGAGAATGATAAAAACATATAAAATGTATTTTTAAATGGAATAGAAAATCGTTATTTTTGACATTACAATAACAACACAGCAATTGAAAATGCGCGCGCTCAATTATGCTGAAGCATAAAAAAAACTAATACTGCAGATGGCAGTATAAGACATTATTATGATAGAAGACCGAAGGGGAAGAAAAGAGAACCAACTGACGACCGGATTACAATTGCAAGTTACATAGCCGCCACACTCATATATGTATTACATTATATACTTAACAAGTACACAAACAATTTTTTTTTGAGTGTTGTTATGTATGTATGTACATATTTAATATGGTTTGTTTGTAAAAAGCGCGTTCGCATCCGACCCACTGATGAACGTGAAACAAAGCCAACGAAGAAGAAAAACGTACGCCAACGCCGCCATGACTAACTGACGTTGGCGTCGCTGCACAAACTGTACCTACGAAATTACAGAACAACGAACGACGAACCATTGTCGTCGTCGCCGTCGCTGTTCTTGCGTTGTTTTACGAGGGTGACGACAGAAACGCAAGCTGCGCGATTTAAACGTCAACAGCGCAGTCGACATCATCGTTTTCAGTCGGCTGCTTGTTTGTTGGTTCGTTTGCTCGCTCGGACGCTCGCTCTTGATTGCTTTGCTTATTTATTATCTATGTCGGCGCGGTGCGGCAGCGGCAACTTTATTGTTTATTTTCGTATTTGCGAGTTAATGTTGTGTGTGTGTATTGTTGTTGTTGTTGTTGTTCTTATTTCTTTCATGCCATTCACATTTAGATAAAGGTGTAGAGAGAACGAAAAAAAAAACTTAGAGAAAAACGTCGTAATGTACGTATATTTAAGCTCTCCGCGTGGGTTCGTGTGCACTGCTCAGTTAGTTCTCTTTGATTTGATATACAAAAAACCTGCATTACCTATTTACAGCGCGTACTATATTAACATGCTAAACTAGCGTACATAATACACATACTACATAGGTGCTATGTACATAAATCTTTCTATCTAAGCAGCAGTATATAATGTAAATAGTTTGTTTTTATTTTGTATATAAATCATTAGCTTAGCATTCAGAAACTGAAATATCGTTATAAATTACAACTAAACTAATAGAGAGCGGTACATACACATATTCAACTGTACGAATAGTTAATGCAGAGGGAGTCACCCTCCTTATAGAACAATTTGTATCTATCTATCTTTATGAAATCATAAAATTTTATTTGTTCAATAAAAAGTTGGAATTTTTGATTTATAAAAATTCTATAAATATGTTGAGATACACTACTGCCGGCCGGCATTGCAATTTACGCGCTCTCTCTTCTTCTCGCTCTCTCTCAAACATTTACACATATACAAAATAACAAACATACATACATAATAATGTAATGAATGCAGTTGCTTTTTGTCTTTGTCTGTCTCTATGTCAGTTATTCACTGCATTTATGTCATTTGTTACCATATGAAATTAATCTCACTCTCTCATCGCTCTCTTGCTGTATCCCTCTACTAACGCAAATATCAGCTAACATCAGCATCATGAACATGCAATATTAATTAACTGCATTTTCACCTTGTGCTTAATATATAATAATATAATAATATACATAAAACTTAATCGGTTCTAAATAAATTACTTTGAGTACATTGAATTTATGTATGTTAACAAAATATGTAATAAGTAATGGTTATTTTCCTTTGTTTCTTTTGCTCCCACGCTCACCTTGCATTGCTAACTGTACCGAATGCACGCGCTCTCTCCTTCTTCTCTGCCCTTTACGCAATCTAGCTCATTCTATCATTCATTCACCGCTGGACGCCGAATACTTTATAAGAAGAAATAACTGCTGCGCTAACCTTAATTTTTTTTTGTTGTGCTTAATAATAACAAATCTTTGAATACTAGTAGAATTGACTTGGTCGAGTCCTACAATAATCTGAATATATGTATAGGTACATATATACATACTATGTACATCTGCCATACTAATATGCTGCTAGAACAAGTCGTAAAAAATGTATATAATCTCGAAACGAGCGCGGACAAATTGAACAAGCAAATAAGCAGCAGCAAGCAGCTCCACCAAATACCCACACGATTACAAAAACAATTGCTCTCTTCTTATTTTTGTTGAATCCCATATATTTCTGTTACTACTCTCCCAGTTCAGTATAGCAAACTCTCTTGTGGGAGCGAGCGCTTTCTTTACACAGTTTTACAATACTCGCATTACGCTCTTACCAATACACAAGTTGAAAATGCGCGCATTTCTTTTTCATTTATTCACATACATTTTTTTTTACCCGCTGCTCCATCATCATCTTAATGATGGTGATGATAATTATGTGCCGTAAAAGTTGAAAAACGTGTGTATCTATTTCTAGAACACCAAAAAATTCTGAAAAATCATGTTTTACTCTTTTCTCAAAAGACAACATGCCTTTTCATTGTAAAAATCAATTGACAATAAATTAAGCCAAAAGATAAAAAAAAAAATTGAATTGAGCGCGTAAAACAACAAACAATGAACAACCGATAGACCGATCAATCGATCGATGGAAAGTTCACTCTTTGAATGGGTAGATATATACTTATATCGATCGATTAATGAATGAACAAGCAGGCAATCCTCCCAGCCCCTTCCTAAATTTGAATTTTGTAATATCCACCAAATTATAATAACTTACTTCTGCTGGCCGTTTTGTGGCTTTGACAGATTCCTTAGCAGGCGCGGCAACAGCTTCGGCAGCATCCTCAGCATCTTCGGCATCATCTTTCGCTGTGCCATTATCGGCAGCAGCGGCTGCCACATCACCGGCGGCCGCATCTGCCGCTGATTTGGTATCCTCAACGGCGGCTTTGGCTTTCAGATCCTCTTTGACGGCTGCTGCATCATCGACGACGGCAGCAACTTTCTCAACAGCAACATCACCGTTGTTTTGTTGTTCTGTAGCGGCGGACATATTTTTTCCTTGGTTTATTATTTTTTCACGTTACTTTTAATTAAATTTTATAATTTCTCTTATATAACAACTCGTGCGTGTTATATTACTTTGTAGTTGCAGTTGTAAATGTTTTTTTTTTACAATTTTAATTGAATTTTATATACAATTTTTATTTAAATTTTAATTAATTTTTTCTTCTTTAAATTTCAGCGTCTAAAAGTTGAGAACCGCACCGTACGAAGCACACAGATACACTGTTTGAAAAATTTGTATGTTGTGTGTATTTAAACGGTTAAAAGCAATATTGCTTTGCCTTAGTGCTGTGCTCTATTGCTCTCGCCGAGAGAAATGCTCCCAATCTCAAATATACGCTGCTCTATTCTTTTGCGTATAGGGCAAAAGATACAAAATTCAATCTCTCAACAAGCACACACTCATACAAGCAAAGAGATACACACTTGGAGAGTGAAAAAGATGCACAGCAATAGAGAAGCAATATAAAAATTGTATGGAATAGTTTGTTGCTTTGGCTACTTATTTTTAACCACCGATGTGTACTCGTTGAGCGCTCGAATTCGACTAAAGGCGTCTGCACACCGGCCAAGTGAATGTGGCCCAACAAAGCGTTTACAGCGACAAGTGTCGTTATGGATTTTTTGCAATTTTAACAAAACTGTTTATTTGAATTGAGTTCATTTCTATATTGAATCAAAGTATAAAATTTCGGCTTTATTTTAACGTCAATTTTATTGAGATCTGATCAAAATGGCATTAGCTATTGATGCATCTAGTGGGTTTCTTGATTAACTCCATACAAAAGTTGCTTGGGTTTCTTGAGTACAGTTGAGGTAAAATATAATCGTGCAGCGCTGCTTGTTCGGCTTCGGTTTTGCTTGCTTGATTGTACGCCGCCTGCCTGCCTGCTGCCTGCTGGTCTACCTATCTGCCTGCTGCCTGCTTGCATTTGTTCATTCGATCACATTCGGTCGGTCGGTAGTTCGTTCGTAGGAACATTAGTTCGTTAGTTGTTCATTCGTTTGGGCTTTGGCGGTAAATTTGAAAATTGTTGGATGTTACAGACTGCCTGAAAGTTGACGACGAAGGTGGTTGGTTGTTGCTTGCTAGCTTGGTTGTTTGTTGGATGGATGGTTGGTTGGTTGTTTGTTTCATTAGTTGGTTACTTTACTAGAACGCCGTTGTTGTCGCTGTCGTCATTTCAAATATTCGAGCAACTACATGTGTGGTGTTGTGTACTGTATCTGCATTAGTGTGTCTCTGTGTGTGTGTGTGAGTATCTGTGTTTATTATGACTTTTTTGTTGTTCTTCTTGAGTTCGTTGGAAGAATATCCATCACATACACTGTAGAAGAGTATCTGTTGGGTTACATTGTGGCAATGTGAATATTGTTGCTGTTGTTTCAGCGTTCCGTTTGTAGCATTGCTGCTGCTGCTGTTAGTGGCCGGCCGGCTGCTGCTATGACTGTCACTGTCGCCGTCACCACTACCAGCACCAACGTCCTGCTACCTTTGCCTTCACCATGCTACTCATTCGAAGTGTAGCTTAGCACACATTTTCCAATGTTTTTGACGGCGCTACTGCTGTTGTTTGTTGTTGTTGCCATTGTTCTAGAACAACAAAACTTAGTCCAAAGGGAAATTTTTAGTAAACTTATGGTCCCAAAAAAGTATAGCACAAAACATTAAAAATACTCGAATTTTTTTTTATCAAAAATATGCAAAATGTCTCAATTCACCCTTTGGTTTAACAATTTTTGAGGTCTTTATGAGTTACGAATATTTTTACATCGTCTTACATACATACATAAAATGTTCAGTTTTAGTGCTGACATGTTGTAACCCATACATGCATATGTAAGTATGTACATATTTTTCATTGTTGAGTTCGAGAAGCTCCCATGAGTAGCGCCAATTTTAGTCTCGTCTCTACCCGATCCAGATACACGCTTATAAATCGTTAACAACGTAGAAACATAGCTTCTTCTTCTCTTTGTTTATACTCGTATGTACATACATTTGTATATTTCCGAAGCACATTTCAGAATTATTCTTCTTATAGATAGGAAAGCCTTGTTCAGTTCGGTCGCTTGCTTATTTGCTAATTAAAATCATTTTAATCTTGTTTCATTCGGTTCATGGCACCTATTGACTGTGACTAGTAATACAACAGCAGCATCGGCAGTAGAGTCTGTAGTAGAGGCGGAGGGGCCAGCGTGCTTTCGAATAAACACCTGTAATCATTATCGTTGTTATTGTATTTGTTGGATTATTTGTTCATACTGCTCGCGGTAGATTTCTTTTGGGCATGATTATCGCGAAAAGTGAATAATAGAGAACAAATGAAACAAAAATAACAACAACCAACAAACAAAATGATAGTCGGATGAGCATCGAGTGCCAATAATAACTGTGTGACCCACAATATTGTTGATCTTACTCTCATTTTTTGGTCTCTTTTTCTCTCTCTCGCTCTCTCTCTTTTTAATTATCATATTTGTTGATAAGGCAATTTGTGCGTTTAAAGTATTTATATGTCTTATTTTTCTTTGTTTTTGATCTCACAGTTTTCTTTAAGTTGTGAATTAGTAGATGAAAAATTATGTTTTTGTTTATCAAATTGTAATGATTCGCATGTACGCATGCGCTGTGTTAAAAGTTGATGTCAAAAACAAAAAGAAAATTAACATTGATAAAAAAAAAACTAACATAAA
Source organism: Amiota minor (assembly GCA_037043295.1). NCBI lineage: Eukaryota > Metazoa > Arthropoda > Insecta > Diptera > Drosophilidae > Amiota > Amiota minor. The sequence goes on from JBAMAW010001862.1 coordinate 492,473, forward strand.
AAGGAACAGGAAATGACCCGCCATATTGTTTTGTTTCTGTTTCTCATTTTACTTTCCATTTACGATTGCGTGTGAATTACTTCGGCGTTCTTTCAACGGCTTCGGCGCAAACATAAACAACACATCATCAGCACCAACACCAACAACAACAACATCAAAAACACACTACGTGGAAAGCAGCGGCAACAACAACAAAGAGTACTTTTGTAATCCTTTCTTGCTTCCTATATAATTTTTATTGGCCGGCAAACGTTTGCCTCTTTGTTGTCTCTCTCTTTCTTTTCCTTTCCCTGCCTTTCATAACTTCATCTATTTCTACTTCTGCTATATTTTCCAGCTCTGCCTTAGTATGGTGCCATTATTCTCTGAATATACGAGTATATTATGCGTGTGTGGTGTGTTTTATGTATTCGAGTGCTTGATTACGATTAAAAGAAGTACAGTTCCTCCCGCTTGCCGCCCTGAGAGCGTTGCTGGCTCTGTGGCTATTTATTGATGTTTCTGTCGTTGTCGTTTTGTTATTGCAGATGGCTTTTGTTTTCATTCTTGTTGTTGTTGTTGTTGTTGCCGCTTTGATAATATTAAATGAAAGCTTTTGCATTGATTTTGTGCTTTCAAATTTGAGTTAGGTATTCGATTATATTGAAATTATCATGAACATATGGTTTTATAAAAAAATATACCATACTCTTACTTAATACAGTTTTAAGTTTATATACAATGGTTATTTGAATCATTTATGTATGTACATATAATTCTGTTCAAACCATTTCTCAAGACTCTTCCGGTATCTGTATTAATTACATTTTATGTAGGCCCTTTGGACTGAAATGTTAATACATTATTCCTTTGAAACTCGGGAACGCATCCGTGTTAATAGAAATCTATTGTATGGTTATAAAACTTTGAAAAGAAAATTTTACATACATATGTACATCCTGACTTGCAATCGATTATAAAAGTAAATTATAAGTATGATGAACTTCTATGATGTGTCTAACTTGCTTATAGACAGTCGTAATATACATACATATTTATATCCTAGAAACCCTAGACTCCCACATTTAGCTCTACTTTTATTGAATGTGCTCACACCCCTATGTTCAGAATATTACTGGATCTTTTATTTAATCAAAATGAATACAGTAAAAGCTCTTATTGCCGGACACTCACCGCCCTTTAGGTATTTTGTCCGATTATTGAAGCTATCCGTTATGAGAGCTTTTATCCATGCAAGTATAGAAATAAATGCAATCATTTATTTATATATATAGTTAAATCTCTAGTCGCGGCCAATCTCCGCCAGGCGGTCATCGATGTGTGTAAAGAGCAATAAATTAGGGGACTCTTATGTAATTTCTTATTTGGTGATGATAGCTTGTATCGTTTTGGTCAATTTTATTTGTCATTCACTTGTTGGTTACTGCAGAATTTAAAATGGCCACGCGAAAATTTCTCACATTAAAAGAAAAAATAGATATTATTAAAGTCCAAGAGAAAGAAAGACTAACAGTACGTGAACTAGCGAAGAGGTAAAGTTATAATGCTTTGGTAAATCAATTGTTTACATATGTATATATTTTTAAAGATTTCATATTGGAAAAACTCAAGCTGCAGACATTTCCAAAAATAAAGACGCCATCAAAGCCAAATGGCAATCGGGAATAAATGTTAATCAAAAGAAAAATTGTTTACCTCGACAAGGCTCACAAATTGACAAGTTGTGCTACGAATGGTTTGTAAAGAACAAGAAGAAGGGTGTTCCTATTTCTGGAACGATCATAAAAGCTAAGGCAAAAGAAATAGCGGAGCATGTGAAATACTCTGGATTTTCAGCATCGGACGGATGGTTGGAAAAATGGCGTAGACGACACAATATTGCATTCAACCATTGTAAGGAAGAGCTTCCTTCTAGGATGCTTACTTACAAGCCGGAAGATGTTTACGAAACAGATGAAAGAAACATCTTATATCTTGGGTTGCCTGACAAAACGCATGCCTTAAGAACCCAAAAATGTATTGATGGTCAACTATCGAAGGCAAGACTCACTCTAAATGACCCTTTGATTATACTAAGTGATTCAGAAGAAGAACTAATAACACAAACAACTGATTCAATAAACTCATATGATGAGGCATTCAAAGAGATTGCACGTTTGAAACAATTTGCAAAAGATGATTTTGTATCACTTCAACACTTAAGCAAATTAGAAAGCCGGTTGAAGGAAAAGCAAGTCAACTTCAAGTAGTCGACAATTCGCCGATTTTTTCTACTCAAATATGTAATTTTCTTTAAGTTTAAAATACATTAAAATTTCTTTATCATAATAGTTTAGAATATAATTCACATTAAAAACAAGCTTAATTTATTTTTAAAAATATTACTTCAATTTGAATTAAGTTACAGTATTATGTAAAGATCTCTAGATATCAAATATATGTATGTATATATAGATATGTGTATGAAAAGCAGGAATTTAAATATAAGTGTACATATGTATGTACTTACTACTTACTATACAATCTGACAGAGAGAATTATTAATTTTGGTTCTATCGTGATTTGCACCGCATATTCATTCACTTATACCTGCTACACTTTTTCGACATCTTCCCTGGCCGTGCAATTTCACTGTAACTGTAGGATTCTGCCTACGAGAGACTCTACTGTACTCACAATATGTATGTACATACATAAAAATAAACTTAAGGGTGTTTAAAGGTAACTTGATGATTGTGTTGCTGTTATGAGCTCACTTAAAGGGATCACAATGAAATGAAATTTAACAAAGGAAACAAAAGTTCTCTTCTCTCAACTACGTCCATGCTTGTTGACAAGTCCGATAGAATACTCTGCTGTGACCTTCATTTAGTCCCCCATCTTGCCCAAAGCAAAAGTTGACCAAAAAAAATATCTTCGTAGTGAAAACAGCTTATCAGCTCCGATGCGGTCACACATATGTGAGAAATAGAACTATTCGACAAGCATAAACTGGTTTCATTAAATAAAATTGTATATGATAAGCAGTTAATTGTTTGCATAAAAAAAGAAGAAAAAAGTATAAAGCAAATCTGTTATTGTTCACTATTAAGTTACAATATAGAATTTATGTAAGTGTGGGTACGCTTCAAACGACAAGTGCTTTTAAAAAGCTCTTCGTAATGTGAGCTTTTCAGGCTTTAATCATTATTGGCTTGAAAGATTATGATGAGTGAGAGGGAGAGCGAGTTTTCTATGTGTACATTTAAACACAAATCTGTTTATACATACAAACACACATCTGTACATACGAGTATGTGTGTGTATCTGATGTTCTGGTTTCATTTAGTTTATATCACTTTATAATTGTTGCAAAACACCTCAAGTTTTTGTCATTTCTTATGCCGCCCGCTCACATTGTCATTGCTTCATTCATATTGAATTTTGCATGAAAGACACGTTTATATGCTTCATTCGAATTGTTTTCTCTACAATGTATATATGTATATATACATATTGTATGTTATACATGTGTACGTATGTATGTATGTAAAAGCAACAAAACATTTTTTCAATTGCATTTTGTTGATTCAGTACTACGCCGAAACGCTTCTACTGCTCTAATACATTTCAGTGTACGAACAAAAATTGCGATTATAATTTGGCTTAAAGGATAAAAAAAATTCATGCTACACTTAATACATAGTTATAGTATGTACATATATACATAATTATTACTTGGCTAAAGGAGGCGACTGGAGGTTGTAAATTGACGAACCTTTTCACTTCTATTACTAACAACTACATTAATATATGCTTGATTCAGTTTTCAAACTTTAAACAGATTCTAAGTTACAGCCTATTTTACATTTTCAAAAAATCGTTGTTAAATGATAACAAGAAGCCAAAGTTGATATACTCTTCACGAACCCCTAGAAAACTTTGTTGCCTACGCTTCTGAGACTGAGCATTCAGGAATATTGGATTTGACTTATGTTAAGGGTAGAGTCAGTATACCTACAGGCAGCATTTCAACACAGAGACCGAAGTATTTGTATGGAAGCTAAACGATCCAGTATCCCTAGGGTCTTTAAATATACTTGGCTAGTGAATATGCGTCAGGTACTGTCCAAATTTCAGTTCAATAACAGAAAAAAATGGGCCAAGTGCGAGTCAGACTCGTGCACGGAGGGTTCCGTACCAGATTTGGGTTTGTATGGGAGGTACTCCCCTAGTGGTCGGATTTGACTGATTTCAACAAATATACCGCGCCTATATCAAAAACTTATAATGTCTAAATTTCAGTTCAATAGTCCAAAAAACAAAAAGTTTTTCGAATAAGAACCTGAATTGTAATGGTGGGTTTGCATGGGAGGTACCCCTCTAGTGGGCTGATTTGGATGATTCCAACAATTGCACCGCGTATATATCAGAAACTTATAGTGTCTACATTTCAGTTTGATAGAGCAAAAAACAAAAAAGTTTTTCTAATAAGAACCTGAATTTTAATAGGGGTTTGTATGGGAGATACCCACCCTAGTAATCGGATCAAACTGAAATTTCGACAATATAAGTTCCTGATGTATAGCCACCAAACATCCAAATTGCAAGATACTGAGGTTACTGGATCGTATAGCTGCCATACAAACCAAAATGTCTCTTGTATGGGGACCCCTTTAAGTTTTTAAAAATAATTTAGTTTTAGTATTTGTTCACATTCTGTGAAAATTTCAACTCTCTAGCCATTACGGTTCATGAGATATAGCCCGAGGACGGACGGACAACGAAGTCTCAGCCATTAGGTGTCCTTTGGGTACGAAACCCTTAAAAAAAATAACTTTGTTTTGAATTTGACAGACAGACCAACATGGCTAAATCAATTCGTCTCATCGAGCTGATCAAGAATATATGTATACTTATACTTTATGGAATCTCCTTTGTCTCATCTTACAACCTTTAAGACAAACTTCAATACACGAAGAGTATAACTAACTACATGCAGTTGTCTGGTCTTCTATGCTTTTTGGTAACCAAAATGTGATGGAAAATAAAATTATTGATAAATAATAGCTGAAAAGAAGCTAATTGCTGTTAAATTTTCTCTACTCTAGCAAAATAAAGAGCTTAATGGTCCTTATGGCTTAAAAATCCACAATTTCATCTCTGAATTATTATGGGCGTAAACACAACGTTGCACAATTGCCATTTTGGCAATGTTAAAATTTGCGATTCTTGCCAATATTGCCGGACAATTTAGTTTGGCAAACATGTCAATGTGAGGGCTGCCAACTTTGTGAATTTATTATGAGTTAGAATGGCAGAGGTATTATTTATGGTTAATTTTGAAATTAATTCAATCATTTCACTTGTTTTGCTTCTTCTCGGCATTCTTAATTCTTTGTTAACATTCTGGTTTGTTACATACAAACAAACTGGTAGTTGTGTTTGCGCGAATAGCTGATTTGACAAGTATAAACACAATTAATTTGTCGTTTACGCAATTCAATTTGGCAAATTTGCCAATTTGGCATTTAGCCGACTTGCAACGTTGTTTGAATGCCCCTATTGTTGTTGAACACTGTGGAGTCTTTTGAGTATCCTTGATGTGGTAAAATGGTTTATAGCCCGTTCAAAGCGAAACACCGAGTTTTTAGAAACTCGCACGATGCATAAGTTAGAATGTACAAGAAGCGCCGGGGAAAATTAACGAAATTTTTAGTTTCTGCTGTTGTATTAAACTCGAAAATCGTGCGAGTTCGGCAGAAACTCAAGGTTTTGCAATGGTCACTCTGCAAAATATGCAAATTGTGCGGTAGTCACTCTACGTAGTGTTGGGTAATTTTTTGTCATTTTCGACTAACTTCCGCTTTTTATTGGCGCTAACATAAAACGACTGATGATGATTTCGAATTGTAAACTTTTTTCAAATGTAAAGAAAATATGTAGCAGGAAAGCATATGTTTGAAATTATGTATTTTCCACAAATCTTACAATTGAGCTTTCCAACTTTCCATTTGTATCTATAAAAGAAAAAAACAGCTGTTCTTAGAAACCCAAACTCGCAAACGACGTGTGTGCACGCCTAACAAAAACTCGCAACGAAACTTGGTGTTTGAACGGGCTATTATTTTGGCAAAAATTGTGTTAGGTGGCAGGGCCACATATTATTATAGCGACATCTCTCGAGGAACTTTTACAACTCACACTGAGTTTTCAAGATCTGGCAATTCTTGTTTTACACAGTGTTAGCAGCGCCTACCGCCGGCACTTCCTTTCGTATTTTCTTCTCTTTACAAGATGGTATGTGCAAGTTGTAGTTTATAAAAATATCGTTATACATCACGCAAAATTACTGTCAAAATGTAATGAGTTTGTGCTAATATGAAGAATAAAATAATGTTCGATGTTTTTAAATAAATATTTATTTGTTCTTCGGTGACTAACTTTGTGTAAATACGCGACATTTCATTGCAATGGATTTCCTTTGCTTATGTGGTGTGAGAGACAATTTTATCTATCTCATTATTCTATTTATGTTTTGTATTGTAGGTGAACGTACCAAAACAACGTCGCACTTTCTGCAAAAAGTGCAAGGTCCACAAGTTGCACAAAGTGACTCAGTACAAGAAGTCCAAGGAGCGTAAAGGCGCCCAGGGTCGTAGACGTTACGACAGAAAACAACAAGGTTTTGGTGGTCAAACTAAGCCTATCTTCAGAAAGAAGGTAACTATTTGAAATAATAAAAAAAAAATGTGCAATGAGTGGCATTTGAGTAGAACTAAATTGCTGTGCAAAAATATGCCTTAAGCTCTTTGGTGGGAACAGATCAGTGCCAAATTAAATTCTTGCAAGTGTACGGCGACAATTGACACCGATTGCTTCATTTTTTAAGTTGGATTAGTGCGTTTTACCGTCATTTGCAAACAGCAAACGAAATTCTAATTGTAAGGAATAACTTTTCTAATCTCGAAATTAATTTTCTATTACAGGCTAAAACCACCAAAAAGATTGTGCTTCGTATGGAATGCACAGAGTGCAAATACCGCAAGCAGACACCACTGAAGCGTTGCAAACATTTCGAGTTGGGAGGCGACAAGAAGAGGAAGGGACAGATGATTCAGTTCTAAAATATTCCGCTTCAACTTTACGTTCGATTGATTAACATCAATACATCCGCGCGTCATTTCGATTTGTTTGTTTCATGCCATTGGAAGAACATTGGGTGTGATTTTTTACTACAACGGATGAAATTAATAATAAAACCCAAGTAGATTAAAACTGAATTTGTTGTAGTCTTTTATTGTGCTGGAGTTAACAATAAGTGCTTAAGTCTAAACATCACAAACGTCGTTACAGTTTTTTGTTTGCGTAATTGGAATATCAGTTATTCTTGATATTATATGCTAATCTGTCCATCTGGTAATATCAAACTTGGATTGCTATTTTGATACAGAAGACGAAATTTGTTAAAAAGACATTGTCATTATTAACATTTCAAATGCTACTTACTTCAATATATCGGGATCCAAGCCCTCCGCTTGCATTTTCAGCTTCACTGCCTGGGCTGGCACACCAACCTGAATCATTTTGAAGAAACGTTTGTAGCGCACGTCTTCACAAGCACGGATGCCATTAGACTCAGGTTCTGTAGCTTCTATTGTGGTTTCCTTTGTTTCATTTACTTCAGTTGTTTCCATTAGACCAGGGGTTAGCTGTTGAGTATTAGATAACTCTGTTGTTGCACTAGATGAGGGCAGTTCTTCATTCTCATTATTGTCTGGAATAGATGCAAGCTAAATTGGGAAATTAAAATTGATAAACACACTATCTTAATTGTATAATCAATCCCATTGTTTGTATTACCTTTGCTTCCAGTATTATTAAAGAAGCTTCTGTTTTTTGCAACTTGCGTTCCAAATCAATGAATTTCGTTTCGCAGTGTATTGCGAATTCATTCAAAAATGTGCATGTACTAATTAGAAATTGATTGACAAAGGCCAAGATGCGTTTTTGATTCAATGCAGGAATCTACAATAAATTGCAAGAGTTGAATTGTATTACGGCTTTTCTCTATCAATCAATAAACAATATATTCACCTTTGTTTTGTCAACTGCAGGAATAATAGAAGCGTCGGCATTCATTTCAATTCGTTTAATTGGTAATTAAATGGATGGATGCTAATAGATAGAACCTCAAAAGCCAACAAATCAAGCAGCTGACATAATGAACCAGCCACACAAAGCAAAACAAAATGTCAAACAATTGTCAATTTATGCGGGCATTTCACTGTGAATGGCAGTCAGTGGAAAGAAGCAGCAAGGTTTCGCACCTCAAGACCCTTGTGCTGTGTACAGCGTTGTTTTATTTTTTGTTTAAAAAAAGCTACATATATATTTTGTTTACATTTATTAAAATCGTATTAATCGTGTCTTTAGTTGTCGTAATTGTTAATTAGTTAAAAATGAAATCGTAATATTTTTTATGGGCTTATTGTCCACGCGAGCAATAGCGTAAAAGTTAATCGTCGTCGTGTCTTCTCCTTTTTCTCTCTTTCCATAGAAGAAAATAAAACAACAACGAAACGCGAAAGTGTGTCAAAAGTGTAACAGACAAATAGAGCGCTACAAAAATAGAAAAGTAAAGCAAAATGAAAAATCGGCTTAAATGTTGTGTGTGCAAATCAATTTAGTGCAATTTAAAAGTGATTTAAATAATTGAGATCATTTTGGAGAAAATCTTTTTGTTTTTTTATATATATGTTTGGCAAAAGTCAATCTATCATAAGAAATATCCAATCACAATTGATGAAAAGTAAAAAGAATGTAAAGAATGTTCAGTGTGAATTTTATTCATATTTGGTGTGATAATCTATGAGTTTCTAATAATTTCCGCATTAATTTAAATATAAATAACATCAGCATCAGCATTGACGACGACGTCAACTCTTTCGAATCAATCTTGACAACTATAAAACAAAAAAAAGAAAGATAAAATACAACAAGCTTCTCTCTCCTCATCCACCACAACAATAAGATTTTTTGTTTATTTCCAATCAGCTGTGCTAAGAGAATCAAGAGCGCAAGAGTGTAAACAACGCGCTGTGATTGTCAAATATAAGTTGAAGAGAGACACAAAAGAAGTGCGCCAAAAAATCATTACAGTGTGTTGAAACAACGAAAAGTTTCTTGAATGTTTGTATTGATATAAAATATTCCCTTTTTGTGCATTGTTCCCAAAAAAGGTAAGTAGTAGCTTATTATTTATTTGAATTATAAATTATACGCGAAAACGTGGATCAAATAAGTTATACTATAGTATTGACTAAAGTATAAAAGTGAAATAGTGAAAAAGTGAAAATGAGTGAAACGACAAATCCCAGTGAAGCATTGTCAACTCCGCCAACTGCACCTGGTGCTGAAATTGGAGAAACGCCAACAAGTGAAAATAATGCTTCTACGCCAATGGAATCTCAAATAGAAACAACTCCGACAGACTCAATGGCTGCTCCAGTTGCATCTAAACCGAATTCCAGTCACACCGCTAGCAAAATACCAACACCTGCATCGTCTGTAACTGGTATTCCGGTGAGCAAGCTAAAGACACCATCAAATTTTGGATCAACAAGTTCGGTTTCGAAAATTGGACGACCATGTTGTACGCATACAACGCCAAAAGCCGGACCACCACCAAGAGGTAATTTTCTTCTACTCTAAAATGCATATATTCCAAATCATATAGATATATTTACATACATATACATACAATATTTAAGATGGGTAAGCCTCTCATTTTTTGTTTGCTTTCTATTAAAAACTACCTTCTTAAATGTATGTGAATGCATGTTAATTTATGTATCTGTTTTATAAAAAGCGAAAGCATTGAAAAGAAATTTCAAAAACTACACCAACTGAAAGATACAATTGAAATTGGCAAGTAGTATGTTTTCCTACATACGAATTCGTCTGTAATTTTGATTCTCAAAGCTCCAAATGCAACGACAAATACTATTGGATTGGCACATAAGTAATGTCACTTTTTTCAATTTACATTTTAATAAGTACACCTATCCCCCGATTTACACGGTAGATACGTTCCTGGGAAAAACGTGTAAATCGAAAAGTTAAAATTTTCAAGTCAAAACCGTGTAAATCGAAAAGCTTGCAGAAAATGCATAATTTTGCTATTTAACAGTTGTGATTTTTTTCAGTATTTTTAGGTGCACACAGAAATAAAAATAGAATGCATTGAATGGTTAAAATATGTAAAATATTACGGAAACACTGTTTTTTTATTTAATTACAATGCATGTAACAGAAGAACAAAAAATAAAACCAAAGGTGTTTTATTATCCTTCATCACTATCGGAAATTACTCTCATTCTTTTTTTCGGAATTGCCGGTTGGAATTCATTTTCATCACTCGAAGTTATTTGTGCCGATTCGATGTTTGAAGCAGAAATATTTACATTCTGAGAGGTGGTAATAAAATCGATTATTAACAATTGCTTCGAGTTTTTTGTAAGATCTTTGTAAACTTCTTCATATTGAGCCAAGCATCGATTTTATGTCACGTTGGAATCGTAAAGCCCTTTCTACGTTTGTGTCATTTTGTATAAAATGATTACCCAGCTTTCTTCCCAATGCGAGTCCTTCGCAGATGACTTTAGCAGTGAATGTTACTGGTACTAATTCCTCTTCATCAGATTTGTCAGACTCACTTTCGCAAACTAAGTTAACTAAATCATCCTCACTTAGTTCTTTATCAGCCATTAACTCTGCGATATCATCATCAGTAAAATCATCAAAACCTTCTCCGCCCAATGAATGCGCCATCTGTACTATCTGCGAATATTCATCATTTAACGTTGAAACGGAATGTTCATTTTTGACTACATTTGGCCACAATTTTTTCCAACAGCTATTGAGCGTTGTTTGCTTAATCGCAGTGTATGATAAGGCGATATGCTTCACACAGTCTAATATTGTAAAATTTTTCCAAGCACTAATAACTGTTAAAGATTAATTTTTCTCCATTTGTTCCAAAATATATGTAAAGGCTCGTTTTATGTACAAAGCTTCTTTAAAAGTAGAAATTATGCCTTGGTCCAATGGTTATAATAATGAAGTTGTATTTTTTGGTACAAATTTTACTTCAACGTTCTCATATTCTAGATGTTGTGGGTGACCCGGCGCATTGTCAATTAACAAAGCAAAGGCAATCCCTTTGAACCTAAATATTTTTTGGCATCTGGGATAAAACATTCATGAAACCATTCAGTAAACATTGCAGCAGTAACCCACGCTTTCTTATTAGCCCTCCAATAAACGGGAAGATTATTGATGTTTACTCCTTTAAAGGCACGGGGCATTTTTGATTTGTTAATCACTAATGGTTTCATAATATAATCTCCTGAAGCATTGCTACAGAAAATAATTGTTATGCGATCTTTTGCTGCTTTATGACCACTAGCCGATTTATAAAATTTTGAGACATAAGTCCTTTCAGGCATTTTTTTCCAGAATAACCCTGACTCATCAGCATTGAAAACCTGATCAGGGGTGTATGAATTGTCGTTAATAATTTCTGCAAAATTTGAAATTTGCTGGATATTCTTGGGCTGCATCTACGTCGCCAGAAGCCAGTTCACCTTTTAATTTTAAGCTGTGCAAAGAATGTCTTATTTTAAATCTTTCAAACCAGCCATGACTTGCCAAAAAATTTGGCTTCTTTTCAGTTGAAGAAGAAGATGGTAATTGCTCTACAATTTTTTCGTAAATTCGTACTGCTTTATTTGTTATACCGGCCGTATCAATGGGTACTCTTTTTTGTGTTTGATCTTCTATCCAAAGCATTAACGCTTTCTCCATTTTTTCCATTGCGATATTTCTGGTGTATGATGTTGTGCCCATACTCGTGGTATTGCCAGCTGCAACACTCTTTCTAATTGTGTTTTCATTTGTTCTAAAAGTTCTTATTGTAGCTTCGTTCATGCTATATGATTTTGCAACATCTACTACTCTATCTCCCTTTCGTAAGCGATCCAAAATTTCGATTTTAGTTTCTAAAGAAATAAGTTTTCTTTTAACTTCTTTCGACATTATAAGCCTATAACTTTTCCACAAACTGTGTTGGCATATGCAACTGCCTTTTCTTTTATATCTTTTCCATTCGGTATCTTTTTAATTCGGTGGCGTCATGTTTCCTATACTTCTGAACAATTATGCTGATATCGTCCGCATCAGCATAGTTGTTCGAAGTGAGGTTATGGAACTTGGACATAACACGCACGTGTTCAAACACAGTAGCATTTAGTAGAGTGCGATAAAAACAAAAAAAAAAAAAATTATTTGGAAAACCGTGTAAGAGCGAAAACGTGTAAAACGAGTACCGTGTAAATCGGGGGATAGGTGTATTAGGCTCCTTAAGCTAGGAATCAACTAAAATTTGGTTTCGCCGGGTTTTAATGCTTCCAAGAGAAAGGCTAAAACAAGACAATAAGAAATTAATGATATCAATCTGATGGGATCGGATAGAACTAGTCTTCTTGGAAGTGGATTCATGGAATAAAATGATAAATTCAATTATTTTCAATGATTAGCCTTAGAAATAAAGTGATCCCGATGCCTGTATTTTTTCAAGCTGCTTTTTAATTTAAAGAACTGTAATAGATCACACCCCGATTGGAAGGTATTGCTATTGTATCTACTATGTACGTGAGGCTTTATACCATCATACTTTCATTTATTTTGTTCGTTTAAAACTCCTTGCATGGTAAAACCTTGACAACTTTCTAGGCAAAGTGGGAAGGTTTTATTCTGAAGAGGGCAGAATGTCATGGAACAATATACAATCAATTCGTCATTGATACTTTAAGTTTTATAAAATTTTTGCAAAAAATTACATTAAATATTCTTGAAATGAAATGAAATATAAAATAGTGACAAGGGGCGATTGTATCGCAATACTTAGAAGGTCGTTAGGATGGAGCATTTTCAATAAACGTCGCCCCAGGGTGTTTGGAGGATTTTGCAGCCTCTGTTTGTGACATTTGTTGTTTTAGAAGTTTCGTCGCGCACCGTGGGCATTGTGGAATCTCTGTGCAAAATGGTGTTGCGCGCAAACCAAGGCGGCTCTGTTATGCGACGTAGTGTCTTGTTTTTGGCAGGCTTGAAGTCGTTGAATGCTGTACCCCAGACACTTGTTCCTAATTCACTACTTATCTGTAAAATGTCCTCTTCTTATAGAGCGACTATTTACTGGACGGCCATAGCAATCAGTCATGTTCTTATGTGAGCCATATTAGGCGTTTGTTCAGAATCAGTTCGAAATAACGAGCTTAGTTCCCCTGCGGGATAATTCTGGAGTCATAATTGACAACTGGACAAGTGCCACACCCCAATGTTCCATTTATTAATGTTCATCTCGAAAATTAAATAAAAGCTTCTGAAAATCACCTAAAAAACAATCGACTTTACTTATGTGGCAACCCAATACTATTGTATATAAATACATCATGTACTTACATCTGTACATATCTATGTATGTATTTATAATCCTCCTGCAATAACTACAATATTTAATGTATTGTAAATACTTGAGTTGTTCAAGTATGCATTCGAGTTCAATCGTTCGTTTTGTTATTTTGTTTGCAATCTCTTTTGATAGATCGCTTATTCGATTCCGACGCGCCCGCGTTCAATGCACATCTTGATTGTTCATGTACTATACAATATTTTCTTTTATCACCTTCCCTTTCCTTTTCCATTTAAATGCATATTGACAGTTTAAATGAAAAGAAAACGAAAAACAAAAAAAAAAAACAGTAATGAACAGTTTTGAAATGCAATTTAGAAAATTGCACTTCATTGAACTTGTACGAGTGACTAGTATGTGCTTCCCTTCCTCCCCCTCTTGCTATATTAGTAGAGCGTTTGTGATCGTTTGCAGTTTTTCTTGATAGGCGTTGGTGTTTTTACTATACAATATATCTACACAATATTTTCCACTAAGAAGCTCTGGCAACAACAATAATAATAACAAAAAATAATAATAAATTAAATAAAAAAATGGCGTCGTTGCAAATTCGATTTGCAACTTGGCAAGCAATAAAAATATCAAAATTCTTTGTGACACTTTGCTGAAAATGGTTTTCAAATATAATTAGTTTTTAGCAGAATTATCTGACAACTTGTTGTTGTCTTTGTTAGAATTAATATTGTTTTTTACAAGTACATACTCGTATTTTGATTGTGTGTGGGTGACAAACTAGTTTGGGTGACAACCGATCACTCCACATATTTTGTTACTGTTTCTTATTATAGTTGCATACCAATTTGTCTTGGATTGCTGTTGCTGTTGCCTGGTAAGTGATGAAGGAAAATGTTCTTTTAGTTAGTTTTGAAACGTGTAGTGACACCATTGCAATTTGTTTATAAAATTTACTAATTTATTTCCTTGATAGCATTAGAACTGCTTGACATCTTATAAACCATTGTAGGCCAATAAAACCAAATAATCTCTATAAAATATTGATTAAAGTCAGTTTTCAGTGAGTATATGGTAGGTGCTTTTTTCATGCTCAACTTGTGCAGCAGAATATCCTACCGAATTTACATTTTCTCTTTAAACAAATTTAAAGAATTGTAAATCCCAAAAGAATTCCTTAGAAACACAATTCTCTAAATTATCCAAAGCGACAAGAGGTTAGGGGTCCAGAAATATTACTTGCCATCGCAGCACTGCCTTTAAGTGCTAATTTTATAAATATAAAAAGTTTAATTGTTTCACCTGTTTCTCTCTTATTATTGAAATTCGCATTTTTAGGGTTCCGGACCCAAAGGGAACCCTATTGCAAAGACTTCGTTGTCCGTCCGCTCGTCCTCATGAACCGTAATAGCTATAGAGTTGAAATTTTGAAAAAATGTGTTGTTTTATCCGGGTATCCGCAACAAATACTAAAACTAAAGTATTTTCAAAAACTTAAAACGGTCCCCATACATTTGAAATTTAGTTGGTTGTTGACTATACATCAGAAACTTATATTGTCGAAATTTCAGTTTGATCAGGCCACTAGACAGGGTACCACCCATACAAACCCACCATTAAAATTCTGGGTCTTAGTCGAAAAACTTTTTTGTTTTTTGAACTATTGAACTAAAGTTTAGACACTATAAGTTTCTGATATAGGCGCGGTATATTTGTTGGAATCAGTCAAATCGGACCAATAGGGAGAGTACCTCCCATACAAACTCTAATCTGGTACGGAATTCTCCGTGTACGACTCGCACTTGTCCAACTTATTATTATACATATTTATTTAGAACATGATAAGTAGTTTCAATCATTCATATAAGTGTGATTAGCATTGTAAACTTAAAATTCTATGGTGATTCCCCTATTTTATTCTTAGGATTAAGAAGATTTCATTTAAAGGTCCTCCGAGAGACTTTTTTTTGTATAAGAAGGTCCCAGATGAGAAACTATTTGAACAACTTATGCATCAGAGCTGTAGGGCGAAATGAGATTTCAGTTATTTCTCTAGGAAATCTGCAGCTGGAGTCTGAGTCTTGTAAAAGGCAAGTGAGTCTACAATCACCAAATGTCAGTGTTGATACTCAGTTTCCTTTTTGGCAATTCTTACTTAGCTCATTTGGCTCGAGTCTGGAAAGACAGATTTTGGAAATATGTTCGCTATTTTATATTGTGTACAATTTCTTCTTTGTTTTAGCCAAAATCTCTATCAATAATTAAGTGTTCAACAATAATTTGCATTGCTAAATCATCAAAACTAAAAATAATATATTAAATTTAAATGAATTGAAACACTTTCATTGCTTGAAGAAGACGAGACAATTATAATTGTTCTTTTATTGTTTGTTTGTAGTAAATAAATAAAATCAACTTAACTTAATGACTAAATAAACAGTATAGTAGACATTTGAGAAAGCCAAACGAAATAATCAAATATTTTTGTTTATGATTTTCTTTATTAACCGAAATCAGCAGACTACTCCCTACACACACACGCATGACAAGCAACTTAGGTTTTATGATCCCCATGAAGATACAAATAATAAAGCCAAAAAAAAAAAAAGAAAAAATAACCCAATTAAATAATGCGGCTGGCTACTCTTTAATTGAGTTCATGTGGAGGAGGCTGATGTTGTTAATTCTCATTGTTTGCAAAATGTTTTCTTTTTTTATGTTTAGCAATTGAGATCATTATGTAATGGGCGCTAACTTGTTTACTGGTATATATAGTATTAATAAGTAAAATGATCGTTAATAATGGCGATCTAATTAAAGACGTCAAGCACGTAATTGTGTCAACCGCAATTTGAAAGGAATATTCATATTACACAGTAAGTGTATTGTATTGTACTATGATGCTATGATGAACCACTGAAAATAGTGACGGTGTCAACAACTAAGTCGATCCTATTCTATCTGGTTCTATTAGAGTTGGATTGTATTGTAATTAAAAAGAATGAAAACCGCAATGTTAAAAATATGTCTGTGTTTATGTCAGAGAAAAGTCTCAGGGAAACCACAAAATATGTTACGCGTGATCAAATAGGAATAGAATCTATCATTTGTGGGAGTACAGTAGCGAATTTTTCGGTATGGACAACATAGCAGTGTATACAGTAGCGCCCATTTGTAGGGCTTGAGGCATTCATCCATCAGTCAGTCATTTGTATCTCATTTCCAATTGGGTGCTTTGTTATTCAAAAGGTTGTCATCATGATGTTCTTTTCTTGACGGATGTCGTGCTCTATCATTTCAAATATGCTGTAGTCTAGAATTTTTTTTTGTTTCTTTATTCAATTGTGTACATCTTTAACATGATTATGCTTATGTCATTTTGGAGATTTCATCAATCTTTACAAACAAAATTCTATAATTGAATTGTGCTTATAAGCCGATTGTGTCTTCCGACTATTGAGCTTAAGAAGTAATACATACTCGTACAAGTATGTATGTACATTGATAGCAATCTGCTTCAAAGAACCCCAGGGCGGTGCTTTAGAAGACATTTTTCATGTGCTGTATGATAAATGTGCGAATACTTGATGACATTTAAGATCATATTGATTCATGTGTTTTGTTTATACAAATAAAATGACTTTAGGAATTAATGATTAAGAATATTGTGTACAGTTACTTGATAGGGAATATATGTATAGTATGTAAAAATATTCATACTTTCGATATTCTTAAATGATTATTGCTGATCTAGAAATTGAAAGTTTTTGTTATAAATTTTGTCTTTGGTAATAAGAGAATTTTATTATGATCAAATTTGTCCTTTCATTTTGATCAAGAGAACTAAAATTTTCATCACGCGCTGTACATTTGTCGGAATCAGTTGATTTGTACCACTAATAGGGAGGGGTATTTCCTATAGAAACTCTAATTTTAAATTCATATTGTTATTTTTAAAAACTTTTTTGGATTTTGTATTATCGAACTGAAATTTGGATACTAAAGGGTGTCCCAAAATTTTCGATAGAAAAACACAGTTTTAAGCATTTTCATTGTTATTTTTTTATTGTACATAGGATAGGGTTATTTATGGAAAACACTTTGGGCAAATGACCTCCACGACTTTGCGGTCATAACGCACTCTTTTGTTGAAATTTTTCATGACCATTTTGCATAATTGTCTTTGAATTTCGTTGATGCAGCGTTGAATTTCCACTCTTAATGCACGGGTTGATGTGGGCTTGATAACATACACCTTTGACTTCAAATAACCCCATAAAAAAAAACTAAAGGTGTCCAATTCTGATCACCGAAACGAGAGATTACACGCTTTGGAAATGTCTCATGTTTCAAGGGCTGTAGGGCATGTGGCACCATCTTCGTGAAACCACATATTGACCACATCAATATCATCCAATTTTGGCACAAAGAACTGTGTTATCATGTCGTGATATCGATTGCATTTCTTGTCCTCA
Organism: Amiota minor; assembly: GCA_037043295.1. Classification (NCBI taxonomy): domain Eukaryota; kingdom Metazoa; phylum Arthropoda; class Insecta; order Diptera; family Drosophilidae; genus Amiota; species Amiota minor. Next base: position 510,413 of record JBAMAW010001862.1, read on the forward strand.
ACTCCGAATTGATGTTCCTGAATTTCCACGACCACTTTCACGCACTGCTTCGTGAACGCCTTGTTTTTGGACGACCAGTTTTTTTAGTGTCTCCAACTGATCCAGTCGCCCTGAAGTCAAACCAACCATATTTTGTATGAAATTTTCGAATACATCCGCCAAACTTTCATTAATTTTGAGATAATGTTCAACAATAGACACATGTTGTTCTATCGTGTGACGCTCCATTTTTACTAACCCTAAAATGTCAGCTGTTAAAATTTTTTGTTTATGCTTGGCAGCACCTTGCACAAATGGTACCAACCAAATTCAAGTCTTGCGTTAATTATAAGACACCCTTGATAAGTGTTTGACCCATATCGACCAACCATGAAAATTTCAAGATCCTAGGATTACTAGATCACATAGCTTCCATACAAATATTTTCGTTCTCAGTGTTGAAATGCAGTATGAATACTGACTCTATCTTAAACATAAGTCAAATCAATAATATAATATTTCTTTAAGCTCAATTACAAGAGCTTATGCTAAGCACAAGAGTAAAGAGTTTTACAGTATTAAGATAATGGTCCAAAAATTTACTGGAACATTGAACATTGAATATTATGCTTTTGCCAAATCAACCAACATTTTCCATGCCAGAAGGATTTTTGGTCAATTCTCTCAATATGAGAAGTTAAAGCTCTCCAACTTGATCATACTTCTCATTTTCAAAAGCTAACAAGTTGCCCTAAATTCTTGCGATTTATCTGGGGATCACGTAGCCCATCCCAAAGTGTTAATTGTGCATTCTAATAAAAAGGCCTAAATATGGTGATTGGCATGAATCCTTACATTTTATCTCACATAAAAATATAAGTGCATAAGTTACACACATGGACATTTCAGGTCGATTACATACAAGGTCGGTCGCAAAGTAAACACATTGTCTCTTATGAAGCAATAAGTCGTCTTCTAAATGGCCGTTCATCATGAAATTTTGTCAGAACGTCAGTAACGGATGTATCTTACCAACTCGTGTACCCGTCAGAAGATAGCGTCACTATATATAGGGATTTTGAAAAAGTCTCGTTTATTTTGCGACTGGCCTTGTATGTTCAAGAATGAACACCAAAGACTAAGTGGTCAATAGACCCCAATATTCCTACATAAAAAAACGGAAAGTTGGTATGTTTATATCCGAGAAAAGTTTTACCAGAAACGATTCTATCCACTTTAGTTAAGAAAACAAAAAAAAAAATATTGCACATCTTTTAAATATGAAAACTGAAACTACACTTACCAACAAAAGTATATGCATTCACATGTAACCATTTAATAAATTCATATGTATTGCAAAGAGCGTCCGTCAATAAAGTTTAAATTATTAAGTATTAAGCTCTCTTTGATATTCAGTTTAGTCGTTTACTCATAAACTTGGCTCCCCCATACTTAAACTTATGCTCACTTTTTGTTTAATCTATTCTCTCGTTTGTCAGTTCGTTTAGTTAGTTATTTACGAGTGAGTTGCGATTGTTGGCTAGCAGCAGCTTTACGACGTCTTCGCTTTAAACGACTTTCATTTCATTCAATTCAGTAACTTCAACGACTTTTCGCGAAGCAAACGGTTTTTAGCGAACGCGCGCATGGCTATCACGCACAGGGAATTGTAGAACGAACGGATTTCATAATAAATTTCATGCAAGATCATTTGTGGATTAAACAGCGGAACAAGCAAAGGAGATAAATTTTTTCAAAACGAATAATAAAACAAAAGAAGGTGAATTTTGAATCAAAATTTTTATCAATCTTATATGGACTCAAAGAAAGAAATATATTATTATAAATATAATAATAAATAAAAAGTAAAAGTTGCTGCCCTTTTCCTTTAAAGTGGTTGTCCTCGCTCAAGCAATTCCAATTGGTCTGTGTCGCTCTACTTAGTTTGTCTGTCATTTGATCATTTGATCACTTTAAACTCAGTTGACAAAAATAATGTAAAACGAAAAACCAAAAAAGGTTGGTTTTTTTTTGTTTTGGTGTAAAATTTGTGCTAAAAATAGTTTGGATTGTGAATATTTTTTTGCCTTAAATTGTAACAAAAAATCGTTTTCATTTCTTCAGATTCTTATTATTCTGTTCACGTCTTAATTTCGTTGTTGTTATTTATTTATTTTTTTTATTTTTATTCATTTTGCAATAATCAACTTTGCTTTTCAATTATTGTATAAGCTATTTTTGTATATTTTTATCTGCTACAGGTTTGTTTATTTTTTCGATATTTTATTGCTGTTGTCTCATTATCACTTTTGTCCGTATGTCGCCGGTTTTGTGACTTTTACATTATTTTCGTGATTTTCAAATTTAAATTTAAATTTAATATTTTCTAGAAATTTGTAAACTTGTCTCTGAAACGAACTTTGATTTTTATTGTTTTTTTTAGTATTCTTTTCTTATGAATTATTTATAAAGAGGTTGGGGGTTTTTTTTTAAATTTTCTTAAGGCAATTTCTAGTTTAATTAAAAACAATAAATAAATAAAATTATCGTAATGAAAAAGAAAATTATTCTTCAAGGAATAGCTTTGATTTGAGCCCCATTTTGTCGCACATTTTATCTGTGTTTCTTATCTACATATATACTACGACTAAAATTTATTGATTGATTTTCAATAGAAAACAATATGTTGGATTTTTTATTTTTATTGACTTTGAATTTTTCGGAAAAGAATAGATATTGATTTTATGCTTTTTATGTACAATACAATATTTTTGAATTGTATAAAGAATTGTTTATTTACTGATTTTATACTTAGTTCACACGTTTACACCCTTGACACATTTATTTATTGCATCACTTTAATATGATACTATGTACAATATTTGTAAAACTTCAAAGAGACTCTAAAAATGAATTAAAAATCATATGCTCATTACCTTCTTACACCGATTTAACATTTCCTAGAATGGAGGAATTTCAAATTCTATAAATACCCGTATATTATAATTGAATCTACAGATTTCCTTTCTTCAATAAGAATAGATACTATGTATAATTTCTAAGAACTCGTATGATTTCCTTTATCTTTAATTGTTAAATGTACTTAAATAAATGACAATTAAATATAAAGAAAACATTGTAATAAAAATACAAATTTAAACAATTAAAACATTGTAATTGCACAAAGTATCTCATGAGACAACCTTAGCCGGCAACAATGTAAATTACAAACAAATATTACAGTATGATATTGTATTTTGTACAATACAATAAAGAAACACAACACGAAACTTGAGTGAAATAACAATGAGGCAAAGTAAAAGCGTTTATTTCAATATAAGCAGTTTTTTATTTTTAATATTATTATTATTTTATTTATATACTAATCATAGATACATTTATTGTATACTTGTATGTGTATAGCGGCCAATAAATTGTTATTGTCTTCTCGATGTCTATGTGATTTTTTGAAATTTGCGGTTAACCACTAATTAAGTAACTTTTTGTTGTTGCATCTATTGAATTTTATCTTGTCTTTGAGATATTTATTTACAACAAATTATGCCAAACCTAAACACAGAGAAAGAGGGAAAGATAGAAAGAGATAAACCAATAAAATAAATAATAAAATAAATCAATAAGTAAAAATGTGTCAAATAAATAAATTTTGACAAAATTTGTTTTTAACTTTTTGCTAAAAAAAAAGAAAAATGTATAAAAATGATAAAAAAAAAAAATATAAAAAATAAGAAAGATGTTATGATGAAGGCAAAAATGCCATAATCAAATAATTTTTTTTAATATATAAAAATAAAAATATGCAAATATTAATTTTTTTCTTTTCAGAAAAAAAAAACTTTCCACTTTGTTTTGCTTTGCTTTGATTTGATTTATTTTTACTTCCTTTACTTTTTTGTCACACTTTCGCAATGTGACACTTTGTTAATGCTTTTCTTTTGTCTATTCATAAGTATCTATCTTTCTATTTTTTTGCCTTTCCTTTCTTTTGGTCTATCTTTTTGTTGATTTCTATGTGTAATCCACTAGTTAACCTCTAAAGGGTCTCCATTTTGTCTAGTTCCAAACTGCATTTGGATAAAAATTGGTTGTGTTGTAACCAAAAGGGCTTGGTAGCTTCCAACCTCTTTAAGTATTTCCGTTTCCGTTCCGTTTTTATGATTTTTCTATCTCTCTTTTTTTTTTTATTTTCTATCATTGAAATTAAAATGCCAAAAGTGTACAGTTGTCTATTGTATATATTTATATTGTATGATTCCTTATCAGTTGCTTTATACTACATTCATTCATCTGTGTCTGTAAATGAAAAATCACTTTTGACCTCGCTGAACACGAAAAAATGCAAAATTTAAAAATAAATAAAATTTGAGCGGATAGCAGAAAGAAGAACAATATTATTATATTAAAACAGAATGAATGTCTATGGTTTTTCAAGTATTTTATTATTCCATATACATATATAGTATCAGTATATCATTGCCATTTGTGGAATTTTATCAGTAAAAATGTTATTTTTTTGTTTTATCAAATGATAAGAATTGTGAATTGTGTGTTGTATTTAGATACTTTTAGATTTTGTTCTCTATTGTTTTTGTCTAAACATACTCGTATTTATTGTATAGTAATTTTCTTTATTTATAATTCTTTAGTTGTCTATATTGAGTATTTATTATAGACAAGCATTTGACATTATAATTATTATTTCATTCATTCATTCATAATGATTATTGTGTTTAGGATGGCATAGAGAACATTTCAAGATCAAATTTAAAAATGTTTTTATAAAAATTTAACGAAGCATAGCCAAGTGTATCTGGCAAAGAATATCTAAACTTGATATAGACAAATTATTGAAGTGTATTTTTGTTTGTGCCCCCCTCTAAAAAGAATTATAATATGTAATTAAGAAACAAAGTACAGGTAACTTTATAACTTTGCCTTGACTTTGACTAAGTGAATAGAAGCTAAAAGACGGAAATCATAAATCTTAAAAACCAAAGTAGTCATTTTAGAAAAAAAAAAGAAAGAATACTAAATAATTCTTAAAATGAGGGAAACATTTCCTTTTGGTAATAAAAAAAAAAAAACAAATGCAAATCTTTTACTATAAACATGACATTAAGATTAACAATAATTTTGCGATACGCAAAAAACTTGGTGTTTTGGGTGCGTGTTAGTGTAGAACTTAATGATTTTGTTTAACATGAGGAAAACAAGAAAAAAGTTCCAAGTTTGATTTCGCTAAAGCTTGATGATTGGTTTTCAGGGTTCCGGACCCAAAGTTACCCTTTGGTAACCGTCTATCTCATGATCCGTAATAGGTAAAGAGTTGAAATTTTCACTGAATATGTAGTTTTATCCGGGCAACAGCAATAAATACAAAAATTAAAATATAATTAAAAATTCAAAGGGGTCGCCATACAACAAACATTTTGTATACAAATTTTTTGTATAAGATCCAGTATGGGGTTACTCGAAATTTGCATGGTTGGTGGAAACGGATTAGAAACTTATAGTGTCCCTATTTCAGTTTGATCGGACCACTAGGAGGGGTACCTCCCATACAAACCCATTATTAAAAATCAGGTTCTTTTTGGAAAAACTTTTTTGCTTTTTTGTCCTATCGAATTGAAACTTAGTTGCTATAAGTTTCTGATATAGGTGCAGGACGTTTGTCGGAATTGGTCCGAATCGAACCACTAAGGAGGGTACCTCCCATACAAATCCCGTGAAGAGTATTTCATCTTCGGCATAGCCGAACAAAACATTGAAAATTAAAACAAAAGCGAGTCAAATAAATAAAATTAATTAACAACAATATTTGGCAAGACCTTACAAGAAAAATTACAAACCATCACACTTTTGCAAAATACACATCAACAAAAAAAAAAAAAGAGAGAGGTAAAAGAGGGGTAAAAGGGAATTGCCAAAAGTAAAAAAAAAAAATAATTTTTAACAACATTTCAAATTTTTTTAAAATTTTTATTTAGCTCAGTAGTTCATTGCAAAAGAAATACAAGTATATTAATACAATATTTCCCTGTTTTATTGTTTAATATATATATTTAAATGCATTATTCAAAATATATTGTAGATGAATATGATGGAAAAAGCAAAAAGGGAGAATGTATATACAATATTTCCAATTAAATATCTATACTAAATACTACAATACTTTCAACACCTACAAATAAATATTTGCCTTTTTCGATTTGGAGAATTCTAGTTTTATTGCTTTCTATTGTAATAACATAAAAATAAAATAAAGGAAAAATATATCTAATACGATAACATGAGCTCATATCATCATTATTGAATGACGCCAGCCTTTAATTTTATTTCATTTATATTTTATTATTATTATTTTTATTGTTGTTTTGTCAGTTTTGTTAATATAAATAATACATATTTACATCATACTGCAATGATTTTGTTCATTCATTTATTCATTTTGTTATGCACATACATACATACATACATATTTGTGTCTATGCCACAAAATATTGTATCTTCTGCGATTTGTTCTATGCTGAGTATGGTGAGATACGTTTATTTATTCATCATTCATACATTTTATTCTATTCTATACGTTTGCGATTAGATTGAATTCTAGTTTTGTTTTGTGGAGAACATCTTCTCATTGTTCAAAGTTAAGCGTGATCTTCACAAATAAGGCGAAATATAATAATTTCATCCCACAATTTACACAGGTGGCATTTTTTATATGAAATTCATAAAAAAAAAAAAAAAATGTGTATATTTTTGAGAGACAAAGTTTTGGAAATTTTGTAAATTTTTGTGTTACTTTATTTTTTGTTTTGTTGGTCGTTTCAAGGTTTCTTATTAAATTTTTTATGTTATTCATAACACAGATGTTCTTTTGTAACAACTTAAAATTTGTTAAAATTTAAATAAACCTTGAAATTGTTTCGATGTAGATTAGTGATGGCCATAAACATATTGTAAATGTATCTTTGTCAAATGTAAAGAAAACTAATTTGATTTTGGTTTGGTCATTAGAAGAAGAGTATTGGGACAGGCAGAGGAAACTTTAGATACCAATATTTAATCTAGATGATTCTAAATATTTCTTCTGAAAATTTATCTTAAAATGTTTCAATTTTCTAACATTCCACATTAATCTCTTCTCTTCATTAACATTGTTTTCCTAATAAATTCTCTAAACACTTTCAACTTATATTTCTTCATATAACTAAGTGTAAACAAACCTATTCTAACCAAAAGGAACAATGTATGAACTTTTCAAGCTTCCCAATTATTAATAATGTTTTTATTTGTATAAAAATTTACGAAAAAAATAGTTTGAAGGTGCTAAACTCCGACACTGTTTGATTGAGCATCATGAAAGTTGGCACATTTATGTATTTTTTCATGGAGAAGGTTTATATGCTATCCATTTTGTTGTAACTCACCAGTTTTTTCATATCTTCATATTTTTTACTCTTCTGTTAGTTTCATTATTAACATTGACAGAATTTCGGATCGATACCAATCCATCATATTTCACTTATTCAAGAGAAAGAACCTGTTTAATATTGACAGCAATAATCACACACTAACTTCACGTCGTAACGCTAGTAATTATAACTCTGATCTAAGTTTTCATACGAGTACACTTGGATTACTCTTTAAATATACTTTTATTTATTGGTATGATAATTTTTTCATAGCCTCTTGTAATAAAAATCATGTGTCTTTGTATAAAATCATAACTCTTGCTTATAAGTAGTAGTTCGTTCCATCCAAATTCTTAAAGCAGTAAACTTAAGGCTGCCCACAAACCTTTGCAGTCAAATCTTTCAATCGTTTAAATCAGGGTAAAAGCAAATAATTTAAGTAACACAAAATGAAAACTTTGTGCATTCTACCATAAAAACTGGGATATAAGTTCAGATTTAACGTTTTAAGTACTTCAAATGGTCAACTAACAATGAATATAACTTAGCTAGATAGATCTAGATCTATTCCTATCTTATGATGATCATGTTGCCAATGCACGATTTTATGTGTTACAAACATTAGACTAATGTGATGACACATTTCACACTACCGAGAAGTGTACAAAAAATAAATTATCTTATGTCATTCTAAGTTAGTTGTTTTGGGCAAAGCACTTTATTTAGGCACCTAAAAGGGGAGCGAGCTCTCTACTTTTAGTAAGAAATGTCTCTTCTTCTTCTCTCTAAGTTTTTTCTCCAACAATTGTCAGATTATTTAAACGCTTTTAATTATCAATGATAGTCGGCGTGGAACAGAACACGTCGTTGTCATTATTAATGACTCGGAGTTTTTTCTATCTTCTACAAAAGTATCGCAATTGAGTATATATTTGTTTTTCTCGAAGCTGCTCTCGTACATGTAAATTTGTATAATATGTACTTATATTATGACTTTTGAATTGTTTGTTTATTTGTTCATATTTTAAGTGTATGGAAGTTGTTCTTTGCACTTGACTGTCGGAGGAGTAGAAGCTGCCGGGGCTTGAGTGTCTTAATGATGATCATCATTTGTTTGTCTCAAAATAATTGTTTATAAATGCGAAATAAATTTTAATGAAGCCGGTAAATGACTGTCGGACTGACTGACTGACTGTCGAGGGATTCCTTTACACACAACAATTTACAATAACAAGTAATTTATAATGCAAAAAAAAAAGTGAGTTAAGTTAAATAAAATAAAATGAAATTTGTTCATTGTGCCCACAAGTTTTTTGAAGAAGATCTTTAAGATACTATAAAGTATATATATATTTTTGATTATCAAGACAAGATAAATCGTCTGCGAAATGTAAATTTAATCATTCCTTCATCTTCCTATTAAATATCAGTTATTCAACGATTTAAACAGTCTTCTTTGTTACAGTTTTTAGATAGTTCGACGAACTTCTGTGACATATAGATGCCATCTAAACTGATCAGACTGATATAGAAAACTTGGAAATTTTATAACTTATGAACAAAAAACTGTATTTCGAAAGAGTTATTATGATCTTTTTTTTATTATTTTTTTGTATTGTAGAATGAAAGAAACATTACAAAAAAAATTAACAAATTATAATTATATTGTATATTTTTTTTTATAGAAATTTTTAAAGATTTCTTTTTGATGATCATGTTAAACCATATTGAATTAAGATATACTCGTATAGATAGATTCTCCTCGCCCACCTGTAGGTTGAAAGTTGAGCGCAATTCATTTATTCATTTGGTGTGTGTAGGTTTCCATTTTATTCTTCTTAAATATTAGAAATTTATTTATTAAGTTTTCAAAAATAAATTTCAATCAAGTATGGTTTATGTTGTTTCTGTTATTGCTTACCAATTCTTTGGCCCAAATTACTCTTGATTGCTAAAGACTTTGTTTTGATCTTTGGATGTCTTAAGCTTAATAGACTTTAATAGTTTTTTACCAAATTTGAAGGATTTATTTTTGTTTCTGTTTTCTTATTTATTATTATTTTTGATTGTTGTTGATTTTTGCGCAGTAAGTAATTAAGTTGTTGCAAAAGCATTTAAAGCCAGTGTCTGTATAGATTTATCTGTATCCATCTACATACTAGTATAGGAGAAAAAAAAAGGTGAAAAAATGACACCAAACACAAAAAAAAAAACCTAATAAACCTGCCTCTTGCTTGACTGGTCTCGAGTTTACCTTACCCCATTATAATATATATATATGTTTTGTATTTTCTAATTAAATTTTTTAATGGTTTATTTATAACTTTTTGTTTTTATATTTAACGAGTATATTTTTTTTATATTACTAGCTTCACTGTCTGACGTCTTGTTTTTGCGCATTGTTATTATTATGTTTACCGGTAAAAAGTCAGAAGTCAAAAGATTATTATTATTTTTTAAAAGAAAAGAAAGGGAAGGAAAACAACAACAATAACAATAAAATGAAATCAAAAAGTGTTGAAGATACTTAGTAGTAATTCATTAATGTTGCTTTTCTGAATGATTTTGTTTTTATGCTGGGAAAGTACAATTTACATTAAATACAAATATTGAGTAGGGCATCTGTTAAAGCCTAATGTGGGTCATTAAGATTTGTCGGGCAGGTTTTTGTGGGCTTGGTTTCCGGGCTTTTGTAAAGGGCACAAGCAAGCATTAATTTCATTTATGGAAGTTTATTTAGAAATTGATAATGAATTGATTTACAAATGATGTTAATAAATATACAAATAATTATTTACATAACAGATGAAAGCGTTTGGTTAATGGATTCGTAGTGAAGAAAGAAAAGAAAAGCTTAAATTAAAAGAAATGGAAATGGAAAAAATAATAATCGAAATAGGGTTAAAGAAGTTAATTACACTTTTGAACTAACTTTTGGACGTTAATTCGTATCCGGCGATTCGAGTTGCGTATGTAATATTGACAATTTCTTTATTCTTCCACACTGTACTTTCTTAATTTTATTCCAAAATTTTTATTCATGCTTCCAGTTACTCGTTCCTGAACTTCATGGAAGTCTACTGGTAGTAATTTTGTTACGTTGCCTGCCCAAAGGTTTTTTCTAGTACCAGGGCCGTTTGTTTCAGTGTAGGTCTCACCCTGGTACTCACTCGTAGTCCTTGTGCAGACATATACTATGCCTCTGTGGGTTATCAAACCTGCATCCTATTTCAGAGAGCTATGGTAAAATTTTGGGGCACCAACCATGAGCTGTTTTGTAGACCAAATTGTTAGTACCTGGGGTCCGCAGTCTGACCAGAGAGTTTTTTGTGGAGCCCACGGAACTTGTTTCTATCCTGATATTTGTATACGGTATCTTTATGGGAGTATCATGCTAGCTGTGATTATTACCCAGACGCGAGTAGAGTATGATCTTGACATGGAGTTGCGTTATATACAACCGGTTGCTGTGACCCATATAGCAGCAGAAGTTTAAGGCCTCAACTCCAGGACAAAATAACTATGACTCGAATCTGGTACCTCCAAGCGGACAATGATGGACGTTTAGCAATCCTTCTGCTTGGGACCGCGATATTAAGTCTCCATGATGGGTGTTCACGTTAAACAAAATCGACTTTCATTTTCCGTTGTTCGTCTGTTTCAGACCTACTGACTTGAATACTTTAAAGGGTTTAATTGTGATATCTGTTGTTTATCTATTTCAAAGTGAATTGCAAAGAATTTTAAGATATTAGATGAGTCAAATTATATTGTAATTCATGTTCGCAGTCAATTTCCTCTTAAATCTTATAGTTTAGAATGAAGAGCTTTATAAAAATGAATATTATACAATACTTACTCATTAGAAACTTTTACAGATTGCCATTTTATTTTGGCAAGGAAAAATTGGATATAACTTCAGCATCAAAACCGAAATTGAAACTAACTGAACAGTGCATATTGATCATATTATTATAAATTGTCGACAAATGTTGTTTTACGTAGACTAAAGATTTGTTTTTATTCTTTCAAAACATGAGGCTACTTAGTTCGGTGAACAATTGTTTCGGATGTTTTCCCAATAAAATGATGTAAAACCTTTGTAGATTCCTTTTACTTTGAATTCTGTAATTATTTATGAGACTGTTGCTATCTCTTAAGGATATTGAAATATCCAAGTTAAAAATTTATTGAAATTTATAAAAATGAACTGTAAACTTTTTTAATTAAGATTAATCATATCTTTTATCTTATCATCAAATCTTTCGTTAGTAGAAATAACAATGTAAATTGTATCTTAACCGGAGACACAATTTTAGTAATTTTGGTTGAAGTTAATTGGGGTGTTTATTATGTCCCTATATACCAATATTTAAATGCATTTTATTACTGTTTACTGTTGTTTTTTTTTTTTGAGGTTTTGTTAACTTTTTAAATACAAGAATCAAGTTGTTGTTGACCAAAGGAACACCTTCTGTTTAAATTAATGAATGAATGAACGTGTGAATTGAGCTTCTAAATTGCATAAATATGTAGTTTCTTCTGTTACAAGCGCCTACTAATCTTTTTTAGCCGCCTTTTGATTCTATTTATCTCTTTATCTTTGCACATAACAGCAGATCATACAACAATTAGTTATTTAATTAGTTGTTATTGTCAAGACAAGACTTGCATCTTGGACATGTTTGTTAATTTATGAGTTACCACCCAATTGGAATTTGCACACAAGTGAGCGAGCAAACGATTACCAATTACAAATAATGATTTTGAGAACCTCATGATGATGATGATGATGTATAAATTCTTAAGTGTTGTTAATATTAAGATTCTTTTCTCAGAACTCAGAATCTTAAGTTTAACCAATTTCAATTGTATCTTTCATTTCTTAGTTCTTTCTTTTTGAAGTTTTCTTTAATTTAACCTTAATTACATTACAAATTTTGTATTTCTTTTCTTTTTTTTTTTTTGTGTTACCATGTTTCTTTCTTGTTTTTTGCATGATTATATATATTTTTAAAAATATACAAGATGTTTTTTTTTTTATTTACTAATTTATATTTTTTTTTTATTTTATTTCTTGTTCGCCGGCATCATTTTGTTGTGAATCGCTTATTGGTCTTCGCCATCATTCTTTTTGTTGGTTGCGCCATTTGTTTTTTTGTATATTTTTTGCGTTTTAAAATATAATAAAATTATTGCAGCAAGAAAAAGCATGAGTCGTGAAAGCGATGACAATTTGAGTTCAATTAATTCAACTTACACAGGTAAATATTATTATTTTCTATTGTTCCATTATTATTATTATTATTTCTTTTATCATAATTTCTTTAAATCATTTCTTTTATGGTCTAATAAGATTAATTAAGTACCTTTTTTTATTGTTTTGTTAATTGCAAATTATTTTTCATAAAATACAACATAAATTCATATTTCTTAAGACTATTAAACAAATTTCATTTCATTATTTCTCTTTCTTCTTATTTGACTTAAGGGAAAAGCTCACATTGAAATTTAACTATAAAACGAAAAAAAAAAAAGAAACAAAACTCGTTAAACCAAATTAACATAAAAATCGAACATCAAGTTATTTTTAGCCTAAAAACTCAAGCAGATACACTGAAGAAAATTAAATAAAGAAAAAAAATAACAAGCCAATGTGTTAATTTGATTCGGTTAACTTGGTTTTGCATGAAGAATTCATATGAATAAGAAACAAAATACAATGGAAAATACAAATAAAAAAATAAACCATTAACTTCGGTTCTATCGAAGATTTTGTACCTTTCACACCTAATTTTGTAATCGAAAATCAGTTTTGAATCAATGAATAAATGTAGATCGACTTTTGTTTAGAAATATAGATACGTAATAAAATCTGGACTGAAGAAATTGGTTTTAAGAAAATTTTAATTTCTTTCGAATAATTATCCGATTGATCCTTGTCAAAAATTATTTCATCTACTTAAAGAAAGAATACATATTGCCTAAAATTAAAGCTTTTAATCTTAATAATGTCCCAGCTCTATTGAGACATTAGAGATTTATACTTCTTCAATGGAGTTGCCAATCTGAAAATCATAGACGTTTCAGGTTTCTTCAGAAGCTTCATAACTGTTCAGATTGGTTCTATATTCCAATTCCCAAAGGCTATAAAGATTTGTTCTTATATAATTTACGTCTATAAATTATTTAAAAAAAAAAAAAACAAAATCAATTCACCTATTCTTTTTGGTAAATTTGAATTCGAAAATTACATTCTTCTTTCTATAAAGCGATTGATATTCAATAATTTAATAAAGTGCAAGGTATAAACATAAATCGGTCAGACTGACATTCATATGATAAATGATATAATAATCAACATTTCATGTTTTCAACTTCACTGCTACAACATGAAAACACATTAACAATGTCATGCGTTCGTTAAACCCTTTTTTTAATCTTCATTTCGTTTTTTATTATTGTTATATTATTTTGTTATTGGATAATTGGATAATCAATGAATCATTTAAAATCATTTAAAAAAGAATGAAAACGAAACTAATTTTAATGGTTTAAAACCTTTTTCTGTGAAGATCACAATTAAATATATGGTAACAATTAGGCAAGTACGATTTCTATTCATAATTCGTATTTCCCATCAATCCCAAATTTGGAATTGAGTATAGTACAATATTTGATTGAACATATACCAATATGTTCCAGACTGTGGAATTTCATTCAGAAATTCAAATAAATATATTGAGTTTATTGCGTATGCAAAACACGTTGCATAAATATTGAATAAAAAAGAAAAAGGAAAGGAAAAAATAAATATAAATAAGTAAACAAATATACTTTGTAAACATCGGCCAAATGCGAGTCAGATTCGTACACGGAGGGTTCCGTACCAGATTGGGGTTTGTATGGGAGGTACTCCCTAGTGGTCCGACTTGGCTGATACCAACAAATGTATCGCGCCTTTATTAAAAACTTATAGTGTCTAAATTTCAGTGCAATAGTCTAAAAAAAACGGGCCAAGTATGAGTCAGACTCGTACACGGAGGGTTTAATTTGACTGATTCCAAAAAATATTCCGCGCCTATATCAGAAACTTATAGTGTCTACATATCAGTTCAATAGTCCAAAAAACAAAAAAGGTTTTCTATAAGAACCTGAATATTAATGGGGGTTTGTATGGGAGGTACCCCCTAGGTGGCCGATTTGGCTGATTCCAACAGATGTGTAGCATCTATGTCAACAAGTTATAGTCTCTAAATTTCAGTTCCATAAGACAAAAAAAAAAAGTTTTTTGAATTAGAGCCTGAATTTTAATGAGGGTTTGTATGGGAGGTACCCTCTACAGAGTTCCGATCAAATTGATATTTCGACAATATAAGTTTCTGATGTACAGCCACCAACCACACAAATTTAAAGTTCTTGGGATTACTGAATCATATAGCAGCCATACAAACCAAAATGTTTCTTGTATGGGGACCCCTTTAAGTTTTTAAAAATATTTTAGTTTTAGTATTTGTTGCTGATGCCCGAATAAAACTACATTTTTTCAAAATTTCAATTTCTAGCTATTAGGGTTCATGAGATATGATATGAGGACGGACAACGAAGTCTGCAATAGGTTTCCGTTTGGTTCCCTTTGGATTCGGAACCCTAAAAAGCAAAACAAAAAGAATCGTGATCTTAAAAATATATTGTAGTTGAAATTATTGTTTTGTTTTTGTGTTTAGTTTAGTTTAGTTGGTTTATCTCACAATTATTATGAATCTTAAGTTCATTTTGGGATATTTTACATTTTATGTTTGTATTTTTGTTTTTTGTTTTTTTGTTTTTGAGCATTTCAATTAATTTCAATTGTCACCTTTTTATTTCTTGGCACACCTTTTACGCCAGGTGCAGATACTCGTACATACTACGTGATAATCACAATATTGTCAACGTGTTTTAAGGCACGATTCTTAATTTTAAATGATTTTGGCGCCTTGGAAATTTGAAAAAATTTATTAAAATAAATTATATTCCAAAATTAAAGATCTGATAAATGTAAGGAGGAAATTTTTCTAAAAGCAATTTGCAATAAAAAAAAAAATCAAAACTGAAAATAAAAAATATTTGTAAATTACTGAATTAAGAAAGTTGAGTTAAAAATTGTAAATTTTCCCTTAATTCATCGAGACCATAAATGGAAGAAACAACTTGTCGTCTATTTACTTAAATGAGAAAGTTTTTACATTCCTTTGGAAATTGAAATTTACCAAATTAAAATTCCTAAGAAAAATAAAATAAAATGACAATCACCTTATTTGGTTTAACTTTAATGTTTAGTGTTTTCTATAATTGAATTCATTGACTTTCTTATCTAAAACTACAATATAAATAAATTCACACATTCATCATGTGTTGTTAAGTTATCTACAATGCAATAGAATTTGCATATCAAAACATCCTACAATATTTTGTGATTTTTTTCTTTTTTTTCCAACTGAAGACAGTAGCATCTTTAATTTATTTAACCAACCCAAACAACAAACATACGCGTAGTATAGTGTATGGTATATCATATTGTAGAATGCATTAGTTTGCAATTGTGTTTCTATATGAAACCAAAAAAAGTATAACCAGTTTTTTATTTTGCCTTATCGATGATGAACAACAAATGTTACTGTTGAAATCATTAGGCAAGCGTAATTATCAGCAACGCTTAAATTAAATCAATTACAAAACAAAATGCAATGAACGGACAAACAAACAAGATACTTTACTTTAGATACTCATACTTTTGCTGTTGTTGTTGTTGTCGTTGTTGTTGCTGTTGTTATTGTTGATTTTCGTTTGCATAAATTTTCTGGTTGCAGCAACAAGTTTTTATAGGTGAATTCTTATCGTCCCACATGCAATCTATAGCTTTTGAAAACGGCAAACAACATCAAGACTTGTGATCTACCCAAAGCAAAATGTTCTGTGAAGACGATAACGACGACATTTACATATTAAAAATCGTGTAAAATTGTAGAAACTTTTGTTTATTACTCCTATATCGTGTGGGATTTTGTATGGAAAATGCCGAACCGCCACCGCCACAAACGCCAGGGGGCGAACAAATTCAAATATGTATGATGCAAAAACCTTGTCAAGGTTGTAACTTATAAGCCGCCATTTGATTGAAACCAAAACTAAGAAAATCACACACCCACAGTTGAGATAGATTCGTTTGACCGATAGTTGAGAATCATAGATCAATCAGCTTCTAAGCTTTAAGTTTCTCTTGGTCTCCGACTTGAGTAGATTTGGTTAATTAACTTTTATTTAGCTGATCCACAATGATCTGGTCTGGTCTAAACTGATCTCGAAGCACGTTTGCCTGGCGTTGTCTCTCAGCCAGATATGGTCATTCAATGATTAAGTATATTCGTTCTAAACATTTGTCCGGCTGTTTTAATTTGTACTTGAACATGGCTTAAAGCTTAGTGCTTTTTTTGGCAATAATCGTGTGCGTAAAGTGGGTCAGGTTTTTCGAATGCATTGCAACGCACTGTAATCTGTTGTTGCAGTGAGTCAACCAACAATTGACAACAACTGAGGAGGCGCCACACTTGACGCATCGTCGGCACATATGGCTTTGATGATTCATACGGTCGATTAGTTGATCTGATGATCTCTCTCTCTCGTTGTGGACTGGAGTTCATTAGCTGACACTGTGTTGTGTTTTGTGTAATGTGTATTGTGTATTGTGTTGTCTCCAGTAGACAACCGTGTTGAATGTCAATTGCAAGGAAATTACTTTTTTGTGCTATGACAATAATCTTTTATTTTTACTGCTGTTGTTTACTAATGTAATGTGTTAACAACTTAACGAATGCTTATTACATGATTTAGAGTTTTAATTTGAAATATTATATAATATTCAATAATTTTGTATGATGATAAAGATAAATTCCTTGCAATTTGTTTTATAAACTAATAAGATTTAAAATAAACTAGACCAACTGGTTTTAGGATCTTTCTAAAGAAAAAATTCTAAGTGATCCAGTAATTAAGTATTTGGTCGTGTAATATGAAATTTGCAATGAAAGCAGAGTATGTTGGGAGTATATTAATACAAGGAGATACAATATTTGCCCATATAAACTTTGACCATACAAGCGGAGAAACCTTGGCGTACTGAATCAATGAATTCCTGGAATGCTAGTTACCAAAACGTTGTTCAAATTGCGGAACAAATGGTAATGGGGGTTAAGTCTAGTGAGTAGGGAAAATGTTGAAGAAGTCCTATTCCCGTAGTTTTTCCACCATGGTTTGTGCAGTGTTAGTCGATCTGATGACCAATATTGAATGTTTTCGTTTAAGTTTTTGAATCATCTGGTTTAGTTGGTTTCAGTATACTTCAGCTGTGATCGTTGAGCCAGGTTTCATGAAACCATAATGGATCACAGATGCATCAGACCAACAAAAAGTGACCATAACTTTCTTTTAATGGCTTTGGAGGGTGTATTTTGGTATCTCAACCTTATCCAACCACTGTGCTGAACGGTTAAGATTGTCATATTGAATCACTTTTTGATCATATTGAATCACTTTGATATTTATGCAAACATCAGACTTAAGTGACAAGTTCTGTACACTTTGAGATGGGTCAGCTTGGCATAAGTATTTGTGATGTCAAAATTCCCTGTGAGAAATTTTACGAACCAATTTCTTATTGCCTGATGCGTGGTAACACTGGAGTGAAATACAATGTTCATGTTTCGTGGGGCAAAGATGCTGTGGTACCATGTAAGAATTCATACTTTGTAATGATACGAATATCCGACAAATTTATTTTTTTCCAAAATAAACTGAATTTTAAAACATACAGCTGTTCAAAAGTAATCACCTGTTAGAATTGCGAATAGTTCCAACTCCAATTTCCATATTACACGATCCAATAGATGTTTTCAAATAGAAATTCAACATGAAAGTTTAAATGTACATACAAATATTTTGAATAAATATTACAATATTATATGTTATGAATGGATTCTTTTAAAGAAGATTCATAGTGGTGAAATACAATATATACAGAAAGATTTAGCTCGCAAAATATTTTGAAAAACATTAAAGGAATTTGTTGATATTCCATGGATAATTTATATTAGGTTTTAGGGCTTTCATTATGGACTCATATATGTCTATCTAGTATAAATATTGAATACTCGTTAAGTTATCCAGTTCATTTGTTAATAGTAAGGATTTTCATTAATTTAGTCTTTGTTATATTGAGTATTGAACATTTTTCTGAGTTTCCAGTGAATATTTTATAAAAAAAATTAGTAAGAAAGACAGATCTAGTATATTTATAAGATTTAAAATGTACATTTCAAGTTAAATTTTCTTCACAAATTGTAGTTCAGTGACATATTTTCAACTACTTGCTATGTACAATAGTTATGAGCAACCTGAATTTCTCGATAATGTGACAAATTCTTTCTATTGTTTTCATGGCAATTCTTAACAATAAACGAGTAAATGGGATGCATATTTAAGCATTTCATTAGAACCTACAATACAATTCACGGTTAAATGTCGAAATTAACAATTCAGATCTAAACTCAGGTCTTTACTACTTAGAACATTTTGCAAAAAAAAAAAATGTATATATATATTATATATAGAAAAAATAAACGCGACTTTGAATAAGTGAAGGTTCATTTGATGTGATCAATTTGGATTTTTGTTTTTTTTCTCAATTTTTATTGTTATTTTGTAGCGTTCGTTCTCTTTTTTGGATGTCATAAATATTTTCTTGATTTATTATCGTCTAACATATTGTAAGGTTGCGAAAGTACAGATATATTTATACATATATAGTATTGTATTTAGTTTAGTAAACATATATTCATTTGTTATACGAGTATATAGGAATAGTGGTGAAATATTTAAAAAGGCAAGCGAAGCTGACCGTGTCGAGGTTATCTAAACTCAAAATGCAGGCAAAGCAAATAATTACAAACATATGTACGATATGTACAATATATATAAAAACAAAATGGGGATAACCTTTTTGCAATAATTGTTTGATTTTATATATTTTAAAGTAATTATCTTGAATGCGCAACAACTACGAGATACAATACATTAAACACTTGAAAGTTACTGAACACAAAACAATATCAAAACGAGCAAAAGAAAGAATGAGCACAAAATACAATATAAAAGTAGAGCAATGGCTTGTGTTCGATTGAAGTTTTGTGAAATTAAGTTATAGTGTTGCTATATATGTATATGTATTTATCTATATACACAATATAAAAATCCAGATACATTGAAGTGTATATTATAGTGAAAGTTGTGCTTTCTTAAGTGATGTCTTGTCTCTCTTTGTTATTGGTTTTTGGTTGCTACACTTGTCTAGCGTTTAATAATAATTCATTTATTATATAGATACTGTTTTTTTTTTGTTTTACTGTAGATACTTTTAATTTTATAGCGTGATAACTTCAAAGGAAATAAAAAAAAAAAAAAAAAAACCAGTAGTCATGAAATCTAATAAAAAGGTTGTACTCGCAATAAACTAGAAATTGAAACTAAAAATAATAACAAATCACTCGACAACAAAAAATGCACGCAAAGATACACAATTTGAAACCTTGACTGACGTATCTTTTATGAATATGTTATAACAAAAAAGATGTGATGCGATGAGATTCATAATATAAAACGAAAAAATAAAAATGCTACACAGTAGCCAAAAATTGCTCAACAAAAGGTCAATTGTAAGTTGTTGATGCCGGCGGAGGCGTGGTATGCCATGTTTTGGCATTTTATATCTAATAATAAGCAGCGCATCACATTGTCGTGAGATACTTTTTGTTTATGCGCTTTGCATAATTTATTTCTTTGAATAAAAAAAAAAAAAAAACTGCTTCAAATCCAATTATAAAGAAAATTGGTTGCGTTGAACGAAATGATTGAATTTGTGTAGAAAAAGTGAATGTGCACTTTGGATTTAGATTGGAATTATATTGTATGTTATTGTAGATAGTATCTATATAAGTGGCTGAGCTTTGTTTACAGAATTCTTCATTCATATAAAGTAAATTGCAATTTAATATCTGATTCATTATTGTTTCTAGGTTTGTTGATTTTATGAGCGAAAAAATTAATTTAAATTTATCTTACGATCAAAGACTTGGGTGCTATTGTTTATTTTAAATGGAAAATAATACAATTTTATATATGCCGGAGGTCTCAATAAATGCGGGCTGTTTCTTGGGCCATTATTGGGGTCAAATTTTCGTGGCATATTCTCAATTTTCCGGAATTTTTATGATGGAAACAAAAAAGAATGAAAAAGTCAAACGAACATTTAAGTTATTTTACTATTTTATTTTATCTAAAACAGTGATTACTAAAAAGTGCTTAGGGGAGCCAAATGATATACAAATCCTAAAAAAATAAATAAATTTATTTTCTATTTATTTACAATAATGTGAGGAAGGGCCTGGAGAGTCTAAAATTTAAGGTTATTAACAATGTACCATGATAAAAAACCATGAGTCAAAATCACTGATCTTAAACTTTACATATTCTATGAAATCATAAAACTCTAATCATCATTCATCCATTACATTCATTCTTTCATTCATTTTTATATTGCCTCTGGCCAAAAGCCAAATGCTAAAACTTCTGTGCTATGCCCAGACTAGGAAAACTTTCTAATGTGTTTAACATAATTTTGCTAATTGAATAAAACACTAAATTTGGCATATGGTTTAACTCGAAAACACACCACAAACAGACAAATGACCAAATCAAAAATCTTAATTTTGATGAATCTTTTCAATCTCACAGATCTCTATCAAGAGACTGTAAAGCGCTTTACGCGTTCCTCACTCTCACCGACATCCGATTGGGAGCGTTCTTCGCCATCGCGACGTTCTTATAGAGCATCATCGAACGCGACATCAACAGGCGGTGCCAGTGGCAGCGGGCCCAATGAACGACGCACTTCTTGTAAGTCATGAGGAGGGTTAAACCCTGTTTCTCCACGACATAGTGGCAGCTTTGCTTGCCCAAAAAAATATCGCTGACTTCATCCAAAAGTGTTAATTAATTTTGTGTTGTTATTTGTTTATTTTGTTCCATTTCTCGTTCTCGTTCTTGTTCTGTTTATGTTTTTGTATAATAAAAGACGATAATTATCTAGAGGCCACTGGTCGACGACGCAGTTCAGGTATGTAAGCATCATACTAAAAGAATGATCAATGAATTAATGAATGAGACTAACAGATACTAACTTCTTATGGCAAACACCCACTAAGTCCAACTATGGAACGTGTTTATGCGTTTTGCAACACTTTGCCAACAATTCTCTTACAACAAATCTTGTTTATCTTGTAGTATTTGCGCAGGTGGCATAATGTTTTCTTAACGACAGATACAAACATTTTATCTATGTCACTTGTCAAAGCCTTAAATGGCCATTTCATGTTGGAAAATTTATGCCTCTTTAAGATTAGAGTTGGTTGAAGCTGTTGCTGTTGCTATTGCAACAGGTCTTCAACTTATGTAGTGCGCGGACCACGATTTCGACAAAATATTTATCATGGAACCTATGGCCACCCCCTCTCTGAAACCCCTATTTCTGGCTCAATAATTTTAAGGATCAAAGAAAGAATGTTACTTGGAATTCAATTATTTCTTAGAATTATTCTCATTTGTCCCATTGACACCCTATCATTTTCATAGGTCATATACATCCGATGATCACATATTCTTTGGTTTATGTTTTACATGAATCTTTTAAGAAACTTTAGGAATTTTAATTGGTAAAATTTGAAAAGCCTGGGGCTATAAAGTTAATGTTTAGATTCTGTCATAAACCCCAAGGTAATAGTGTCCGCAGGCCACTGTTTAAGAGTCGCTGTCTTAAGGCAAATGTGTGTTTTTTCTTCTTTTTGGTGGCATAACAACTTATGAAACTGTGGTGACACATTAATCACATCAATCAATGAGAAATTATGATAAAATCAGTTTTAAAAAACCCACTGAAAAGCAATTGTGCGTCAAACACTTAATGACAACATGGGTTCACCATATCAACATGATCCCTTCTACAACATGTACATCATCATTTCAAATGTTGTCAAATTAACGCACGCAAAGACAAAAATTCATCATTAAAAGACTCGTATAAAGTTATGAGACAAACGAAATGTACCCATTGAATTGCATTAAAGTCATAGATACACCTCAAAATTAACATATTGTAGTGGGCGATCGAACGCGAGCGTATCTAAACTTAGTTGAATTGCATTAATATTAATTTTCTATCTTATGTTTTGTTAGTTTGTCTGACTGTTGCAACTGCGTAGCGCAGCAGCCAAATGAGGCAACAAACGTCGCAATATTTGCGAATGTATAAATTTAGATTGTTGTAGGCGTTAAACTGCCTGGAACCCCAGAATTTTTATTATTGTACATTATTTTTCTGCATTTGCAATGATTTTTAAATGAAAAATATACAATTCATATGTTTTATTATGTTGTCCCATGCGTTGGTTTCAATCTGTAAATCTGTGGAAGTTGTAAAGTTAATGGTCAATATCCGTTGAGAAAACTATTATTATTATATTATTCATAATTCTATTATTAGTTTGTTTATGTATGTTTGGTCGTATATCTCAAATGCATTTACAATAGTTAAATTATGACAACATCATACTTATTTGCAATACATATTTAACTTACTAAGTATAGTTTAATGTCAAATATAAGCGGATGATTTCATCATCAATATAGAAAAATAAACCACTTAATAGTGAAGTGTTCTGTCCGTAAATGATTGAATGTGATTATGATTGATTATTCATTAGAGTTCTCTCCCCCCTTACAATCACAGATCATGGCGCCGTCCTAACAGCCGACACAGAACAGTTTATTATTGGACAACATGTTTGGGTTGGTGGCTGTCGTCCCGGACAGATTGCCTTTATTGGCGAGACACATTTTGCTCCAGGCGAATGGGCTGGCATTGTTCTAGATGAACCGAATGGTAAGTGATTGATAGCATCATATTTATTGTTTATTTTTCAAGAATAATATTGATATAATTGATTTTTTGAAAGGTAAAAATGATGGTTGCGTATCTGGAAAACGTTATTTCCAATGTGAACCGAAGCGTGGTATTTTTTCGCGTCTTACACGTCTCACGACTGTGCCACTGGCGGGTGCAATTACGCCCACTTCACCGTTCTCAAAGAATTCGCCAGAACGTTCACGTACAGTGTCACCAACGGCAAGCCTACGCAGTTCCATGCTACGCAGTCCAGGTGCCACAGGCAGTGAGTAGATTGAGAATGGTAGCAATTCGAAGAAGGGCTAATCAATCCTAAATCAATTCCATTACAGAAAACGGTCTCACTGTTGGCGATCGCGTGATTGTCTCCTCTGGTTTTGGAAGTCGTCCTGGTATATTGCGTTACTTGGGTGAAACACAATTTGCATTGGGTAATTGGTGTGGCGTTGAATTGGATGAACCAAGTGGCAAGAATGATGGTGCTGTTGATGGCGTGAGGTATGTCATCCTATCCTCAGGCTTTGCAATTGTCTTTGAAAATGCTTTCTAATATGTTTGTGTGTCTTTACATATTTCATTTTCAATTTTCTATATTTTGTAGATATTTTGAGTGCAAAGCGAAATATGGTGTCTTTGTGCCCATTGCCAAAGTCTCATTATCGCCATCATCGAAGAAAACGCGTCTTTCGCGCACCGGTTCCCGTGAATCTCTGACCTCAATTGGCACCATGAACAGCATTGCGACAACGAATACGTCACGCATGCGCATGAATGCACAGGTATAGAGTTAGGTGCACTACACAGATGTGTGTGATGTCCGCAGATACAATTACAATTGCCGTCGTTTGTGTTGTGTCCACCGTCATTTCGTTAAATTACAATAATTAAGTTATATAGAGTATGAGTATACTTACTTCCAATGTAATTTGCCTTAACTGTCGCGAGTTCCTTTCTTGCTCCTCTCTTAATTTACTAACACGAGAACAACTAAATCTAACCTAAAATATCCTTTTTGTATTTTAAATACTCTTTTTTTTCTGTATGCAGCGCAAGTCGAGTGTCACACTCAAGCCAATTGCAACACCAAAAAGTCAGTTTTCCATGCAGGTACAGTTAATTTCTGGTTGTTTAAATTTACTTTCTTTAAATACAATTTAAAAAATTTTAAAATTATGGTAGTAGGGCATATGCATAACGGAAGAAGAGTTTAACGGAAAAATGAATTTCATTGTTAATTTTTTTGTTTTTTTGTTAAACAAATTTGAAAAAATCGATTTTTTTAATTTGTAACGGAATTTTTGTTTCATTTTCACCAGTTCGTGTTTCATTCCATTATGTTCCATGCTCTGTTAGTTAACATTCAGTACAAGACAACAGACTCTTCTTCTCTGTTATCGCTTCATTGTATGTGCATGTGTGTTCGCTGTTAATGGTTACTGCACTTTTGCGTCTCTAGCATATACAACAGTCGAATCGCTGTTAATTCGTACTACCATGTCGTCATGGGCATGCAGAAAATAAAGCAGGACACTAACATTTTGCTGTTGTGGCTGCTGTTATTTTCACAGCGCACAATTTTGACTAATTGCGCATTTCACCATTCCCCCATCACAAGAGAAAACGAAAACCAATTCAAAACAAAACAGAATGAAATTGTTTGCATATAGTTGCTTGCGGGCGAGTGAAAAGTCAATATGTTTCTTTGCTAGTACATTCACTCAGCGCCACAATACAAAAAATTCGCTCTTGAATTCACAAAAGAATTTGATGATCATAAACAGTGTCTTGGAAAAATATTAGTCACAATTGCAACGTAATTTCGTTTTAATTTTTAAACCTATATATTTTATTATTTTCCTTATTTATTAAATAATTATATAAATTTTTAAATTACATATTTACTTGTCCTTAACTTAATACATATTCTAATAGTTTTCATGAGATACACTTGTTTTTAATTCGTTTTGAGGTTTATTTTTATGTGATACTGTTTGTCTTGGCAATCACGAAAAACAATGATTATCGTTATATTTGTTTCTACACACACAATCTGTATGCACATATTATATTTTGTTTTACAAAGTGAACGAAGTTAAAATGTCACGTATTTATTTGGTATTTGGGAATATTTTAGAAACAATACTTTCGAAAACCAGGCAAAATGCGATATACATATTATATTTGTTTAAAATAAGAAACAAGAATGGATACGTACACGCACGTTGGACAATTTAGAATCGTGTCTAGGTTACTTTTTGTTACTTTTAGACAAAGCAAAATGCATAACTAAAGAAACAAATTGACTTTTCGCTCGCACGCATGCAACTACGTACATATATGTGCACACAATGTCTTTCTTTCTGTTTGTTTTGGTTTTGTTAAGTTTTCTCACTACTATTTCTGTGCGCCTGGTTGTCTGAAATTAGATTTGAATTTTAATTTTATGTAACTAATTCGTAATTTTTCTTTTTTTAATTTCGATAATTCGAAAACCTCAATAATTCGTAACAAACTGCTGGTCCCTTGAAAAAAAATCGATAATTCGTAAAACTATATTTTTTACTGGTTTTCATTTTTAGAGTTTTTTTATTTTACAAATTTACAAATCAAAAAAATCAACTTTTGGAAAATCTTTTTCATTTCGTTTACATACAACATACGTACATACTACAATTACTAATAAGTTAAAATAAATTAAGCCATGGCCTAGAGCAGGTGTCTCGTAGTGCGCTCCACGTGGGTTCAAATCCTGCCCAAGGCAGTATTTTCCGCTTACTTATGACATACAATTTTTGATTTGAATTTAAATAAAATGTCACGAAAAATCTCGTGACCAAACAGACCCGATTAATTCGTATTTTTCTTTTTTTAATCTCTCGATAATTCGAAAACCTCAATAATTCGTAGAAAATGCTGTTCCTTGCAATTACGAATTATGGCGATTCGACTGTATTGTATTTTTTCTCTTTATAAATATTTTTAATTGTGGTTTTTTACACGTGAATACTTTTTGTTTAATTATAATATAATATTATTATTTAAGCATTTGTTACTAACAAACAAGATAATACAATAATTACGCACCAAGCAATCAATATATTCCACAAATAAACCACCAACCCACCTATTGCTAATGGACACACTATTTTTTCTGTTTGTTTTTATATGCATTATTATATGTTATTTATGTAAAACAATTATCTATTGTGTTTTTCCTCTTAATAATTTATAATATGATTTTTCTATTGTAAATAAAAAAAATAAAAATTTTCTTTTTTTTTGTTGCATTTTTAAAATAAATTTTCTATTGCACGCTTATTTTTTATGCTTTGTTATACAATATTGCAGGGTTTCTTAAAAAAATTTCAGTCCTTGAAGCATTTGAAGCGGGGCACAAAATATTCTTCTGAGAATTGTTAGCTCCACGGAGCGCAGTTTAGGAAACCCTGCTATATTGTATGTATTATTTTCGAATTTTCTGCATGTTTTTGTTTCTCAAGAGAAAAAAAATCAAAGAACTTTATCCTAAATAGGAAAAGTAAAGGTAAATTTATATGATTGTACGCCTGCTTTTTAAAATTCCTTTATCCATCCATCCATATAGTACATACATAGTATATGTTTTATATGAAAGTGTAAATATTTTATATGGTGTATGTCTGTCTGGGAAAAATCTCTCTTAAATTGAGTTCTTCATTTTTTCTCTTCTTCTGGCTCATTTCTTTTATAGGATTTGCTGCGCGATAAACAAAATTATATTGAACGTTTGATGAACGAACGTGATTTGGATCGTGAGGATGCACATAATCAGGCCCATCAATTGCAAAAGAACATTAATGAGGTAATTATCTTCACCGATACATTATATACGCCAACGGTTCAATATATGGATAAACGTCCATTGTGGCGTTCATCATATCGACGGCCCACAACAACACAACGTTGGGTACCGACAATAAGTAGTGCTTCACGACTTGAAATGGGCGCCAATAATAACAACAACAATAATAATAATAACAACAACAAAACATCAGCATTAGAACAACAACAAAAGCCTTTAAAATTAACTATAAACAATACAAAAGGAACAACTTCGTCAGAAAAAGATTTACTAAATGAAACTTCTTTACCAATTTATTCAATGTCATCGTTATCGCCATCATCGTTATCGAATAAGAATCATCGCAATAATAATCGCACAACGAAGAAAGTTTGGTTTTGCGATAAAAAGAAACTCTTTCCAGTTGGTTGAAGCAGAAAATCTTACTTAATCAATTGATGAAATTTTCTTTTTGAAGAGCCACCAGCGCCGACGAAGACGACGAGGACTGATGTTTGTTTGTTTGTTCAGTCATTTGTGAAGCAAATTAATTGTTTTTCTTTACTTTCTTCAAGTCTTTTTTCATACGTTTGCGCACAATTATCCGCTCGTTGTTTGTTTGTTTATTTGTTGTTGTTGCAAAAAATTGCAAAAATTGTTAATAAGCGTTAAATTTAGTTACACACACACACCCACATACACACATAGTTTTCTTATTAAGTAGTTTCAATTGAGTTTGCGTTGTGTGACTTCATTGAAGCTTAAAGTGAAACATTTTTTTCATTTTCTTTTAGTTTTGTTTTGGTTCGTTTAACATTTTTTTTTTTTTTTTTCATTATTTTGTTTTAAATTTAACAAATTTTTAATTGAGAATCTCATAAATTTAACCATATTCGCAAACAACGAAAACATTAAGAAAATTGGAAATTAAAAAAGGAATAAAGGAATTGAAAAATTTCTATTAATAATTTAAATTGAATTACAAAACCCTTTACGGCAAATTGGCTGGCATGCACAATTTATACAAACACAAAGTACAAAATTCATTTATTTCAACTATAATTAACCAATAATATACAAATAATAAAAAATTTCCTTAAATATTTAACCATATCATTCACGAGAGAAATAGTTTACTAATTTAAGGTGTGTAAATGTAACCTTTTCTGGTTATTGGGATGTTCTTTACAGGGTGGGGACAAATTGTAGCGACTGAAATAATCAATTCAAGTTAAGAAAAATGAAGAATTTGTACAAAATTTCAGTTCTTAGAAAACGGTTTGGGTTATGTTTGGGTTTGTTTTATAAAACAGCAAAATTTTCTAGTGATAAATTCGGTTTACTTTTTAGATTGCAGTGATTGAATTATGGCAATTGCCACTGAATTAAGCAAAATGGATCATTTGTGTACATTCTTACGTACATTCTGGGCTTAGACTTGGACCTTTGTTTTTACATAGCAATTTATGAGGTCTCTTGTTCGGACGTTTGGTTTATATGAATAATTTTAGTTAAATTTGTTAGCTTCTTTTGGCTGGAACCAGATGTATCAGTATATTATTATAAGTCTCAGAATCATCCATAGACAGATAGATAATTTCTTTTATTAATGAGCTCTGAGCCCTCTGGATTGAACATTCCGATTCTTTCCATTCCATTCAGATATAATAACTTGAATAGTTTCAGTATAATTTGATACCTTGTTTGTTCTTGAAGTACATACTACTTATATGGTAAAACTCAGCATCATTTCTTTATGGTTTGTATGGGAGATACTCCCCCTATTGGTCCGATTATACTGATTCCAACAAATGTACCGCGCCTATATCAAAAACGTAAAATTTAGTTCGATAGGACAAGAAAAAAAAAGTTTTTCTAATAAGAACCAGAATTTTAGTGGTCCGATCAAACCACCAACCACCAAAATTTCAAGATCGTGGGATTACTGAATCGTATAGCTGCCATACAAACCAAAACGTTTCTTGTATGGGCACCCCTTTCAGTTTTTCAAAATATTTTAGTTTTAATATTTGTTGGTGATGCCCGGATAGAACTACACATTCTGTGAAAACTTCAACTCTCTATCTATTACGGTTCATGAGATATGACCCGAGGACGGACAACAAAGTCTCTGCAATAGGGTTCCGTTTGGTACTCTTTTGGGTCTTTCTAGCATTTTTTCTTCATCACATTCATTCAATCATTGATGTTTTTTATAAAACAATTCAAACTACTACCATCCATCATATGGATTGCACATGACTCATAATACTCAAAAAGCAAGTTATACTTTTAGAAAAACTAATCCAAAATTACGCTATAACAAAACGATAAACTTGAAAGATTGCTACATTTGAAATAAACAAAAAAATAATTACAATAATTTTTGTATTTTGCACATTTTGCACTTGTTAAATTTATTTGTTACGATTTGTTGTTTTGTATTTGCAGTTTCTTTCTATGAAAAGGGGGTTTTACGCCAAAAATTGACTCATTCTCAAAAGTTTTGGGTTTTTCAGTATATAAATTAATAGGGAATAAATATTTTTTGTTTTTGTTTTTAGATGAGTCACTTTATGTTTGTTTTCTTTACGCTTCGTAAACTTTTTATTTTGTTTATTTATACTTTGTGTTGTTAAGAATTTGTTATAAAATAAATATGTTTAATGTGAGATATTTTTTTGGTGTTTTTCATTTTTATCTGGTATTGTTTTCGTTGTTCTGCGAATTGGAATGAGGAAATATATTACAATAGAAAGAAAATAATTATCATTTATACTACTCCTGCTCTTTATATGATCTTTTAATTTGTATTGCAATCACAATTCATCTAATTTCTTAACATAATCTCTAGCAAATCCTAAGCGATATTGATCGTTGGCGTCTTCTTATCGAGCGTCGCAGCATACGCTTATCTGATCTGCGTCGAGAGTTTCGTGGCTGGAGCGGCAATCATGAGAGACACTGTATTCTACATAGTGTCCTAACTCCACTGAGGATTAAGTGAGCATTCACACATGACCATGAATTGGATTTGTATGCTGCTGAAGGGAAATAAAAAGACCTGATAAAACAACAATGCGCAACAGAGTTCGTGTGGTTGACTCGTTTTACATAGTACATACTTACAATAAGTTCCAGTGCTCAAAGCAAAGCTCTGCACCAAATACAACAATACGTTACGTTATATGTATCTACCCCAAATCAACTATATACATTCTCGTTCGAAAATGATCCTCAATGTCGAGAGTCCAATCGATTGATTTATTTTTTAATTTGTATTATTGAAAAATTAAAATTCTTTTTTGTTATTGTACTGAAGAATACGCGTTCCATGAGCGATTTTATTTTGGCTGATGTCTCAACGATGCACATCGTCCCTCTTCCTTTTATACTTATAAATATAAACTTACTTTATATACATACATTGATGTGTATAACGACAATAATTATATTTTAATTATATTTTTACACAATATACAATTAAATGAATTAAAATATTGCAAGAATTTCGATTGAAACTGTAGTTTTATTTTGCTTTCTTTATATGATTTTTCTAATAAAAAATCCTTTCATTGCAACATTTACAGTTGAATGGGCGAATTGTCCAATTGGAAACTCAGTTGGCCGATGAACGCAAGAAGACAGAAGATTTGCAATTTTCGGTTGATGAAGCCACATTTTGTGGTGATGAATTGAATGTAAGAATGCATGTCATTTGAAGTTGACTGCATTGAAATGTTTTTCAGTTAGGATCAGATCTGGTTCTGCTCGGTTTAAATAACTGTGATATATTACTTATGTGTATGTGCATATTTTGTAATAAACCAGAACAGAAAGTTGTGGATTTGTTATAAAATATTGCAATGGGTTACATTTCATCTTCCGGCAAGAGGTTGGATATCTTGAGTTATTGAATAAAATAAAAATTGGAATAATTTTTTGACTTTGAAGCTATTCTCTTGAGATTTGAGGCACATAGGACTGACTGGTGGCCTAGGACAGATCGCCCCATCAGTATGTCTGTGGATAAGAATAGTGATGGTTTGTATCATATTTCGATTGTAATATATCGAGATTATAAAGTCATAAGTCATAGTTTGTTTTGAAAGTATGTTGAAAAAGCTTAGATAAATATAATCCGATTGACTGATTTAAAAAAGTTTAAATAGAACATCATGAGATGAATTACAATAAATGAATTAAGCCTTCAATGCTGCCTCGATTTGGGCTTATTGTAACATACTTATATACTTAGGTATATAAGAAAACAAGTTGTACATCTTTAAAAAATCTTCGCATTTTAAGTAATACGAACGTAATGTCTTAAGTCTATATAATATTAAGACTATACGATATATCAAAACCCAATCAACCAGACCATTCAATATAATATTTTATTTCGAATGTGTTTGTCCAATGATAGTCCGAGAAGCAAAAGTACACTATATGAATATTCTCAGATTAGGCGTTATATGTTTCGATTGTTTTTCACATAAGGAATCTGGATTCCCAAATAAAACATTTCAATGCAGTAAATGTTCATGGCAATATGAAATTCGGATCAATATTAACATTTCCTCTATCTCCTATTTCTTCTATTTTTATATCGAACAGGCACAAACTCAGGTCTACAAAGAGAAAATACATGTGCTAGAGAAGAAAATTACAGAACTTGTTTCAGGTACCGTCATGATAAATATGATAAAGAAGAAGTGCTTTATGCTCTAGTGTCACGTTTCTCTGTTTCTTATTTAACACAGCATCACCAAGTTTGCAGAGTTCGAATATTCAAGAGAACAAAGCATTGGATATAGCTAACGAGCGTCTCGCGGAACTCGAAAGCAAGCTCGTGGAACAGGCGCATATCGCAAATGCGCGCACTGCAGAACAGCTTGACGAGGAGAAACGTCTACAGGAGAATATTAAATATTTGCAAAGCCAAAATGAAATGTTGCAAAAAGAACTCCTGGGGAAGGACGAAAGCCTCGAGAAATTCTCGCTGTCTGAGGTGGGCATTGAGAATTTGCGCCGAGAGTTGACGTTACTCAAGGAGGAAAACGAAAAGTCTAGAGCACAGGTAAACGAAGAATTCCTTCAAAGATTGGCCGAAAAAGATAAGCAACTCCAAGATACATTGGCTAAGTTAACTAAGGAGCAAGAAGAAGTGCGTATTAATAGCTCGGGCGAGAAGAAAGTGTTTGAAACTGAATTAGCAAAGCGTGATGAGGAACTGAAGATGTTACATAAGAAGATAGATGAATTGAATACAACAATAAACGAGCTAAATATGCAAAATTCTACATTGAATGAGTTACTGAAGACACAGCAAGCTGCCCAAGTTGAAGGCCAAAGTATTTTAGCGGAAAAAATAGCCGAGTTAGGTAGCTTACAAGTGGCGAAGAAGCAGTTGGAGGAAGGAAAAAGCGCGCTAGAGGCGGAACTAAAAGAATTAGGTGGGCAAATTAAGACAGTGACTCAACGTAAGGAATCGCTGGAACTGCAACTACAAGACATTAGCAAAGCAGATGCAGAGAAAGCGATGAGTTTGCATGAATTAGAAATTTTAATAGAAGCTGCTGAAGCGAAATTGGTTACAACAAATGCAGAGAATGAACAACTAAAAGGGGAGTTGAAAAAATTGAGATTGACAGGTGAAATGTCCAATGCTAATGAGGAGGCCTTGCGTAAGGAAATTGAAGTTAAGCAAAAGACTTGTTGGGAGTTGGAAGAAGAAGCCAAGAAAGCGGTTGGTGAACTGGAAAAAACAATAATTGAATTAGCCACATTAAAGAAAAACTCTGAAGAGACTGCAGCAAAACAAGCGAAAGAAGCTGAGGAACTTAATACCGAAATCAATAAACTCCAGGTAGATCTAAGACTACGTGAAAGTCAGTCGTCCACAAGTGCCAACGAAATGAGTAGCAAGATTGCAGATTTGCAACAACGTTTAGAACTACAGGAAACGGAAGCAAAACGAAGTGCAGCAGTGATCATTGAAGAACGCAATAAGTTCATTGCACTTCAGAAGCAGCATGAAGAACAGCGTCATGAATTAAAATCAAACTCAGAATCACTGGAAACTACAAACAACATACTACAAAAGCTTACAAATGAACTAGAGGCAGTGAAGGGAAACAACAAGGAGT
This sequence comes from Amiota minor, assembly GCA_037043295.1. Lineage (NCBI taxonomy): Eukaryota > Metazoa > Arthropoda > Insecta > Diptera > Drosophilidae > Amiota > Amiota minor. Next base: position 543,851 of record JBAMAW010001862.1, read on the forward strand.
TGGAGACTCAACTTAAAGGAAGCGAAGAGGCAAAGGCGCAACAAGAACTGCAATTAGGGGATATGACACGGAAATATGAAGCTTTGACAGTGAAATGCGAGAATCTGCTTAAGCAAAATGAGACGCTCCAGACAGATTTGCTTGCTATTCAGTCTGGTGATGCTGATTTACAAAATACTCTGAAAAAACTTAACGATGAATTGTCCGCCAAACAAAAATCCTACGTCGAACTGGAGAGTCAAGCGAATTCAGCGCGTTTGAATTCTGAAAATGAGATCGAAACGATGAAGCAGAGCATTGTCAATGCACAGAAAGATTTAGCAGATCTAAAGGACACGCTTGGCAAGACGAAAGATGAACTCGCTGGAAAGTGTTCACACATAACCGTATTAGAGGAGAAGACCATTAAGCAGGAATTAGCCATTAGCGATGCTAGTCGTCAGCAGGAGAATTTACAAACCCGCTATGATGCTCTAGCAGCACAGAACGAATCACTGCAGAACGATCTAACCACGATGCGTACTAGTTCAACGGATTCAAATGCAGAGCTGCTAAAAATGTCACAAGATATTGTGTCCAAACAGAAAGCTTATGAGGAACTCTGTGAAAAATCAAGCAGCGAACGTGCAGCGCTGGAAGGACAATTGCAAGCGAGCCAACAACGCGTTGATGCACTGTGCAGTCAAGTAGAAACATTGACACAGGAACTTAAAAGCGTGACTGAAGAGAGTTTTCAACGTTTCGAAAAGTTAAAATTAGCAGAAGAACAAACAGGCAAACAAACGCTGGAGTTAAGCGATTTTGGCCGCAAACTGGAGACTCTTAATACGAAGTGTGTTAAACTGGAACAGGAGAATGTAAAGATGCAAGTGGAATTAAATACTTCACATAGCAACAATACCGAGAGCAATACAAAATTAGTGGCCTTAAATGAGAAACTGGTCGGTAAACAGAAGGAGCTCGATGCACAAACAGATAAACATTGCACTGAGCGTTTACAGCTCGAAAATCAGGCCCAGGAACTGAATCAACGTTTGCAAGCTGCCCAAAACGAGGCCGACAATTTACGTGCGGAGTTGATTACGGCTACAGAAGCCATCATTACAAGCTACAGAATTTGCTAGTCTTAAATCTGAAATAAGTACAAAAGCGCGCAACGACTTGGAAGAAACCAAGACACTGGAGGCAGCTGAACGACAAAAGCTGGTAACTGACTTTGAGAAAAAGTTAAAAGATTTGGAGGAGGCGAAAAATGCACAGGCTGCACTTGTTCTTGGCCTACAAAACCAAGTCAAAGAAGCAAAGGAAGAACTGCAGAAGACCCAATTAGATAGTAATCGGAAAGCTGAAGATTTGGAAAAACAATTGGCGGCTCAGAAATCAGAAAAAGATAAAATCAGCGCAGAATTGCATCAACTACAAAATGAACGTACGGCAGCAGCTAGCAACGCCGAGCATACCCAATCGGAACTAGCAGCGAAGGTGGCGCAATTAACTAGTGAATTGGAGGCCAAGAAGTCAGCCTTGCAAAGCCTAGTCAGCGAATCCGAGCAACTGAAGCTGCAACAAACGAATACCATGGGAGATCTTGAAAAATTACAGGGGACAATCAAAGATCTAGAGGAAACGTTGCAGATCACACAAACTGAGGTGGCACATCGTGTTCAGGTAGCGCGTGAAGATGGCCAAAAGATGGATGACTTACGAACGTTGATCGAGACTCTACAAAAGTCAAATGCAAACATATCTGCCACAAACGCTGAGCTATCTGCTGTCTTGGAAGTTCTTCAAGCGGAGAAGAGCGAGACGGCCCACATATTTGAGTTATTCGAAATGGAAGCTGATTACAATGCTGATGTCTTGTTCGACAAACTCACTGGAATGAAAAAGGATTTGGCCGAGATGCATGAGCAGATGAAAATCAAGTCGACTGAGAACGCTGAACTCGAGCAGAAATTGGCGGCGGCACAATCGACAATTTTAGCAACACAAACTGCTATGACTGACCGTGAATCTAGTTCTCTAGTGGCAGTCACAAAGCAGAAAGAACTGGAGCAAGCCAATGCAGAGCTCATCGAAGTGATTAGGTTAAAAGATACTAAATTGGCGGCAGCCGAAGAATTCAATGCCCAACTTACCGAGTACAAGAAGGTAATCGACGAAATGGATGAGGATGGCACAGCAAAATCAACACAACTCTTAGAGTTTCAGCAGCGCATCAAGGGACTGGAGCAAGCACTGTTGGATGCCCATAATTTGCAGAAGACAACACAATTGGCATGTAAGGATTTATCAAGGAAATTGGAGTCGGTAGAGTCAGAGAAATCACGTGAAATTTTGGCCCTTCAAACAAGAGTAAATGGCACAAATGCACAGCTAAGTAGCAGTGGTGATGGTATTGAGGTTAGTTCAATTCATTTTACGTTCAAAATTACACAAACTAAGGTTTTTTATTTGCAATTCCAGACAACCGATGGCGAGAGTACCGTGCAACAAATCAATTTTCTTCATTCGATTATTGCTGACATGCAGAAGAAAAACGATTCGTTAAAGACTAAAATTGAAGCCCTGGAAGCTTTGCCAACAGATTTCACCAAGTAAGTATAAGTATAACGTCTTACTAAGAAATAGTAAAATAAATCTGCGTTCAATTTACAAGTAAAGCAAATAAGATTATTCAAGTGATAGGCCAATGACATCGTCTTTCTACTAGATTCTTTCCTAAGTAGGAGACATAAAAATAATTAAATTTAACTAACTCAAACTCTTTTCCACAGACCACATGCATTCGATATGATTACGAAACGCAAGCCGGCGCCACGTGTGTTTTGTGACATTTGTGATGAATTCGATAAGCATGAAACGGAGGATTGTCCCATTCAAGCATCTGATGATCTTGACTATTCACCACCGCCCACTAGCCGTGAAACTAACAATAATGGCGAAAAAAAGGAGCGTAAATTGCCTCCTCCTCGCAAGTATTGCGAAACTTGTGAAGGTATGTACATACATGAGAAAGCAAAAATAATAAATATAAAAGATTGTTGTTAATAAATTCTAATATTTCCAGTTTTTGGTCATGAAACTGGTGAATGTGCTGATGATGAAACATACTAACTGCACCACCAATACTCTGGTTGCACGATGATACTATCTACAATCTTATCATAATAATTACGGCTTCAACTATATTTTACAAAAAAAATTAACAAATTTTTATTTTTTACCTTTTAAACATTCTTGAAATGTGATTATTGTAAATGAAACTTGCTTCGGATTGTTTTTAATTGTTTTTTTTAAATTAAATTGTATAGTAAAATTCTTTTTTGTTTTTTGTAATCCTTTTTGTTGAAAATTACATTTGATATAATAATTACATTTTCTATATACATGCCAATTTTAAATTGTTATATTCAGCAGACGTGTACGTTAGAATTTATTTATTACAGTCGATTTATATTTTTCAAGAAAAATTTGTGGAAATGCCGCCAAGTCGTATACCGATTCGAATTGTTAAAGACGACAAGCCAAGAAATATATCCAAACTACCAATTCCTAAAATCAAAGTAAATGAATACCATAATATTCCGATTCGTGAATTTAAGAAAAAGGACAAGATTTAAGAAGAATTCTCATCCATTTCCACATCTAATCACCACCCTCTTTCTTTTCCTTTATGGCATCCTATAATAATGGAATAATATATTGTAAGCAACAAAACACACTTATTAGTCACTACCACCAACCTTAAATCGTTCTTCAAAGAGCGATAATTCCGCTAACAAATCAGTAATTGCATTCATGAAAGCCTCTTGTGGCGAATAGTCCGAGGTTGTTTGTATGCGTATGACGAATTTGTGTTCCAACGGATGTGGCACCTTGTAGCCGGCAAACAGTACATTAGGATCCTTAAGCAGTTGACTAATGTGAAAAACTATATATAAGACGAATAGAAAATTGAATACTATTATATTGAAGTTACTTTCTGATCAAGTTGCCGAGAGTATGATCTTCCTTATTCACTGTGAATATGGCGGCATTTGTGACTTTGGTGTCCAACTCTTTAATAATCCTACAACGTAATTGATTTTGTTAGAATTTCCAAATATTTTCTTTAAAAGACTTCACTTACTTTTTTTCACCTTCATACAACAAGAAGGATTCAAATGTCGGGGGTGCATTCATTTTCTACAAGTAAATTTTAACAAACTGTGAAATTCTATTTATTTTCCGATTGCCGGTAAAGAGGAAGAAATAATAGTATTGGGTAACAACAAATTTAATCTGCACACTTTAAATGGGCAGCAGCAACCTGGCAGCACTTTCTTGATTCAATTTGTCATTCACTTTTCATAAACAAAACTATATGAATGACCATAAAATACATTGCTTTTATATTGAAATACTGAAGGAATAACTATGATTTAGCAGAGACAATCTGAGAAAAATTATAATACTAAATCACGAGGGTACAAACCAAAAACTATACACAAAAACCGAATCAACAAGTTATAATTTAAAAGCAACCGCTCGCTCAAAGTATACTACTTCCGAGTGAATGTTTAAAAGTATGAAGAAGCAGAAAAGAACAAGCCGAAGCCGAGTGTAATGATTAGTTGCATTTGTGTATTTGTATTATTTCACATTCCATTGTAATATAAAATTAACGATGAGTGAGAAAAAAGAAGAAAGTACTATGGATGAAGAGTCTTTTGTGACTATGCCTGAAGTTCTTGAACAAGAAAACGAATTGGAAGAAGCATACGCTGTTGTTTTGGGCGCTTCAGATGAGAAGAGATGCAGTTATTCGCAAGGCGCCATTAAGCGTCAGGCACTTTATTCGTGCATCACATGTTGCCCTGAAGTGCGCAACGACTTGACAAAAGCAGCTGGCATCTGCTTGGCCTGTTCGTACCGTTGCCACGAACACCATGAATTAATCGAACTTTACACCAAGCGCAACTTTCGTTGCGATTGTCCAACCATACGAATGGGCGACAAACGTTGTGCCTTAAATCCAGAATTCAGTCAACAACAACAACCGAATGAGGCCAATTTGTATAATCAGAATTTTCAGGGATTGTACTGTAAATGTAAGAGACCTTATCCTGATCCGGAACTTACCTTAGAGGATTTGATGGTACAGTGTACTATTTGCGAGGACTGGTATCACTTGCCGCATATAAATGCAACCGATGCTGATGGAAAAATGGCAAGCAGTGAAATGATATGTGATGGTTGCATGGACAAACATGATTTTCTTCGTGATTATATTGGCCTTGCATTAAAACCGGTGGTGGATTTGAACAATTCGACAACAAATGTTTCAGTTACAGATGACGATTCCATTTGTAAGAATAATGATGACAATAAGCTCAAGTCAGAGCTTGATAAAAGCATTGCCGATATTTTGAATATAAATCCTGAAGACACTAAAGGTTCAGAGGAAGAGTCCAAGAGTAAGGAAAATGATCCAAAACAAAGCAAAGACGGAGACAGTGCAGCTCCGGAGCCACCACAAAAGCGTTTTAAGAAAGATGAATCTCAAAACAAGGACGAGGCAATTGAATGCAAACCGGGTGGTTCTGTTTGTCGACGTCCCAGTGTTAAACGCGATAATGGAAAAGGTTAGTGTTTTTGTGTCATTAATTGCAACTTTTAAAATATAAAAATATTTAACAAAAAAAATGGAATGCAAATTTCTCAATACATAAAAAGCAAGTCATAGTTCTTTTTTCCCTCGCCAATGTAGAGGAATCCATGCTTGTGTGAGTTTATCTTATGAAAGAAAGTCATGCCTTGCCAAATGCAGGACTTAATAATTACGAGACGCTCATTGCGCTGTAAATTCAATGCGAATGCTTGTCCCAGTGGAATGACGCCATCGATAGTGTCCAAGAAGTCAATGGCGTAATTGTAATCGCTACGCTTTGATAGATTCTTCTTGAGATCATTGCGTGGTAAACGAAAGATTTGATAATAAGTAAGATTCTCAACTTGCAAATCGTTAAGACCATGAAACATTTGATTTGGTATGACACGTCCATCGGTCAATTTATAAAGACTACCGCGAGGACAAATTGCGCTCTCCTCTGTTATAATGAAGACAATGGCTGCCACGCGATCTTCTTCCTTTATGTTAACCACTTCTGGTCGATTAATGCTTAGAACTTGACCGGCGACAAGATTGAATGTGGGATCCTGGTTAAGGTTTCTTTAATGAGCCAATCGAAAGAGATGACCGTTTAAAAGGGTGAACTTACCAATTTGATTGCTGTCACTAAGCTTGGATCACCATAAAATGGATCTCGTGCCAACACAGTTGCCTGAAATACCTTTGGACTCTGCACAAATGGCAACTGTTGCCACTGGAATTGATCGACGCTATAGAAATATTTGCGATCCTTTAAACAATCCCGTGTGTAACCATAAGCAATATAATAATCACGTATAACGCCATTGAGGCGTCCCCAGAAAAACATTCCCGCAAATCGATTCTCATTCTGAAGTGTGATCAATGAATTCTCAATGAGAATGCGTTGCTCTGGTGTTAATTTCATGCCACAATACATGAGACAATCCAAGCCTTCTTGAAAGAACTCGACATTCATTGTGGCGCTTATGAGATTTTATTATTTAGAAAAAATATATATATTAATTTATAGAGATGAAGTTCTCTATCTGTTTTAGTGTGAATGAAATACTTTGTGTTTTTTTTTTTTGTTTCAAAAGCCTACTAATTTTTGATTTTTTGATTCATTATTTTAAGTGGCCACTTTCTGGGGAAAAAATTGGCGCAATGAGCTCTGTAAATGCGTTGCCTGTTTGGAATTGTATAAACGTGAACAAGTTGAGTTTTTACTTGATGATGAGGATTCTCCAATAACCTATGAGGAGCGTGGCAAAAAGAGAGCAGCTGAAATTTCCAGCTATGAAGAAGGAATACGAGCATTGGGTAGCATTGGACATACTCAGCAAATTGATGCGATCACAGAATATAATCGTATGAAGGATAAACTTAAAGAATTCTTGCAGACATTTGCAACAAGTCAGAAAATCGTCACAGAAGCGGATATAAATGGCTTCTTTGAACGTATGCGCAATGAAAATAATTCCCATGTTGGAACACCATATTTACGGCATTAAGATATCGATTAATTTGTTGACAGTCTTGGCAACTATCAAACACATTTACACTCAATTACAGTATTTAGGAATACTACATAAAAATACAAATGTTTACTACTACATCAAAGTTAGATACTTTGCAAAGTTAAAATTTTCTATCTTTATCTCTCACCTACATCTTCAATAAGATGACATGTAAATTTTTAATTTCGTATTTAAAAATTTCATATGTTAAAGAAAGGGTAGTTAAAGCTAACCTTAATCTTAAGACAACAGTCTGCCTCTCATGGATTTATGAAGCAACCAAGGCCGAGCCCGACTGTTATATAAAGTTACTAACTATGCTGTCTACCATTTTAGGAACCACAAAAATTCCTGTATTTCCTAATAAAAAGTGAAATGAAAATTATGATTGTTTAAGTCTACATATTTTGTATTTACACCTAAAATTCTATTTTGTATTAAGCATATAATATATTATTGTATATTCCATAAAAACAAGTGTGTTTACATTTTATGTGCACATTGATGAGATTCTTATTGCGGAAATGTTTAAAAAATTTGTTCGTTGCTAGACCAAATTGGATTAAGTTTTCTTAATGAAAAGTATTCAATTGGTCTGTCTGGTGAAGCCCTTAGGCACTATCTGCAATGCCATTAAGTGAAAGTCCGGAAAGCAAATCATCTGGATTCAGATCAGCAAGTAAACCACTCAAACTTGGGCCATCATCGGCATTTGCATTTGGTAGTATATCATCATAATTATTTACTTCTAGTTGATTTATATTGTATTGCTGTTGTTGTTGTTGTTGTTGTTGTTGGAAGCACTGTTGCTGATGTTGCTGTTGCTGCTGCTGATAAGCGACCGCACACATTTCAAAATTATTAATTGTTTTATTCGTAAATTGATTTGTTGTCGTCTCATTCATATTCTGATCTTGATTATGATGATATATTGGCGTCATGCTGCCACCATTGAATGTTGTTGTTGGTGATAAACTGGGTGCCGTTTCAGGAGTTAACAAACCATATTCATTCAAGAAGTTTTCTATATTCAATTGCTGGTGTTGGTGCTGTTGTTGATGATGTTGTTGCTGATCAGGCATCGAACATTCGCTTGTGTAGCTTGCAGGCGATGCCGGAAACATATGTATTTGCGGATATGGACTTGTCGAAGTGCTACTACGTGAATCTAAATCGTGAACCATGGTTTCAGTTTTGATGTCAGTCAAATATGTTGGACTGCTACTACTTGTAGCATAATCATTCATCATAGCTGATGGTGGCTGTAGATGATTAGGTGCTGTTGATTTGAAGAAAAACATAATTTATTATTAATCAAAATATTAATCTTATTTCGGTATAAACACAGATAAAAAGAACAAAAGCAACAAAACAACATAGAATATTTGGATTTAATTAAGGGCAAATTAAAATGAAACGGAAATGAGTCACAACACAAAAAAGAATCACACAACATTGAATTTCTAGTTTATTCGATATAGAAACTTACTTCGTTTAGCCCCCTTGATCTGCTTGATTTGCTTAAAGTTTTTACTTAGAAAGAATAAATATTGTAATTTAAAAACAATTATTTATTTGTAAATTAAATAAGAAACCAAAGGCTTTTCCAGTAATTTTATTGCCAAACATTTCATTTTAAAATTTCTTTTTGTTTTTTTCTTACAATTTAGGTGGTTTTTTTTTTTTTTGTATTAATGAACTCCATACAATTGAAACAACATTTAATCATCATTTTCATTAATGACGTTTGAATCTACTAAAGATTGGATCAAGCTCATCAAATAACTACATATTTATGTACTTCATTTAACAACTACAACAGTTAAAAATTTTTGGTCCGCTGTATGTGTATGTTTACTAAAATTGTGGGATAGAATTCAATATAGGAACAGGAGGAGATCATCTATTTTAGAACATTAAAAACATATGCATACTGATCTCATGATATAACAATATTTATAAGTATGAAGAAGCAGGAACTTTGAATGAATATACTTATGTAGTTTTACTTATTAATGATATAGGGGGGCGAATAATGTAATTATGAACCAACACCTCCTTGTGCCGAAAGAATATGATCATTGAATATATCATGAACATGAACATCATCATGTTAAACAAAGTAAACAACTTACAAACATCACGATAAGTTTGTGTATTAAACAATTTCTGTTTCCGCAGTTCACGTTCAAGGATATTCATGTTCTCATCCGTTTTTTGACGTTTGCGCTTTAGAAGATCTATAAAGATAATAAATATTGCATAAGTCTCAAAGTGTTATAATATAAGAGCGAACCATATTGGGTTCTAGTTTAGGATAAATTTGCATGAACGACTAGTTTTTCTAATACTGAAAACAAAATGTGACTAGAGTTAATTTGTTTAGTTTGGATAAGATTAGATTAGATCTACTGCAGACCATTGGCTTCGGCCAAACGGCGTGCAATTTCGTCAGCACTGAGATAATCACCCCCAGGCTCTAATGTGCCAGCACCACCATTCATTGCACCGCCCTCGTCGGGCACAACGCTTGTGTAAAGGGCAAAGTGCTCTGCCTCGAATAGATCGACGCTTGGATCCAAAACAACACCATAGGCTCCTTCACATAAATTCTTTATACTCTGGCGATCGGCAATGGCCACAAGTTCCATATTGCCATCACTAATAGGTATATCAGCCAACTGTAGTGTGCTTAAAGTTTTGCGATCCAAGGGGCGACCATAAGTTAAAGTGCTTGCATTAGAATAGTTGTCTGGTTGCACCGACAAACTATTTTCACTTCCGCCACCTTTAAGGGGTATATGGATGACATCCGCATCAAGATAAGCCGGACGTTTGCCAGATACACTGCTAGAGCTGCGTCCAACTAGTTTGCCAGTCCTTGAACTATTCTGTGGACTAAGACCAGCTGAAGAAGTGGGCTGAACTGATCTTACAGAGCGCATAGAGGCGCGATTAGCATCGCTTAGTGAGAAATTGGTTACACTTGGCTCACGACTACCCGTGGGTGTGGTGGCCTTTGAAGTACCCTTGCTGGATGAAGTGCCATCACCTGCTTGGCTCAAGTCACCCTTGCTCTTGCGACGGGAAAAGAGTCGCGAAAAGAAGCCTTGGCGTTTCTTGGGCGAAGCGGTAGGCGTGAGTTGGGGTTGTGCCTGGCGTTTTGTAGGACTTTGATCAGGAGTACGCATAATGACGATTTGTGATGTGGGTGAACGTGATGAAGTGAGACTACCGTTGCGAGACCGATTGATCGAATTGGAGTTAGATGGACTGTGATCGCCACTATAGACGCTGAGGTCTTGTGAATGACGTGGCTTGGGTGGCAAGGGAGGCAACTTTTGGTCAGGATCAGGGGATGGCGTGCGTGGGGGTATTGGTAATATAGGTGAAGGTGGCGTTGGTGGTGTCTGCGCGGCATTTACTCTAATTTTGGGTGCAGGCGGATTCGTTAGGACGACAATTTCAGCATCAGCCAAGTTGTCATAGTCAATGACAGCTCCAGTACTAGTATCCTTCTCGACATAAAGTTGTGCCACATTTGTAGGTATTTCTATTGGATTTTTGAATGCAATTTGCAAGCTTGTATAAGTGGCGGTCTCGTCAAATGTCTCGTCTATGTCAACAGAGGCCTGCGCACTGGCGCTGACCTCAGGTAATGCCTCTTCACTAAGATCATAGTCAACAGCTACACCACCCAACGGTAGTTCTTTGATGGTAGCACTCTCAAGAGTATTTCTGCGAGATGGTGAGTCGAGTTCTTCTCCATCCACTTTTTCTGCAATCGTGTTCTCTTCGTCCAGGTTATTAGTGATGGTCGTATTTGCCGTTTGACTGCTTATGTTTGTAAAAGCTGTCTGAGGAGTTGCATTAGACAGCGATATTGAGTCAATAAGATCACCGTTCTCAACTATTAGACTATCAGTGCGTTCGAATTCGCTTGAACGCATCCATTCGTTAATTTTATCCATGGCAGATATGTTCCGTGGCTCTTCAAGCTGTGGAAAACGCAATATCTCATCCATTGGAGTTGAGGTTTGTGTGCAATCATCGGCTACCGGCTGCACGAGCTGCGGTACTTCTAATTCGATTTCCATGTCATTATTCAAACTCTCTGGATACTCGGTAACCTCGCCGCACTCTTTCTCTTGATCTTTCACATTGTTATCCGGGAGATCATTGAGAGTGCCCGTACTTTGTGGCTTGCTGGCGCTATCATCTGAGGATACGGTATTTTGGTCGAGTTCGTCGTCATTTAAGTCCACCGGGGGACATGAATATTTCGTCGTCGTTTCGCTATCGAGCGAAAGGATCTTTTCAAATATGTCAAGTTCCTGTTTGAACTTAAGTTTACGTTGTAAATGCGAGAAAGTACGCATACCTGGATCCGGATAGTACTCGAAGGAAAGTGGTTTACTGGTGGTACCATCTGAGGGCCGAACTAACTGCAGATAAACCTAGAGGAAAGAAAAGAAATATGTACAAATAAATATGAGTTGTGTTCATGAAAATCTATTGACTTACCTTGGCACCGTATTTCACATCCGGTGAATGGTAACGTGGTGTTTTAAAGGCAATCGCCGTCTGTTTGTGTACATCGGATTGCTGGAACTCAGCGAAATCCTCCCAGATAAGTTTTTTTTCTTTATTGATCTCGTAGAATCTAATTTTAATATCTTCTTTGGTTACTTTGTCACAGAGCATGATTATCTCATCGCCGCCACCCACTTTGGCGGCGCAACTGCACAAACGCGTGATAATCAGTTCGTTGTGGGCCTTCTTCTCGAAAATCGCATCAGATACAACAGGATCTAAAGCATCGATGACTCCCCCTGGTCGTATAAACGCCTGGAAACACAAACGCACCACATTTAAATCAATGCTGGACGGTTGATCCTTGTGATCGAAATTATCTGTGTCGGGAAAAGGTTGAAAATAAATCTATAATATAAACAGCATGTGTTTATGTCAATCACATACTCTTAAACGGATCCACCTTACGACGTTCCCGCTCTTCCAATGACGCACGTATTTCGCTTTTCTTTACACACTGTATGCCTACATTGCTTAGGACACAGCGTAAAGGATCTTGAGTCAGCTTCACCGTATAGATGCCATCCTTGCAGAGCCTCTTTACCAACAAGTTTATGTGGATGAGCTTTGTATGGCGGATCTTTAGAGACGCACGATACGAGCAACACAACTTCACCCTTATAGCCAACAATTTCAACGGTGGGATACGTTTTACAGTCAGCTGTTGAATTGGCTCCCGGTATAGATCCTGCCGAACGTCCTTCGCATTTATAACGAAATCGCAAACCTTTACTAATCGGCTGCTCCACGATGCGTATGTAAGGCTTTGTGGATGCACCACCAGTTATAGAATTTGACCTTTGCTGCTGTTGTGTTGGAACCGTAAGCTGTGGCTGTATTTGTGGTGCCACCGACATTGTCGGTAAGGATGCTGTATGCGTAAGATGGTTGTGGGATGTGTTCGTGATATTAGTTATTGTTGGTATTGGTTGTGGGGCTCCTTGATTTGTCATTTGTTGTTGTTGCCAATTAGTTGTGGATTTTGATGTGGGCATAGACGGAGGTTGAACGGCGCCGTTTTGTTCAGGAATTCCGCTGGTATTGTTAATGATATCCTCTAGATAAATAAAGTTAAGCAAAGAAATGTATCTGTTAAGTAAGTAAATTCACATGAATAATGGATGTCTGCTTTAGTTTAACCAGCATCGCTTCTAATTCTGTTCTTCGTTATGCCATTCAAAACTTTTCTATTCATGTGTTTACATGCATTCAATTGAATTATTGTCGGATAAATTAATCTATCATTCCCATTGTGTTCGCTTCTAATATTCTAATGTGTATTTTTGCAATTAAGGAATTTATTCATCACACTCCCCTTCACTATCCATTCGTAGTAAATAGATAGAAATAGCACTTCTAGATCACAATTTAAAGCTATCGAACTGACGTCAAAGGGGAATGAATCTGTTTTCCAAGTATTTCTTACATCTTATTGTTGTTTGCTTTTTATTTTAACAAAAAGCATTTCAAACATTTTATTAATTGAAAAAATATAGGAAAAAAAAAAATATACAATATATAAACATATCTCCCAATAAATGTGAACAAAATTTTCACACAAATTTTAATGGATCGAACTGAACTACAATTTTATATTGTACATATTTATAAATACATTATGCTTAGTAAATATACGTGTGAATTTAATAAATGTCGAAATAAACTGTACAACTGATTGACTTATTGGCTTCATTAACGAATATGGAACAAATTTTACAAGTAGAGTGAATAGTTTAAATATGTACCTGTATCACTTTGAAGTGGAGTTTGTACAATAATTAGGTAAAGGAATCAACGGAGACTCTATAAAGTACATACTAAGTGTATGTTCTATTGTGTATATGAAAATGCTACAATTTTTTCAGTCACAAAGCACCACATAATTCTACAATATATAATTAAGGATATGAAACAAAGTATCACTCAACCCACAAATAAATTTTTGAGGACATAAAAAAACCTAGAACTAGCAATATTTTATTATTGATTTGACTTATGCTTAGTGTAGTGTTAATATACATACAGTATTTCAACAATGAGACCGAAATATTTGTATGAGAGCTGTACGATCCAGTAACCCTAGGCTCTTGAAATTCGACGGGCTAGTGAATACGGATGAGACACTTGTATAATATTATCCAAATTTTATTTCGATAATACAGGCACAAAAAAGTTTGTCTAATATGAACATTAATTTGAATCTGGTTTATATGGAAGCTATACGGACCGGTAGTCCAAGGGTCTTGAAATTTACATGGTAGGTGAACATAAGTCAGGGACTTATAGTGTTTTAATTTCAATTTAATAAAACAAAGAAATAAAAAGTTTTTTTTTGATAGGAACATGAATTTGAATCTATGTAGATTGATCGTATAGAACCAGGGCCTTGGAATTTATATGGTTATGGTTAGTGGGCGTGACATACTTATAGTATGATAATAAAAACAAAAAAAATTTTTTTTGAAGTGAAACTTCTTTAGCGGAGTTGGGCAAAAATTTATACTAAAATCTTCAGTGAACAAATACAAATTGTCACGCTTTTCTTTAAGCTGTATCTCATGAACCGCACTAGGAAGAGACTTGAGTTTTCACCGAATGTGTATTTCTATTTCCATATCCTCAACGAATATTAAAATTTTTGAAAAATCCAACAGAAAAGTCTCAAAAAAAGAGATTACATTTCCACAACCACACCATGCAGTTTGTGTGTATAAAAATGATTATAACAACATCATGCAGCAAACAGCTTTTGTGATGTACAAAAACAAAACGAATGTACGAAGAAAAGAGAACGAGATGATGATGATCTAATTTATGTGCAAAAGACGGCAAAGGTAAACATAACAACAACAATTAGACACGCCAAAAAAATCGAAAGTATTATACAGACGGACAGACAGACAGATTTTGAGATGAGTTCTCTCTTTCTGTTTTTAAGAAGTTTTACTTCTATCACGTGTACGAAGGACATGCGTATTTTTTTTTTTTTTTTTGTGTAATAGGTACATGAATTTGAATCTGGGTTTATATGAGAGTTATACGATCCAGTTATCCAGATAGACATGGTTTAATCAACTCGTCTCGCCGATCTATTCAAGAATATATGTATGTATATACTTTATGAGGTCTTTGATGTCTCCTTCTGTCCGTTACAAACTTCATGACAAACTTTCAATACAATATTATTTATTCAATTCGTGAAGACTATAAAAATATACTAAAACCAAAAGTTAGAGATTTTAACTTGATGATGTGTGTACAATTTATTTATATCAACACTGTGATGCATTAATACAAAACAACAAATTGAAATTGCTGCTAAAAAATAAATATTACTTCGCACGTTGAATATAAAAAAAGTGAGGAAACCTCTAAAGCAGGGGATGACCAAAACAAGGAAGTCTGGCAAATATTTCCATCGGCAAAATCTATCGATGACAACAGTCACGTTACCTTGGAAGTACCGAGTAAAGAGGATTCCAAATTCAGTGAGTTTCCTCGAAATAAGTATTTCTGTTGCGCTAAAGCAGCTAAAACAGTCAGCAAAGGCAGAGAAGTTGGTCGACAGCTCTCTCTAAGGTGGAATTACAGCAAGCGACACGATCGATATTCGGATCAAGACCAGTCGCAGAATGTTCAAGAAGGAACATGACAAACATCTTCATAGATATAACAATAAACTACAGTGCACTACACAGAATTAATTATACGTCAAAGGAACATTTCATATTGCCGGCCTCAGAATGTTCATGAATGTTGTTACATGATGACTATCGCGATAAAGATAGTGCTAAGGCGACAAGGCCGCTTGCAGAAAGTTCATGACTGCACATGATGAAAACTGTCATGGCAGAGGGCCAGTATAATATTCTGTTCTACTCTTCTTGACTAATTTTGAACCTGGATGAAAGCTGATTACAAAGCATGGTTAAGATTGATTAATATTGTATAAATTCTACTACTCCTGAGATCTACAATTAGATTTTCATATTCGGCTTTCTTTTACATAAACATATTATTAAAAATTATCACTCAGAGCTCCAACTCAATAGAAGATGATGACGACAGTTCGGAGAACCTTCCGTACTACGTATTTTTAGTTTATAAGTATAAGTCTATTTTTTTTTAATGACACAAAAAGTGTAAATAAAATTGATTTAATATTAACAAAATTATCTACGCTCAAAGAATTATTAATTCTAAAAACAGATAATCAAAAAGAGATGTTTGATAAAGACGACATGATTGATTTTAAAATATGTTTCTAAGCTTTATATGCAAAATTTGACAGTCGAATTATTTATATATACAATATGTATAAAGATTACTAATGAATAGTAATACAACTGACCATCATTTTTCTTCTCTTTAGTCTTAATACATAATTCTTTAACTCAAAGTTTCCATAAATTGCACTAATTTTGTGCATTATGGGGATTGGATTTATGAAAGTTCATCTGTATTTCCGGTATCTGTGTATTCTTATTCATGAAAGTCAAAAAGAAATAAATTGAATCTTTGTTATTATATCGAAATGATAGATGTAACAAAAGTAGCTTAATTTTTCTTTCTGTTACCTTTTTACCATGACTCTTTATGAGGAAAGACATAAGTAAGTTTTCGTTCCGTGCTTTTTACCTAATGCTATACATAAATTGAGGATGCACGAAAGCTCTATTTCGGCTCAGCACTCAGACCACATCAGAACTTCTGATTAGCAGTCATCAAATTAAGTATCTTCACATTTAGCACCCATGGAGTTTATTACTTTGTGCTTCGCACTCACTTATTCCACGCTCCGTGTTAAGTATCTACCTAATCACAATTGTAAATCTAACAGAATTTTCTACACACCTTTATAAAGAATTACGTTCCTTTTTTCATCATAAAATAAGTACATATGCGAAGTACTTACTTTTCAACATTTAAATAAGACATTTAGATTTTTACAGTGTGTTAAATTGAAATGATGGGAATTGTTGCATGACCCATTCAAAGATATTTTTAATTTTTGGTTATCTAAGTGTAAATAAATGTGTTTTATTCTCAACAATTTGGCAAATTCACTAAACTAAGATTTTCTTCTAAAATAAAATAAATCCAAGAAAATTAATTTTCTTATAAGAAAATAAATTGATACGATTAATTACACATTAACATATGTTTGTGTAAATGATTAGTATTTAGTATACTCACGTATGTCTCTCAACAGCTCATCATCATTTCCCAATTGATTTTGATTACTATTGCCTACAAAAAAGAAATCAAAAACAAAAAGCAATCAAAACAAGAAAAATACATTCATTAAATTTTATCAGAGAGAAAAAAAAAAAATAATAATAAAAATCATTTAAATTTATTTGCTTCTTATCATTGCTCAATTAATAAACATTTAATAAACGTTAAAAAATGTTCAGGTTAACGAAATAAAGGTATTTTTATACTATACTAGCGTTGCCCGGCGTGCATTGCTATGCCCCTCCTCATGCTTTAATTGGGTGTTTCTTCTAAAAAGCTTTGTTGTAAAATGTGTAATTAATATTTTACGTGAATGGACAATATATTTTAATATTCTATTCTATCCTTAGCCACTTTTTCATTTGTTCTTTAAAAAAAAAGATTATTAAAATCGGTTCAGTATATTTTGCGCCAAATGAAAAAATGTTTAAAAAATTACATAAAACTATCTATATCTGAACAACAGTGCCACCTATCGGATTCAAATAAAGCAAAGAACATGACTGGTAATTCCACGAATACAACAAAATCATCAAAATTGGTCCAATCGTTCTCGAGTTTTGCGGTGACATACTATTTTTTTGGTTTATTTTTATATATAGAGACTACTATATGTAGAAGATTTGGTAGAGAGTTTCTTTGAAATACCGAAAATGAAAGATCAAGGATGACGGTCTAAGGCTTGTTCACCGAATTTCAAAAGGAACTTACGCTCATTTCTGTCCTTCTTATTTTAAAGAATTTTGCTCAGGGTTACACTAGCAAATCTTTGCAGATAGTATTATAGTATAAACAGCATTTAAATACTTATATCTATTAAAAATCCTTTCCTTTAAAAAAGGGGCATAGTGTACAATAGAGTTAGATCGAATCAAATTACTAAATATACACAATGTGACAATTAAGTATCAGTAATGGTCCGGAAAAAGGTGACAAAAACGAAATACAATATTGGAATTTATTTTTAAATTTATTAATCAAAGTATTTTCTTCGTTACAATTGTTAGATCGATCAACGTCTTCGAATTGACTGGCATTCCGCACATTAGCGCTTAGGAACTTTTGATCATTTCTGACCTAACTGGAATAATTGACACGAAACGATTTCTGGTTATCAGTTCAAGTATGTGGAACAAACCTTATTTTATTTATCCAAATTCTTTAGTTTTCTATCATTATTGGTGAAGCCATTTTGCATTCTGCCATAGAAAAACATTTGTTCTGCTTTAAACAATCATCATTTCTGACGTTTTACGTTAAATTTATTATAATAACAACTGTTTTTTGTTCAATGATTTTATTTGTGCATTAAAATTTTGTGGCTCATAAACAAAAAGTCATAAAATCAACAAATGTCATCTAATTGTGATATTGGAAATGTTTTTGGTTAGGTCCAGAATACATTGTAATGACGCCATCTATCTAAGTATAAATGGTGTGACTAGTTTTTAAGATATAACTTTCGTACTAATTGTTGCAACATGTAATATGTAGTAGTATGTACATGAAATTGTCTTGGATATATCGAAAAATATTTTATATTATAGACTCTACAAAGCCCCAATTTAAATTCTATGTCAATTTTTAAATATTTACATTAAATACCCGCATTGTAAAAATAAATGAAATGAACAAGTTTAAACGATTAATACTTAGTATAAATTAACTACGAGTACTAGGTGTATCTTTGAGATTTTCCATAAACCGAATTAATATAGTACAATAATTTTGAATAATAAATACTACAGTATATGTATGTTTATTTGTATTACTCAACACAACTTTCCTTCTCTCTCTCTGAAGACAATTCTTATTGCCTTCAATCAACCCTGAAATGCAAATATTTAGATAAGAAATTTGTAAATATTTTTACAAGAAAACTAAACTGAAAGCAACAAAAAAATACACGTATGCCGCAGTTTATAAAATTGGCACGGGCAACTATTTAATATTCTACAATACAAAATACATATCGAAAAATCAAATTCTGGCATCTGGAATATTTCGTTTATTTCATTTGTAATCAAAGATGGAATCGCAATGAAAAGAAAATTTTAAATGAAATGAATTAACATTATAGTCAAATGAGACTACAACAAAAGACTAATCTGTCGATTATAAATATACGCAGACTCAATGCCAAATTTGACTTCAAGGCATTTGATTTTTCACCTTCTTCTTGGTATTGTATCGACAAATAGGTATTGTGCATATATCCACTATATATAGGAAGTAATTCGATGTACATAGCAACTCTTTATAAATACATGCAGTGAACACGTGAAAACTTTCATTGCATAAAAAGCCATTTTCAGTGTTTGGAAAAATTTATAAGGAAAACAAACAAATGCTGAAACACCTTTAGATCTTTTCTTTAAAAGTCCACAATACTAAGTAAGTAAGTACGAGTATGAACGAATACCACTAATACTATATGTGCTATACTTTTGTTATATGTAGTACTTGGCAGGCAAACATGTGTCGAATCTGTTTAAAGAACAATTTCCATTTTGAAAACAAGCGAAAAAAATATAAAAAATAAGAAAATAATAAAAAAAAAGAAGAAATGCAAAAATTAAAGGAAACACTTTGCAAAATAAAATGCTTCACTTGAATCGGTACAACATTAAGAACAATAAATTACAAGACCAAAGACTAAAAGATACAAAAATTTAATGGTAGAATAAAAACAAAGAACACACAGAGAACTCTGAGTGAATGAATCAACCATATATCATAACATACTACTTATAAGTAATACAACTTAAGATCTACATACAAAATAAAATACTTATTACGGAACAACAAAACACAATTGATTGCTTTCTTTTATCGTAAAGTAATTAAATTCTGTGGTTGGCAACTTTTCAGAAAATGTTCTGCACATTTTTCTAAAAACATCTACAATAACAAACTACAACAAATTCACATTCTCATTTTTAGGCGTGAAAATATGCATACAACATTTTATATGATGATGATTGTAATTGTATTTTTTGTGTTTCCAAGTGAAAATAAAAATAATAAATGAGCAAACGAACAAATGAACGAGAAAATAGAAAAACAAATTGTATCTATCTATCTATCTTGTATGTAGATGAATGAGTTTTTGTTGCAAACTGGAAAAACACGCAAGAATAATAATCGCTTTTTAATTAGTTACACAAACAGTCAAACACGTACCACACACACACACACACACACACACGCACACATGTCTCTACTCAAATATATATAAGTAATAGGGACAAAAGTTGTATAGATTTTGTGTGTTTCGTGTGGGTTGTATGGTATTCGATATTGAATGATATCTAAATATATTTTATACGACAGACATACTTACATAACTGTTTTTAAATAAATTTCCTTACACACTTACTCTTAACTTATGTAAGCCAAATGTTTACATTTGTTTTATGGGTTTAATAAATGTCAAATGGTATGGTGGGGTAGGTTGGTTTACGAGCCATACAACACGCACACGTTAATCAAATTTACATTGTCAAAATAAAGATTCTAACAGAAAGATTTTTATGTCTTACCAGAAAGGAGAGAGAGAGAGACAGAGAGAGAGAGAGAGAGAGATAGAGAAAGAAATTCTTAATTTACAACAATTTCTTTTTAACATTATTTGCAATAAATTATTAAAAGGAGAAATGGTTAGAAAAATTACATAAGAATATCATAAGTACATATTTCAATATCTAGGAGTCTCTTTTTATAATGCTCAATCATATTACAAAACGATTCAGTCCAATAACTAGGGGTGCACTTGGATCAGAGGAAGTTCCATATTCAAGCAAACCAGATGCAGTTTAAAAGAATAATGTACTTGGCCCATAGTCTCTAGTACCCAGAAGTCCTTTTAAATAGCATTCATCTTAAAGCAAACAAACTGTCCGCCATATAATTTTTCAGTTACAAAACAGGATGTGCACTTGAATCTAGAAGATTAACATTCAAATGAAACATAAAGGAAATTCCAAAGCCTTTATGGGCGCACACAATGCAATTTTAGAGAACGAGGAGTAACTTTAATATTGAGATACTATTTAAAAAAAAATATCTGTAACTTTACGAAGCTTTACTATGCTTCTTTTTGTGCAAGTATTTACAAAGTTCATATAAGCTTGAAATTGATTTTCGTCATGAATAAAATCTGTCGAATGTCAGAGAGACATGCATATTAATAGATTGCATAATTATATTGTATCAATGACCTAGTGATAAGTATGCTATATATAAGTACAGATAATAGACGCCTAAAAAAGTTATATGATTTAGAGAGGTTTCATTTGTCTAATCTATTAAATCCATAAAACAAAAATAAAAGAAAAATGAAGAAATAGTATAAATTGTTTTTTAAATTCCCTTTAAATTTATGTACATGTTTATCTAAAATTGGATGTGTGTTTATATGTTTGTATGCTGTATATGGATTACGAAACTGCTGGACCGATTTCAATGATATTTTCAGGAAAGCTCCAGCATAGTTTGGAGAGTGTTTCTGTGAAGTTTAGTGCGGATTTCAAAAGTCGGAATTGATCAAAGTTTGCACATAAAGATAGAGTCACATTTTTAAAAATAAATCAGTAGCCTTTCAAATATATCTTGATAAGTGTTAATCGTTCAAAAAAAAAAAAAAACGCATCAGTTAAGTGACATACAAAAAATATCGGATGGAATATCCTTGCTGTTATTGTCATTATTTCTATAATTTTTGTGTGATTAAGAATTTGAATTCGCTGGATTTATACCAATCATGTCTCAATAATTTCTTTTTAGGGTTCCGGTCCCAAAGGGTACCTTACTCCTAAAACTTCGCTGTCCATCTGTCCGTCCGTCCTCGGGTCATATCTCATGAACCATAATAGCTAGTGAGTTGAAATTTTCATAGCATGTACAGTTCTATCCGGGCATCAGCAACAAATACTAAAACTAAAATATTTTCACAAATTTAAAGGAGTCACCATTCAAGAAACATTTTGGTTTGTATGGGAGCTATGCGATTCAGTAGCACCACGATCTTGAAATTGGCTTGGTTGGTGAAAGTGGATTAGAAACTTGTAGAGTCGAAATTTAAGTTTGATCGGAACACTAGGGAGGCTACCTCCCATACAAACTTGCATTAAAATTCAGGTTCTTATTACAAAAACTTTCTTGTTTTGTGGGCCTATTTAACAAAAAATGAAATTTAGACACTATAAGTTTTTAACATAGGCGCGGTAAATTTGTTGGAATCAGCTAAAGGGGGTACCCTAGACGTAAGACTTTTTTGACATTACATAATTGTAAAGGAATTCGTAAGAACAATGACATACTAAAAATAGCAGCATACTTCATGGCGTCTTAAAGTTCATTTGAATACAATACAATACCAAGAACTCCTTTCTATTTGTCTGTTATCTAATGTCAATTCTTAGAAACAAAAAAGATTGGTTAAATAGATCAAATGTTCCTAATGTTTTTATTGATTTTTTATTTCATAAATTTCCTTTAAAACTTTTGCTTACATTTTGTTTTGCTATCCTATTATCTTTTCACGTTTTCTTAATTTATTTAAACTCCTCTTAAAAAAATCGTTATTTATTCGGGTCCCCCAACTTCCCACACCATTATATTTTTACTAATACATACACTCTTAGACAATATTTGTGTGTCTGCAGATAAAAATAGGAGGGAAGAACTGTAGCAAACAATCTAAGCACAATTTAGTCGACTAATTTTCTGTTACTTAAATTTAGCTAAGGCACAATTCAGATGCGATTAGACTAACACATTGATAACGTTGTAGATAAGGCTATCGCCACCATCACCGTTACCATCACCACCGCCATAGCCATAGCCACCGCCGTTTAAATAAAAGTTGGTTCGATATTGACTCAGGCACGTATCTTTTTTGTTTTTTGTGTTTTGCTTTATTCGTTTTTTGTTTTTTAGCTCGTTAGTCCTTTTTGGGCCAGGCCCACTATTACTCATTGATTCATACTCTCACCCACTCACTCACCGACTAACTTATTTACTCACTTAGATGGCGCATAACTCAACTCGACGCTTCGTTATGTACTGACAACTCAACTCAGCTGAACTCGAGTCAAAATAATATAATGTCGGCTTCCTTTCATTTTTTGTTGCTATTTCTTTCTGCTGACTCCTTTAAAAACCTTTCACTTTAATTTATATTTCATTCTATATTATTTATCTGTGCATATGTATGATTGAGTGTGTGTGTGTGTGTGTGTACATATTTATTTTTGTTTCAGAAACATGATTTTCCAATCGATTGAGCACGTAACACAACCCAGTGAAGTATCCAACGCCTGTATGCTACGCCAATTGAATCCTCATCGATCCCGCTCGCACCGTCATCATTTTGTGTCCCACACCCCATCCACATTACGCACTTTAGATGGGTGTATGATATGTACGAGTATGTCTGTCTCTCTATACACAATAGATACATAAATCTGTGTGCAATTGTGTGAGTATCTGTGCGTGAGTGTTGTGTTTAATTTGAGATTTCGTTGCTATTTTTGAAAATACTCGTATTTAATCAACATTTCTATCTACTGTTGTCGGTCGTCTTTGTTGTCCTAAAATTTATTTCCCTTGTAGCCACCCTGCTGCTATATGTCTATTTTTATTTAGTTATGTCATCTTTCATATCTTCACCTAAATCTTTTTTGATTATATCGTAATTGCCTTCGTTTTGAGTCTATTATTGTAAGACCAACAGGTGATTATTAAATAATAAAGGTGGGTGGTAATGTAAGACATTTTTCTCTTTCGAATTTTCTTTCTGCCTTTAAGTTTTCATTTTCTTTTTTGTTTTAATTAAATACTTTTTAGTTTTTTCATTCTACAAAGGAAATTTTCTATAGCAAAAGAGCATTTTTAATGAAATTGTGTTGGAACCCATGTGTAGGACTGCAAGGACTGCATACTTACTTTGTGCATGAATAAGTGAAAACCACGGGTTGGTTAGGAACCGCATGCACTTTAAAAATTCTTAATAAATATAATAACATTTGGTGTAGCTCCCACACTCTTGCACACACACACTTTATCACATATACATATAAACATAAAAAATAAATCGACACATATTAAATCAAGTTTCATTTTTCACCCACACATAAATGAGAATTTCTCGCATAAAAAATGATATAAAACAATTGCAAAATGATGTGTTAACATCTCGATTGGTAATAGTTTCCTCAGTAGCAGATTACAGAACTAATTTGATTCAATAAAAATGATATAAAAATAATGCTATTCACTGCGTGAAGAGTATAAACAACTTCAAAAGAGAAGAAGAGATCGAAAGTGGTTAAAATGATATGATCCAAATTAATAAAATTTAATTTGCTATTATAAATTCCAGACAACAAAGGAATAAACTAAGGAGGACTTGTCAATTTCTTGTAAGCTCCCTCTCTCTCTTTCAGTTCTTGTCTTCATTGTGGGGTATAGGTTCTCCAGACTTAAGCTACGATCCTTCGAAATGTGTTGGATTTGTTTGAGAGATTTCCTGGTATATTCTTTCTATTGTTGATATGTCAATATTACTAAATTTATTTTAGAATTCAATTTCTTTTCTGATGTAGTTTTTGTAAATTTAATCCATAGATAAAATATCACATAATCACACAATCTTTTAAAGGAATTTATGTAAATATGTTCGAAGGTATAAATTGACAGGAATTCAAGAAATCGAAATGGCTATTTTAAAAAAAGATTCAACGAGATCTTCATGGGGCGGGTGTACTCACTAAAGTAAGAATTTCTACACGAACCACGTTTTATCTCATGTGACTCATGTGAGCAAATACAATATATTTTTTTTAATTTTTTTTATTTTAAACATGTTCTACCGTTTTGCAGAATGCGAAGGAATATGAAGACATTCTGCACAAGAAACTTACCTTTAATTTTTTCTTAAAAAAGACATGAATGTTTGAATGGAAGTGTGGAAGTGTACGTGATCCACCACTTAAGAAGTTGATACGAGATACGTTTTTTTCATTTATGGTATTCAAGATAATGAATATGAAATAAAGAATTTAAGGAAATTACTCTATAGATTTGAATATGAGCCACATACATTCATTTCATTACCTTTTTCCTAAGATGTTAAGACACGAGAATTAAATCAAATTAAACATTTTCAAGCTGCAAAATCGTGTTAAATAATAGAGTGTTTTTGTTGCTGTTCAAATGTAAACAAAATTAACATATGCAAATTTAATATTCGACAATACTACTTTGGTATGCTGAAATACACAAAGAAAAAAAAAAAAAAAAAACATATTAAAATGTATAAAAAAACAACAACATTTACACCTCACCAAAGGGAACTTATCTTTTATCTATTCTTTGTCCATTATTCATTACTCTGCTATCGCAGTTCTCTTCCATTTTGACCATTTCAGTACAATACTCGTAGTAATAAATCTACACATAAAGTCATCGTCTTCATTTTAAACGCACAGGTATTGGTTTACTTGATATTACCATCACATAAATTGATAAATATGTATGTATGTACATTCTTTCACATATGCATTATGCATGTACAATACTATATCAGCTATTCTTAAACATAATCTGGGTCTTTACGCACACATGAATTTGCCACTTATACAATAGTATTTTATGCCCTTTTCGCAGTGCTGAGAAAGTAGCTTGCTTTAAAACCCTTTTCATATTGCTTTCAAATTGTTGTTTCGCTTACTTAAAAACAGCTCTTTGTTTTATGTATAAATACATTGCGCAAAACAATTTGCAGACCGTGCAAATAGTTTTTACAATTCATTCCTGCTACGTAATTTGTTAAATTTTTAACAAAACATGTACAATATAAAATTAACTGACATTGACATCAGTTTTCTTTATACGCGAAACAAAAAGAAAGTTAAAGACAGACAACAATTGCGAACCCTTGGCAGTATTTTGAACAGACCGCATGTTCAGTCAGAGTGCAGAAAGTACTTCGAAAGTGACTTCCACTGAAGAAGCAGCTCATAAGTAATTTTTATTGCACAAATTAGGCGCTATTTGAGCTGCTTGTGTTCTACTGTGAAGAGGGCATAAGTAAAGCGTTAAATGACAATTGAGTAGGTTAAAACGCTTATACTAAGGACTGCCAACTTTGTGAATTTATTATGAATTGGAAAGTCTCCTCAAAAGTTAAAAAACTGTACCACTTTAATTAATTAATAACAATTGATTTACGGCAAATAGAAGTACGAATAACAAATTATTTATTACAATTTCTATATTTATATCAATAAATTTACTTTTTACACATTTTTTTTTTGGAATATTTAATTGTTTGCTTCAATTGAATTTGTAGTTGTCAATACGAAAACAGCTGATTCACACTGAATAGATTTTAATACTTTTGCTGACACATGGAAATGTTTTCAAAACAATATTTATAATTTAAATTAAAAATATATAATATTTTTCTAATGGTTATACGGAATTTCTTCTCATATTTCTTATTAGAAATAAATGAGTATTCCGAGAAACCCAAATTAAACGTATGGTTTCTGCGAACTCTCTTTTTTCTGATTTTATTTAAACCTTAATATTTTAACATTAAAAATTATTTAGCTTTTTAAATATGATTTGTAGTAACAGTTTTGAAAAAAATCTTATTTCTTATCATTTTGGGGCGGTTCACGAGTTTCTTATTTTTGTTTATACATGGAGAGACCCCCAGTCTGAAATCATTGAAAGTTTGTTTACGTAATACTTGAATGCCCTCTAATTAAAATGGGTATGTTAAAATGTTAAAAAGTTGGGATGTCAGAAACTAAATTCAAAAGTGTTTTGTTTTGTGGGACAGCTTAAGAACCACTGTACAATTTACTTAGTATTACATACTTCTCACATGTGTTGGAAGACGTTTCTGTAATATGTATTTACAATAAATTTAATTCAGTCATTCTGCATTCAATCAGTGTGTGTATTTGTTGTACCCCTTAGTATGTCTATAACGACTATAATGATGCCAACCTGCGACAGACAGCAAGCGACAATATCTAAAGTAATATGAATAGCTAAAGCTAATAAGTAATGTGACCTTGAAGAGGTCTAAAGCAGCTACATATGTATGTATGTATGTATGTACATACAATGTGGTTCGGGTTGGTTAGACTTAAGGTAAGTAAAAGCTGTTTTTCTCATATCTTTGTTGTTATTATTATTGCCATACTACCTACATATTATTGTAGTTGTCGGGGGTCTTAATTTGGTCTCGAATTGCAATTACTGCGTTTCAGTCATTCTGGTTATTGTGGTTTCGATTTAGCGTTCATTCCTTCGGTCATAGTTTGAGGTTTAGTCGCTGAGTGTAGAACAAGTTTCAGAAGTATGTATGATTATATTCTCGTATATAAGTAATATTTATTTATTGGAAATCAATGAAAGTGTTTATATGTTAAAACAACAATGTGTCTATTTTACCAAGTAGAGTACAGTAGTAGAGTTCCATGTAGTATTGTAATTGTAAATATTGAAAGAAACAATAGTATTCTAAGATTAGATGGAATGAGAAAATAATAGAGAGTCTTTGAGTGTTCTTAATTGTTGCAAATGAAAAAGTAGTTGTAGTCAACTCTATCCATACTTCGAAACCTTGGTAACCACGACTTAAAACTAACATTATATTACTTCTTTGGAATTCTTTACCTGGGACCAGATGTAATTTATGGACCTAATCAAAGACACATTGACAAGGAGGTTAGTTCCCTTCTATTTCCTAAACTAATCTATCTGACTTAAGGAAAATAAAAATTTAATTTTGCCATTTCAAGCTTAATCGTTTCATCTTTTCAATGCAACAAACTTAGTATATGTTCTACCAACTCATGCTTTAGTTTAGAGATAAGTGACAGATTGTAAACAAAATAATAATAAAAAATAAAAAAGATGTAAATAATATAATGTATAATGCGTCTTTAGAAATTAAACAATTAAGAAAACATTCAAAAATTCGAAATGGACTCGTGGATCAGCCGCAATTGTGGGGCGTAATTTATGATGCAGTCAAGAGGAAGTTAGCTCGAAATCACTAAGGGAAAACAAAAATCATTCTCGTTTTAATTTGCCGCAGTTAATCAAATAATTCATTAATTATTGCTTGATTCAATTTTTAATGGACCGCACATAGGCTTCTCTGTCAACTCATGCAGAATTTTTGAGGTTTTTACTTTAAAGATTTTATAAAACATTAAATTAATCCAATTCTGTTATTAAAATATCATTTAATATAAAATTAATATAAAAAAAAAAAAAAAAATTATATGAATGCTTCTGTTTTCTTCTTAAACTCATTTTAAGACTCTTACTTAGAAACGTCTATTAGATTATTCAACATCATTATCTCTTGGTATAAACCAAATATGGGTGATTTTTATTGTATTTATATTCATGCAATATATTTAAATAAAAATGTTTTATTATTTTTTATAACAATATTTATTCCAGGAAGTAATCCCTTATCACATGCGAGTGTCGAACAAAGTTTATAGATTAATATTAATTTTTTTTTTTGTTTTATGTCACAAGTAATCCGATTGCTGGTTTACTAAATGAATAATGATTTATTTAGTAAATAAACAACAAACAAACCAAACAAAAAAAAAAATTATTACAATGAAATTCCTTAGAATTGGAAAACATAAAGGGCTACATTATTGAATTATGAACTTCTATCATATCAACTGGATATACATAACTATTGGACTTAATAGATTCTATTATTTGAAATAAATGGAAAAGAAACTTTTGAAGTATCTTATGACTATCTAAAGCAATTCTGAGATTACTAAAAATTTCTTAAACTAGAAATATTTATATAACATCGTAACTTACCCGTAATATCCATTGGCTCCATTGATTACACTTCAATTGACAGTTTGCTCTTTCTTCTTTTACAATATAAAAAAAAGTTTATTTTATTTGAATTAGAATTTGTTGTTTAATAAAACATTATTTTGTTTTTTTTTTATTTTTTTAATTTGATAAAATGTTTCTTTTGGGTTTTTTTTTGTTTGTTGGCTGCAAATGAATCAGAAAAATAAAGTAATTAAGATTAAAATATTTATACTATGAATTTATGATGATTAATTAAAGTTCAGATAATTTTTGATTTATTTTTGAAATCACTTGAGCAATGTTTAACATTTTATAAAATTAAAAAATATTATTTCTTATATAAAAAATATTTTGTATTAAGTTTTAAATTTATTTTATATTTTTTTTTCTTATACTACTTATATTGAATATTACGAGTATATTTTATTTGTTATTTATAGTATTTATTTTGCTTCCCCACATTTTTTTTTTTTTTTTTTTTGTTGTGGCAAAAAGTCGCATTTTGTTGTAGGCAAGAAAACTGGTTTTCATATTAAAGATTTGATTTTGAGACGCGCGAACAAGCAAACGACGATGATCGACTAAAACGAATGAGATACTCAAAGACAGAAAGATATGTACGAACGAACGTTTGGATTGCAAAAATACAATAACAATGACGGCATTAACTACAATATAAGTATAGACAATATCAACTTGTTTTTATTTTCATACACTTCATATAAAAAGTGATTAGACATTATCATTTTGTTGGGATGATTGTAACGACAAGTTAGTATAGTAATAAATAATAAATTTGTAAATGAACATCATCAACCATTAGAAAATATATGTAAGTATCTATCAAATAATCAAAGCCTCAGTCTGCTGATTAGTTCCCAGTTTTAAGAATAGAGAACTAAAATTTTGCAGATATTTATACAATAATCTGATTGCTTGAACCAAACTACTTAAAGAACCTTAAGACTGCGAAGTGTATGCAGGCTTAGGTGAGTTCCATGTTATTCCTAGTTTATTTTTTTAAGTTTTAACTAAATCTGCTTTTCTGTTTTTTTTAAACTTTTATTATAAAAAAAGTGGATACAGTTCAAGTATGTAAATCGTAAATAAAATATTATTCAGTTGAACATTAATTATAGAATTACAGACAGCAATTGCAAATGAAAAGATACACATAAAACAACTATAATAATAACAACAACAACAATTAGTTAAGTGCAACAACTTAACTGGTTATACAGCAATTGCAACAATAAAAACAACTGGTAATTATTTAAACTAAAATAATAATAAATAAAGATTACAAAAAACAAAATGTAAAAATAAAAAATTATTAAGAAAAATGAACAGGAAAAGCTTCTCGTAAAAAAGTTAGTACAGTTAACTAATCTTAAATGGAATTGTAAGCAAAACATATTGTAAGAAGATAAATAATCACAAAACAGATAGGTGATCAATTGATTAGCATTAGATACCCCCCAACAACCATCTCTCTACACCACCACGGAAATGTCCGGCGACATTGATAACATATCACTGTTGTAGAAGGTGCAAATGCCTTTCAAAATCAAATGATAAGGAAATATGTATTTTGTTTTCTAAAATGAGATCGTCGAGTATGAAAGAAACTTCTAGGAGGACAGACAGACAAAACAGACGAACGAAAAGATAAATGAAAATCAAGTTCATGATTTGTAGAGCCTTACTATTTCCATTTCTTCTGGATGTTATACAATATCATACGAATTCCAG
This sequence comes from Amiota minor, assembly GCA_037043295.1. NCBI lineage: Eukaryota > Metazoa > Arthropoda > Insecta > Diptera > Drosophilidae > Amiota > Amiota minor. Next base: position 574,472 of record JBAMAW010001862.1, read on the forward strand.
GAATTTAATGTATCTTTTTGTTCATGAAAGGCTCAAGGAACTAAAAAATGAATTTTCTTTTAAGCTTCGATTGATAGACCTGCAAAATTGATTCCTGTATTATACTATTTATAATTGGGTGGTTATGTTTTTAAGTTCTTGTACAATTATATTTTCCAAATTATGAAATGAATTTATTTCTTTTTGTTAATTTTTCAATATATAAATTTAACCATTTTTTGTATTCAATTTTATTTAATATATATTTTTTTTTTTGCACTTTTATATGTCAATCTGATGAAATTTATTTAATCTGTAAATTTATTATGTTTTCTTTCAAATGGAATGCAATTGTTTTACGCATTTCTTTGAAAAAAAAAAATAAAAATGTACTTCATAATACAAATTGTAACATATTTATCGCCCATTTATGGAACTCAGTTTAGAAAAATCAAAGGAAAGTTTAAGATATTGTAATTGTAATCAAGTCACTTGCATGCGGGCAGTTTATAGAATTCAATATATCAACATATTTATAGTATAAGTATGTAAATATATATCATTATGAATTGAAACTAACCGATCCGATCAGAGTTGATGATGATTTGAGTCGCCACTCGCGCTTTATTATTAACTAAGAAACATTATATACTCGTATAATATTTTTTATTCGTTTTTAATTCATTTGTTATTATTATAAAAACAAAATCAATTTATAAGTATATAGTAGTAGTACGATTAATTTTGTTTTGAATATATTTGCGAGCGAGCGACCGAAAGTTTTCCGTTTTGCCGCTTCTGTGAAAACACGTCAGACAATTGTGGCGCAAAGTTTTGAACTGACTGTGAACTGTGAGAGAGACTTGTGGCAACAATTTGTGACTGTCTGTGTTTGGTGAAACGAATGAAGTAATGTAAAGAGTTTTGAGATACGAGTAAATTGAGCCGAGTATCGAGTATCTACAAAATGAGCGCGACGAGCGAACGCAGCTAACTGAATGATGAATAAAGCGAGCGTCGCCGAACACCAAGTGAGCGATTGAATATTCCAGGCAAGGCATTGGCAAAGGCTATCACAATCGCACAGGCAAAACTGGCCTCCCCACCGCCCAGTTGGAAGTCAATAATTTGCTTGGTTGGTGGGGCCGGGCTGGCCGACGAGCGTTCCGCGCGTGTCGTTTCTTTTTTAGTATTGCTTCTTGTTGTTGTCGATTGCATTGTTTTATTCTTTTTTGTTTTTTTTATTATCGCTTCTCACTTAATTGTTTGTTGAAATTTTTTGGTATTTATTCTTCTTGTTGTATCGAAATTTGTATGCTCATATAGGAGAGAGCAGTTCATGAGAGTTGGGATCATACTTACATATGTATCTATGTAGATATATGTATTTCGTAATATACTATATAACTGGAAAAATCTCTTTGTCTCTCTATGGTTGCTCTTTTCTTTTTTTTTTCGTTCATCGATCACCCATTAAATTCCAATAAATTCAAAAGAGGCCTACAGCATGTGAGAATGGCATGGTGTATCTCTGTATAAGTCGAATGTTCATAGGTATATTTTATTTAGTATCCATTTGTTTGGGTTTTTATTTTTGCTGAATCTTTTGTATTGATTTTTTCCACTCATACTACTTACTTATTTATGTACATATTTTTTGCTCATTTATTTTATTGTGTTTCTTTCTTTTATCGCTTCGTCATGTAAGTAGCATTATAGCGCAATTCTGATTATCAAATCATCCGTTCAAACAAATTTCTGTTGGCTTGAACCCATTTAGCTACTTTTTCACACATCATAAATATTAAATGAAGCCCAATGACGAAGAATACTTACATATGTTATTTGTGTATATAATTTGTATTTTCTTAGAAAATTAATATCTCATAAAAAAGAAAAACAAAAAAAAAAACATTTCAAGGGTCGCTTTATTATTGTACTTTACCAAAAAATTAATGAATTTTATTAAATTGACCTTACTTTGGATAGGAAACTTCAAGCAAAGTTATTATAGATCAAAAGTATGCCGGATCTACATTTGTTGTTTTAGGCAAAATTTCTTAAACTTATGTAGTTGGCCGATTTCCTTATGAATCCAATTTGCAGACTACTTCTTGAATAGCATTTCTCTTGTGAATCCTCATGGCAATCCCATGCATTTTACCTTCTTCTTAAAACTAATTTTCTGTATCAATCCCATTCTCCCATTTTCTTACAAAAAAAAAAAAAAATTGTCAGAAGGATGTCACTTATTATATCAAAATTTTTACTCAGTATTAGTATCTCAGACCTCCAGGAGTCCGCGAATTATAGTCTACCACCGCTGGTCATAGGTAAATAAATAACATTTGATATCCAGACTCTGAAATTACAAAAGATTCTAGAGGAAATGGTAAAACTTTGTTCCAAAGCAAACAACATTTGGTGTTATGTATTTCAAGTACATTATTTTACTTATAAAATAGTTTTTGTTTTTGATACTAAATTAATTAAATTATCATCATTAATAATAAAAACAAAATAAGAAACAACAACTAAACTTGGCTAACAAAAAATTATTAAAGCTAAACTATTTTTATTGTATATTCTTAACTTGAATGTAAGTCCCTTAATTCCCGAAAAATTCATATTAATTATTATCAGCATTTGCATCTCTGTCCTGAGTGTCAAGTTTTAAATCTTGGACCAATTTAATATAATATGCTAACGAATTGACGATTTCCTCAGCATTTGGTTCCGGTATTGCACTATTAAGAGGTCCATTGGTATCAGATGGCAAATTTCCCTCATCCTTGGCTGCTTCCTGAGATTGTCTGACTTTTCTTATCATATCGGCTGTTTTTCTTCGTTTATTGTCTGAAGGAGAAAAATAGAAACAACAAATCAATAATATCGTATACGAGTACAACAGCTTACCCGGCTTTGGAATGTATTCGAATTCAATAGCTGAGCTTTCGGCATTATCAGAACAACGTATTAACCGTAGAAAAATCTAACGCAAAAATAAAAAAATATCAACTAATTAAATTTGTATTTCCTAACAAAAAATAAACGCAATTTTACCTTTGAATTTTCTTTAACTTCATTTGAATAGTATGGAGGTGTTAGAAAACGTACTACGACACCCCGGTAGACCTCTTGGGGTGTCACTAAAGGTGCTTCCCAGCGTACAATATCCGTATTCCGATCGACCTCATAAAATTGCACTCGTACGTCTTTAGGAATATTTGCGCCCACTAACATTATCTCATCATTACCCTCAACTGAGGCCGAACAACGGCAAATTCTGCGTACTATCAGATCATTGGCATGAATTACCCCCGACATAAGGGGCTCAAGGCCATAACGTGAATTACCCTTGTAAGTAACAAAGGCTTGAATGCAGAGGCGGAAACGCTTTAAATCATAATTATTGTTATTTTGACGAGCATTAGGATTTGATTCTGTTGTAGAGAAATGTAATTACAGTAATTCAAGTTGAGTAAAAAATGATCTAGTAATAGTACATACTGTAATAGTTATATGGATCAACACCGTAATGATTCAAATTTCTGATCGATGCCTGGATATTGTTCCGTTTGACACTCTGTATGCCAAGACCATTGAAGGCATTGCCCAATGTCGTTGAGTTTAAATGGGCATAGTAAAAACCCTGGGCACAGCTACCCACAATACTGCAAGCTGCATTATCTATACTACATGGATCCGTTTTTCCTCTGGTACGATGTCGGCATTTGCTGCAAATAGTATCCCTACTAGCCAATTGATGCGGATGTGGCTTGTATGGTGCATCTGCCGAAATACACGAGATAACTACATCAATGGCACCTGTGTAGCCAACAATTGAGACTGCGGGCAACGTTTTGCGACCATGTGTTGAGCTTTTGCCCTTAATGGTACCCAGACCCTCTGACTCATAACGCAAACGTTGCACGTGCAATGGCTCCTCATCGAATTTCAAATAGGGTTTACTGGAAGATATTTGGCCTAAAGGCGTAGTTGGTGGCGTGGGCGATGTAGACGGTGTAATTTGATAAAACGGCGTTAAAGCATAAGGTGAAGTTTGTTGATTGTACGCAGCTTGAAAACTGCTTGAGGAGGTATTATCATCTAGAAATATATGTATGTACAATATTTAATGCCATGTTTACCTACACAAAAGTTCAGAGGTGGCCACAATGGATCTTTGATTTATGTACTCGTATTTATATTGATTTATGCAATAATGAAACTTTTATAAATCTAAAAAAATGAACAGCGCCACGTCAGAGAGATTAAACATTTGCAAAAATTCGAAATTGAATTTTTGTTTAAACATTTGCTAAAAGTTTATGAACTGACAGACGTGTGATGTTCAATACTTGATTGACGGACAGTAGAGCAAACAAACGTAAAGATTGTACGTTTATAAAATTGTTTATTCTTTGGCCTTAAAGGAGTACAAAATACTCGTATATATTACGATTAATATTTAATGAACCCATAGAATGATTAAAATGATATCTGAATATTGTAAATTTTGCTTAAATCTTGTTTATCACATTAATTAAGGTAATACAATATTAGCAACATTATCCTGTGAATTTGTATTGTGTAATTTTCATTCAATTCCATTTCTATTAATACACACTTTTTGTAATTTTCTGCCATGCTGACATCATTTAAAGCTTAAACCATTTTTACCCATTCCATGTATGTGTAATTATCTTCTTTTCTTTTAACCCAAACCTATTCGAGCAGAAAATTTATGAAGACTTCAAAACAAATTCCATTTCTCCATGTATTTTTCGATTTCCCTTCTATTCATGCTCAGCGAGGAAGGTAAACAATATTAGCATATGCTAATTTCTTGTTAGACAACTGTGCAACAGATAAGAGTCTTCTTTCTCACTCTCTGTGAACATTCATTCAATCGTCCTTCCATATTTATCATTATGCATCCGTTCGTCCGTTCGTCCCTTTGTCACTATGTCACTATGTCTGTCTTACTGTTTGTCTAATGAAAAGTTTAATTGCTTTTGCCATAAGTTCAACAACAATATAAACCAATTTGTTTATCTGCTACCTATTGTATGTAGTATGTATCTATATACTTATGTATCTGATGTTGACATTGATGATGAAAATGATGGCACTGATGATGATGATGATGATGATAATGATAATGTTGATAATTGGGCCAATTGAAGTCAAAATTTTATTGGATGAAGAGTTTTCCTCTAATTAGCATTTGAAATACTCACCTTGTTGATGCATTTTCTGGTTGCTTTATTGTACTCACAAATTTAATTAGTAAATTTACTCGGAAACTTTTAAGTACAATAACTTTCTAGGAATATTAAGTTCATATTTTGTTTTCCATCACAAACACATAAGGAACTAAAATAAACAAAATATGACACAATTTTCTAATTATTTTGCACTTAAAATGAAGATGAATTCAATGGCTTCAAAGAACTTTTGTAGTCTTGTAAGGATCGACTGTAGGGAATATTTATATGAATACATATATCAAATTATGAACACATTAGACCAGTTTACCATTAAACTCATAAGATTTTGAACTTAATGTCTAACAATATATGCTTTCGACTTCTTTCAAAAAATGCCATGCAATGCTGATTGTTGTTTGTAAAACCAAAACATAACACTCTGGGAACAAAATTGGACTCCCATTTATTAGTGCATTTAAGTTGCGGAAGTAGTTCGTTCTGTGCATGACTTGAGGGATTGTGAGAAGTAATAAAATTTGTCAACAGGAGAAGGAGATAAAGAAGGAAACTTACTTGACCATATCTAATAAGTCAAATAAATAAACAAACACAGATCTTGTCATTATACTCGTATTATACATGGTGTTATACTTTATGTGGGTCTACAATAAAAATGTTTAAATGACCTAAACCACATCTTCTTGTATATTTGAATTGGAGGTTTGACGTCTGATTGAAAGTTTGTTAAACAAATCCTAAAACAAGTAAAAAGAAGTTTAACTTCGCTTATGCCAACATTGATATACGAGGTGTGTGGAGGTACTGTTCACGCACCCCTAGAAACTGTTTTTGCCAATGATCTGTGATAGAGCAATCAGATATATTTAGTCACTTATGTTATGTTTATGTATAGTTAGTACACATAGAGCATTTCAACACTGAGACCGAAATATTTGTATGCGAGCTTTACGATCCAGTAATCCTAGGGTTTTGAAATTTACACGGTTGGTGAATATGGGGTAGATACTTATACTCTTCAAATTTCAGTTCAATAACACAAAAAACAAAAAAGTTTTGCTAATAAAAACCGAAATTTTTGTTCGGGTTTGTATGGGAGCTATACGGTCTTGAAATTTACGCATTTTATGGACATTGATTAGAAACTTATAGTATCTAAATTTTAGTTCAATAGAACAAAAACCAAAAAAGGTTTTTAAATAAGAACATGAATTTAAATGGGTGGTTTGATTGGGATGCACCCTTACTAGTGGTGCGATTCGACAAATGTACTGAGTCTAGTAAAAAGAAAGGTTCGTGGAAAATTTCAGTTCTTGAACTCAAAAACTTAGGGACTAGTTTGCATACATACAAACGGACAATGAAGTAGCATTGTTTTACGTGCTGACCTATCTGAGAAGACTTAAGAACACGGTGCCAAGCACATGGATTGATAAACGTCAATCAACGTCCCCTTGGATATATATCCGCAGGTACCAAATTTGAGTCATATTTATTTTGGTAAATATTACTCTCTCCTTGGTGGGGAGCGAGGCCCATCTTACAGACGGACAGACGGACTTGGCTTAATCAATTCGCTTCACCGAGCTGATCAAGAATATATATACTTTATGGTGTCTCCCTGTTGAATCCTTCTGTCTGTTACAGCCTTCATGACAAACTTATAGTACAATTCACTGCCGTGAAGAGTATAAAAGCAGTTGAAATGAAGCCAAAATATTGTACTAAATTCTGGGGGAAAATATAATATTATAAATTTGTCAAGGTTTTGAAAATAAGCATTCACTTTTTTATTAATAATCCAGAAAGAGAACTGCAAATGCTGGGTATTCCCTTTTTCTTTCGTTACAGTTAAATTTACTCAGAACTGGTATTTTGTAAAAAAAAAATTGAATTATCGATCAAATATCACACAAAACATACTTATGTATGGGTAACCGGACAGGAGAGCAGAGCATAAGATGAGCAAATCTACGGTAGCATCCAACACATCCAACATAAAATGCTTGTAGTGTCTTGAATGCGACAAGTGAAGAAGTGATGAAATAAAGTATGAGATGAGGCTGGCAGGTCATTTAGCTATGAAGAGAGCAAAGCTACTCTTACTTACATACGATTATATGGTTTGGGCAATGTTTTGACTGGAAGTTTCTTCTGACGTCTTAAGATTTAAGTTATCGTTGCTGCTTTTGAAGGTCGTTACTCTACGTGAGTGTGTGTATGTGTGTGTGTGTGTATGCATATTTTTATTTTTCGGTTTAATTTTGGGCACAATCGAAATAATAAAATGAAGCCAAAGCAATAAGAAAAAGAGATATAGGCGACAAAAGACAAAAAGGTCGTTCAAAAAATTGTATTATACTTAGTTATTAAAAATTCAAAACAGTCGTCAGTCTGAAAGACCGACAGACAAACAAACAAAGCAAGAGTGATCGAATGAAACGACGAAATAATAATAACAAACTGACTTGGCCAGTTGAGCAACTTAACTTGGCTAAAACCAAAGCTGTGAATACAAGTATAAGAAGCAGCACTTGAGTGGATTCCCCGAATTGAATGATGAATCACCGCAACTATTTTAGTATAATTGAGACATGCGAACTTTAAGCAATCAAATAGCCAAAGCATGAAAGAAGATACAATGATACAGATACACACATACAATATTACATAGACTCATGTCTACATTCATTCATACATCCGGATACATACATAACTATGTATCTCTACACAGATATTAACTGGTCACAATTGCATGCAACAAGTGCCTGAATGTAAGTAAGTAAATGTATCTGTACCATTGAATATTGACCGTTAAAGAGAAGTAGATACATAACAAAGTTGTCTGTTGCTTTTCCCTAAATACATATACATTTTTTTTCACGAAAATAATATTGATAACGAAACTTGAGCTGCGAGTGGCATAGAGTGAATATGCGTATCTAAAGAGTCTATGAGAGCCATGAGTATATTTTAATGGTATTTACACCTTTTTATAGTATAAACTCTCTTTGACTCTTTTTTGAGGCAACTGCTGATGAGTATTTTTCTTAAGATGATATTTTCCATAGAAGTGTGTCCGTCATTTTAAAATAACTAAAAAAGACGCGCGCCGCTTGTTGCATCACACATGTGAACGCATGCGCCGCGGCGCTTAACTTAATTCGCCTGTGACTTGATTTTATTTTATATAAATAAATTTCCGTCTACAAACAAGTTTCACGAGCTAAAACTGCTAACTAAAAACTGCGTCGCACTTATGCTGTTGAAAGTAAAAAACAAAAACAAAAACAAAAAAAAAACAAAAAAAAAAACAACCCACTCTACTAAGTTAATCTCAATAGATCTTTCCGTTTTGAGCGTGATTTCGATGTCCGATTCTATTCGATTCCCGATTCTGGATTAAACTCATGCGATGTTTTTGCAATTTAGTTGTATTCTACACGCTTCTGATTCGTTTAATGAACGCGAGCGAACTGAGTAGAGAATAACTAAGCTAAAGCTTGATTTACTGATCGTAGAACTCATACATAGAATCTCAGAGATTCAAGCACAGCACAGCTAACGGGTTTTATTAGAAAGCAATCAAAATACTTTTTTTTTTATATTGTATCTCACACAACTTTATACTAATGTCGTTGTTATTGCTGTTGGTATTATTTGTAATACAATAAATAATCATACACCTGCAATGCAAACTGGCTGCAAATGCAATTCATTATCAAGAAACTTAGTTGTATTATAGGTATATAATATAGATGTAAATACTTTGGTTTGCTCCCAAGTTTCCGACGAACTGTTTGCATAGTTAATGAGATTTTGAATGAATTCACATTAAATAATTTAAACATTTACCATTTAGTTAGATACTAACATACAAATACATGATGTCGTCGTCTAATAATCGCTGATGATGTTGTGATGCCCTGTTGGCATCTAAGATTTCGTTTTTCCCGATAATCGCAAAACCACAGACCCATCAACTAGCTGTAGATCTGTAATATTGAAGTAGATGCAATATAAATGAACACATATGCAATTTTGTGGTATTCTAGATATTTAATTGAAATACATTTCTAGTTAATCACAAAACATCATGTCATAGTACATTTTATGAATATACATAGTAAGTATGTTAGTCACATCTTGCTATTATATATCCAGTAACCCCACGAGGGTGGGGCTATACATCACAAACTTATATTGTCGAAATTTCTGTTTGATCGAGCAACTAGAGGGGTACCTCCCATACAAATCCACCATTCAGGTTCTTATTAGAAAAACCTTTTGGTTTTTGACTACTAGGGGGAGTATCTCCCATACAAACCCCAATCTGGTACGGAACCCTCCGTGTACGAGTCTGACTCGCACTTCGCCAATTTTTTATTTTGTGTTTTTGTTCTCGCTGTATCTGGAACCTTTAGGGAGATGCAGAGTATCTTTTATAGCCGATTTACAGTGAGCGAATGCAGCAGTATCAGCGTTCAACGCTGCGTGGGCGTTGGTATTTTTGTACAAGAACAACAGGAAAATCATCATCATTTGTCAATGCTGTGCCAATGCAACCACGAACGCACTCTTGAACGTTCAATTTTAACCGGAAATTACACGGGCATTTCTGTATCGTGAACAGCTGTTTTTTGTATTGGGTATACAAACAAATGAAACGTTGTATGCACGTTGGGCTAATTCAAACGTAAAATTTGTAGAAAATAAATCATTTAAAACAAACAGTATATTCCAATAGTTCTTGCAACTCCCTTTTCCATTCCTACTACGCATTATATTAAAATTTCAACAAAAAAATTAGAATTTCAAATTTACTATAATCATCGTCAGCTGTTTTATATTGGTGAGCAACAAAAAGTAAAAGGCAGACAGTCCAAAGTCACATATAACAATGGCGAAAATTTGCCAAAAATGTCAAACAATTTAGTAACACTATGCAGACTGTCCATTTTAATTTGTTACGGATGTAGACTTCTGGGGTGGATGCATTCATCTAAGTATGTCCAAACAACAACCTTACATTTTCGTTATTAAAAATTAGATAAATTATTTTGATCACCTTTTAATAATCGGAGCTGCCAACTGGTTGTCCAAGGCTACTAAATTTTTGGCCAGTGCTGTGCAGTTTTTAGCAGATTTTTTTTTACAAGTGAAACTTCTTTAGCGAAAGGGAGTAAATACAAAAAATATGTAAATGAAATGTGACGAAAATCAAAATTTGACGATGTTATTATTATGTTGGAGCTATTTAGGCGAATACAATTGAAATATCTCATTGTAAAAACACTATAAGTGTGTCAGATTTAAAATGCTTATTCCTAAGAATTGCTGAATATTGTGGTATACTGTATTAATTGTTATATAGTTATAAATTTAGTTTAAAAATATATTCAATTTACATTTAGTCTGCTTTTTGTATATTTTACAATGTAATTAATACTTTCATAGGTGAAGTTTATTAGTGACTACTTTTATTGATTACTTTTTGAAATTTATTGGATATAATATTTCTAAAAAATTACCCCGCTCTTAATCAAATAAAAAATAAAAAAAAAACAATCTATCTTTAATGGTCAAATGGTTATTTAAAAAACAAAGGCTGCATTTGGGCAATCGACAAAGCTATTTAAAGAGATTTTCCCAAGCAGCAAAGGCAATACAAAATTTTTTCCATTTTTTCTTTATACTTTTTTTTATTTTTTGTTGGTAATTTTTCAAATGGGGGTGTAATTTTTTATCTACCCCAATCATTCACATTCACATTCACACGAATGTTGAATGTGACTGGTGCTGTGGCTAAGAAAGTGGCAATGGCAGCGGCATCTTCATTGATATAGCTTTAAAATCATTTCCACCAAATGAACTGTAAAAAGGTCGTGAAAGTAGCCGCAAATGTTTGCGCCATTTTGCCCCAGGAGTTCTCTTCGTTGCCGTCTCCAAGCAACCCGATTACTTAACGATTACTCGAGTATAATAGACTCTCTCATGCCATACAAAAAATGCACACTTCACAGCACAGCAATTAATCTGACGAAATTATATTTGGGTCGTAGTAGGCATGATTTGATTTCATGCGTAAAGTAATTTGTCGTCAAGCATTAGAAAAAAGACAATATTCTCCAACTTTTGAAGGAAGGATATACAAATATACTTGTTTAAGATTTGAAATAGAATTGATTTAGAAGCGATTAAGTTTAATATAATAATTTCTGACAATATGTCCGAAAAAACAGAAGAGTCGTGCACTGAAGTTGCTGGAAAAGAAGCTAAACCTAAAGGAATTACGGGCTGCAAGAATAAGACCGTAACTTTCAAGATCGAGCCGAAAACCCTTAAAAAACCAGTTCACCGTCTAAAAAATAACAAGACATCGCCCGCTAATGTTGGGTAAGTCAAAGCTTGTAGATATTTTGAACAATACGCTAGTGTTAGGTTAAAATAAGAAGATGCAGTTTTATCTAAGTTTATGGTTATGTGTGGAATCAATAGAGGCGCTATTGGGGACAGCTTCAAATTCTACTGAGGCTCGCTTTCCAGGCTACGATAGGATAAAAAGTTATTGGTTTGGACGGCTCTTATCTTTAGTGTTCGGATTCAACATTACCGGGACGGGATACTCGCGGCATCGGTACAAAAGCTAGAACACAATGAAAGAGAGGATAAATTTTTCCTTTGTTTTTTAGATACTATAAAACTATAAATGCCCAAAAATGTATCTCATAAATTTATATTTTGAAGCCAATCATAGAAGGCTTGATTTGGTTTCATGCTTAAAGCAATAATTTATCGTTCGATAATCTCAACTGTCATTGTGTCGTTGTCGGAAAATATATTTTCAAGCAAAATTAAATAAGAAATTTCATTTAACGTGCGTGGTTTCCAAGTGTATTTTACTTGAATATTTAATTCGAAATAAATACCAACGTTTCTTGCAAGGTTTTTCATTAGATTTAATATTGTATTTTTATTGCATTAATACATTTTTGGAAACAGTAAAGTTAAGTAAAGAAAAGATTCCGTTATCATGTTGCAATCAAAAGAACGAAACGATGAGGTAGTTAAAGAAGAAGTTAAAGAAATAGAGAATTCCAAACCGAAGACGGAGTCAAGAATTATAAAAAGACCAGACCAATGTGTACGGCAGTCGTTGCCAGCGAATGCTGGGTAAGTCTAAGCCTAAAGATAAGGATGCCCTTTCCTCTTATACCAACAAATTAAAAAAAAAATAAATATAAAATATTCGTACAATTCGAGCCCATTTGATGAGGCTCTTCGTTTTAACTGATTTAGGGTTACTTTTTTGTTTAGTTTTATCATAAGTTAATAGTAAATTCTATTACAGTGTTGCATTTAAAGGCAATTTTGTTAGCCAAATACCAAAAGCAGTTTTATTGACACCATCCTCGTCGGAAAATTCATTGGCCACAGACATATCTATCGATGGAAACTTGGCCTATACCATAGGACCAAAGTCTATAATGAAGTCCCCACTGCCGTCATATTTGACACTTCAGCGTCAACGCACTGAAGCTATTATAAATTTTCGCTCACGTAAAGCAGTTTCTCAAATGGACTTCAAGGAGGCTCGCCGCACTGGCAATTTACCATTGCCAAATTCTCAAGCATTAGTGCCAGTAAATCGAGATCAGAATCAACTCACTTCAAAAGTGGATGGTGAGTTGGAGCCGCTTTATGCAGATAATGGTGATGTGACCGCTGGCACCACGACGATTTATAGGACATGTTTTACCGCAGGCATTGAAGAAATGTGCTACATGCGAACCGCTAGTTTAAGGATCTTCAATATCATCATGTTGCACAGTTGGCGCAAACGACGTGAAGAAGTACGTCAACTAAACGAACAAATTGACAGAGGAACTCGTTGCGTGAGTCTTTTAAATTTCAAAAGTTTTACATTGGATAATGTAAACATTTATTATATTCATTGTTTCAGTCGATCAAAACAAAAAACCAATTGCACATCTTTAAATCACTTTTTCGTTCCGAGCAGATCCGCAACAATGATTTAAGCAACAAAGTTCGTTCTGCCGCTCAAGAATTATTGAAATGCCAAGCTGAGCAACAGAAACTACAAAAGAATCTCGAAAATGCAAAGCTTGCAGAAGAAGTACTAAAGCAAGAGTTAATGGACAAGTTCACGGAATGTGAAGGTATCAATGTGACGTTAGAAAGCACCAAATCTAAGCTATTTCAAGCTATGTGTAGTGAACGCGAGTTACTCAGTTCTCTATCAAATGCACAACGGGAGATTCAAGATCTCCAATTTGAAAACATTGATCTTAAGCAAATTGTATGTGTATTGATGATTCAGAATCAGAAAAAAACATTATTTATTTGTCAATTGTAGGTTCAGATATCAAAAACAAAGTATGGAGAAATTATGAGACAGTTATATGATTTCATTGCTGAGAGAGATGAACTACTGATTGCAAATAACTTGGCTTTGAAAAAATGCGAAGAAGTCGAAGAAGAGTTAAAAAAGTAAGTTTAAGGTTGAAACCCCCTTCTTTTAATGTAATTTTAAAACAAATTTTTCTTTACATACAAAAAAATAAATATAATAAAAGCAAAAACCAAGAATTGTCCGATTTTAAAGGCAAGGAACGGCGTCTGCTTGAGGAATTAGAACTGGTTAAATCACAGGTTGCTACTCTACAACAGTGCTTAGCTGCAACTTTAGGCAATCGTTTGAAGAACTGTTTCAACCAGAGTTTGGAATATCATCGTACCACTTATCAGTTGCTGCACTGGGTCGCTTTTTATATATTGCCAGCTGCACCACCGCCGCGTGTTACCTCATTGCCTGTGGGTTTAGCCATTAAGAAGGTGAAGGCCTTCTTCAATACTAGCTTCCTTTCAAAAACAAAGCAAAAAAATATTGAATGAACCAACTGGAGAAATTGGTCAGGAGCTGTTATACTTACACATTTCATACCTTGAGAAAATCACAAAAATACAAGAACTCAACACGAAACACAGCGTTCCAGTTACAATTTAAAAATTATGCGTTTATATTTCAAGTTACTTAAAAATTAATTATGTATATTGGAAGTTTTAATGGAATTAAATAAAATTTCTAAAGCATTACAAGTAATTTACATTTTAGACATTTACAATATTATATATTGTAGTATATCCCCAAAGCATATAGCATACAACACAATTCTTTATATTGAATTCGTTTAAGGTCATGATGATGATTTGGTCTATGTACACAGCAGCTTGATGTCGCAAAGGTGTGTTTAATATTAACACAGCTTTATCAGAAACTTTTAAATATTGTATATTACGGATTCGAATTCCGCAGATGTTGCATTAAGCATTAGCTTATGGATAAATTTGAAATTTTTAGATCTTCAGAATTTAAACACAACATTTGATCGTTCTCAGAGTTAATGGGCACCAGCTGCTCGCTATCGAAACTTAGTAGATTGCTAATCGTTGGACCATTCTCATTGTGATGATTGTTGTTGTTGTTGTTGTTGTTTAGGCCATTGTAGGTTGTCAACTCTGTAAGCTCTGTTGCCGCCGCTGTAAATTCCGGTTGCTGTACTATCGTCGGCAATGCATGCTGCTGTTGATGTTGCTGCTGATGGGCATGCGTAAGTCGTTGTTGTTGTTGTTGTTGCGGATGAGGAGCAGGAGGCTGGTATGATGCATGCTGATTGTGCTATGTATGGATGGATGGTTAAGAAGCACAAGTTACTTTACCATATCCGAAGAATTTAGAGGATCTCATCTATGATCTCACCACATGATTCGTTGACACATTCCAATGCTGATTTGCGCTACTTCCGGCTCCAGCACCAGAGCCATTTAGGCCATTACCACTACCCAGACCAGCAAGAGCACCAGCACCAACACCACCACCACTACCGTCACTTGTCAAAAGGTTATTCGTTGTAAAAGGATTACTGAGATTGCCAATGATGTTATTGTTATTAGCAGCCGACATTGCAGCTGCAGAAAATTTATTACCCCAATTTGTAGCACCACCACTGGCAAAGGGATTCGTGTGATAATTATGTTGCTGTTGCTGGGCGGTGTGATTTGTTAAATTCTGTTGTGTAAATGGATTGAAATTAGGCAGCTCCATGTTGTCAGTTGTTATCGCAGGGTTTCCTGTTCCGGGACCACCAAAATATTGTTGCTGCTGTTGCTGGTGCTGCTGATGATGCTCAGGCGATAGCATTTGAGGAGGCACACCGTTATACGGAGATGGCGTTGTGTTGTTTGTGTAGGGTGGTGATAATGGCTGCGGTGATGGCGTCAATTCAGGCGGGGCGCGATATAAACCAAATGGTTGCGGGGAAGCTTCTGCGAATTGATAAATAGGTAAATCAAAATTCTATTCATCGATTAGTGATTGTTTACACTTACCCCGTGGTTCTGTCTTGATTGGTGGTATATTCGATGTGTTCCAACAATTTGCATTGTTCTGAAGTACTGGAAATGAATCAAACAAACAACATATGCAACAGAGGCAAATGAAACGTGCATTAGTGCAAGGAATACAAGCAAATAATATAATCAAATAAACTAAAAAACAAAGCATAAATGAATCAGATCGCATCGGATCTGATAAGTATTATTTCAGTTAATATTTTTGTTAATATATAGGATTATAATAACATAAAGTTACGATATCAAATTAAGAGTGGTTATGAGATTCAAAGCAACCGAACAAATATTAAGCTCAAAGAAAAGTTTATTGCTGGGGAACATAATATGTACAATACAATAAGTTAAATAACATAAAAAAAAGTATAGGAAAGGCATTTATACAATAAATCTTTAAATAATGCAAAAACTTACATATCTTTGAATGAATGAAGAAACAAAAAAAAAACACATTTAATAAATTAGGAATACATGTGTTGGTTCAAAAATTTCCACAAATAAAAAATCCAATTCCTAGTTTATTAATTAATTTTATTAGCTTTCTTCTTTTTCAATAAATATATAATATTTTTATTTATGTATAGATTATTTCAATCCTCTTTTTCAACAATATACTTATAAAAATATCAAATTTCTTTTGTTTTGCAATTGGATTCTAAAAATTTTTTTCATTTAACAATTATATTTGGTATATAATATTTTTAAATTTAATTTAATTAATACACAATAATCTTCATAGTCTTCAGTATATAAAAAACAAATTTTTTTTCTTTTCATTTTTAGGGCACCTAAAAATGTATGTTTTTAGAAAAGGACTCTCACACAGTGAAAGGTGATTAGGAGCTTCAATTTAACAGTCACAACACAAAGGAAATACAACCAACAACTGACGATACTTAGAGAAAAGACGTTCATACTTTGATTCATATAAAAGTACAATAACTTAAGAATTGGTGGGATATTAAATGGGCATAAAAACAAGAATAAAATATGCAGCTACGCAAGATTTCACCTAGAAGATGTGATGCTTGAAATAAAGGGGGAAGTTGACTATTAGATTATTATAAAAAAGTATTTAGGTGTTTACTAAAATAGTTTACTAATATAAAAAGTTTCGTTCCTTCTTGAAACCACAATTCAATTCAATAGAAATATATGTATATGTATTAGATGTATTTTAATGAAAAAATGGAACCACAACCATAATGATATTAAGATCCCAATGACCCAACACCATATTTAATTCAATAAAATACTTATTCATATTACATACTAGAGTAGATGGATAGATCCCTTGGGGTGACAAAATTTTTAACAAATATGTATTTAGAGAGAGTGAGTGAGAGAGTATAGAAGAAAAATAAATTTCTGTTCGAACTTACTACCATCTGGTTCGTTCTGATGTTGTTGTGTTACTTTTTGTTGTTGTTGCAACAACAAATGCATTGGATCACCACCGGTTTTTTGACGTTTACGCCTCAAATGCGCGGGATCTAAAATAAATAAGATTGTTCTTGAACAATTGTTTTTTTAAGTATACCTTTCACAAATTAATTAATTTTTATAATCAAAATTCATTGATTTACATTTACAAATTGGTTTTACATATAAGTATATAGTAATATATGGTAGATGACTAGAATATACTCATTCATCATTATACATATAGAGCAATATAACAAATTTTCTAATGTTTTATAGAAAAATACAAATTTTTTTAACGCTTAACCACGTTTTTCTCCAAAAAAATAAAGTTAAGTTAATCTTATGCATTTTTCAGTGTTTTAAACAACTGTAATGCTTTATAAAATGTATCCATAATTCTATGGATCTGTACTCCTTCTTCTGTTATTACAATAAATACAAATCGAGTTTTTTTCTTATGGTGAAATTAAAAAATTATTTCACCTTACAACAAATACAAGTAATAGAGATTGTTCAATTTAAATAGATTTTCGCTTTGGCTATAGGAAAATATTCCGAATGTAGTCGCTTGTTTCGAAATTCTCTGTAAAAATTCATTAATTCAAATTAAGTTCATTTTTTGTTTGTAATCCTGCAGCAGATGCTTGCGCCACTTTCAAAATCTGTTTGTTTCTTATTTAGAAAACCGCCAGCTTCACAGAATTCGCAAATCACAAAACCCGACAACAAATTTGTTGCATTCTAATTATTTCTCTTTTACTCAAATGAAATCCCATGCCCATTATTTAGAACAATTCGCAGCAGCTAAACGCTTGGCCACTTCATCCGGCGTCAGAATGTCGCCAGCATCTACAGGTGCATAATACGCCGAAGTCTCATCAAATTCACTTACAGTAGCCTGCGGTGGTATTGCTGTATAAAGTGCAAAATGTTCCGCTTCTGTTAAATCTACATCGGGGTCAAGCAAGACATTGAATTCTCCTTCACATAGATTTCGTAAACTTTGTCGATCTGCTATAGCGACCAATTCCATATTACCATCACTGATGGGAATGTCTGCAAGTTGCAGTGCAGATGCTGTGCGCCGATCCAAGGGACCGCCACTCAAAGTTACTGTGCTTGCATTTGAGTAAGCCTCGTTGTGAGCCGTTTGTCGTTGCTGCTGTGGCAAGCTATTAACGCTATCCCCCTTCAATGGTATATGCACTACATCCGCGTTAAGATATGATGGTCGTTTGCCAGATACGCTGCTTACACTGCGTGTGACTGGTTTGCCACCACCGGCGTTCTTTGGCGTTCGCCGTATAGTCGAGCCTTTTGTTACGGGACTTGACTTAGCGGCGGGCTGTAGACTCTTGATTGAGCGCACAGACGCACGATTTGAATCATACATATTGAAGTGATTTATGCTAGGGTCACGACTGGCATTCGGGCTGGTCGCTTTTGAGCCAAACTTCGAGCTTGACGGCGTTGATTGTTCACCTTGATTTAGATCTGGTTTGCTTTTGCGGCGTGAGAATAGTTTTGAGAAGAAACCGGGTTTCTTTTGTTTGGGCAAGGTATTGAAATTGGGATTCGGCTTCGGTGGCAAGCGTTTGTTTAGTGGTGATTGATCAGGTGTCTTCATAATGATTATAGGAGCTTGTTGTTTATTGACACTGCCGCTACCGCCTTTACGGCGTTCTAAAGTGTCTGTACTATTGCCTGCATTATTTGCTGCAAACGAACTGTTCTCCGCGTTACTGTCCTGTTTACGTATGCGTTTTGGTGGCAATGGGGGAACTTTTTCCTCCTCAGCCGCTGTAATATGCATCATAGGCGAACATTGCGGTGTTTGCTTTACTGCTGCTTGAGGGCTTTGTTGTATAGATAGTTTTTCAATTTGACCTTGCGACATAACTTCGATTGGATCATAATGTTGCGCGTCTTCCGGTGCGCACTGTGAAGCTGGCGGTGTAGGTGGCATTAGGTCTTGCATTTGTACGGGATTCTTAAAAGCTATCTGTAAACTGGTATAAGTTGCTGCATCATCGAAGCTTTCATCAACCAGCATTGGCGGATGATGTCCGACAATTGTGCCGATGTTTTCATCAGCCTCCGATGGCAGCGCCGAATCGACACTATTTAGTTCATTTATAATGGTGTTGTTATAGGTATCGCGGCGCAAAACATGATCGGTATAAATTTCATCCAACTCTGCGACTTGTTCGAGCAATTCATTTAATGTTTCATCTTCATCATTTGTTTTGACAGCAGGCAATTCTTGCTGCACTAATGGAACCTGAGCACTACCCATAACGGGGTCTTTGTTGTTAGATGCCTCCTGCACTTGTTGAAATTCATTTGATTTCATCCATTCAGTAATCTTATCATTTGCACTAAGTGGTCGTGGTTCTTCTGCTAATTGTTGTTGTAACTGTTCCTGCTCCAACTTTTCCATTTCGCGTACTTTCTCATTAATGATACTATCAATTTCATGCTCATTTTGTCGACGCAATACTTCGTCATCCTCCTTAAACTGCGTTGCTTCTGGTGCAGGTGCCGACACCTGCTCCAGTGTATTTAAAGCCTGCTCCATTGATAATGGTGCTTGATCCGCTATTGGCGTATTCAAATCTATTACCTCAATTGTTGGTGGCGGCGTACACTCACGCTTGGCATCCAGACCAAGTATTTGCTGAAAAATATCTTCGTCTGGCTTCCGCTTAAGATGCCGACGTAGTGTCCAAAATGTATGCCTACCTGAATCGAGCGGCACATATTCGAAGGGTAATGACTCGCTAGTCATGCCATCCGATGGTCGACGTAATTGTATAAACACCTGTGGAAACGAAAATAAAAAGTAAAGAAGAAGGATGGAAGAGGATATCAATAATAGAGCTAGGTGGACGGACCTTTGCTGGTTCTGAGATATCCAGTGTATGGTAGCGCGGCGTCTTAAACGTTATGGCAGTCTGCTTGTGTACGTCAGTGTGTTGGAACTCGCCGTATGCCTCCCAAACTTGTAGCCCGTTCTTCTCCTCATAGAAACGCACAGCGATATCTTCTCTGGCCACTTTCTCGCACAGCAGAATTATCTGAGTACTACCTAATACCGACGCCGAACAACTGCACAAACGACAAATTACCAAATCCGACATGGCCTTTTTGTCATAGATTGGCTCTGATACAACAGGTGGTAGTGGTTGGGTAAACCGCCCCTTTTGCTCGCTTTCCATGAATACTTGAAAACAAAGTCGCACAGCATTCAGATCAATGCTTGAGGGTTGATAACGATGCGAGAAACCAGCTAAAAAGAATTATGGGTATTTTAATCCGATTTAACTTATCTAATTTTTCAGTTCAATTTATGGTAAGTTACTTTTAAATGGATCCACGCGTATATCTTCGCGTGCTTTTAAAGCTGCCTCTATGTCCTTCTTCTTGACGCATTGTATACCCAAATTACTAAAAACAGCACGCATGGTTTCGGAATTAATTTCCATAGTGCAGACACCTTTCTTGCAGCCTTCTTTGCCAACCAAATTGTGAGGATGGGGACTATAAAATGGAAATGCCAATTATTTTATATCAGCAATTGTTGCTTAATTATCAAGTGTCAAATATGTTTCGTTCTTACCGATAAGGCATGTCCTTGGTCACGCACGAGACCACAACGACGGCACGTCCTTTGTAACCAACAATTTCAATTGTAGGGTACGTCTTAATCTCTGCTGTTGAATTCATGCCAGGTATGGAGCCTGCCGAGCGCCCTTCGCATTCATATCGAAAACGGAGTGCTTTTCCTGCAGGTTGCTCTATGATTTTTACATAAGCTTTTTTCCGAACATTCTTTTGCTGAATTGTGTTGGAGCTGTTGTAGGCCATTGTAATTTATATTCTGTTGCTGCTGTTCCATTGTTGAGCCAGTT
The DNA here is from genome assembly GCA_037043295.1 of Amiota minor. Lineage (NCBI taxonomy): Eukaryota > Metazoa > Arthropoda > Insecta > Diptera > Drosophilidae > Amiota > Amiota minor. Next base: position 595,449 of record JBAMAW010001862.1, read on the forward strand.
GGATTTTGAAACATCTCAAGGCCAACTTAAGCAACAAATCAATTTTTAAATATATGAACTGCAAAATGCAAAAATTAAATGGATTAATTAATTAATGTATGTAATCTGATAACTTTAAATAAAAACAAAAAAAAAATATTTTATAGCCTGGATAAAATGGTTAATCTACCTTTAAGGGTTCTAAGTTCTTTCAATTATTGTATTTTCTAGTTTGACGTATCTTAGTCTCTTTCGTCTACTTCCGTGCCGTGCCGTTTCTTACGTTATGATAATATTGATGATGAATGTTCACCCCAAAAATAATTCTGTCGTCTTCGACTTTATCGTCTTCTGTTATTGTGTTCAATCTACACGTTTCCGGCTGCGCGACACAAAATTCTCTTGTTTATATATACTATGAGTTCAACATGTACAATATAGAATCACTCTGATTTATGTACTCGTATATATGATGATATCTGCTCGCCTAGTGGCCACCTCACCGTGTAAACTGTCGAGAAATACTAAAATTTACTAGCTGAAAATTTGTTTCCCAAACTAACTAAAGAAGACGCGACGCGACACACATGGAGCAAAAAACATGCGGAATACATTTTTGCTCAGAGAAGCGTTTCAAAATGAAATGAGCATACAAAATTAGTTTTTAAATATATGTATTACAAAGATAAAAATATTATTTCAATATGCTCAGAGGACATTTGTAAAAGAGAACGTTTATATTTCTTTCTAAATTATTTCTTCAAATGAAATGCATTCTGATCCGGAACCATAGAGACCTGTACGCTACGCTAATGGGATTATAAAGTTGTAAATGTGGTTTTCATCCCTATATTTTTGATTTTAAAAGCGACAAGTTTATTTATAAATAAAACTTTGCGTAACTCTCGCATAAAATTAAAAAGAAATATGTGAACATGTACTCAGGCAAAATGAGACAATTTATAATTTTTTTTTTTTTTTTTTTTGTGTTGGTTTCTCGATTTTTGGCTGGCCTCCGGTGCTCTACTTAATGTATTTCTCGATACCGAACTAGCTGCCAGATATAAACGAATTTTGTCTATTTTCTTCGATTTTTTTTTTTATCAATGAACAAATTGTTCGTCACTAAGATCGGTTGATCGATCTGTAATTCTGTTTTGTTGTATTGTGTTGTGTCTTGTTTTAAACAAATCTCTTGACCTCCTGCACAGACAGACCAGACAAATTTATCTATTCAGACTGCAGATATATTGTCTATAACAAGTATAATAGATATACTACCAAAGACCAACCAACGAGTGAAATTTATAAATTAATGACGTCTAAACTCTTTTTTTACCTTGAATTTTGTATATACATAAATTATAAAATTATTTATTTTATTTTATTTTCTATGATTTTTTTTTTAATTATCATAATTTTTTTTTTGTTTTTTTTTGTTTTGAATAGATGTGTTTTAGAGGATTTTTCATAAGAAGTATTTACTATAATGATTTAATATAATTTAATTTTAAAAGACATTCTTTGATCATATTTCTATTGAAACCAAAATAAAAATACTGATATTTTTCATTCTTTCACAATGCAAACTGCAAGCTTCGGAGTCCAGGGAGAAACTAAAAAATAACGCAATTAATTAAAAAATTAAATTCTAAAAAGAATAATTGTTTTGTTATGAAAGATTCGTAATCCTAAAGAAAACAAAGCCATTTACACAAAAAAGAATGTTGAGTGGCTCGTTAAGGGTGCGATATTCCTAGTTCAAATTTTAAAGGCATTTTAGAAGGTCAGTTCAGTCTCAGTCTCAGTCCATGTTATCGCTTGAGAAATCGAAATAAATTGTGAAAATGCTTGTTTTTACACCATCAGTTCAAATCTTAGTGTTGTCAATCGCGTCAGAGTTTTTGAACAGCACTGAGCACTGTTTGTTTATATATTGTTCATATTTATCTATTTAAAAGTGTGGTAATATAATAACTGAGTTCCACAGTAAAATCGTGGTTCGCCATTTCTGCATGCATTTTGAGAAGTCTACGGCGATTGTTGCACCTGCTGCATTTGATTACATATAGCGATATGACATCGAAATGGACTGACAAATAAGCCGAGTCATCAGTCCATTTTTTGTTATCATTTTGGTTATCGGTGCTGATTTCGAGTCGATAATGGACTGAGACTGAGACTGAACTGACCATCTAAAAGGGCCTTTAAGGGAAGAATCAAGATACCACAATTATACAATAGCTTTATCACACAAGTTATTATTGTATTATTTTTAATTTAACGGAGACTGCGACAAAAAAGAAAAAGCGATATTCCCGCTTAAAAATTTTAAGGGAATACATAGCTTCATGATATATCCATTATTTTATTATTGTTTTAATGGATATTGCGACTGTACATTCCAAAAAGCCAAACAATATTACAAGAATATTAATATTTAAAATGCATAATGTAACATATTTTGTCACATATAAGTCGATAATTCCAAAGAAAAGACATTTCAAAAAATTATCTCTTTGTAATATTTATACCTACAATTGTTTTGTATTTATCTAAATTTGCTTTATAATATTGTAATTTAACAGAACTTAAATCAACCAAATATTGGGTATAAATATAACTGAATAAAACCGAATTCTAAATAAACAATGGCAAAACATATAATTTCGTCGAACGCCAACGGGATCAGTTAAAATAAAAAAAAAAAAAAAATCAACTTACGTCATGATTTATACTATTGTACAATATATTTTGGCTTTAAGCCAAAATTGTAATGAACATTTCAAACAAAACTATATTGTATGCCATTTAAAATAATAAATATGATCAAAAAACATCATCTTTGATTAATTATATTAAAAAAAGTACAAATTAGCAATGTCATATCTACATTTAGTTGGTTTGATCTGTTTTAGTATTGAATATAGTATGTACTGTGTATTTTAGTTGTGGCACGTGATCATGTGTTGACTTTATGACCTAAACAAGTATTAAATATTTTAATTGAATCATTTAATCATCTGCTCTTTAAAAACATTAAAAATCTTTTTATATTTTATAATTAAAATTTGTTTTCTCTCAAAATAATTGTTCACTCTTCATTAAACACTTTTGTCCTGTAACACACTGCGTATACTTGATATTATATTGTTTGTACACTGTTTTCTATGATTTTATGAAAAAAAAAAAAACCATCGTTCACTGGTTTAGTTTTTACCGGTTCAAACAGGTTCCCACAACGAAAATTATGCCAAATTTATTATTATATTTTACACTGCAAGGAAAATTCTTTGCTTTATGAATATACGAGTATGCATATATATGTAAGTACTATGTAGAATATATTTTATATTCCGGTCTTCACAATATCTATATCTATTATATTTTCATTAGCTATTTATTTTTGTTTCTTCTATTCTTCTGTTAACCGTAACGACGTCTTGAGTTCTTGATGTTATGTTGTGCACTGAACGCCTTAATGGATTCGAAATTGCGAAAAATCTTTGAACGCTTGTTGAAGATTCTCTTTTAGTTTTTTTTTGGACTCTTGCGTTTTTGTCTTTTGTGTTTTACTTTTAAATCTTATATCTGCTATAAATACTACATATAATAATGAAATATTTTCATTTTATTTTATTTCTTCTATCTACTTGAAGTGTTTTTTTTTGGTAGAAGATATTTTCTCGACGCAATTGTCCTATATTCCATTTGCTCTGGTACTGGGAGATTTTGTATTCATTTTTATGTGTTCATTTTATTTTTATTTTTTTTTTTTTTTGGTAACAACTCGGAAGGTGTCAATAAACTTTTACTTTTTAGCTAGTCAAGAGTGGCGTTTGAGAAGTTTTCCTGTTTAATTTGTATGCGTAAAGCAAAGATTGTATAGAATTATTTTCATTTGCACAAGTTGTTTTGAGTTGAGAAATGAGAGATTATTGAGGCGAGACCAATAAATTATAAATTAGTGATAAATGTGGAAACAGAAAGAAGAACCAACTTTCACTGGGCTCAACTGGCTAGTCAAAAAGTCTTACACTTACAAATATGCTGCTTACATTAAAGCGAAAAGATGTTTAGGACATGCAAATAGATTGGGATTAATCTTAATAAACTCTTCAATTTGCATGCCTACAATGGGCTTTTAATGGCCTAAGTGAGCTACACTTGGCCGGTGCCTTACATCCCTAACTGATTAAAGGAGAAACAGAGGACCCTTTTCACCGAAATCTTAGAGATATTTTATTTCAAAGATTACTGAATACAAAAACAATTGAAATAATATTAATAAGTACAATAGTAAGTATACTTACTGTGTGTGGAAAGGATAAATAACAACTATGACTATAACTTCAACATAATTTAAATGGTTAATAAGAGAATCTTTTGTTTTCTTCACTTTCATTTCTTCACTGCATACACTTATATTCGTATATAATCGCAAGCATTTCCGTTTCAGATTTAAAATTGAATTCAGAATTCACTTCACTCAAAAGTTAATTGACGGCGCCACTTTTTGGCAAAAGAATTTCTGCATAATCAAAAAACGGGCATACATACAAATATGTACAATTTGTATCTCTCTATGTATTATACCTTGACAATTTATTGTAATATTAAGTCATAAACAAAATATATTTTGCAAATATTATTAAATACAATAAAACAAAAAGAGAAAAAAAAAAAGGAAAAAAAAGAAATGAAAATCTTAAGAAAATTTGTGAGAATTTCCAAGAAAACAGTGACTCATTTAATGGCAAAACAGATATCTAAGGAATGTGCTCGTGTGGCCAGAGTATATTATGTATAGTAAGAGATGTTTAAAAATCATTCATGGGCAACGTGTCTGTGATATAGAAAGAAAGATATATAAAATTTATGCATTCCAGAAACATGAATGAACTACTCAAATAAATGCAAATCTGTAAATATTTATTTGGTAATATCAAGGTAGAATTATTTAAACAAATTCAATGGACTCTACGTACTATGAACTCTTTCTAAAATCGCTGATTTGATTATACAAGAAATTATGCAATAAGAGGAAACAAAAATAAAACTACATATTAATGAAACCATATCAAATTAATTTCCTGCCTATAAAAAAGTTTCGGTAGCCAATTGATTGCGTTCACATGGTTACGAGTATATATTTGCAATTATTTAGATATGATATGCATTCATATTGATCAATATTGTGTGTCATATATTATTCAAATAGATATAGAGGGGTATAAAAAACATAAAAGGTACAATATATCAAAAAACCAGATAAGATATCCCGGTATCCAGACAGGTAAACACAACATTTTAGAGGTGGGCTTCTGTTGGCTGCCGCGTATCAGTAACGCCTTCATAATACTTAACAATAAAAAAAAAATAATAGTAATATTTATAATATTGCCTTTAAATCAAATACATTCCGATAAAACTATTAGATATACAATACAAAAACACAACCTGGACATTTCAAAAAAAGAAAAAAAAAATGTTGCCAATTAATAAAATTTTTATTAAATATTAATCTACTCGATTCAACAAATAGAATATCATAGCATTCAAATTCAGACTTCGAATGATATTTTAAGAGTATAGATAAAGAAACAGTTGCCCTAATTGAAGGTGTAATTTTCATCTAAACACCCAATTTTTATTTTTTGCGTCTTGAACAATTCATTTGGAAATATTAATGATTTCCATATGTATTTTATTTGATACTCATCTTTATTTTTTTTTTTTTAGCGATATTGAATAAATATCACGGCAAAGTGAAATACCATTCACAGTTTGCTTGACATACAGACTTGATTAATCAAATACTTGTTTTTTGTATAATTTATTCTTATAGAAGAATTGGGTTGTGTCTTGCGCACAATTTTGTCATTTTATTTAAATTTTTATAGATATTTTGTGGTTAAACAAAAAAATTGGCGCCAGCACCTCATTTAGAAAAAAATTGTATAAAAAAAGCAGTCTAAAGTTCATTTAAATAATAATGAAACTAGAAATTATGTCTTGAGGAAGAGTTAAAAAACACTATGATTTATATTTTGTAGGTTTATTTGTTGTCAATGGAGTTTAAGAGTAAAATTCACCAAACAATTCGAACAATCTTAAATTTGATACAAATATGAGAGAAACTTTAAAATAAAAACTTTAATAATTGAAATAATAAAAGATCTTGTTTTCTGTTGAAGAAAATCTAATTTTACCCGCTAATATATATATATATTTTTTTAAATATTTATTATTTATCAACAGTTTGTTCTTATCAAGAGGCTATTCAAAAACTCAGGGAGCATATTAATATCATATTGCACATAATAACAAATATTCACAGACTTTATTGTTATCTTTAAAAAAATATTGTTGTACACTTTAAACGATAATTATGAATTTATTATCATTTTAGTCAGGTGCTTGAACGGCATAGAACAACACATTGGAGACATGACTAAGTTGCATCGATCAATCGATATGTACGAGTATTTGGTATACTCTTTCCTCAATTTACGAGATTTTAAGATTAAATTTTAGTTAAAACGACTACCATATACCATAATGCTATCTTTATTACAAAAGATTGGCATTGGATCATGGTATTAACTTTCTTATTGTAGCTTAGAAGACACGAAATAAACCGCCAAAAAACAATTAATAATAATAAGTGCGAAAATTAAAAATTTACTAAATATTTAAAGATTAAGATTTTTTGTCTTTCAACAAGATTTGTGATATTATTATTATTATTGACTCAAATGTTTCGGTACCAAATTAAATTTTTTCTTTTTTATACTTCTGTTCAATTGTGGATATACAACAAATATAAATTATATACATATTCTATTTAGTCAATCTTTACTTCTATATACCTTAAGTGAGTCATAAACTTTTTAATTGAAATCACAAACGAAACGTATTAATCCCGTCGTTCATTTCAATTGAAAATTTCTTTACGTATTACGTTAATTTATTTTCTATAATTTGTAATTAAAAAATTGTTTATTTTGTATTTAATTACTTTTGCAATTTGATATTTAGCACTTTATGCTTCATTTACAGAAAAACACTTTCAACTTCGATAAGATTTATAATTTCCCGACAAATCCGTCTGTTTACGTTCAAAGTCAACTTTATAATGAATTCTGTTTGGAAATTCTAAAAAGTCAATGAGTAAACTGTCATTTGAGTACCTGCATTTCAACTGAAACTAAACTTTTAAACCGACCAAACAAATTCTTATTGGTAGGTAAAAGACTCTACATATAGTATATGGTAGCATTGTTGGTATATTGTTGTTGGTAAGTGTGTTAAGAAGGCACCGGAAGTGGAAAGTGAAGGCGGCAATGTTGTTGAATTGTTAAACAAAAACAAAAAACATAAAAAAAAAAAAAGAAAATAAAGAAAAGCGCACGAGAGAACGAAAGCTTTCCTAAATTTATATCTATATATACACATGTCTACACATTCATATAACTGGTTGCTTTATAAGTATGACAAAAAAAAAAAAAAACATACAAAAACAATAAAAAATTGGGTATAAGAAATACTGCTACTTATAGTAACAACACGTGTGCACAGGTGTTTCTTCAAAAATTATACAATACTAAAGTCAAGAAAACCCCATAACTTTGGTTTCAACAAAGCTTGGATTCGCTTCAAACGGATTTCTTCTTCTTATTTTCAATCGTCTGTTGATATTACCGATATAATTTCTAAATAAAAAGAGGCAATATTAGTTCAGCAATTCATATATGGTAGCACTCTGGAAGTTCTAACATTCAATGTGAGAGATCTGTTTATGTCTTTTAGACGTCGACCCAGGCAGTCGCCTGATGATAGATAGACCTGATGATAACGTATGGTGACCATATACGAAATAGATGTGTACTGATCATGTTATTATACACCTATAACATAACATAAAATCAGTATTCCTTTAACTTACTCTGTAGTGTATAACAAAAATAGAGTGATTGAGAATCAATATTCATATCATTTCGCAAAAGTTTTAGCTCTTCAAATACACGGTAAAAATTCTAACAAAGACATTTTTATGCCAACAATTGACATTCTTAAATTGTTTTATTAACGAAACTGTCGATAATTTAAATTCTTTTCAACTCATTTTATCAGTATAAGAAATTTTTATTTCTATAGAAACAAACAAACATATGTGGGTCCATATTTCTCTTCAATCATAAGTGATTGGTCATTTAGCATGAGCTATACAAAATATACAATAGATAAGAATGTTTTGGTCTTTTTGGTTTTTCCCAATAGAGTATTTTCCGTCCTACCCCTTAGGAATTTCTAAGAAATGTGGTGTATTGAAATTCCAAAACAAGAACAAAACGAAACAAAACTGGTACACGTAAAGTAATTAGTAGTGTAGTGTAAAAAGATTGATTATTTAGGCTTTTTACATACATCCCAGGTATATATTATAATATGTAGGATCAAAATATTGACTGATGTGGTGGTGATGTAAAAGTAAATTTACTTTTGTAAACAGATTAAAAAGTAGATTACTTTTGTGAACAGATTAAAAAGCTGATTATTTTCTACAACAACTACAGGCGTAATTTAGGGGTTGTTGTTGTTGCTAACTTGTTTTTTGAACAGTGTGGCAGCACTTTTTGCCTAGCACTGCCAAGTTGTTGTTGCGCGCCAACATAAAACACTGATAATGATGATGATATCAGAAAATTTCAAAATGTAAACTTTTTGTTCAAATTTTAATAAAAAAACTTCAAAGACTGCGTTTATCTTATGGATTTTAAGAAATTATTGCATGATCTCGATTTATTCTATTTAGAATTCAAGAATTTGTCATTATTTTGTTAAGCCTTAACTGAATCGCAAAAGTTATTTATAGTGGGAATTTCCGATTTATGGAACTTACCAGAGTTCAGCTTTATTACAATATTTTCCTGCTGCTGGTGTTTTTATTCTTATATTTTAATTATTAAAATAATACATAAATAACATATTTGGTCAACACTTTGATTTAAACAAATTTCTTTATAAACAAAAACAAAAATTGTATTTATTAAATTCACTAAGGTAAAAACAATATTTTTGATATTAAATAAAAAACGCACTCTTTCAATATTTTGTTATTACAATTTATAACCGGTTTCAAATTATATTTTTTATATTATAACAATAATTTTATTGTTGCGTTGGTTGGATTTTATTTCTATAACTCGCGGCGAAACGAATGAGAACCAAATGGGAGAAGAAAGAGAAGAAAAGTACTACACAACGTACCACGGCAAAAAATAAAAAAATTAATAAGTAAAAACTTTATAAAAAGAATAACAAACATTGAGCAGATAATTAGAAAATAAAGTTGGTGAGAGAAGAACAACGAAGAGTCAAAATAAATGTGAGTTTGATCGCGCGCTTGCTTTTTAGCTGCTTTTGTTTCTAAGTTTCTTGTTATGTACTTTTCATTTTTGTTGTTTTCTTATTTGAGAGCACACAAAAAGCATGAGCAAAAAGAGAAAAGAGTGAATATTTAAAATGACGTTTTCTTTGGGTAATTCCGGGCTTTTGTTGATCAATGATCCATCACACAAACATACATACACACACACACAAAGACATTTCTGTGTATGTGTTGGACTTGAGTCTATCTATATTAAGAACAACCAAGAACAATAAACTACTCCAGAAAAGTGGGATCGGATCGACTAATACGAGTAATAACAACAATAATTTTTCTAAAATTAGATGTCTAGGGTTTTTAAGTAACATGATATAAAACAAAAACAAAAGAAAAGAAAAAAACAGTCTATTGAGGGGATTTTTAATTTATAGCATTTTAGGGCAGGGCCACAACTTTATAATTATAAACAAAATTTGTTTAATTACCACATAATTATAATATCACCAACATTAAAAGAAAGAGTAAGATGTCTTGATTTCCTATCGAAAATATTAATAAAAAAAAAAGAAAAACTAAAAGGGGATTTTTATTTTCGGCATTTAAGAGAAAGGTAAAAACTTATTATAACTGAAATTTTTTTAATTAGCACTTGATTAAAATTTGTGTTTTTCTTTAAATTTCTTATTTTGTAATTCCTTTTTCACTTTTGTATAAGTATTTATAACAATTTTGCACGGGTTGTTTTTCTTTTTTTTTTTTTCTTCTTTTTTTGTAATCTTATCAAATTCGCAAACTGAAATCATTTATCTGCGCGTGTGTGATTGCGTATTGATTGATATCGAGACAGAAATATATTAATTAATAAAATTTTTGAATTTTGGTGAAACTTTTCTTGTATTTATTTATTTTACTTTTTTTTACTGCACCCGCCTTCACATTGTCAACGGTAAAATTGACATTCACAACAGATACTTTCGTTCACACACTCACTCAGTCACTCACTCAATCGAACCTTTTGTTCTCTTTTTTCTCTACCACTCTCACTCTTGAAGTTTGGTTAGGTTTCCTTTACATAGTTTAAAATTATAGTTTCTTTGTCTCGTCCGCCCACCGATCACGACGAAAGTTAAATGAAGACTAAAATAACCATAAGCAACAAACTTCAAATACGCGATCTGTCTTCGCTGTCTACCTTCCTCTTCAATTTTTGCTTAAAATAAAAATAATAAAAAATGATAAATACAAAAAGAAACATTGTAAAGCTTTTGAATAAAGTAAAAATAATGAAATCGATAAGACAGACAGTCAAGTCAATAAGTGAGACTGATGCGAAGTGAAATGCTGTTTGCTAATTGAAAAAGTTGATCAAGTGACAGCTTCAGGTAAAGGCGGCTAACAGCTTGTAGGAGATCGGACTTCAATCATGGCCAAATGTTCATGAATATTTAACGGTATGAATAACTAATAAACTTCAGGTTTACGCGCCTTTTTTCTTAAGTCAAAGACAGATGATGATCTTCAAAGTATCTGCGTTGCCAGACTGGATTATTCTTAATAAAGTTTGCCTTAAGGAAATTTTAATGTGCAATATCACTAAGTGAAAATGTATACGGCTTAGAACAGAGTTTCTTAAAGTGAGCTTCACGAAAAGGTAATCTATGTACATTTATAGTAAATTCAGTAGTGCATGTTGACCAGTCGAGTTCAAGGTCAGAGTTTATAAATTCATTGATCTCTGATATCGAAGGTTTTAAATTTCATTTATTCGGGAAGTGCTCTCTTCTGCTAGGGGCATTTGAATAACCTCTATTGAGCTAAGCTGTTTCATTTGAAATCCCAATTAGATCGTTGTATGCCTCGAAAATATGGCCTCAAAGCAGCACACAAGTCCTAAAGAAAAGTAATTGAAGGCACATTATTCCTGAAAAAATATCCATTGATATTTTTTGTTTCGTTTTCGCCAACCCAAGGTGTTTGCCTGACTATGCACTTAAAGCGTCCTATAGTGAACAGTTTATATTAACAACAAAAATTTCCAAACCGAAGTCATGCCCCCAAATTTATGTACTTATCATTAAGCCTTTTACCGCTTATTTCAATCAAATGATTGCAACATTATAAGTATATACGTAACAATTTCAATTTCAATACTGAAATTTTTCTCAGTGTTGACTTCTATGAATCATGCCAAAAAAAAGCTTTTTAACATGCTCTCTCTCTTTCTTTTATTAGTGTACTCTTTCATGCAACCAATTCTCAGTTACTTGTCAGCTGCATTTTCACTTGAGTTGCGCCGCAAAGTTTGTTGTAAATTTTTATGAATGAAAATCGTAGTTCAATCCTCCCAATGGCAGGCTCCTAGTTACGCCTCAGTGTCACTACTTAAGTAAATATTGGCCCCTCGCCAGTTCCAACTCAACGCAGCTGAATCAGCGTTCAATTCCTGGAAAAGGATGTAATGACAAGCGCCGGCATTTGTTGTGGCATAAATTTCTTTTGCCTTGTCGTTCATTTTGTTTTTGTTTGATGAGCATATAACATGACCATGACTCAGTCTGACAAAATCATGCCATTCGATTTTATTCATGAAAATGAAAAGGAGAGAAAAACGAAAGTAAGCACGCAGCATACAATTGTCTGAGTCGATGTATTGTAGATACTTTCATTTTTATATAATGAATAGTAGAAATACTTTGAAATGTCACATTATCCTAGCAACATTATTTGGAAAAATAAATTTTAAAATATTCAGTCCTGATGATTAAACTTGTTTAAAACTATTTATAAGTCCTAGATGCGTTTTCTTAGGCAAATGCAATTGGACTCAAGCAAAAGGCGGTACAATTGCAATACTTAAACAAACACAAGAAAAGAAGTCTCTTAGTTATTGATATAGAGAGATAAATCAGGAACTTCAAAAGAGCGTATGTATGTATCTATTTTTGAATAATTGTTTCATCTTTTCCAACGAGACAACAATCCATATTGCCAAAGTAGTTGTCCAATTTGACTGATTCCAACAACTGCACCGCGCCTATATAAGAAACTTATAGTTAGACACTAATTTCAGTTCAATAGTCCAAAAAACAAAAAACCTTTTCGAATAAGAACCTGAATTTTAATGGTGGGTTTGTATGGGAGGTGCACCTTCTAGTTGGCCGATTTGGCTGATTCCAACAGATGTGTAGCTTCTATGTCAAGAACTTATAATATTTAAATTTCAGTTCGATAGAACAAAAAAGAAAAAAGTTTTTCTAATAAGAACCAGAATTTTAATGGGGGTTTGTATGGGAGCTACTCTCCGTAGTAGTCCGATCGAACTGAAATTTTGTCTATATAAGTTTCTGATATATAGCCACTAACTATCTAAATTTCAAGATCCTGAGGTTACTAGATCGTATAGCTGCCATACAAACCAAATTGTTTCTTCTATAGGGACCCCAATAAGTTTTTGAAAATATTTTAGTTTTAGGATTTGTTGCTGATGCCCGGATAAAACTACACCTTCTTTGAAAATTTCACTCTCTCTATCTATTACGGTTCATGAGATATGACTTGAGGACGGATGGACAACGAAGTCTCTGCAGTAGGTACCCTGTGGGTTCGGAACTCTAAAAATTAATTGTTAGAATATTAAAAAATTTAAGAACTATAACTAATGTTTCCTATTAAGACAATCATTTTTGCCATCAATCATTAGTGGTGACTAAATAAACAAATATCCTTCCTTCATTAAAAAATCCCACAATTACTTGCATGCACATAAATACCAAAGGTCTAAAGGCAATAATCGCAACAATTTTTTAACAATCTTCAAAATTCCCCAAAAGATTTTTCTAATGAAAATAAATACTCGTACAATATTTTGAATGAGGTAAACATAAAAGAAAATAGGAATTATGTCAGCACATAATTTCACAACAAATGAAATAAATGAAAAAACCAAATAACAACAACAAGAGCGGCAATAATCAAAATTTATAACATGCAAATACACTTACTAATGACTGCCGGTTATATGTAATAATGGTGGTAGTGACATAGGCCAATACATCGATCAAACATGAGAACTGCTACTGTTTCAGTATTTCTACCTCATAAAGGCAATCAAGTCCATACGCAGAAGCTCACACTACTCTGTCTGAAACTTAAAACGTGTTACATCACGCGATATACTAAGGTACAAATATTTTGATTTAACAAATTCTTAGAAAAAAATGGTGACCGACCATTGCTCTAAGGTTCTAGGTAGAAGATACAAACAATTGAAAATTGTGGTAATAGGAACATTGCATGAGGTAGAAAAGTCTAACATGGATTGTGCACGTGCAGCGCTCTCTAGATTGTTTCGACGGTACAATTTATATTCGCTCGTGAGGTTATTGATTTTGTTTTTGGTATTTGGAGAGGGCAAAGGACTATGCTTTTACTTTATACTAAGCCTGCAGAATTTACTGTGATTACTGATTTTGTATGGAGTTTGGCCTTGACGTCAATTGTAGGTAAGGTAAGTCGCGTTCAATGCGAAGGTAATCGCATATACATACATAGATATATGAATAATTTGAACGAAAGGACCTTGTGCGAGTTCATAAATACGCTATAATGCGGTTTTTTTAGAAATAACTAACATGCATTTTGGTTCGGAGAAGAAAATTGCTATGAGCGCGGATAGAAATCAAGTCACATATTTAAATTTAGAATAACATGAATTTATGTTTTAATACATTTGAATGCAGTTCTCCCGGAAAATCCAGAAATTTAATTTTACTTGCTTATTTTCAAAACAAGATACATATATTGTACATATTCAGTTCTTTAACCAGAATAGGATAAAAATGAATAATAATATACGTATAGTCGCTTAGAAGCTAGAAAAATCAATCGATTTAAAACCTCCTTGCTGGATTGTCGTCTTGTCGTGGTTTTGTTAGTCGATCTATGCCGGTAGAAGCCTAATAGTTGTCTCCCATGCCACCAGTCAGGTCGAAGGTAAAGGTGACTAAAGCTAAGAGCAGTCCAAAGAAGGTATTACAATGGCCTGTAATCAAGGAAGGCACTTTTGAAGAGACAGGCTCTATTCTTTCCAATATAAAATTACTCCTGAAACCACACAGATCACAGATAAATACGAATAACTTAAAGTACAGATTTAGGGTATCTCTTAAGCAACTTAATGCAATGAATTTCAGTTTTTCACGGTATCAAGTTCATGTTCTTATTTGTTCATACAAATTGTTAGTTTGTTCTAACTTCGACCTTGGCTAATACATACACCGAGTATTTTTCAAATGTAGATTGTAGTAAATTTATTATACTATGTTTCCTAGACAAAAAGTCTTAAATTAAGTTAACGAATTGATGGTCGAAAATATTAGGAATCGTTGATAATTGACTTAAATGATTACCTACTACATAGAAGTCTGTCTATTTGAAATCACTAAAAAATGAGTGCATTCATGCATACCTCTAACAGCTATGTCTTCTCGTCGTTGTCGCATCACGATACCTACGACAATTGATCAAATTTAAAGCACTGTGACTACTAATATATTGCCTGATTTCCCCTTGTTTCAGATTATGACAATTTATATATTTTGGGGTCTTAAAAGCTAAGTTCCTTTTTGCATAAGGAAGCGATTCTTTATGCAAAGCTAACGACTTATAGGATAATTGTGTGTACAATATAGAATTTCAACTTTCTACCTTTTACGGTCATGTGATAGAGCCATAGGACGGACGAACGGACAGCGTAGCCTTAGTAAAAGGGTACCCTTTGCGCTCGGGGCCTTAGAAACTGTGACTACGGACAAGAACCAATTGATTGCCATCATGACAATTTACTTGTAAAATGTGGGGAGTCATCGAAGCTTGGTTCTGAGCCGTTATATAAAGTCCTACAAACTAAAGTGATAATACTATATTTGAAAAGTTTTGATTTTTACGTCATTCATCAATTCCATATTAAGACAAAATTTTCATTTTTAAAAAATTGGATACAATAATTTAATTTTTGACCAAATGAATTAAGTTTATCGGAAAACACATTTTTTTTTTGGAACTTTAAAAGTCGGAAGATTTTTTTAGCAAGGACGTGCTTTTTAAATTTTCTTTAAATTAAGTTGAAGTAGAAACAAAATACGTGGTCGTGACCATCGATTATAATGGCTAAAATGTGCCGTGTTGTCAAAACATTACGCCAAAACATGTTATCGCAGGGTTCTTACGAAAGTGAGGATCACAATGGAAACCCAATTGGAGCAAACGATCATATTGTGCAAAATATCCCACATAGTTTTTATATGTGCGACAAGTGTAAACATCAAAGGACACAACGTTTAACGGAACCAGCAGCTATCGTATCACAAACTTATGTGAAAGAAGCGGATCCTGAGTGGTTATCCCAGGGCGATAATTTACCCAGCATGAAGTTGTTAACCATGTTGATGCTAAACGCTTGGCGCCAGCGTCGTAACGAAGTCAGGCAACTACAACTAGTTGTGGAAAATATAAAAGATGAAGTAAGTTGTATTGGGCATGCTCATTGGCTTGTTTCAGGTGACAATTTTTCAATTAAATTGCAGAATATGAAATACAAAAATCAGATGCATGTCTATTCAACGCTGGCTCGTGTAGAACAGAAACGGAATGATAAACTAACACTGCAATTGAGGCAATCGCTAGAATCGATCAATCAGGTACGCTACTCCTGCGACAGTCTTACTTCTTCGGTACTCAATCTTACGGCAGACAAGGAACAGCTAAAGCAGCAATTGGAAAACCGTAACCAAGAGTTTGAAGCACAAACATTGTTATTGAAACAAGCAAAGAGCGATCTACTTCAGTCTTTATATGACCAAAGGGAGCTAGAAACGAGATTATCGAAGGAGCGGCGTGCATTCAAGGATGCAGATCAGAACCTCAGGCATGTTTTGATGCAATTAAATGAATTGCTACACATGGAAGATAGAATGCGAAAATCAGAACAAGTTTATTACAAGCAGCTCCAAAACAAAGAGAATACCATAAAAGATCTCTGCTCGGATGTCATAATGCTCAGAGAGAAATTACAAATACATGAAAGGTAAGTAAAAATATTATTTATAGCACTAGACCTATATATGAATATTTTAAATGCTACTTCCTGAACTTTTCTAGAAAATCAAAGTCTTGCATAAGGGTCAAAGAAAGTATGTCTCAGTCCATGTTAAATATGAGTGCAGAGATCGCTTCTCTTAAAGCACAATTGGAAGAACAGACGAAAGTCATGTGCTCATTTGTAATTGAAAATACTAACAATCGGACATCCCCAGGTAGTTGGGAAACCGTGCTACAGAGCCTTGCATTAAATTTCGTTAATATGATTCTGTATTTATTACCGGCAATGCCCTCTTCGACCAAGATAACAAGACCAATCCCATCCCATGAACAATGATAGGAAAATGATACAAAACGTTGAAAACTAACTGTGTGTCTGATGTGAGTGATGTGTGCATATGACAATTTGACTTCAAAACTTCCAAAAATACAAAGACCTGCAATATGTGCCGATGGCTACTTGATTTGAAAAGCGTTGTCAGTGCTGCCAAGTATTTGGGTGAGAAAATATGATAATGCAGTGCGGCATCACAAAAAGCTAAAGATTGTGTGTATCGACAACAAAACAAAATAACGTTTGTTTGACTATTTAAATTAAATCAATTAAATTCTATATTGTAAAAACTTCCAACATTCCATTTTCATCATTTAAATTGAAACCAATAATGTTTTTTATTCATTTTTCTTATTAAATTGTCCAAGTGATTTTTAGTAGAATTTTGTTAAATAAATTGTCCTTACCAAATATAAAAACTTTATTTAGTTTTTTTTTTAAGATCAAGTTTGTTGCATAAAATATTTTATTATGCACAAAGAATAAGTCTTAACCTTTTTCATGATTTCATGAATACATTTTACAAAATTCTACGAAATTGAAAATCATTTGCATAGCCAAAATTTAAATAACCAAAATTTTGTTGATGCTGGTCAAGTCTAGTTTCGTGACATGTAAATTAGTAGTAAATTTGATTAACTTTTGCTTCTTACTTGAAGATGAAAAAAAAAACAATTTTTTGTTAATTTCATCTTCTAGAAGAAGGCCACCTAATTCAACAATAGTGCTAGGTCACATAATACGGAAATAGTGCTAGACCACAACACTTATGAATGAATGAAACAAAACAATAAAACACTAACAAAGTCACAGATACTTTAGGTCTTAAGCTGCTTAGACAACGCTAGAAACAAACTCAAGATAGAAACTGAAAATCAGTCTGCGACGCGACTTCAACATAGACAGACGGTAAAACGCTCCAGCATAAACGCTGCGACGACTCATATCACTTCACTTGACTACTATAACAAACAAATGTGGTAGATTGTTGAATGGTATGGAATAGCAAGCAACAAATGAACGTGGAGAAATTTAATAATTAAACGAAATTTTTGTATCTAAAGACACAACACACAACACGAAATTAGTATGCTACAACAGACTTCTGTCAAATGAGACAATGAGACACTGAGGCAAGTCTTCAGAAAAACATTTACAATTTTAAATATAAACACAATTTGAATACAAACGTCGTAAAGATTCCTGAAACAAGTTATCTTCCTAACAATCTAATAAAAGTAAGAGGTCGCGCTCACCGTGTGATCTTCTGGGAGTTTGTTGCATTGCACGTGTTTACTTTCATTTTAATGGTTATTACTAAGTAATAACTAGTAACGAAGTCTGCTCTGGTTACCATAAAATTGTTTTGTTTTGAAGGTTTCCAAAAAAAAAAATTGTTTATTATAAGAAATAATTAAATAAATAATTATTTTTAAAAGCGCAAAAAAGTCTGTGTAAATTCCCAAAAGTCTATCAATCAATATGCCTTCATCTCCACCTGGTCTTCTGCATATGGAGCGACCGTTTCATGCGATATATCTATTTGTTTTGGATTTTATTATTTTTACGCTAAAATCATTGTTTTATATAGCAGAAACACTCTACTATAAACTATTACCGGATCGTTTAAGAAAATTAAAGGTATGTTGAACACTTCTCTCTTCTTTTCTTCTCTCTCAGATAATTAAAATTGTATAACTAATGAATAAGGTCATGAAATGAAAATTAACACGATTTATTGCACAATTTAATTAAATTGTTTTTTTTTTTTAGTTTCAATTTTGGCTACTTATGTACTTTGTACTGCGTGTAATGAGGTCAAAGATTTGGCCAAAATATGTTTTCTATGACCAGAAAACTCGTCGTAGCTCAATTAAACTTCAACTTTTTAAAATGAATTATGTTTTTTTTTTTTAATTTAAAAAACTACAATACAAACCATGTTTTTTTTTTGACGAATACAAAGATTCATTTGTTAGGCATTTTTTGCTTTTATGATTTTAGTCAAAACATGGAAACGTAGGAGGTTGCCGTAACATAAGGTAACATCATAACAGACTTTCGCCAAAAGTTTACAATGAAATCAAAAATTATTATAATAAAATGTAAAATGCCTATAAACAAGTTTAGATAATTTTTAGCCTTTACAATTAAATCATTATATGTATGAATGGCATCTCTTTATTTGGATGTTTCTAATTCATTTTAGGCAGAGTTTGGGATAGAAAACTGAAATAGGGAGTTTAGCTGCCAGGCGATTCCTTAATTCTAACTTTTCTTAAAGCTGGACGAAATTAAGAAAAGAAAGATTTAAATCAAAATATTATATTCATTTGGACATTTTTTTTTTATTTGCCAAGTTGAACCTTTGATATTTTGTCTACTACTTTACAACTTATTATGTCCCAAATGAAGTGATCATTTAATTACTATAGTACAACTAAATCACTTAGATACATAACTTAATTGTTTGAATTTATTTAAGATTCGTTGGAACTCGAAATTAAAGTTTTAACAAACATCTTTTTAAATTTAACACAAATTCCCTAATTCATTGAAAATTTATTGTAAATAATAAAGTAAATAAAACATTTTTGGGAATAAAAAAAAAATGTGTTAATAAAAGATGCCATTGTCTCCGCTAAGCTTAATTGCCAGTCAATCGGCGGTAATTTTTTTTAAGTTCACATACAAAAAAAAAAAAATATAGTCACAGTTGGTTTAAACAATATTTGCTTAAATTTATCTTATTTGGTTTTGGGCAATGGGCGCAGTTTGGCAGTTAAAACACAAACATTTGATGGATAGACAACGTCATACTTAATGGGCATAAAGTTGCTGTAAATATTTGTATTATATTTATTGTACTTTTGATTTTAAATGGTTGACATTGGAAGAAGCTTAAATCAACAACAAAATTTATTTGAGAAGTTCTTGGACTAAATATTGTATTTAAATATTTTAGATTAAAATTTTATAAATATTTCCCAATTATAAGTTACTTTAAAATTTACAGTTAGTTTTATGTAATACTACTATGCTTATTACAACTCACTAGTTTCATGAGTTTTAGATGCTAAGTTTTTGGGTAAAAGTTTCTCCAATACAAAATTATATTTAACTATCGCGGAAACTGACAAAAGTCACGCTTGAACTATGCAGTTTTCCTTTAATATAATTGTTGATGTTGTTTGTTTGGGTGTGCATTGTTGTCCCAACAAGTTTTTTTGTTTTGCAAATTCTGCAACAAGAGTCTTTCGCTGTTGTCTATTTGTATCTGAAGACATTATTGCATGGTAATGCACCAGCGACAACCACAAAAACAACAAAAATGCTACATCAAAGGCAACATACACAAATATCGTATACAAAATTGTCTATTGCACAGACGAAAAAAATTATAAATAAGCAAAAGAAACATAAATGAACTTGATTGAACTCTACGAGCGCTAGACGCACTCAAATGGCAAAAGTTGAAAACGTATAGATGATGAATGAATGGATGAAATGAATGAATGAGTGAGAATCCACGTAACGTTGCGTTGGTCATTTGTTTGAATTTATTACCTAAGTTGCAAATCTTGCCACAATTTTGTTATATTAAAAAATAAATACAAAAATTTATATGCAAAATTCAATGATAAAATAAATATTGAAGATTTTCTTTTATAAATAAAAGATACAAAAGAAAAAGAAAAACCCAAAATGTTAATAGATACAAATTATACATTAATACACGAGACAATAGCTCGGGTCTTACAAATCATTAAAAAAACAAATAAGATAAAATACTAGTATTATCTTCAGTTCCACCGAAAATGAAATTCCTTACACACAAAAAAACAGACAGACTTCACTTATAGTTAACGAGATTAGATCACCTATTTTGTATTTATATGACAACTTTATCTTCTAGTAAATGTAAAAGCCCAAATTAAATATGTTATTTCATAACTTCTAAAAGATATTAGTATTTCATCTTGTCATCCACTTCATATTGTTGTGACTTCAATGTTTCATTGAATATGTGACATCCATTATGACACATCAATAAAACCATTGGCAGCTAATGGTATGGGAAAAAAACATAAATATATAAATATAAAACCAGTTTCCAAAAAATTCGTTTTACTGCCTTACTTTACTCAAGTTGAAACGTGCTTTATTAATTCTCATCAACATGAAATCAAAAGATCACGTTTTATTAATAAATTTCCAAACAAATTGAATCTTTCATATTATAATGCATTGTACTTTCACTTTCGAATTTGAATATACTAAATAAACTTCATCTATTGCAAACTACTATCTATTGCAAAATGCTTACAGGATGTCGCCGGCCAAATTGTTCTTATAACAGGTGGAGGTGGTGGCGTTGGACGTTTGCTGGCGCTTAACTTTGCTAAGCTACAAGCGCGGATTGTCATTTGGGATATAAATCCAGAAGGTAAGTAAATATCGATAATAATTTTTAACAAAAACAGTAACTCACTAAAGATACCGTTACATTTGGTGTATGTGGAGCATATTCACATAAATGAATAACCCTTACTTTTTATACCTATACACACATACTCGTACATACTTTTGTACATGATTTTATGAACATACTACTATTTTAAGAGATTGAATTTTGTATTCAGAGGTTAAAGACCCAACAATTAGCAGTTCAAAGAAAGCTTTCTAAATTTACCAACAGAAACGTGTTAATATGAATGAATTGGACAAAATTTCCATTGCAGCTATTAAAACAACATCGGAACTATTAGCTAAACATGGCTATCAGGACTGTAAGGGCTATGTAGTTGATATATCAGATCGTGAGCAGGTCTATCAACGTGCTGCACAAGTTATCAATGATATTGGTAATGTCGATGTACTTATCAATAATGCAGGCATTGTGTGCTGTAAACCATTTTGGGATTTACCCGATCGTGTCATCCAGAATACATATAACATCAACATAATCTCACATTATTGGACAGTTAAGGCGTTTTTACCACACATGATGACTCATAATCGTGGTCATATAGTCACTGTAGGTTCAGTAACTGGCATGTTGGGCACATATGGTTGCTCGGATTATAGTGCTACGAAATATGCTTGCATTGGTTTCCATGAGAGTTTGTTAACTGATTTGAAAGCACATGGCTATGAATGTCCAGATGACATTGATCTGCCCATATATCGGGCATGTCGGGTGTAAAGCCTCGTATATTTCCAATGTTGGAACCAGAATATGTCGCTGAACAAATTGTTAGTGCAACACGCAAAAATGAAGTCTGGTGTGTGTTGCCCAACTCGATTAGGGTATTTACGCCACTAAAATGGTGAGTATTACTTGGATGACTTACCATAATAATTATATTGTAAAGAATTCCTTCAATTTCAGTCTGCTGCCTGCTAAGATGTGCTGGGAACTTATGTCCCGAGTCATACGTGGTCCAGAATCAATGATGATGTTCCAAGGTCGTGGTCGTGTTCCAGCGGGTTAAAAACCGAACAAACATTAAAACTATAAATTTAATATAAAATTTGTATTCTTTTTCTTATATATAATCAATAAACTATATAGTATTATTAAAAGCTACCATCCATTTCACTAGTCCCGCACAGTCGTTTGATGGTAATAGTGTGGTGCCACTTCCGTAAGCCATTCCTTCTTAATAACAGTGACATTATTCATAAACAGTTTTGTCGTCTGTAGCAAATCACAGTAGACCACGTACTGATTCTGTGGCAGAGTATAAAGAGTCGAATTCGGATGTATTGCCAGCTCTGTGCCACTACTTATCTGCCTATAGACTCCCGAGTGATGTAAATAGGCAACCTGCTGAAAGAAACCAGCCGTAATACATTTGCAAAGCAAAGCCACATCACCTTTGCAAGAGAATATTGGAATGCCATATTTCTTTTGAGCGAGTGTTATCAATTGTTGGCGTAGTTCACAGGCGCGTTTTAGATTCCGATAGATGAGATAATATTGACCACAGAATTCTTTAGTCATTCCGTTCTCAACAAATCCAGTATAAACATTAAGCAGTGTAATGAGATCCCCTTCGGCCACTTCAAAATGCCGCTTTGCAATGCGGCCACTTGCCTGAGCTTGTGCTGAGGGTGGCTTGGAATAGATACCCTGCACTTGTAACATGGCAATAATGGTAATAATCTCTTCAGCGCAACCCATTTCACCGGAGATATGGAGCATTTTGGAAAACATAGGCGCGAAAGGCATTTCTGCAAGTAGAAAACCAACTGGCTTCGTAAGATTTCCCTTCTCATCGATGGCACTGAGCGCATACAGTGTTTCTAGAGCTCCCAATAGATTCTTAGCTGGTGGTGGAGAGGGAAAGTCGAAACGAAGTATATTGCTAATGCCAAGAGCTTTCAGTTGCAGCACCGTACCACTGAGTTCACTGCGACGCATCTCTGGAGGCTCACGTTCAATAAGTGACGCGTAATCTTGTTTAGTATAGAGACGATATACTTTGCCTGGACGCATGCGACCGGCACGCCCTGCTCGCTGTATTGCTGAAGCCTTGCTGACAGGGACAACCACCAAACTGTCACTACATGTAGTTGGATTATACCATTTTACTTTGACAAAACCACAATCGATGACGTAAACAATGCCAGGTATAGTTATCGATGTTTCCGCTATATTGGTTGCAATCACAACTTTCCGTACACCCTTTGGTGCGGTAAAAAAGACAGCAAGTTGATCACTGCTTGTCATGCTGCCATACATGGGTAGCACTTTTATGTCACTCGACTCTTCGGAGGCAATATATTCGCGTAATAAATCTATTGCTTCAAGTACTTCCTCTTGACCTGTAAGAAATGCAAGAATATCACCAGGAGCTTCTTTTTTATGCAGTTTCCACACTGTTTCCACTGTTTCACGTACGTAATCCGCACACGGTTCACTTATATAATGCATTGTTGTCGGATGCATGCGTCCTTCTATTGTTAGTTTTATGCTGACATCGCCTTGAGAGCCTGGCCAACTGAAGAACTCACTGAAGAAGCTCGCATCAATTGTGGCAGAAGATATAATCACTTTAAGTTGAGGCCTCCTTTGCAAAATCTTCTTTAGCAAGCCCAATACTGTATCTGTCAGCATACTACGTTCGTGTGCCCTCATCGACTATGATTACTCCATATTGTGTGAGCAATGGATCTGCCAGCAATTCACGTAACAAAATACCTTCAGTCATGAACTTGATCTTCGTTGCAGGCGTTATGCGTTCATTGAAACGTACTAAAAAGCCAACTGTATCGCCAACAAGCTCACCGCGTTCCAAAGACACACGATTAGCCAGTGTTATGGCAGACACTCGCCGTGGTTCAGTAACACCAATCAGACCCTTTGTATGCCATCCCAATTCATAGAGATATTGGGGTACTTGTGTACTCTTGCCACTGCCTGTCTCACCAACCAGGATAACCACTTGATAATTCTCCAGGCAGTAGAGTATTTGGTCACGATATTTGTAAATTGGCAATTTTTGGCGTTGCTCTGTGATGCCCAGAGTATGATTTGCATTGAAAACAAAAGTATTTGTTGGTTCACTGCTTCCACTGTTGTCTGTAATAGCATCATCTGTTTCTGGTTTAAGGAATTTTGGTTTTAAAGTCGCCATTTCGCATAATTGTGTATATTTCTATTTAATTCATTTACGAGAAGTTAAAAAACAAAACAAAAAGTAAAAGAAATGCCGGTTCTCAGCTGCTTTCATTCTACAGTGTTAGCTAATCACATTTCCTATTGCAGTGTTGAACAGCCAGATTTCGATATTTGTGTTATCGGTGATATAATGTTATCGGTGATTTTGACACAAATTGGTGGTTTGTGAACTATGTATTTCAAAATAACGAACGATTTGAAATAATCATTGTTACATAGAAACTACTAGTTTAATGATATGCAAATTCTTTTAAATTAAACTCTGCGGATAAATAAATATTAAGGGTTTTAGCATATAATTACAGTTTGTTGCCAGTCAAGGTCATCCTCATCAATAACACGTGCTAAACGCGCGGCCTTTTTTGTATGTTGTTTTTATTTTGTGTCCAAGACATGTCCCTTGTGATTATATGTTGTATTTTAGAAAGAGACAATTGTGCAGCTGTCGTCCGTCTGCTATCATTTTAAGATTTTTATTAAACATTCATTTGTCTGGTATGTAATTTTTTCCCAAATAGTTGCGCTGTTGTTGTTATTATTGTCGAATTATAAATTTTGTTTTTGGTGGTCAATGAGGCATAACAATGTAATGATGAGGCAAGCTGCAATGCTATGCAGACTATTCATAAATAATATTGTTCAGGCAAGTCAAGTCTATAATTACGGAAAAACTTTCTCTCTCTTTTGATGTTGTATTTAATAAATTCAAATATTTCCACCTCAAATATTCATTTATTATTATTATTTTTTGTTTTGTTGTTTTTTGTGTAATGGACGGCTTTGTTGCTGCTTTTGTTTCTATCGATGCAGTCATGCACCACATTTGACCGTGACATTAACTTGTTCTTCTGAAGCAATTGCTGAAAGAACACGTGAGTTGTATGCACGAGTGACCCTTAGTGTCGTGATGAGTTTGGTGTGAGTGACCCCCCTTTAATCAGCAGCAAATGGTTCCATTAAAACTTAAAATACAATATACTCACAACCACATACATACATATGTGTGTATATATGTATGTATAAACGCTTGAAATGTCTCCATTTTGGATTAAAAGAAACAAAAACAGAAAGAGCAGCTAAAATAATAAAAACAAAATGACAAGGTTATTTTGAATTTTATTGAAATGGTACACTGCCTCCTTGTATGACGTATTTCCGTCGCAAAATGCCAAACAAAAATCAACTTGAAACAAAGAGCCTTCACCATATTGAGAAATGTGGAGATGGTGATTGTGAGTGAGAAAAGGGTCAGGGGTGTTGGCTTGTGCAAAACTTGGCAGCTTTTTAATATGAAAGCGTAAAAACACATAAATTAAAGTCGAACAAACAAAACGATATTCGTTTGGGGCTTCAAAAAGCAAGTTTGGCCAAAGTCTGATACTTAATTTAATAAACGGATGACACGACGACATCGTATCAAGTGGCCAATACAAAAGGACCTTGACTTTTGCCATTACATTACATTGCATTACATTATTTTATACTCGTACATCACATTACAACAAGCAAAACTTTTTACTTTGCCTAATTACTTTTTGATTGTTTAAAGCATTTTATAATCTGCATTGACTTTCAAGGTTTCTTAAATCGCTTTTCCTCATGTCAAAGAACAAACACCTTTCAACACTGTTTTTGTCTGTACTCGTATTAGCGGTACAAATATATCTGTCGATCTATCCAACGAAATATATAACTAAACCAATGAAATTCATATGGAACTGTGATTGATTGAAATAAATGCGTCCTCGGCATCAATTGTAAAAGTCCAGTGGTGGATTCAGGCGAAGAATGAAAGTCAATCAATGATGGCAAATGAATAACTTTCTTGTCAAACTGACCTTGATTCTGAGCACTTCTGCTGAGAAAATTGATGGTCAGCAAATTTTTGTATAAATTTAAATAAGATAAGTAGATAAAGTTCTGAAGCACTGATTGCTAGTTAAATACTCTCTATTCTGGAAGATATGGAATAGCTAGTGCGGGTAGCAAGATCAGGCACAATAAATCTTATAAATAAGTCTTAATACAATATTGGCTATCAAAACATACAATACAATATTTAATTTCAGAAAGCCATTAATAAAGAAATATGAAATAGTAATACATTTTTTTAGTTTATGAATTTAAAAATTTTTGCTTTGTTTACAAATGAAATTCGTTTTTTTAAACTCGGAAAGGGAAAATACTGTGTAACAAAATTGTGCTGAAATTGAACCTGGCGTCAATGTTGCGTTTTTTCGCCAAAGTCATTTGACTTCACATACAATCACATTCAATCAAAAACACAGATACCCACAACAGATACACGCAAATATTACGATAGTATTATATTTCGCATTTCGCGTGATTCATTGCAATGCAGTGTGGTAAAACAGAAAAATGTACTTTCTTCTTGTTTTTCATTTTGACTAAACCAAAAGACAATAGCAACATGCAAATAAACAACAAAAGGCAAATGGAGGAAGAAAGGATAACAAAGGCTTTGGTAAATGAAGTTAAAGTTTTGCCTTGTCTGCCGTAATTACCGTTATTAAACGTGTGCGCGCGTAGCCTACAAAAATGGCGCCAGCTAAACACTTCACTTCAACACAAAAGTACGCGGCATGATTCATCGCATGTTTTGGCTTTTTCTTTTCTTTT
Source organism: Amiota minor (assembly GCA_037043295.1). Lineage (NCBI taxonomy): Eukaryota > Metazoa > Arthropoda > Insecta > Diptera > Drosophilidae > Amiota > Amiota minor. The sequence goes on from JBAMAW010001862.1 coordinate 622,581, forward strand.
TATACATAACATACCACTGCATACATGCATACTATTTATTGTGTAAATATGGTAAATATGGGTATATGTGTGTATAAACTCCATTGTGTGTAAAATAATAAAAAATGTCATATGCATACCATACTTACATACTCGAATGGCCTTGAAATGGCGAAACAGAAATAATAACAAAAAACCAATTTCAAAGCAAAACTTCGACCGTCACCATTTTGTTTTTTATATTCCTGTTCGTCGTTTATTCTACGAAAATTGGTGTTTTTACAATAATAATGAAATCGTTAACGCCATTCTCATTGTCTTAGTTAAAGTCTTCTTTTCTTCTTTTCTTCCATTTCTAATTTTAGTAAATAAATTTTGTAAGAATCGCAATTCTACATAATTATAATAGATTATTATAACTATTATTGTTGCTGCCAGGGACGGATGCCCCTAGGCAACGAAAGTGTCAGGGCCCCTTACAGAGTTCCATTTTAAGAAAAAAAAAGGCATTAAAAATTTTTATTTATTAATTTTTTTTTTTTTTTTTGTATTTTATTCAAGAACAAAATTTGAATGGGGGTCTTAATGAGTCACAACACATTTGGGCAGATTGTTCAAAGATTTCTGTTGTCACTCTAGAGATAGAGAAGAGATAGAAAAGATCCTACACGACATACATAAGTATATGATTGCCCTTCTCTTCTTGGAAAACAATTGATCTGTCTTGCAAGCCTTTATACAAATACTTGGTCAGTTAGGTAAATTTGGCCTGAAGCCAACTAAAAATAACTGATTTTATGGACTTTTCTTGAGCCAAAGGAAGTTTAAGTTCTCTTTTTTTAGGAATAACTTAATAATTTTAAAAGGGCCACACTGCCCAAATGTTGTTGCCTACATTGCCGCTATGGATAAACTAGCCCTGGCTGCTACTTTTTTTTTGTGTACTTAATAGCGCATTTTGTCAACGACACTTTCCAACTTCATCAATCATGGTGGCCAACCAGAAGGAGGAGGTGCTGACAAGTATTTAACCAATTCACAAGAAATATTACAATTACATACTACTTATATTAACAAATGAAAACAAAAAGAATAATTTGCTTAATTGGAAAAGTTTTTTCTATTTTGTTTGCAGCAAATGAAATCAACATAAATTTTTTTTTTTAAATGCAAATAAAATCGCTAATTCACTAAAGATAAACTATGTATAAGCAAAAGTTAAGAATGAGTTTTCAAATCAAATGTAAACAAAACTAAGTTTGAAACTTCAAATGAGGACAAACTAAAAACAAAGAAAACTTAAAGAGAAAGATGTCAACTAAACTGAAAAAGGAGAGGAATATCAACAAAACAAAATAAAAAAAAAAAAAACAAAAAAAAACGCATGATGAAGATGTATAAGACACCCCCTGCTAATCGTCATGCTGGTTGCTGTCTAACAAGACCAACAAAAAATTTAAACATTATTTTATAAGTTGCTTAAAAAAATAACTTAAAATCTATGCAACAATTTCCAAATCATATCGTAGCAGCCATTTTGTTTTATTGTCCTTCTAATTTATACTGTAATTTGTAAAATCCGTCAACAAATTTAACCAAAACATAAAACTTAATTTGCCAAAACTTTATTTTCTATATTATTATTTTTCTTTCTTATATGATTTCTTTATATAAATGAGGTTAAAAGCGGCCGCACGCATAACAAAAAGTCACGTGCGGAAATGGATGAAGAATGGAGAAGGAAAGCAAGCATAAAGAAAAAGAGAATATTCGCAACTGTAAAGAGAAAATTAAGCATGAATGTAATTACGCTCAGCTGGTTCAAAAGGGTGCTTCACTCTATTTATCTTTTTATGTATTTTGCAATCACATTTCATTCTATGACTATATACTATATAATAGATGATGATATTGAAGAATTCATATTTGTTAGAACTTGTCTTTTCATTATTCTTTAAAAAGAATCCGGTAAGAATAAACCAATAAAAAACAAAATGCATTTCCCATTTTATTGGCAACAGTGGCGTAGTTAGTAGTTAATCCATGGAGGGGACACATATGGATTTACATGACTCTAGATACACCAAGTAGTTTCGCAATGAGGGTTGATTAATTGAAATAAGCAGTAAAGAAAGAAATCTAAATTATACAACATGAAGGGCACACTCTTTCTTTCAACACACACACACTCTCTCTCTCTCTCTCTCTCACTCTCTTTAGATTCTTGTTGAGATTTATTTATTGTTGCTATGCTCGGCATGCAACTATGACAGCACAACAACAAGTGACAACCATTACCAAATCTAAAGAGCAGTAGCAGTAGTAGTAGCAGCAGCAGCAGCAGCAGCAGCAAAAACAAGGCAGAACAAGCGAAAATATTTGTCGGATAACACGAGTTTTGCTCCTTGGTAAATGTGCTGCAAGCGAATCAGTTCGTTGTCGCCAGAGCAAACAGAAACACGAAACACGCCACTAAAAATATCCACATTGAATAGAATTAAATTGAATAAAAGGAGCAACGAGCAAAACCAAAATTAAAGCAAAAAATTAGTAAAAAAAAAAAATTATAAGTAGGAAAGAAAATTGCAATTGTTTAAAGTCAGTGATTTGTCAAAGTTGGAAAAGATTGAAATTAGTTCAAGTTGAAAAGTATTGAAACAGTTTCACAAACTGATCAAGCAAAAGGGAGACATTATTAATAATTTGTTAGTCGAAAGTGAAATCAATTAAAAAGTGAACTAAAATTTGTAGCTAAATAAAGGAAGGGTAAACGATTTTGCATCTCGTTCAAGTCCAGTCAGCTTTAATTGTTGAACCTTCTCGTTTTCGTCGTCCTCGTCCTCGTCAGTCGTTGTTGCTGCGCTGACAAGGAGCAAGTGGAACACAATTCCGTGGCGTCATCTTCGTAGTCTTTCTTCTTCGCTTATTTACATTGCTTGCCGCAACTAACATATGTATGTAAAACAACAACAGCAATAAGAACAACAACACTGACTGCAAAAATTATAAATACAACAAAAAAAACATCAGCAACAACATCAGCAGCAGCAGCAGCAGCAAGGAGAACAATCACAACACCAGTCAGTAGCAACAGCAGCAACACCAACATCAACACAAGCAGCAGCATATCAGAAGGAACAACTTGCCGCTATATAATATACTACATATGTATGTACTAATGTACATATATTCATATAGAGATAGACGCATATTGTGAATTGAATGTAAGAGAAAGTAATACAGAGAAAAAGAGAGTGTGAGAGATGAGCAACGTAAAGAAAACTTAACAACAGCAGAAACAGAAGAAAATCATAAAAAATCAATTTTCTTAATAAGACAAAAAAAAAAAAAAAAGTACTGCAGAAAACCAAGTTTAAGCAGCAAGAAACACGTGCCCATACCACAGAAACAGACAAAAGAAAAGAATAAAACATACCACGTAGACCATATTTGCCATAATAAGTATCAGTAGTCGTCCAGCTGGTAAACTGTCCGCCTATCGTCTATTCGAATAAGCTTCCTGCTACCGCCATCGTCGCCGTCGTCTTCGTGCCGACAACTCCAACAAAATAACAATAATAACAAAAACTACATATAAAATAATCAGAGAAATGTATGCCTGACCAAGCTAGAAAACCGTGCCCCAAGGAAAATACAAAATTTTAAACTAAACAAGACAACATAAAAGCAAATCAGTTAGAATAAAAATTGGTATAAACTAAAGAAGGAAAAGAGGGTCGCAGTCGAAATAAACCGAATTAAATAAATAAATTTCGTAAAACAGCCGCTTCCGTTTGTATTTGGGTTCGGCCAGTGTGGTGGAGGTGCTCCGGGAGGCAATAAGCCAACGAGAAAACAAAAACTTACAACAAATGGAAAACAACAAAAACAAACCAATTCATATAAGAATCCAATAAGAAAACGTATACATAATAAGAAACCTTAAGGACAAATCGCGTGCAGCTTATCAAGTGTTTGTTGCTTCTGGAAAAAATTTCATGTCCAAGCAACAATTTATGCTTCTTATAATATAAACTTATAATTTAAAAGAAACAAAAAAAAAAAACAAACAAAATTTTATAAAATAAAATTTGTATAGCACGAGCTCAGCGGCAAAAGCCTTCCGTCATCTCCATTGAAAAACGGCCAACCCAAAAAACAAAATTAACATAATAATAAATATATTATAATTCTTCATAAAACAATAAGAAAGAAGTCTTCATTTGAATAAAAAATTTAAATATAAATAAATTTATATAAATAATAATAAAAACAAATACGTAAATAAATAAAATTATTTTTTTAATTATTCAATCAAAATTAACATAAAATAATAACAAAAAAAAAAAAAGATATATTCATCTAATTTACAAGAAGAAATCTGTGATTATTAAAAAAAAAATAATAAAATATATATATATTTATTTTCTTACTGCACTTTTAATAATAATAATAATAATAAAAATAATATTAAAAAACCACATAAAAAAAAAAAACACAAAAATATATTTTTCACGCGAATTAACATAAATTAAAAAACCATATAAATTTGCACATAAAACAAAAATAATTTTAAATAAATTATTAAATAATATTGAAAAGTATAAAAATTGATAAAATTGAAATTTTCGAAACAAACCAAAAAAATCCATTAAGCAAAACTGAGAGAAAAGAAAATTATAATATAAAAAGCACAAGTCTACCTACTACACAAAGTTATTGGATTTAATTTTTTGTAAGTGTCAACAACTAAACCCATTCTTTACCTCCCGCCCTCCCTCATCATACAATAATCCTTGTAATCAGCGCCAAAAGTGTGCCTTTCTTTCATTAGATTTAAAAAAATAAATCAAGTTGATTATATTTGTTATTATGTATTATTTTTTTTTTTTTTCTTGATTTTATCTTAACATTATATTTTTATTTAATGATGACACACTGTAAAAAAGTACAAACTCACAATGGTCTATGTTTGTAATGCATAGAATCAGGACTCAATCAATTTATCTTTAATCTTAATGGCAGGATTATCATTGGAGGGAAATTCGCTCGGGCCGAGTTCTTCCATGGGTCCGATTTCAATTGTTATACTAATCTCTTATTTTTTTTTATCTATCCAGAGTTTGAAATTTATGCAGGCACGTCTTGTTGCCTTAAACAGATAATTTGTATGTGTACGCCTGATATATTGGAACAGATAGGGACCATTAAACGTGGTTTTAAATCGGCGTTTTTCTGCTTTAATTTCTCTATAACTTTCATATTTCTTAAATTAAATATTTGTAAAGGATTCAATTTATATCAAATATATACGTATCTAAATATTCGATCAACCGAATCAATTATTGTATAGACTCGTATATTCATATAGCCTAAAAAATTTCTGATAGAAAAATCAATATTATTATAAGTATGTAAGATAACCAAACGGAAGAACATGGTAAAAACTTTAAGAGAATGGACAATTAATTGATTGATTCAAGAACTACTATACTTTATAATCTCATGTATATAGTGCATTGAAGGTTTGTAAGCTTCGGTGGGCCGAAGAAACATTTTGTTAGTTTATAGTTTCTGCATACTTAAAGTGAACACCAACTCTAGAAATATTCATTTTAATTTCTAATATCATTTTTTCACATACAAGTATGAATTTGTTGATCAGAATTCGATTAACTAAACGAAGGATGTATACTTGATATCATCTTTTCCACAAATCGAATAAGTTAGGTTAATAAATATCTACTTACATACATCATATAACTGCCTAAAAGTTTAAAAAATATCATGATACTATTAAGGCAAAACGGTCAACACTTTAAAAACAAATTAGATAATGAAATATATAATACTTGAGATCAAACTGATCAGGTCATTACAATATTAAACCTAGTGGTGGAATCGCAGTGTATATCTTATGATTGAATAAATGTAACTAATAGATTCCATAGAAACTGATGCTTCCAGTTTGAGCTTCACTTTTCTAAACTTTCAGTGAATGTTATTTTTTATTTAAAATCGACTTAAATTTAATATAATTGCTCAATTGCTCATTATTATTAATACCGATCTTTATTACAATATAATATCGGAATACACAATTATAAATTCAATGTAAAGAATTTTCACTGTATTTTTTTATTGTAAGATTGTGTCAACTGTGGCACATGTGCATGTCAATTAGTTGTAGTTTGTTGCGTTGATTTTCGTTTTTGTTGTTGCTGCTGTTGTTGTTGTTGTCGTTCTAAAGGTATAAATAAATCAGATATAAACACTTCTTTGCCCTACCTTACCATCAATTACCAACGAAGTCAGCAATCTGCATTTTGCATCTGTCTATAATATGCGAATTTTTATTAAAAAAAAAACAGAAAAAGAATAAAAATGAACGCCTAATAATAGCGTATTTTTCGTGTTCATAATTGGTTCAGAAATTCATTTCCCTTATTTACAAATAAATTTTCAAAAAATAACAAGAAAAAATAACATATTTTTGTCTCACTAAACTCACATACAATTCTTATAAGATAGCTGAATAAATAATTCACATTAAAATTATTAGTATTATCAGTTAATATGGTGGATATGTCTTTTAGTAATCAGCAAATAATGTAACTGTCTGTCAGAACAGACCAATAAACAGGGCTCGGGGCTCCGGGTCCCAGTTATATGCGTAAAAAAGACCAAAGCAAGCAAAGAAAGTGAGTCAGTTATTAACCAGGAATCTAACAAAACAAGATAAGGGAAGATACAACTAGTTAAGTGGAACAACTGATAATATGATTCGTATAGTGCTGAAAAAGCTGCTTAATTCAAAAACCTTTTCACATTGCTTTCATACCTATTGTTGTTTCGCTGAAAAACAGCTGTTCTTTGTTTTGATTAAACACACATGGAACGTTGCGCGCACGTTGTGTTAAATTCAAACGTAACATTTGTAGAAAATACATGATTTTGAACAATTTAAGTATGCAAAAAGTTCTTGCAACTCCCTTTTTCATTCCTGCCACGTGTTTACAATATGAAATTAACTGCAATCAACATCAGCTGCTTTATGTTTACGCGTAACAAAAATAAATAAGAAAACAGGCAGCAATTCCGAAACCTTGGCAGCACTTTCAACAGACCGCTTCGTTTTAGTCTGAATGCAGAAAGTGCTCAAAAATCATTTCTTTTTTTTTTTGATATTTTCTTTGCTTTTGTTGCTCATTTTTGAGCAGCTTGCACATTGAAGCAGCTTATGTTCTGCTGTAAGGAGGCATAAATAATTTATACTTATGAAATTAAATGGCTTTATGACTTTAGACAATAAACACCTTATATAGCGTCCGAAATCTATGAAATTGTTATTATGTATATTGTAGTTAATATGTTTGAAATTCCATCATTCTTTTAGAGAATAATTGATGGATGCACTACGATCTTCAAATTTTTTCTATAGTTCAGTATTTAAATAATAAAAAAAATTCCTATATATATATATTTATATATAAATACCATAAGCATGACTTGTAAGCATATAACTAACATATAAGTACTATAGTACAATAGTTGCAGACAGATGTTATGATGTATGTTAAATATTGATTTTATATTACACAAAGTGTTGCTGTGTAATAAGCCTTGTAGAAATCTATGGGGACGTTGAGTCTATGATAGTCTGCAACACCCATTTTGTACTAAACCTCAACTCATACTGGGCGTTTCATTGTTTCTACCTCCTTGAATATAATACTGGGCGTACGGTTTTGACATGAATAGTTGCTTACAGCAAATACAAAAAGAAAAAGTCATAGAAACGCAACAACAAAAACAACAACAATCACACATTAAATGCAGTCAACAATTAGAATACTACATATGTACATATCATGAAATACTTCTAGGTACTTAAAGGCAAAGGCATATTTTCCTCTTTTTAATGCAAACTAATGAAATCATTTAAGTGGAATAAGATAAACAGTCAATCATTCAATTAACCAACATGAAACCTTTTATCTTACCATAGGAAACATTTTATATGTTTACGTTTTTGTCAGGGCCACCCTCATATTAAAAATCCCATAATATTATAGACATTGAGAAATAAAACTCTTCCTTCGATGGACTCAGTGTTGCATAAAATACAAAGAATATAGACTAACTTCCACCAGCATCTGATTGATTTCGAATTATTAGAATTTTATTTTGAATATGTGAAGAAATTTTAGGATCTAATTAAATGGATATTATATCCCCTGGCCTTGGGTAAAACCAATTGAAAACCTTTAACTAAAAGGGAGGTTGTTTTAATATTCCGTCATGATGTCTGATAGTCTTAAGGCCTAAAGATTTACCTTTTTTTTGGGGAGGGATTTCGTTCAGACTTCAGTCTGTCTTCTTGAACTGGGATTGATTTCATTATTTAGTTTTTCATTTAATTTAATTTTATAATAGTAATGTTTTTTTCTAGTAGTAGGAAGCAAATGATTTGTCATATTGTAGTAGAAGCAGTCTTGTATTTTTATCAGACGGACATGACTTGATTGATCCTTCCTACGACGGCAATTTATACACGTTATGAAATGTCTTGTTGCACAGTTCTGTGCGTTACAAGTATTAGATTAAAAGGATAATACAACATTAGACTAGTGTTGTGAAAAAGGACTACGGACTCATACGTTTTAGAAAAGGGCAATACTAATTGGAATATATTGTACCTACAAAGTTTTAATTACATGTCCAAGGATTCTATTACTGTGCTTATTGCTAATCATTGTTTGATTAAACTAATTAAAGGATAAATTTCCTTTTACACAATGCGTCGAGTATTGAAGCTTTTTAGAATTTCATAGAAAGGCGGAAATTGTATTACACAAACTGATTAATGAGATTAGTAGTTATTGTGTTTCGTAATACTACCTATGTTTCCTTAAGTAATATGGTATAATAGTAAAATAAGGCAATAGGTTTCTTAATAAATGAAAATATGAACTACAATTACTATGTTGAGCAGTTTAAGATTCTGTTATAAAAATTCTATAATTAATTGTTCATTTTATAATTTAAATGCTAACTTTCATTTAAGTTCATGATTTGATGTACAAAATACACAATACAAAATATAATACAACTTCAATCTTAAAATATGTGAATTATTCAAATCCTCCACTTGGCATCATATTATTGATTCAGAACTTTTGATTGCGGTTGTCATTTTGTCTATGTAAATTTATTTGTTGTATTTTCGCCTGAAAAGACCTCGAATGCGGCCAATGCAAGACCTTGATAATGCGCAAATAATATTGTATACAAAGGAAAGAAGAAATTTTCATTTATAAAATGGAAAAAGTGTATTAAATATCTGCCCATGAAATTAGGACTAACATTATCTGCATTTGAACGAAACAAACTGACTTTCAAATGAAATTGAAATCGAGAAAAGACTTATTGATTTTAGCATTATAAACATTTGACGAATTCCATTAAATAGAAAAAATTGTAACCCAAATCACGTGAAGTTTTAATTTATTTAACGGATGCTTTCATTTATATAATTGAACTAAAATTGATTAGTTTATGTTAAATAATACAAATTCTGATTGCTTTCAGTTCATTCATAACATAATGTTCTTGTGTGTTTTGTTATTAATTCATCGTTTGATTTTCTTTTGAATATTTTATTTAAATATTGTTGAATTTAAAAGAAGAATATAGTTTCTGGTAAAGAAAAATGTTTTTGCCAACTGTACTTTTTCTTTTCGTTACAGAAATGGAAATCATTCCCGAAGGTAAACACTTTCGTTTGGTGCAAGAATCTGAGCTTCCAGAAATTTTGGTGTACTTAGAACGTTTTCTGCCGGAATCAATAAAGGTTTGCACACACAAACAACAAACTACAAAAACTTACTGACCAAACACAAATACATATGTACATAATACAATAGTATATGGAACAAATGTTTCAACTTTGGAGGGTTGTGGCCAAAAATGAACACAAAATATTGTACAACAGTATTCGTGTGTATGTAGAAGATTGAGTTGAATGGAGTCTTGTGAAGTTTTCGTTTTATTCAAGTTTGGTATGTGCAGCAATTGCCATTAAAGACAGAAACTAAAATCAAAGCAAAGCTAAGATAAAAGTTATTGTTAAACATGCAATCCAAAAACAAAAAAAGTATGTTGAACAATTTTGACCTGTTTTTTTTTTTTCAACATTTCTTTCTTTAAACCCTTCACATTTGATATACGTAAATGTATGTAGCGTTTTGCTTTGAGTTTTCTAAAAGATTGAAAAAGACTTCGAAATGAAAGTGTATGTACGAGTATGCATTTATTGTAGATAATAAATAATAATAATACTCGTATATTAGAGGCTTTTTCCTGCTCAGTTTGTTTTTATTTTATCAAATTCCTTTCGATTCAACACTTGAGTTTCACTCAGTGTTTGTAACATTTACTGTTTACTGTCATGAATATCATGGTGAGCGGTATCGAATGGACCTATTCTGTCCTCTCTTCTGATTTATCTAGTCAATCTTCTTTTAACTATACTATCCTGAAGACATAGCCACTGTATAAATAAACTAATCAGATTCAATATTCCAATAAAAGTATTTAAATATCATAAATGATACATTTATAGATCTTTAAATAAAAGCATATTTTTCCAAAGTCAAATCTGTGTTTCAAAATAATACAATAAGTTTCATGTTTAAATACTTCAAACATAATTAATAATTGGCAAACGATGTGTGTCTATATCTTAAGTCTAGGTCTTATTTTCTTTTTAAATATTTAGAACCATAAACCAGAAAGTTCCGATGCATCAAGTCTATACAGGATGAAAAACCCTTTTATTTTTTAATACTTATCGAAAGTAAATTTTTTATGTTAAATAGAGATAACTGAAAGGATTTGTCAAAAATTTAATTATTCAGAATATTCAATGATCTAGTATCTTCACACCGATTTTGACCAAGTGGTTATTGCCCACAGATAAATAAATCAACATTTCATATTTAGTACATACATACATAAGTATGTGGTTCATCGGCCCTTGTGGTTGCACTCTAAGCTTAAAGGGGCCTCTCGGTATGTTCACATCTTAACATCTATTCCTATCTATAAATTTCAACTATTGTAATAATAAGTAGGCTTATAGAACAGTTTCAATGTCATTATCAAAGGATTATTTACATTATCAAAATAAGAAGACAAAGCTTGTTCATACGAGAAATAAAATATCTGATAAAAAAATATTTGGCTACATTTACTATAAAAACAAGAAATGGCTTTTGAGTATGCTGAAACCGTTTTGGAAAAGTTTGGATTAATAAAACCACCAGCTCCTATCCCACCACAATCAATTTATAAATACTTTATGGAACAGAATTTAAAAATTTTACAAAAAATACGGAATTCTGCCATGATCATATTAGTGTTATATGGATGCATTATTTTCGCTATGGGATACCTAATCTTTAGAGGAAAACAACCAATGACGCGTTCACGCTTTTTATCATACATACTACTTTGTTTTATTTATATGATTGGATTTTACGTTATACTGGTTACGATCTTGTAAAATCAATATTTGTTTAGTTGCAATAAATTTATAAATTGTTTGATTTGAAAATTGTTGATTGAATTATTTCTTTAAAAGAAAAAAAAAAAAAAAAAAATATTGGGACTATGCATTAATTTTAAAGGTTGCACACAGACTGGCGTTATTTACAACAGTATCGCATCTGGCAATACTGTAACTATATTCACTGTAACCTTGAAAGCCTCATCATTAGGCTTTGTTTACCAGTATCTGTCATTTCGCTGAAGTGTACACAACATAGTTTTTTTGTGCTCCGAGTATGTCAACTTTCGTGCCGTCAAAACGCAATTTGCGGGAAGCCTTGCTTTTTTGCTTCAATTTGAGGAAAAATACCACCCAAGCCCGTCAATTGCTGTTGGATGCCTACCCGAACCATACTCCATCGATTTCAACCTGTGAGTACTGGTTTCGACGCTTCAAAAGTGGTGTTTTTGATACCGAGGACAAGGAGCGACCTGGCCAGCCCAAAAGGTTCGAAGACGCAGAATTGGAGGCATTGCTGGACCAAGACCCGTGCCAAACGCAAGAAGAGCTCGCCGAAACGTTGGACGTTGACCCGCTGAAGCAACCATTTCCAGACGTCTCAAAGCGATGGGAATGATCCAAAAGCAAGGTAATTGGGTGCCATACGAGTTGAAGCCGAGAGACGTCGAACGCCGATTTTTCACGTGCGAATTGCTGCTTGAACGACTTGGCCGGAAGGGTTTTTTGCATCGTATTGTGACTGGCGACGAAAAGTGAAAGTGATCCATTACGATAACCCAAAGCGTAAAAAAGCATATGTCAAGCCCGGCCAACCGGCGCCATCGACGTCCAAGCCGAATATTCATGGTTCGAAGCTCATGCTCTGTATTTGGTGGGATCAGAAGGGTGTGGTGTACTATGACCTGCTCCAACCCAACGAAACCATCTCTGGGGAAGTCTACCGACGTCAATTGATGCGTTTGAGCCGAGCATTGCTTGAAAACCGGCCGGAAACGGTCGAAAGACACGACAAGGTTACTTTGCAGCATGACAACGCTCGGCCGCATGTTGCACAGGTCGTCAAAACATACCTTGGAACGCTCAACTGGGGAAGTGCTACCCCACCCGCCGGACAGCCCAGACATTTGCTCCTTCGGATTACCACTTGTTCCGGGAGATGCAGCGTAAGCTGGCTGGACACCGCTTCTCTTCATATGAAGAGACCAAAAAATGGATCGATTCATTCATAGCCGCCCAGAAGCCGGAATTTTGGGGAAACGGAATCCGGAAATTGAAAGAAAGATGGGAAAAGGTTGTGGCTAGCGACGGACAGTACTTTGAATGATGTATCAATCCATTTTGAAATCGAAATAAAGCCCCATTTTTGGTGAAAAAACCTTTAAAATTAATGCATAGCCCTAATACTAACTTATAATATCTGGAACAACGTTTGTACATTTTAGTTTCATCAAACGATAAAAACGTACCTGAATGATCGAGTTTGGGACTTTCATTTTTACGTTTCGAAAGATTGGCCTGAGAAACCAATAATTCTACATTTTCCAGGATGCACGCTCACGGTAAGCAATGAATACGTTCTATGCAATAGCAATATGATATCCAATAGTGTTTTATATCAAATTGACAGCCCAACAACAATATCTATCAAAGCTTTGGAATATTTTGTCCGTCAGCACAAATCGAACATGTAGATCTGATGCGCACCGAAGATGTCCTTATCGATTGGCAGAAGCCACTGTACCTGAATTTCACGCATATGGCTATCATAAATCGCCTGGATAAATTTTATTCCGAATTGGGTAGTATGGAACGTCTTGACGGTGATATCTATGTATGCAATGGATTCGACACTGGCATAACATTTGATGATTTGCCCGAGGATGCTATAATGCGTCCATTGACCTGTGATGATTGTCAAAGCATACACGATCTTTATCCGGCCAGCGAAATTGAATGTGTCGAAATGTTTGAGGTACTTGTTCGCGTCCTCCCCGGTTTGGGTATATTCCGCAAGGATACGAATGAATTAGCCGCCTGGATGGCTCATTCGTATTATGGTGCGATGTTTTCAATGCAAACACGTCCTGAATATCGGCGTATGGGGTGAGTAAGGCATTCATATTTTATAAACTATAGTAGAACTTTCATTCAATGCTACAAATTTTTAGTTACGGTATCCGTCTGGCTACGGAACTAACCAAGCTCGTCATCGAGCGTGGCTATATGCCCTTCGTTGTAATACGTCCACAAAACGATGCATCCAGAAATCTATATACAAAACTCGGTTATAAGTTTGCATTTGAAACATGTCGCATCAAAATGACACCTGACCTGAACGAGGACAATGGCGAAACAGCGACAAAGTTAGCACCTTTCATTAAGGCTCAAGAACATCAACAACAGCAGCAACAACAACAAGATGAAGGCATCGAGGACATGTTGGCTGAAAAATGTGATATCAGCAATGGGGAGGCTAAAACGAATGCCAAGACCACAACAGATGAAGGTATTGGTGAAGACAAATAGATAATTTAAAAACTATTTACTCGTATATTAGTTGGCTGGCATAAGTTTTGAATGTTATAAGTAGCCACAAAGTGAGTTGATTAGCATGGATCACATGGTGGGCATTCACATATTTTAATTTTATAAAATTTATATAAAGAAGCTTCCTAAACGAAATCTAAAAGAAAAGAGAAATTTAATTTAAAAATAAACTTGTATTAAGAAAATTTATTTTATATAAAAGACATCACAAAAAATAATAAGATTAAAAATTAGCAAAGATAAAGTTTCGTTAGGAAAAAACAAAAATTGAAAAATCCGCTGAACAAGCTTTGATGAACAACAACAAGAACAAAAACAACAACATTTTAATAAACATACAATATATATACATATATATTTTAAATTTTTTGCTAAAAATGCTTTTACAAAATACAAAAGAAAAAGAAGAAAGGAAATTATAAAACCGAATATGAAAATTATCTCAAGTATAAACCAAAAAAGAAAAAAAGAAAAAACGATTAAAAATATAAACAATGAACAAGATAAAGAAAAAATTACATAAGAATTATTATTATTAAAAATATATTATAATTATATTAAAAAAGTATATATCAAATTGTTACTGAGACTCTACTCTTGAGAAACACACAATCCTAATATTTTCCACACTATTTCGTAACTATTGTATCTATCAATTGTACTATTACTTATCTACTGTCAATCTGCACCACAAAATCCAGTAAAGAAAGCAAACAAGACAGAACTCAGAACTTCGATTCCATCGAAGAGGATGTACCTTTCACACTCTAATTAAGGAAATGAAAAACTTCCATGTCGATATAGAGATATAGTCCGATAGGTCAAATTTATGGAAAGTATGACTTTCCATAATGGTTCCTTCAAATCCCTTACTTCACAAATGCAAATGTCTCCCATCTAAATAAAAACACTTAATACCTAATTTTGCTACTAGAGGCTTATGTATGAAAAATATATTGGTCCAAACATTTCAAAATTTCGAATTAGTTATTATTATTAATTGTAACTCGTGATTAATTTAAGATACGAAAACCCCACTTTCCGTTATCGTTACAAATGCCATGAAACCGTTTCTTACTATGTACATGTGAAAGTTATATAATTGAAATGAAAGACAATTTGATGATTTGATATGTTTACGATATCTTTTGCCGAGCCTGAAAAACCTCCCCTCTCTTATACACAATTTTTTAATTTTTTTTCTAAGTCAAGTTTTTTTGATTATAATTATTTTTCGTATAGCAAACTTTTTGATATTAAATTACAATGTTTAAAGAAAAAACACAAATATATACGAGTAATTATATTAAAAATTATAAATTAAATAAAAAAAAAAGAAAAAAAATCAAGCATTTCGAAAATGCGTTAAACCAATTTTGACTTTGAAACAAATTTCTTCTGCTTAAGTTCTTCTATTTTTTGGAATAATACAATTATAATAAAAATAATAATAATAATTTCTTAAATGCGCTTTAAATAAAAAAGCAAAACAAAAACTCTCCAGAAACGAAAAAAAAAAAGATACAAATACTTATATACTTATATATCTATGTATATATAGTAAGTACATTGCAGAGTAAAAATCAAATAAATAAGTGCAAACATATATATACAAAAAAAAAAAGCATAAAAATAAAAATATATTGTGTACTCAACTCTCAAAGAAAAAACAATAAGAATTAAATAAATTATATATACATATATATATATTTGATTGGGTTGAAAAATATTATTGGGGTTTCCATGGTATTTCTTATATGATGTGCTACTATTGAGATTAAAATAGGACAGTAGAAGTCAAATTAAGCAACGCTGCTTGTAACGAGAACGTGAATTTCAAGATTTTATATTATTCTAAAAATAAAAAGGGACTTCCCCGATATTTTCTATTTTAATTTTGTATTTATGATACTTGTGTTATATTAAACTAGTACGGGTTCCTGGCTTTGCTTTTACAGTTGTTATGAGATTGTTTATTAGTTGAAATAAAAGGATATCACTCTATCACTTTGATTACTCACACTTCACTGATTGTTTTTATTCACTTAATGCACTTCAGTGATAAGAAACTGACACTCGAACCCACGAAGGATCTTGCTTTTTATATATCTTAGTCGTGGTCCACAATGTTACAGAACATTCCACAATATCCTAGAATATTCTGGAATGTTCCACAATGATCTGGGATGAAATGTGAGGTTTTCGAACGTTTCACTCTATTCCAGAGTGTTCCAGGAAATTGTGGAATGCTCTCGCATACAGTTATTTCTGGAGAGCGAAATTCCAGCCCTTATATCTTCAGAAGCACGGCCTTCAGGTAAAAACCGGAGCCTTCATCAAGAGTGCTATCACATCACATAACTCATACCGGGACTCGTTTCTGAGTTTTAGACGCACGCACATTGTACACTTTTTTTTGTAATACATGTACATAAATATATTGATTATTGGTTGTTCGGAAATTAATATCGTTTCTTCACAACTGATCTGGCACGACTTGCGTGAAAAAGATCTATTAATTCTAAGCAGTAGTTTTGAGTTGGTGCCCTATCAAATATGGAAAGTGAAAACCAGCATTTTTGATATATTTTTCTTTTATACTATCGAAAAGATAAAAATGCTGTTCAAGCAAGAAAAATATGAAACGATGTGTATAGAGAGGATGTGTTGATAGTGTGCCAGAATCAAAACTGGTTTCCAAAATTTCAATCCTGCAATTTGGTTGTTGAAGATTCATCACGTTCTAGAAGAAAAGACGTTCTAAATTTATCGAGATCGATTCTCGTTG